>OW964558.2:42670103-43870103 GCA_943138885.2 Tholera decimalis
ATTCGACAAATGTTGCAAGAAGTATCGAACACTAAAATAATTATATGCGCTCCAACATACAAATTTTTTACAAACAACTACCTTTATAATTCAAGAGTGGAAACCTTTAATAATTTATTATATCTGGATACTTTCACCAATGGACACGCATATTTTCTAGACAGTAACATGAACCTAAAGTATGATGACACCATGTTTAACAAACGCACGGGTGCAATAAATTACTCTGGAATGAAATCCATTTTTAAGGATATTTTCAAAATGAATATGAACATACAATCATCACACGTTGACTACGACTATCCTGACTTACACCAACCCGACAACCAAATGAAGACAGTAACTGAATCAGAAGACTTGGGACAGTTTTTTCTTCAGTAGTATTAATGTAATGCATCAAAACATTGTTGGCTTGTTAAATAAATCGGATTTGTTAACTGTACAATTAGAAAACTTGGAAAATAAAGGGACTGCTGTAGATATACTCTGTTTAACAGAGCATTTCATAACATCTGGACACGAAAGTCTATTACACATTCCGAATTTCCATCTAGCCGCTTTTTTTTCACGAAGTACAAATCGGGGTGGAACTTGTATTCTTGTAAAAAAGGGGCACCAGTATAGGGAATTACACGATGTAGCTAAACATTCTGTGTCAGGTGTGTTTGAAATTTGTGCTATAGAATTGACATCCCATTCAATTATTATTATGTGTGTATATAGAGTACCAAAATATAATTACTTGACATTTTATGAAAAACTTGACGATGTATTAAAAAGAGTTTGTGTGCTATCGAATAAAAAAATTGTATTATGTGGTGATCTTAATATTAATATACTGTTAAGAAATAAGACTACTCTGGAATTGGAACACTTCCTACTTAACTATAACTTGACTTTAGCTCTAAACCAGCCTACTAGGCCTCATAGTAAAACGTGCATTGATAACTTCGCACATAATCTACAAAAGGGATGGAAAGCGGAAATTATTGATCTCATGTTATCAGATCACACATCACAAATACTCAAAATACCTGTACATAAAACGTATTGGTTAAAATTTTGGAAATCGGTCAAAAAAGATTACTCCAAAGAGAATCTTGACAAATTTAAATCATGTATAAAAAATTTATCTTTCAATGAAGTTTACGCAAGTAAATCATTACTTGCGTAAACTTCATTGAAAGATAAATTTTTTAACATCAGTTAATGTATCCTATAATACCTTTCTTGATATTTTCTCTTTGTTTTACAACCTCTGTTTCCCAGAGAAAATAATAACTACATACACTAACAAAAAGGTTAAATGGATTTCCCGCGGCATAAAAAAATGTAGTAAAAAAAGAGAGCTTTATTGTGGGCACACAGACTACACCCAACAAAAAAAGCAAAATGTGACTTGAAAAAGTACACTACGCGTTATAAAAAAATTCTAAGATTGACTCAGAAAGCACAAAATAACTACTTTATAAACAAATCTCAAAACAAATCAAAAGCCACATGGCAGATAGTCAATGGATCTAAAATTAACGTGCCTAAAGAAGAGATACTGACAATAAAAACTGGAAATTTGACCTATACAAACCCGAATGACATAGCTAATGCATTTAATGACTATTTTATAGATGACATTGAGAGTAACATAATAAATGACATTAAAATAAATAACAATTCAGATAATTTGACAATGCAATCAATGTTTATGCAGCCCGTTCTAAAGCCTGATATCATTTTAGCAACCAAGACACTTAAAAATACTAGTACTGTAGGCATTGACGGTATATCTACAAAAGTAATTAAATATATGATTGAGCTTATAGCACCTGTTTTAGCACATATTATTAATTTAGGTATTACCGAGGGCATATACCCGGAAGCCTTGAAAAAAGTCATTATAAAACCGCTACACAAAAGGGAAGACAAGACACTTATAAAAAAATATCGGCCCATTGCAAAAATTCCCGTCTTTTCCAAAATCTTTGAAAAAGTTATATATAACTCTATATATCAATTTCTTCACAAATATAATATTTTATGTAAAGAGCAAAACGGGTTCCGGAAAAATAAAACTATTAATATGGCAATTTTTGACCTTTTAAATAATGTTATGTCTGCTGTGGATAAAAAGACTCCCGTCTGCGCTATTTACACAGATATGACTAAGGCATTTGATTACGTTGACAACAAAGTCCTTCTTGAGAAATTGCATTGCTGTGGTATCAGAGGAAACATTTTAAAATTACTAGAATCGTACCTAACTAATAGGTTGCAATGTACAGAAATTACAAGAGTGTGTGCAAAAACTAAAACCGAACGAACGTATGTGTCAAGGTTCAGGACTATAAAATATGGAGTGCCTCAAGGTGGCGTGCTTGGGCCCCCCTTATTCCTCATTTACATTAATGATTTGCCAAAAGTTACACAACAACAAATGATTTTATTTGCAGACGATAGCACTGCTTTAGTAAAATGTAAGGACCCAAATACTTATCAACTTGACATTAATAATACACTTACTGACATAATTAATTGGCTTAATATGAATAATTTGATAATAAACCTCAAGAAAACTAAAGTGATGCATTTCCACCAGAAAATTGAAACACCAAAAATTTGTATCAATAACAATAAAAAAAACAATCAAAACAATAAAAAAATACAATCGCACTGAGATAGAAGAAGCTAAAGTAAGTGTGTTTTTAGGTTTACATATTGACAATAACCTTAATTGGAAGGCTCATATAGAACAACTATGTAAAAGAATAAATAAATCTGCATATGCGCTTTATCAACTGGCCAGAAAAGTTAATATAGACGCGTTACTTGTTTCTTACCATGGTTTAGTAGCCTCACTTCTCAGGTACGGAATAATTTTTTGGGGTAATTCCCCAGATAGGGAATTAATATTTAAGGCACAAAAAAGGCGCATTAGAGCCATGTGTGGTCTGAAAACAGATGACAGTAGTGTACCATACTTTAAAGCATTAAAGATACTTACGCTACCGGCGATATACATATTGGAAACCAGTGTCTTCGTCAAATCAAATCCCAACCTTTTTGAAATCATTACAACGGTACGAAATGTTCCAATTCGTAAACAATACAAAAATTGTTTGAGTAATTATAAGTGCAGGACTGCATTATTAAGGAAAAGTGTCTTGGGTATGGCTCCACGCATTTATAACAAAATTCCAGATTCCATAAAGGAATTAAATTTGACACAATTTAAGAAAAAAATGCAATTACTCTTAATTAACAAATGCTATTATACCATTGACGAATACTTAAATGACGAATTAATTTAGTACCAAAATTATTAATACTGTAATTTTTATTATTTGACGTTTTAATTAATTGACATTTTGATTAATTGATATGTTAATTCCGTTGACTTTCAATTATTTTACGAATTAATTATTTGGCATTTTGATTATTGGACATTTTGATTATTTGACATTTATTGGCACTTTAATTATTTTGACATATTTTTTTTTCTTAGATATAAATAATTCCTCATTTAGATCTGACATAATTATTGGTTAGTGTTTAATTTATTAAAATGTAATACTAAAATAATGCATGATATTTTTACAATATTTGGAATAATGATACTCGCAAGGATTTGCACACCGCATTTGTACGCCTCCTGGCATAACATAGCGCTCTATTTATAAATATAAGATCTGTACTTTCTACCTATGTTAACAAATGAATAAATAATTTCTAATTATATTATATAAAGCTAGATTACCACTCACTGACTCACTCACTGACTCATTGACATAATTGTTCTCCCAGATGGTGGATGGGGAGGTGGGTATATTTTGACAGATTCGTAAACAAGTAACTCTCAAACCTACGGGAAAAGTGCCAAACCTCCCCTTTTCCCCCCCCCTTCTCCCCCCCCCCCCCCCTATCGTATCTCGGAAACTACGAGACCCGTATTTTTTTCTTTTTACGGATTTGTATAGAGGAGGCTCGGTAAAGTAAAAACCATTGTTCAAAGTCCCCCCCCCCCCGCCCCCCTTCTCCCCCCCTTTAGGCGGATCTCGGAATCTAAGAGACTTGGAACATTTTTTTTTTCAGATTCATTTAGAGGGGCAATGCTTTAGTCAAAATACTTCTGCAACCCCCCCCCCGCCATCCCCCCCTTTTTTTTTTCACAAGCACGCGAGGTGCTTGCACCTCGCGCAACACGCAAATACTTGATTTAGAGGGGCAATGCTTTAGTTTTCTTCACAAGCACGCAAGGTGCTTGCACCTCGCGCAACACGCAAATACTAGTTATTATATTATATAAAGCTAAATTACCACTCACTGACTGACTGACATAATTGTTCTCCCAGATGGTGGATGGGGAGGTGGGTATATTTTGACAGATTCGTAAACAAGTAACTCTCAAACCTACGGGAAAAGTGCCAAACCTCCCCTTTTCCCCCCCCTTCTCCCCCCTCCCTATCGTATCTCGGAAACTACGAGACCCGTATTTTTTGTTTTTTACGGATTCGTATAGAGGCGGCTCGGTAAAGTAAAAACCATTTTTCAAAGTCCCCCCCCCCCGCCCCCCTTCTCCCCCCCTTTAGGCGGATCTCGGAATCTAAGAGACTTGGAACATTTTTTTTTTCAGATTCATTTAGAGGGGCAATGCTTAAGTCGAAATACTTGTGCAACCCCCCCCCCATCACCCCCCCCCCCTCTTTTTTTTTTTATTTTTTTTTCACAAGCTCGCGAGGTGCTTGCACCTCGCGCAACACGCAAATACTAAACCCCTCCATCAACCCCCGCCTTTTTTTTTTTTTTTTTCACAAGCACGCGAGGTGCTTGCACCTCGCGCAACACGCAAATACTAAACCCCCCCATCTCCCCCCATCACCCCCCCACTTTTTTTTTTTTACAAGCACGCGAGGTGCTTGCACCTCGCGCAACACGCAAATACTAGTTATACTATATAAAGCTAAATTACCACTCACTGACTCACTGACATAATTGTTCTCCCAGATGGTGGATGGGGAGGTGGGTATATTTTGACAGATTCGTAAACAAGTAACTCTGAAACCTACGGGAAAAGTGCCAAACCTCCCCTTTTCCCCCCCCTTCTCCCCCCTCCCTATTGTATCTCGGAAACTACGAGACCCGTATTTTTTTTTTTACGGATTCGTATAGAGGAGGCTCGGTAAAGTAAAAACCATTTTTCAAAGTCCCCCCCCCGCCCCCCTTCTCCCCTCCCTTTAGGCGGATCTCGGAATCTAAGAGACTTGGAACATTTTTTTTTTCAGATTCATTTAGAGGGGCAATGCTTTAGTCGAAATACTTGTGCAACCCCCCCCCCCCATCACCCCCCCCCCTCTTTTTTTTTTTTTTTTTTCACAAGCACGCGAGGTGCTTGCACCTCGCGCAACACGCAAATACTTGATTTAGAGGGGCAATGCTTTAGTTTTTTTCACAAGCACGCGAGGTGCTTGCACCTCGCGCAACACGCAAATACTAGTTATACTATATAAAGCTAAATTACCACTCACTCACTGACTGACTCATTGACATAATTGTTCTCCCAGATGGTGGATGGGGAGGTGGGTATATTTTGACAGATTCGTAAACAAGTAACTCTCAAACCTACGGGAAAAGTGCCAAACCCCCCTTTACACCCCCCTTCTCCCCCCTCCCTATCGTATCTCGGAAACTACGAGACCCGTATTTTTTTGTTTTTTACGGATTCGTATAAAGGAGGCTCGGTAAAGTAAAACCATTTTTCAAAGTCACCCCCCTTGCCCCCCTTCTCACCCCCTTTAGGTGGATCTCGGAAATTAAGAGACTTGAAACATTTTTTTTTTTTCAGATTCATTTAGAGGGGCAATGCTTTAGTCGAAATAATTGTGCAATTTCCCCCCATCACCCCCCCCCCCCATTTTTTATTTATTTTTTATTTTCACAAGCTCGCGAGGTGCTTGCACCTCGCGCAACGCGCAAATACTAGTTTCTATTATAAATGCGAAAGTTTGTGAGGATGTTTGTTGTTCTTTCATGCAAAACTACTGTACGGATCTGAATGAAATTTGGTAAGTGGATAGTTCACATTTTGGAATAAAACATAGGCTACTTTTTATCCCGGAATTCCCACGAGATCGGGATTTACGTGGGAAAATCCTCCCATGCGAACGAATCCGCGGGCAAAAGCAAATTTATATTACGCGTTCCAATGCCATGTAAAGTAATAAAGTGTTTTATTTTATAGTGCATAAGAAACGCTGACTTTTGAGTTTGTTTTCGTATTTGTTATCAAGAAAGTAATTTAGGAAACACCGGCCTTATCTAGTTCTTATTTACGAAAAAATTACGTGTTAAGGATAACATTAAGTGTTATTTAATAACCAACTCACAAAATACGTATCACTATTCATTGTTCGTATGCGTAGGCGATGTGACAAGACCTTTGTTTTGAAGCTTTTAATTAAACCATCTAATTAAAACTATTGTTGCTGTTGAAAATCGGTCTTCAAAACATCTGTACCTATTCGAAATTCAATGTTTATGCTTTGACTGTCGTTTTTTATTTGATAAAAAGTCGGTATAAAATTGAGTCCGAAAATAATTTTACTGTTAATAGAAATAGTTTGAGTTGCCTAATATTTTAAGAATACAACATAGGTCGGTCGTTGAGCTCCTTGAGTTCGGAGTTGAGCTACACGATGACTGACAAATGCTTGCACTGTCTGGACAAATCCACTCAAATCTGCGTGCTCCTTTCCTCAAAAGACAACAGACATGAACTTTCATGTTTCTCGTATGATTTGACCAATACGAATAACAACTTACTTCGACTTTAAAAGAGACGTTGACCTCTGAGTTCGTTTTGGTGTTTCTTCTCAAAGGCAGTTAGGAAACACCGGCCTCATCTAGTTTAAACTAAAAACAATAAATTACGTGTTGAAGTATTATCTATAACCAATCTATAATAATTAAATTGAGTGTCTGTCTGTGATTTAAAAATAAAGGTACTACATACTAAACCGAAAACACGTCTTTTAAAAATTTTGTCTGTCTGTCTATCTGTTTGTTTGGTCTAATCTCCGAATCAGCTGAACCATTTTTAACGGGACTTTCACTGGAAGATTCAGGACTTTTGGGGGCTTCAAATACTTTGACTTACTTGATTTTGTAAAATTTTGGGTTCCCGCGTAAAATTGAAAAACCTTACAAATTAACAAACACTTGTATGTTATTCGGCAGATACACAGCTTCGATTCTTTAGCAGATTCAGAATTTTTCAGACCATATTTTAGGCTACTTTTAGTTTCTTATTATTCTACCAAATGGTAATCATACGCCCTAAATCGTTACAGTATCTACTATTCATACAGTAAATATACATATACATAAGTATAATAAGTGGGTACTTCATAAAAACGGTTTTCCTCTTAATTCACTACTTTTCCGCATGTACGAAGTCGCGGACATCAGCTATTTACAAAATAAATATTTCATTTCATTTCATATTAAGTCTGAAAAGAAGGCTCACCATCCACTAAGGACCAGACCCGGCTGCATTGATGGGTCCCAACAGGGCCATTGCCTGGGTTGCGGATATGTTTTAACGAAACACCGTGGCCTCGGAATGTAAGAGCTGTTGAGGAGGCAGCGGAGGGCGGGAGGAGTTGTTAGATGATTTTCCCACCAGTAAAAGAAGGTGTTAATAACACTACATTAGTCAAGCAATATTGTGAATCTGGTGTGTATTAAATTATTGGTGTACAACAAAGAATATTCTATGTAATATATCTATCTATATTATAAATATTGTACCTACAAATACGTTCGTTCTAAGCGCTACAGCTGAGAATGTGATTTTGATTTTCAAATAATATGTTGAGTTCCAGTTAAGATTTTGCATAGGTAAATAAAATTTCATTCAATAGTGGCATGAAGTCTTTATTTGTACCACAATGACAGCCATTGACTCACCTAGGATATTAGCGTAAGTAGGAATGAGAATTTTGGCCCTCTTCTTTTGCCTTCTCGAGACCAAATGCATCCATACTTATACTACATCTATAATTCTACATCTTATCTACACCTATGTTTCTACTATACTATTTACACTAATATTATAAAGTGGAAAAGTTTGTTTGAATGCGCTAATATTCGAATGTACTAGGTGGATTTAGATGAAATGTGGTGTAGAAGTAGCTTGAAGCTTGAGGAAGGTTATAGGCTACTTTACTCGACTTAAAAAAGGAAAGTTATATTTTTATCGTATTTTATACCACGTGTAACAGAATAAACGCAATTCCTGAGAGTAGTTGGTTCAGAATCGGCTTCTGAATCGATTTACGTCATAAAAATAGGTGTTAAATTTTGATGGAAAAATCTTTCATTTAGCTTAAAATGGAAACACAGTATCAAGACAGATTAATACAATCCTTAATTCAAGGAAATGCACTGCGTGTCGGCCGCTAACATTGCATGAGTGTATGCGTCTGTGTGAGGATATTGTATGACGCATGTATACGTGTTGCGTAAGGAAACTATTTCAAAATGTCTAAGTTTGATTTCATTTTATTTAGTTTCGGATATTGTTTTAGACTTATAATCTTCTAATTGGGGTGTCTGAGGTATTGCGCTTAATCTGTTACGCCTTGTATTTTTAAGAAGGCATCGATATTTTTAGCAAAATATAGCCGATTCTAAAAATCTAAATCTCTAATCCACATATAGTCTAATCTTTTAAGAACTAATAAAGCCTGCAAAGACGTCTGAGAAAATTCTAGGACTTATCCTTGGCTCATTGTAGCCTTACTGTTTTTTTTGTCTATGTATACTCTGTATTATCTGTGGTTGAGTACGTCTGCTCGTAAATCTAAGCAGCTTAGCAACAATAATGGTTTAGACTATTAGAGTTTCTTGCGGCTGAGAGTAGGCGTTAATGCTGCGTTGGTGCTAACTGAGTTAATGACTGCGTTCATATAATTGGATGGATTCTTACGTAATTTAAACTTATTTAGGATTTTTACAGTAGATAGTAGTCACAACTATATTTAGCATTATTTTTACATAAAAAAATTACTATTATATTTTAAACTCGAATTATTTTTAAAATAGGCTACAATGAGGATTTCTAATGTGCGATTAAACGAAAGTTATTGCTAAATCACACCAGATCCAAGTAAAAGGGTAGGTATTAAATAAATAAGCGCATCTGACCCCAATTTTGTAATTAATATAATTCATTGTTTCATGAGGATGAAAAATCGTTTGCTATGCAATCTAAAACACGCAATGAACATGGTCCCAATGTCAAAATGAAAGCAAATGCGGCGCATTACGTTTGTATTGCACGATTAGAATGCCAGACTATTACGTTTGCCGTGGAATACATTACCCAGACAGACAGACAATATATTTTCATGAGAGTGACTGCAAGTCATCGAAAGATTTTGATGTTTCATTAATTTGTGATATTCCTTATGTCACCATTTACGTACCTATCTAGCCTAAACTGCGTTACCGTCTAAAAGTCTGTTAACAACTTCACTTTTATGTGTGTTTGTGTATGTACTACATTACATACGTTTTGTGTTCAAAACTGTATTATGGAAAAATAAAATCGATTAGGTAGGTATACTTAGGAAGGAACCATGACGTTTATTTTTCTCAACTTCAACTTGTTAAATGACCTTTGTGGAGGAGCCACCACAATTTTGCCAATATTACGTGTACAATGATAGACCATCAAACGCAGGAGGTTGTTCGGTAATATATATTGGATTTTGAAAAGTATTAAATTTAAAAAAACTTTATTTTTCTCTTTAATTCGAGACGTTCTTAAGCTTTTGACGTTTTATAAGTGTCAATGTAGATGACATCCAGTCAGTAAATTGATGTCAAAACGTCAAAAAGCCCCATACATTTTGATATTATAATTATACTTATTGATAGATGCTATCTAAATGTTACGTGATCAGTTAGCATTTTGTAGATCGCATTCGCAGTAAATAACAACACTGACAACGACGAAATGGTAAGTAGGGACTTTATCTAGAGCGTCAGTACATGCCGATGGTTTGGATATGATTCTTCATTAAAAGTTGCTAACTTTACTAAAATTTACCTTTTCAAAAATTGCCTTAGCAAAAGCGTGTACTCTAAACATTTCCTAAAAAGCGAACATTATGGAGTAAGTTAGCTGGAGTATTTTTGCGAAGTTGCGGTCAATGCGAAGGAATGGTTTTATGTGAAGTGCGTTACAAGTAATGCGTCTTGGATGTGTTAACTTTAATGGAAGCCATAGTGGTTTCGGATGTGTTTCCCAGTTCTCATGTTATTGTTGTTTCTTTTATTCGAAAAATAAAAGAAAGAATACACTTTTTCTTCATTATTGTGAAGTGTTTTTGGGGGAAATTTCGTACATTTTCCCTAGATAAAAGGTATACGTTTCTTCTGTTCCTTAATTATTCAAATGTTTGACAGCTAAGCACAGTTTGTATGAGAAAACAAAAGTTTTTTTTTTGTATTACCTATATTGAATGTATCGTTGTTGGTTTACTAAATTAATCCTATTATGTCTCCTTTAAGTTTGTCCATCCAAAGGTTGTCTGTAAGAGATCACCCTGTGCGATAAGACCGCCCATTGTACACTAGTTTAATTTTTTTGTATCTATAGAAATATTGTAAGGTGTACAATAAAGTATATAATAAATAAATAAATAATAAATAAATATCATTATTTTCATTCTAAAGAAGACAAAAATACAAAATCACATCAAATTACATCATCATACATCCGTGAAGCGTTGGTCTGCGTGTACCCGTGGGTTGTACGACCAATTTCATGTAATGTAGGTCACATAAGGTCGCATGCAACACATTCATCACCCACCTGAGTAGCGCCACTCCATCATAAGTTATACTCTATTAAGTTTCACGTATATTCTCATCATTGTTGGGTTACAAAATCCTGCACGATACGGCTACGTACTTATGTAATCTTTTGCATTTATTTGCATACCAATATAAGATTTCGTTACGAACTAAATATCGCAGCAGATTTGTCGAGTATTGCTAGAATGTTCTAACGAGATAGCGTGACCCCGGAGCGCAAGGGCAGCTGAAGGAATGGAGTTGATTATTAGTCAGTAGAACACTGACACTCCCTTCCGGAGGAAACAGGAAAGTTTGAGAGGAAAATGGTCTTTTCCCAGTAGCAAGACATAGGTTATAAAATAATGTAAAATAAAAAGTACTATATTCTGGTTTAATTATACAACGTGTAACGGAAACCCCATATCTATCCAAAAGGACTGAAGACAACATCTGGTATGGAGTCTCTATGCAAAGTTTCAGCTCAAAATAAGTGACTCACAGAATTAACCCCAAATTATCGGTTTCATGTTTCTTGAATACCAGTAATAACAAACGTGTCACAGAACTACGAGGGTCATCACTTTCCACGTCACTTGACAATAAAACGATAATTCTCTTCGTTCTTCTTAATTTGAAAAATTCGGCCTCTGGTATCAATGTATTGAAATTTCTAATATGCTCCACACGATATGTAGACATAGGATTAGAAAACCCTTGCCATATCGTTTGTTATCATCCAAAGAAGCCATGCACTTGGTATGTATATACCCTTTAAATTACACGTTGTATATAGCTTCAAAAATAAAATTTGCAAAATGAATGTTAAGTTTAACGTTTTATATTGCAAAATATTCAATTGAAGCCAAATTTCTGTCTCCCAATTTGATCTGATTTTTGACCAACCATTTTGTTAAATGGGTTCGGATGAAATGCCAATTTTCATTTGTAAATAATTTTGGCGCGCCAATGACTTCGGGCCATATCGGGAGGGATTTTCCTATTCAAATTACTTATTCGTTTGCTCTTTGCTTTCGAATTGTATTATTTTGAACAAGAAATGTTACAATATTCTGGTACGGTGTTTATGAATTCTGAGGCTTAAAGGTGCTTTGTAGGACTTGCGCCAAAATACATTGTAGCGAATGGCAACCCCATTGTTCAATGCTTTGGACGGAAATCAAGAACAAATATTTTGAGAGAATATTGAGTTTAACGATAGGAATTATTTTATCAAAGGGAACTGCTGGTGACGAATAGCTGTTAGAATTATGACGACATGTTGCACTTATTTAAGGGTAGTATTTAAACACAAATCAAAAAATATCCTTTTTCTATGCAATAAGATTCCGAATTCTCATCAAAATGACTGATTGCACAGCAAAATATTCAACTCAAAATATCACTAAACACACTACAATTTATTTTCGCAGCGTACAGCGATTTTTCCTAAAGCAAAAGCTTTTTCATCAATGCACAGCTAATAATCTTAATGCACATTATACATGTTAACTCTTTTTCTTTTACATATAGCTTCTATTTTTATATTATTTACAACAGTTTTTCTAAATAAAACAGCATTTTATTAGTCACAGTCGTCTTATTATTTATTAATTACCACATAATGAGATCAGCAAAAAAAAAAAATTAGATACAAAATTGTAATTTATTGATTATTAAAGCGGGTCTTATTTTCGCGGGGCGGATTTGATGGTGTAGCAACTGAATCTATTGTTAGGCGACAACAGTTTTTACGCAATATCGACGGAGCCCCGCTCTGGGTGGTTTAAAAAAAAATAACCACGAAGGCTAAGGCTCCGCTCCACTTCGCTCCCGCCTTAGCCTTCTAACCTAACCTATCCGAGTCGGGGTTCTCTGTGTCGGGGTGTTAACCAATAGTTGCTAATAATACAATGTTTGATATCCGTCTGTTAATATTAGCTGCCAAGTCATTATTTTTTGTAACCAAGTAGTTAGTCGCCTAATAAGTTCTTAGTTGCCTCAAAAATAATTTGCCGAAAAGGCGCGCGAAGCCGCGAACCTTTTTTCAGTTAATTTGTTCTGCTTTTAGAAATAATGCAATGTAAAAGGATTTTTTTGTTATAATAATCATTAAATTTGCCGAGCATGGCTTCTTGAAAATTAAGACAAATATGATGAACAGGTTTTGTTGTACTTACTGTTTAATATGCGACTGGGATAGTTATTTTGCTATGAAATATGGAAAATTTGCTGTGCAGTCAGTATTTATGCTATGTATGTAGTATTTTTGTACAAATATAAATTTAACTGTATTGCATTATGAGGAAAAAAGTAATGTCATATTGATGTATAATTTCGAATTATATGCAGTTTGAGTTTTGTTAAACATTTAGTTTATTTGTAGTGAAGTAAGTTATTTGATGTAAAAAAGAATATAAATGATGAGTATGTATTGATAGGCGATTATTTATTTGATATGCAATTTATAATATCCCCTTATTTTAATTAAACTGGGATTATTGTATTGTATATACAACTAAGGATACACAATTGTAACAAAAAATATAATGATACAATTGGCCATTTTTTTTTATTGATAATAGGCTCGCGTTTGACCACCATCTCACCTCAATTTTTTTTCAAATTTATAGATTGAGTAGTTGTTGCTCGTGGCCCCGTCCGTGTAGATATCAGTCGTGGCGTACCTCTCAAAAGATAATTTCCCAATTATGCAACAATTTTTATTGAAACCTTTGCTCTTATTGATCTAATCGATCGATCAAATTAAATAAACTACCCAACACCAGAATAATTTTTCAATTCGAACTAGTAGTTTCAGAGATTAGCGTGTTGAACACGCAAACAAACAAACTCTTCCACTTTATAATATTAATATACAACGTGTAACGGAAAGGGTATATACATACCAAAGGCTCGGCTTCTTTGGATGAAATCAAACGATCCAAAGAAGCCGTGTATAGACATGCATATGTTTGCTTATAATAATAATATGTTATACAACCGTGGAATATAAATTGGTACATAACTATATCTACATGTGAAATCTATAATATTAATCATGAAAAAATGTATTATTTAACATTTTAATTATTTAGTAAAATAATCGAATAGTGACAGTACCGCGGCGAAAGGGAGGTTTTTGGATTTTGTATTGATTGTATTGGTATTTGATCAACCAACAAATAAATGTAAACGCTTTAATTTGTAACTTATTTGTTCCTAAAGGTTTGTATTCTTTTGTTTGTAAATATGTATCTTTAAAATAAATATATAAAAAGGATTTCAAAGTCATTCATATATTCATGTTATATTGAAATGTTCAACCAACATGAAAAAATAAAAATATATATATATTTATTATTGGTAATGTTATTTATCAAAACATTGATTACGATTTATTAAAGCAAATGTTAATGATAAAATAAGATATTGAAAGTTACATAATTAAAGTTCCGGTAAATTTACCGGTAAAAAAAAATGTCATAAGGAAGTCTCTGATTTCCGTCTCTGTTCTTTAAACTTTAGGTAAATATACTCAGCCTATTCCGATCACTGTTTATAATATTAGTATAGAAGTATAGATAATTCCATTTTGATGAACTACACACACCTACACTTGCCTATAAATACCAATTAAAATTTTACTACACTAATTAGCAGTGGCGGATCCAGGGGGGGGGTCATGGGGGTCATGACCCCCCCCTGGGCTGGGTCCAGGACCTAGGTGGAACGCTAATTAAAATTGTTAAACATAATGTTTTTATATATTTTGTCACAATATAGATTTTATTTAAGTACTTTCAATATTTAATATAATATTTTTTTTGAAGGCAAACGCATTATTCGGGAACGAACGCATCCAAAATTTGAATTTTACCGCTCCACCGCACGGCCGCCTCCTTTCATATTTCACATTTCATGTGACACTTGCGCGCGCTTTGTTTCGACTAACGTCTAGCTAGATCTAACCTCAATCGGAACGACTAAACTTTAGTAATAACCTGACCTTATTATAAAACCATTTCTGTCCTTATTTTAAATTGTGATATTGAGATGTACCCTAATATAAGATTTTTTATGTATTATGGCTACACTACCTGTTAGTGTAGCGACAGCGAAAATTGCGAAAAATTTAATCGTGGCTGAGAGCTTTTATGGTTGAAGAACGTCTAGAACCGGATTGGCACATCTCCACGTCCATAAAGATGATGATGTTCATCCTGGCCGATTTCGGCTATGGCGACTGTATGATGGCTATTTTATTCAAACATTAGAAAGCTCTAATAAGCGCACCGTCGGAGAGCTGAACATCAATCGCTTGGTTGTTCAGCTCTCCGACGGTGCGCTCATTGGTGACTGGTGTACCCACATTTCGCTGAGAATACCATGTTGCATGTAGGGCACGTTAACACACCGTTCGCACGACAATAGTGTATGGTCGCTGGTGGTCTGACCTTCAACTCGTCTCGTTTTTTGTCCAAATCTTCTCGTCTTAGCGATACAAAATCAGAGACTTGCAGATTAATGAGACGTCTCCAATCCAAACGTTGAGCGGCTTTGTGCTCCCATTGAGATGGTTCGATATTGCATCTTTTCATATGCCTTTTCAGAACATCCTTATATCTTAGGTATTGTCCATCCCATTGACGTTTGCCATATTTGAGTTCTGAAGATGCGTTTAGCCAATCTGTCGTCCGACATTCACTACACGTGTCCACTCTAGCGCTGCTGGCGCCTCATGAGGTAGGTCTCGATACCTCCGACGTTTGCACGACGAAGAACATCCATGTTTCGGACACGATCTTGCCACCGGATGTTCATTATATCTCGCAGACACTTTAAGTGGTACCTGTCGAGAGCGCAAATGTGTTTACGGTACAGGACCCATGTTTTGGACGAATACAAAAAAAATTGGGAGCACAATGGCCATATTATACACTTTTATTTTGGTGGATAGCTTGATGTCATGCGACCGGATAACTTAAGACCGCAGTTCATCAAAAGCAGCAGCAGCAGCTTCTATAAGTCACATTTTGACGTCCCCGGTACGTAAAGGGCTATTGAAGGAATACCGTGGATTTTAGTCAGTACAAGTCTGACAGTCCCTCCGGCCCTGCCCGGGGTGGGAGGACCCATTAGATGATTTTACCACGAAAAAAAAAGTCACAATTTGACGTAATAATGCATCCAAGTTATTTGAATCTATCGACTTGGTTTAATATATTGTCTTAATAACATACATTAAGTAGTATGTACATTGTCATGTAGCCCTCCTGCCGCCATCACTTCGGTTTTTGAAATTAATTTTAAGCCTAAACTTAGTGCATGCCTCATTTAAATAATTGGTCATAAGATTTTGAAGACCACTTGCAGAGTCTGTGACGAAACATAAATCGTCGGCGTATATATAATCTCAGTTATAAGGGCCACTGAGATTTTCGTAGTCGCTTTAAGTTTCGCCGGGTTGAAAAGACTACTTACTATCCGTGCGAAACTTAATCCCTTAAGGCTTCACGGACTACAATATCCTACCGATCCTGCCAATTATACACCAATCGCCTTAACCTCCATACTGTGTATAGTAATGGAAAGGTTAGTCAACAACAAGTTGCTGGCATACCTTGAAAACAATGAGCTCCTCAGTGACCGCCAGTATGGCTTTCGCCGTGGTTGGTCCACCGGAGATCTTCTTGTGTATGTCACGCACTGTTGGGGCGAGGCCATTGAGAAACACGGTGAAGCTCTTGCGTTATCCTTCGACATCTCAAAGGCCTTTGACAGGGTCTGGCACGCTAGTTTGCTGAGCAAGCTTCACGCATGCGGTGTCCCTGCTGGCTTATGCAACTGGATTTCCGACTTCTTGAGTGAGCGGTTGATCCGAGTGGTCATCGATGGCTGCTCATCGGATCTTATGGCAATTAAAGCCGTCGTCCCTCAAGGGTCTGTTCTTTCTGCGACTCTTTTTCTGCTGCATATCAATGATCTACTTCAGCTGGGAGCAGTTGGGTACGCGGATGACAGCACAGTCTCAGAGAGATACTTATCCAGTTCTAGAGCTGACAGGGACGAAATTGCCACTTTCAGAAAGTCCATGGTAGAGCGCATGAATTTGACATTAAAACTCATTTCCCAATGGGGTGATGACAATCTGGTCAAATTCAACGTTCTGAAAACACAGGCTTGTCTTTTCAGCGCTAAAAGAAGCCCTTTTGAATTGAACCCTACTTTCCAAAGTACATCTGTGCCAGTTACCGATTACCTGGAGCTTTTGGGCATGGAGTTGACGTCAGACCTCAGCTTCTGGTCAACCGTCGAGTCCAGAGCTCAGACTGCAGCAAAAAAGTTGGGAATCCTACACAAGGTGAGGCGGTACTTCACGCCTGGACAGCTTCTAAATCTGTATAAAGCACAGGTCCGTTCCTGCGTGGAGTATTGCAGCCACTTGTGGGATGGCTCTGCAAAGTACCAACTCGCTGCATTGGACTCGATCGAGCGCAGAGCTAAAAAGCTTATAAGCGACGAGGTGCTAGTGGACAAGCTTCATAGCCTGGCTCATCGGCGAACCGTTGCTTGCCTGTCGGTTTTCTACAGATTGTACTTTGGGGAGTGTGCGCAAGAGCTCCATGATCTGATTCCTCCATCTCTCTTTCACTACCAGTCTACCAGATGCACGGCTGGGTACCACCCAAACTTGGTTGATATACCGTCTTGTCGTATCAAGCGCTTCTCCTCCACATTTATTCTGCGCATAGCCAAGCTGTGGAATTCTCTGCCGGCTTCTGTGTTCCCTGCCACTTAGGACCTTTCAGCCTTTAAAACACGAGTAAATAGTTATCTTCTGGGCTCGCTAGTCCCATCGTAGACCTTATCTATCGCTTACCATCACGCGAGATCGAGGTCAAGAGTGGGCTCATCAGTAATAAAAAATAGAATGTGAACAAAGTTGGTGCCAATACACATTCCTGTTTGACTCCACAGGTAACTGAGAAAGATTCTGATTGTTCACCATTGACTGTGACGCAACATGACATGTCATCATGTAAAAGCCGTAAAAGCCTAACAAATTTATTCGGACAACCCAGTTTAGACAGAACCAACCAAAGAGCTTCACGAGGAACGCTGTCAAAGGCCTTTTCAAGGGCAACAAAACACAGAAACATTGGTCGACCTTTCTCCGTGCTCTTCTCAATAGGCTGGTGGATTGAAATGATGGCCTCGCAGGCTCCTCTCTCCGGTCTGAAGCCGAACTGAGATTCTGGCAGTATTTTTTCGGATATAGGCAGAAGTCTATTTAGAAGGACTCGTGCGAAATTTTTTCCTGGAATGGAGAGAAGGGAAATGCCTCGGTACGAATTATAGTCAGAGCGATCTCCTTTGTTTTTGTACAGTGAGCAAATGCGAGAGATTTAAAAGCACTTAGGTAGATTTTCTTCCGATCACATATACAACAACAGTTTCCACATGATCTGGTGTAACTCCTCTCCTCCATACTTCAGCATTTCAACGCAAATATTATGTACGCCTACTGCTTTCTTATTCTGCCGTTGCCTGATGGTCGTTCTGACTTCCTACAAAGTAATAGGTTCAAGTAACTCTTCCCTAGGTTTAGTTTGCTGGAGGGAATTAATGTTAGTTATATCAGCAGAGCGATCAACATTCAGAAGGTCATTAAAATGTTGAGCCCAGCGTTTCAAGATATCGTCTTAGTTGGCGAGAGATACTCCATGTAGTGACTTTAACGGTACGTTTACATTTTGGTACCTATGACTTTACAAATCTTGTTATAAAATGCACTCAGCTGTTGTGTGTCTATAAGCCACTGTAAGAATTTCGCCTTCTCTTGCCACCACTTACCTTTCGCATCTCTCGTTAGTCTTCCTAAGATTGATAAGACTAAACTAAGCATTTTCCTGGATTTGTTTGTGTAAGTTTTCATTGCAAAGAATTATTGTGCTGCATATTAAGTAGCTGTCGGTGACCGCTAATCCAATTTAGTGTTTCTATGGCCCAAGATTGGAGAGCTTGTTTCTGTGACAAAAGATGTTACGGACTGCCAAATGGTCTCCAGGTCATCGTTTTCAATATTCAAGGAATAAAGAGCTTCATTCAACTTGCTAACATACATAGGCTTCCCTTTTCTGAAGATGCTGACAGACAATTGACAGTTTCCAAACGGAATGCTTGACCACGTCCATAAAAACGTACCGATTGAAGTATTATACATTAAGTGATAATGCGTTTCGGGAGAAGACGTACAGTCGGCCAAGAAAGTGGTGTACCACCCTAAGGTTGAATATCGCTTGCAGATTCATAGGTGATAAAGATTAGTTTCGCTTGCAGATCGATCTGACAACTTCTATTGCTGTCTTTATCTGATTATTGAAAACGACTATTACTGTTTGTAACGTGACAGCTGTTCTTAGTTTGAACTTGATGGAACCAATGACGTCGTAAAATCAACGGCGGGGGGCTGTAGATTTTGATGACAAAATTGTATCTACAAATTCAGAATTGTAATCAACAAGTTACATAAAATTGTAAAGGCACAAGGCGAGTCCACAAACCTACAATTTCTGTAAACTTGTAATTACAATATCAATAAAAAACAAGCTAAAAATAGATTTATCCTTTTATTAAATTACTACAATCAATTTTAAAATACTTATAACAAACAAAAACATAGCATATATAGTAATATTTAGAAGATATTGAAAATTTTAAAAAATTAGAAACGGGTGTAACCGCCGTTGGCCTCTATAACCTCTAAAAGACGAGACCTCATTGAACCAACAAGCCGTGAGCAAATATCGGTTCCCCGCATTTCCTCCCAGATATAATTACAGTGACTAATAAGAGCTTGTTTGGTTCTTTCATTTTGATGCGACCATCGTTGGACCATAAGGCCCCAAAGATTTTCTATCGGGTTGAGGTCCGGCGATCTTGAGGGCCACTGAATTACCCTTACGTCAGTGTGTGAACGAAACCAGGCTCTTACGATCCTCGCATTATGAATTGAACAATTATCTTGAACAAAATCAAATTGTGGCACTTCGTTCTCCGGGTAAACATTACGGACTGTCGGTAGCATTGCATTCTGAAGCACGTCGATATAATTTACAGCCGTCGCTCGAGGAGGTAGAGAACACAATTCTCCTACACCATCCGTACTCATCCAGCCCCAAATATTTACGGAAATTCGACCTGATTCTCTATTTGGGATTACATGATCATCTTTATACCGTGTTGAATTATATTGCCAAAGGTGAAGACGTCCATGCTGACTGGATTTAAACGTTTTTTCATCACAAAACACTGTATTAGACCAATCAAACTCTAAGTGCTCTCTGGCGAAGTTCAGACGAGCAAGTCTGTGAGCATCCGTCAAATATATTTTCTTGGCGTAATGCCTGTGGTGCAACCCCATGTAATGTAGATGATTCCTTATTGTTTGGGCACTCACATCGAACATCTCCGCAAAATGTTTTGTGGGCTTAAAACCATTGATTTCATATTCCCGTCTCATGAATTCTCTATCGTTATTGGAGAGTGCAGGCCGGCGACCACTTCTTCTGTGATCCAACAAACTTCCCCCCTCTCCTTCACGACGAATCCAAAAGCGGACAGAACGCCTCGATATATTCAAATTCCGGGATATCGCACTGATACTGCTTCCCTCATTAAATTGGGCAATTATTTGTGCTCTTTCGGCAATGGTCAAGTTGGCAGGCATTGAGATGATTTTATATGCAGTTGATTGAAAAATAACACGGAAAATATATCGATTTTTTGCATATATTTGACAAAATGTCAATTGTCAGTTTTTTTTTTCAAATGGAATTCGGTTGTCTAAATAGTTTTTATTACTTTTGTTTGGAAACATTTCAATTGCTTTGTAGAAACTAATGTCCTTTTCATTTATACTAAAGGTTAAAATGTCATGTACTTATATGTGACATATGACGTATGAATACTAAATACATAGGTTTACGTCATGATAATGTTGTCTCTTTCAGTAATATCTTTTTATAACGAACCTTGTTGTAATTTTCGATGACCGGGAAACTAAATCAAAACTGGTACACCACTTTCTTGGCCGACCGTACCAGAAAAATTGATTGTGTTATTTAAATATGGGTAGGTGTTTTTAAGTACAGTACTGGCATTTATTAATAAAATACTTACTATATACTTGCATCTATTATCATCAAAATTAAATTATAACTTCTTGTGACTTGACCACGACTATGTGACCCCCCCCTGGCGCCAAAGCTGGATCCGCCCTTGCTAATTAGTCTAACGAATTTCATATTGTTACTTATACCCAACCACGCACCAAACTACATTAAGAACTCCAACCAATACTCGAAGATACAAGTTTTCCCAACTATCGACTATAAGCAGAAATACACAAATCACAGCTACTTACAAAAACTGCATTTACGAGTATGTTCGCCAAGTTCTGGTACTTTTTGTCAAGAGACTTGGCCAACACTTGACAGCCAAGAAGACTCGATTAATCGTTCATGTTTAATAAGTTTAGTGCCGAATGAATTGTATAGCTCTTTATCGGCGAATTTATAGCGATCTTGTAACTTAGTACGAAATAGACTTAGAATGAAAATTACTATTTTTTGTGTTAAACAAGAAACTTTGAAAAGTGGCCAAGTCGAGTCGCACTCGCCCATGAAGGGTTCCGTAGTAGTATTTTTCGTCAGCAAAAAATAAATACGGTTTTCATAAATGGTTTTGTGTTTGCATAAATGACAAAGTTATATCAGCGATTTTTTTTAATGTACTGTACCTTAAAAACTGCTGACTATATCTCGAAGAAATTTTTATTTTACTTTGTTATATCTATATATTTAAAGTTAGATGTTCGGAGTGGGGAGAATACATTTTATCACTTTTGAAGTGCCTATCTTTTAAACGATTGAAGAACGTCAGTGTAATTTTTAAGGACCAATCTATTAACACTAACGTATAGGTTTGATGAAAATTATTTTTAGTTCCTTTCCTTAGGATGATTTTTATGTTAAATTCATATGCCTGTCCGTTATTGTTACTGATGGTAGTTTCGGGATATGCGAAACAGGGTGTAGTCCCGCAATCCCATTGAAAAGAGAGGATCCTCCGACTAGACTGGTGTTTTGTCTGGTGGGCAACTGCTCGATGTTTGATATCAGGTGAGGCATGCAGGCTAGTTGTGCGGTAAACTCGGCTTGCGCGATACAGGATTTCTATCGTTAGTTTGTATGTTGCGAGATAGATGACGCTACAGTTGCAATAATCGTAAATAAGTGAGTACCATGTCCCTATTAAATCAATGAATGTATCTCTGTGTTCTGTTCTGTGTGTGACTAAATAATAACAGCGGTATGGGTTGATCTTGACGGGCCTGTTGGTATAGTGGTCAGTGGCCCTGACTGCTATGCTCAAGGTCGTGGGTTCGATTCCCACCCAGGACTTAAATACTTAAACAGTTTTTTGAATAAATTCGGGGTTAAATTTCTATATTTCTTGTTGTCTCTAAATATTACAAAACAAAGTCCCCCGCCGCGCTCAAAACGTACTGGACGGATTTTCATACCGTTTTCATCAATAGATAGAGTGATTCCTCAGGAAGGTTGTAGTGTATAACACGCTAAGGTTTGGTGTAAATTAGGTGAAATACGACGGTATTAGTTCAGCATGTCGGAAAAAATTAAGCCGATCGCGAGCTTTAATCGAAAACGCTGCCAAAACCTTTTGAGTTATAACAAAACAATTTATGGTGGGATAGCCCCTCTATTATAGATCTACAAAAAAGTCCGCGATGGCATATTACGTCTATATCCCAAGTATAACCCACAATAACCATTTTTTTCTTTTAAAAATTACAATAAAATTATGGGTTATTTACGAAGCTATTTTTAACAGTACAGTATTATTCCTTATCTAATTAAATACGTTAGATACGTTGAGCATTAAATGTAGATCAAAATTACTTTTTACACTATATCAATAAAATTAATATTTTATGAGTTATCGCAAAATAAAAATTACTGGACAAGAAATTAATTAAGAAAAATAATATAAGCAAATATAAACTCTAATATAAGTCGAGCGAAGCCGGACCGGTCGCATTGCCACCAATATTTTATTTCACGTAGGCACAGTATAAAAATAATAGACAGACGTAGGCTTACTTGGGCACTTATTATTATTTTTTATTTATGTCAGGCTAATAAGGCCCATCGAAAAAATTATATTCATAAAAGAAAACCATAAAATATGCATATTTATACAATTACACATTTAAGCTGCTAAAACCATGAATAAACTAATACTTATAACATAAATACTTCAGAAGTTAGTGAAAGGTTCGTAGGTCATTTATGGATCAACGAAAGGAAAGAAGTTCGTTAGTGGTTAAGGATGTTTTGTATGCTGGGTTTTAGTTTGTTGTTAGTTTCAATAGCTTATAATATCTTGTACTAGTCATGAAATAACTTTCAAACCGTACTCGAAGAGTAACCAACGGAACCGCAGTATGCCTAAATTGTCGGTCTGTTCGTCAGGACTTATACAGGAGTGTGAAGTGTGTTATTGCCTGTCATATAGAGGCCTGAGTCAGAGCAGCAGCAGTGGAAACAGCAAAAGCTGATTAACTTTATAGTATGAGGATTTCCAAGAAAGGTTATTTTTGGTTTATAGTACGTGATCCTTCGTGTGTTACTTGTACTTCGCCAATTTATGTTTAGTCCTATTATCAGCATTTCTGAAATTGGCTGTTAGTTATTCAATATCAAAGGAACAAAAGGCTAACTAAACCATGAACTGTAACCATTTTATTAGCTTTGTCTTCAACCATTGAATAAGATTAAAGGACACCCGAGTCTAAGGTGATTAGAACACACACATTTATAAAACTAGTATACTATTTGGGCTGTGTTATTGAATAAGGCAATCTCTTTCAGACAACCTTTGGATAGTTGGAACGACATTCGATTACTTATAGGAGATTACAGTTTACAATTGTTCAACGACACAGTTGGTGCA
The DNA here is from genome assembly GCA_943138885.2 of Tholera decimalis. Taxonomy (NCBI): domain Eukaryota; kingdom Metazoa; phylum Arthropoda; class Insecta; order Lepidoptera; family Noctuidae; genus Tholera; species Tholera decimalis. Next base: position 42,693,999 of record OW964558.2, read on the forward strand.
GTAGTTGAGCAATTGGCTGTTGTGCTGCGTATCGCGGGTTCCATTTCTGCACCGGGACAGATGTTAGTAAGGTCTATAAATACTTTTTTCGGGGCTGGGTGTTTGTAAAATGCTCCCACAACGATACAAGAGTAATTTCAATTCAGGGGCTATAATCATCGTCGCATGGTGAAGGCTGAAGGCAGGACGAAAAAAAAATACTACACGCGTAACTCCATATTAGATAACATAGCTAATTAGAGTCCGAAGTACTCTCAGAAGTACTGTTATTAATTATGTGTTTTATTACTATACCGTTGCTTATTAGGTAGGTAGGTATAGCGTGAATAGGATTTTCAATACAATTTATTAGTTTTCATCAATAGATAGAGTGATTCCTCAGGAAGGTTGTAGTGTATAACACGCTAAGGTTTGGTGTAAATTAGGTGAAATACGACGGTATTAGTTCAGCATGTCGGAAAAAATTAAGCCGATCGCGAGCTTTAATCGAAAACGCTGCCAAAACCTTTTGAGTTATAACAAAACAATTTATGGTGGGATAGCCCCTCTATTATAGATCTACAAAAAAGTCCGCGATGGCATATTACGTCTATATCCCAAGTATAACCCACAATAACCATTTTTTTCTTTTAAAAATTACAATAAAATTATGGGTTATTTACGAAGCTATTTTTAACAGTACAGTATTATTCCTTATCTAATTAAATACGTTAGATACGTTGAGCATTAAATGTAGATCAAAATTACTTTTTACACTATATCAATAAAATTAATATTTTATGAGTTATCGCAAAATAAAAATTACTGGACAAGAAATTAATTAAGAAAAATAATATAAGCAAATATAAACTCTAATATAAGTCGAGCGAAGCCGGACCGGTCGCATTGCCACCAATATTTTATTTCACGTAGGCACAGTATAAAAATAATAGACAAACGTAGGCTTACTTGGGCACTTATTATTATTTTTTATTTATGTCAGGCTAATAAGGCCCATCGAAAAAATTATATTCATAAAAGAAAACCATAAAATATGCATATTTATACAATTACACATTTAAGCTGCTAAAACCATGAATAAACTAATACTTATAACATAAATACTTCAGAAGTTAGTGAAAGGTTCGTAGGTCATTTATGGATCAACGAAAGGAAAGAAGTTCGTTAGTGGTTAAGGATGTTTTGTATGCTGGGTTTTAGTTTGTTGTTAGTTTCAATAGCTTATAATATCTTGTACTAGTCATGAAATAACTTTCAAACCGTACTCGAAGAGTAACCAACGGAACCGCAGTATGCCTAAATTGTCGGTCTGTTCGTCAGGACTTATACAGGAGTCAGGAGTGTGAAGTGTGTTATTGCCTGTCATATAGAGGCCTGAGTCAGAGCAGCAGCAGTGGAAACAGCAAAAGCTGATTAACTTTATAGTATGAGGATTTCCAAGAAAGGTTATTTTTGGTTTATAGTACGTGATCCTTCGTGTGTTACTTGTACTTCGCCAATTTATGTTTAGTCCTATTATCAGCATTTCTGAAATTGGCTGTTAGTTATTCAATATCAAAGGAACAAAAGGCTAACTAAACCATGAACTGTAACCATTTTATTAGCTTTGTCTTCAACCATTGAATAAGATTAAAGGACACCCGAGTCTAAGGTGATTAGAACACACACATTTATAAAACTAGTATACTATTTGGGCTGTGTTATTGAATAAGGCAATCTCTTTCAGACAACCTTTGGATAGTTGGAACGACATTCGATTACTTATAGGAGATTACAGTTTACAATTGTTCAACGACACAGTTGGTGCAGTAGTTGAGCAATTGGCTGTTGTGCTGCGTATCGCGGGTTCCATTTCTGCACCGGGACAGATGTTAGTAAGGTCTATAAATACTTTTTTCGGGGCTGGGTGTTTGTAAAATGCTCCCACAACGATACAAGAGTAATTTCAATTCAGGGGCTATAATCATCGTCGCATGGTGAAGGCTGAAGGCAGGACAAAAAAAAATACTACACGCGTAACTCCATATTAGATAACATAGCTAATTAGAGTCCGAAGTACTCTCAGAAGTACTGTTATTAATTATGTGTTTTATTACTATACCGTTGCTTATTAGGTAGGTAGGTATAGCGTGAATAGGATTTTCAATACAATTTATTATATTATTAGATACTGGCCGTGCTCCGCATTTTCACCCGCGTTAATTTGAAAAAAAAAGTAATTAAAATCGTTTAAGTGGTTTAGCTTTCTTATATAAACTTTCATCCCCTATTTTAACCATATAGGAGATGATTTTTGAAAAAAGCCTGTATTTTACCCGGGCTCTTGAACTATTTTCAACCTATACATTTCATCCAAATCGCTGTTGTGGTTTAGCCGTGAAAGCAAAACAGACATAGGGACGGACTTACAGACTTTCGCATCGAGATATTTTTAATCCATACAATATTAATACCATTAAATATTAGTATGGATTCAAAATATCTCGAAGTATCTACTAATTGGTCTAGCCTGAAAATCTCTGTTTACATTGTGATTTATGGTTCCATTGACGTCGGCACGTCTGTATACAGATTGGCTATTAATCCCTCGAACTCTTTCAAATAAACCATCAAAAGTCCAATATCCTAAAACCTTTTAATACGCATTCAGCCGATAAACTACTGCTGCCTTAATTACAACGTAGAATTTGACTTTCAAAGCTAGCTATTACTGAGATACGAGTACCTGGCTGTTTGTCAAAGTTGCTAGTGATGTAGCAAACGCGATTCCCGGATGCGGAGTCTTCGGATATAATTTAGTCCGGTATCAACTAAACGGAGATCATACACCGCAACATCCTTACCACTAAATTTATTCATCATCATCTCCTTCGCCTATTCCCAACTATGTCAGGGTCAGCTTTGATCCTGCCGGTGTTGCGGAATTGTTCGAAAGAGTTACCGCGGCCTCGGAACACGGAGGAACCATGACGGAATACGGATGGGTTTTAGTCAGTTAGGCTCAATTTACACCGCCGCGGAATGGAATGGAAGCCAACGAAATTGTACATAGCATGATGAAATTTATGTCAATTGTATGACATACAAACTAAATAGGAGCCAAAAAAAGGTCGCGCGTCTTCCGGGGAATCCTCGCGCATTCTCGAGATTCTGTTTAGCTTGTATGTTATAAAATTGACATGAAGTTCATTATGCTATGTACAATTTTGTTGCAAAAAGTCGCTTCCATTCCATTCCGCAGCGGTGTAAATTGAGCCTTAAAGTCTGACACGCTATCCTGTTTCGGCCAGATCCGGAGGCATTCATTGGATAGAATAATTTACATGGAACTACTGTTTATCTGACCGCCACAACCCAGTAGGAACCTGGCAGTTAGCAATCTTTTTTGCAGAAAAGTAAGTCAAAATGATGTTGGGATGGAAAAGGGAACTGGCAACACACAAGCCATGACAACACTGTGCGAGTGTGAGAGTTTGACAGGTGAGAGAGAGAGAGAGAAAAGAAGGGAGGTGATTTAGAATAACGTATCGAATTACGTACGAAATTCCTTTTGACTGTAATCATGCAAATTGGATCACCAATTTGTTTTAGACTTTGGCAAAATAGTCAGCATCGGTTCTGTTCGACATTAAGAAAAAAATTATTAAAAATAAATATAAAGAGAATTAACGTAAATGCTCCTATTACCGCCAGTTTTAGCTGTCTTAGGATTCACTTAAAAAAAAATAGAGATAAGCTGTTATGTTAGGAAAGATGTTATAATTTATAACTAACTTCAACGAAGTATTCTTTGCCATTCATGACTTAAATTCAATATTCAATAACACAATAGTTACTGAATAATTATTTAATCCAAAAGAGTACTTGATTCTATTACCGACCCATAGAATGCGGCAAGATTCTATTACCGATTTTTCTACTTCTTTTACCGACCGCTACAAAGTTGTCATTTTTCTATACTATTAAATAAAATAAAAAATCGTTTTTAAGGTATTTATTATATAATAACAATAGTTATGAGATCAACATTATTACAATATGAACATAATTATTTATTGCAACGCTTAGAGCACAATAGTACAGCAGTTTTTGTTGTTTTAATGACACATTTACTAGGACTGTTAAACACTCCTTTTCGGCATTGGCCACTCTACTATATACTTTCTTGCTGCCTCTTCGGACAAGAACCTGTTTTCCTTTGGAACACAAAAAGAATCCGGTCTCATCACAATTAAAAATCCGACTAGGATCTTCCAAAACATCAAGAAGTTTATTTTGTTCAAAATAACTATGTACTTGATTGAAGCATGCTCTTACAGCTTCCTCTGTATAATGTGTGTACGGCTTGTAGGCAAATTCTGAGTAATTCGCCTTGAAATGGTAGGATTCCTCGCCATAAACTTAAGAAACCATCCATTTCGGGGAACACCATCTTTAAAAGGATTAGAGCGATTTAAGTTTTCCACCAATTTTGTTACTGTTTCCAACAATTGGTCCTTAGTTACAGGAAAACCTTACTTCCCGAGATAGAAAATCCAGTCTACCAGTCTTTTTTCTTCCTCCTTCGTTAGAACAGTTTATTTTCCACAATGTTTATTTATATATTTATTATTTCTCTTGTCAAGCAGAGTTGTCCTCGGTATGCCATAGGTTTTTGAAGCTTCGTATTTGCTGGTCCCTTCATTTATAGCTAGAAACGCAGCTTCTAGTTAAGCAGAGGCGTACTGTTTGCGCTTCTGCGGCTCCATGATTCTATAAAAGAACACAATCTTTAAACAGATATAGAATTTAATTCTTCGAAAGCAGCTTTAAAAAGTTATATGGCCCCCATTCCGTCCCGCCATTTTTATTTGATTTGAAAACATATGAAATATAGCCAATGCCATGAAGCCATGAATGAAACTGGATAGCAAATATTATTTTACATTAATAATATGTCCTGTGACAAAATCTCTCAAAACGTCACGTATGCAAGAAATAAGCCAATTTGTTCAAAAATATACATTTTGTTTTTGTGTACTGTAATATTACCAAAAACATCGTCACAGCTATGAGTCGGTAATAGAATCAAATATGACGGTTACAATATTCTATTAGCGACCAATAAAATTAATAATAAACAGATAAAATATCCGCTTTATGGAATACTGTTAAATTCGATCTCATTGCTATATTATTTCTTTTAATGTAAGTTAGTCTTTAATTCAGATAATAAAGGTTATTTAAAGTATAATATCATTATAATAATAGGGATATTGTCTAACGTTGAATCAAGTTTTACACAAAAACTTTAAGAAATAGCTTTGTCGTTAATAGATCTAACGAAGTAAAATAATTTTAAGAATTGAACAAGAAAAAGATAAAATCAAATGAGGTAGTTTATAATAGATATTATTTTAAAATACTAGAATGTTCTCAAAATTTAACAACAAATTTAACAACAACAGCCTTAAATTAAAATATGATTTTATAACACAAAAACCAATAAAAAGTATTATATTAAGAGTTAGTTTAGAAAACGAATATATACGTTACAGTTGTAATGTGATAGCAAGAAGACAAATCCATTTTTTGTGTGTTATTTTCCTTAGTAATATTTAGGTGTACTTATGTGGCTGGAGACGCGACAATAAGAAAAGTGCGTCTGATTCGGGCGCGTCCCATTCAATGTCAAATTATTTCTTTCACTGGCTATTTAAACACACAAACTTTACACTTTTTGTTGTCCAACAAAAATACGTAACTAATTTTTAAGGTATGACTTTTCTGGAACCCTATATTATGTCTAATATGAGTGATTTAAAAATTAGATCGTTAATAGAGTACACATTTTAGGGGGTCGTTAATAGGAGCTTTTACGTTACTTCTCATCAACAACAATTCTCACATTGATTTGCAAAAATGTTTTTTTTCTAAACCATCATGTCGACTACTTTGAAATTTCTAGTCTTCTAATAAAGAGTTTCTAAAATGGATGCGGAATTTTTCTGCGAAACCAGAGGCGACCCTAAGTCACAACCCTACCCTAAGTCACAACCCTTCAGTCGCAACCCTAAAACGAACAAGACGTCATTATTTATCGCACGAAATAGTAAGCAGGCCCTTGTGTTTGTTCCACTACGTTTTTTAATTACCAAAACGTGACACAAATACTCGCTACTTTCAGTTTTGCCCGAAATTTTGCACGTTCGTACGTTTTGAAGCTCGCAGTAATTAATCAGAGCAGCTTTTTAGATACCCCAGATTCGTGTGAAAATAATGTTTTTTAAATTGAGAATTTTGGTGGCCTCTGGGCTCTTATTATGTTGGATGGGAATTTGGTATATTGTGTGGTAATGAGAGGTCATTAGCATTAGAAAATCATCAAATGATTCCTGCCACTCTAGGTAAAGCGGAAGGGAGGGTCAGACTTCTACTGACTAAAAACCCACCTTATTCCTTCAGTTGACCTTGAGTTCTGGGGCCGCGGTATCTCGTTAGAACATTCCCGCATCATTTTATCATACTAAGTTTTTGCAAAAACTGATCAACTGGGGATCTTCTAGCGTATGCCATTCACATCTGGAGTGAGGCCATTGAGAAGCACGCGAAAGCACTTGCTGTTTCCCTTGACATCTCCAAGGCCTTGACAGGGTTTGACACGGCCTTATTGCTAAGCTTCTTTCCTTCGGTTTACTCACTCAACTTTGCGTTTGGATTGAAAACTTCCTGAGAGGTCAGTTCATTCGTCGTTGATGGCTGCTTGTCTGGCCAATTGGCAATTAATGCCTGGGCCCCTCAGGGGCCGGTTCTCTCAGCAACTTTATTATTGCTGCACATTATCGATCTGCTAATGCCCGGTACCTTTAGGTATGCAGACGACAGCACAGTTTCTGAGAGATATGTGTCCAGTGCGCGAGCTGGTGGGTCACAGATCCAGTCTCTCCGTGAGGACATGGTTGAGCGCTTGAACTTGTCCTTGAAAGCTGTCTCCGAATGGAGTGATGCCAACTTGGTCAGGTTTAATGCAACAAAGACCCAGGCGTGTCTCTTCTCCGCAAAAAGGAGCCAATTCGCACCGGCTCCTACTTTTCGTGGTGTAACCGTGCCGATAACCGATCATATTGAGCTTCTTGGGGTGACACTAACTTCCACTCTCAATTTTGGTCCGTTTAACCACTATTTCACCATGGTTGGCATTCGGTCATGTATGGAGTACTGCTCTCATCTTTGGAATGGATCTACTAAATACCAACTGGACGCGCATGAGTCTATCTAGAAGCGGGCCATACTCACTGGCAACGATGCACTGGTCGAGTCAAAGCTCCAGAGCCTTGAACATCGACGACGAGTTGCAAGTCTATCGGTTTTCTATCGGTTACATTTCGGGGAGTGTGCGATGGAATTACACAATCTAATTCCACCAAGCCCGTTCCATCATTGGACTTCCCACCCATACGCACAAAACGTTTTGGAAATACTTTCATTGTGCGTACGACTAATGAGTGGAATTTCCAGCCGGAGTCTGTATTTCCCGATAGCTATAACCTAGGGGTCTTTAGGTCAAGAGTCAATTGGTTACTTATTATTATAGGTAAGCGTGCTCCATCTTCGACCACATCATCACTTACCATCAGGTGAAATAGTGGTCAAACGCAAACCTATGGTCAGTAAAAATATATATTAAAAAATATGAATGTACCTAAGAATCGTATCCTTGGAATTGATATTTAAATCAATAGTTTTCTAAAGTAATAGTAAATTATTTTTATTTTGAAAATTGGCTATAGATAACCGTTTAACGTGTAATTTCTTTTTCGTTTTTAATTTAAACTAGATGAGGTGTTTTTCATTACCCTGAGATGAAACACCAAAACAAACCTACAGGTCAATGTCTGTTTTAAAGTATGAGTACTAGGTAGTATAAAAAAACACACAAAATATTGTTTTTTAATACTTAAATATATTAGATTTTGAGTGACGCCATTTAGGACCTCCGCCACTCCTTGTCACACCCCGTTTACGTGACGTAATTTATGGCTTGCTAGCTATGAACCGAACCAAATAATTAAGTATATCCTTTGTATGAACCAAACTTTGCGTGTAAAAGTGTTATTTATTTACAAAAATAAATATTTCATTTCATTTCATTTATGAGAATATCTTTACAGAAATCCACAGCAACAGAATAAAGTTCACAGCTTTTCACGCTCATTTTATATATAATTTAGAGCATAAAAATCTCTCATTGTTCAACTGGGATTTTAAGCTTAACGAAACGTAAATTAAGATTGTTTAAGAATAAAATTATTTGCTTCGAGTCGTCGCTGTAATTTGCAGTGCTGTTTAATATTTATATAATAAAATTTAAACTAGAACGACGGCTTTTTGAATTAAAAGATCTGGAAGCTGTGAATAAAAAAAAGTCAGGCTCATAATCGTGGCTTTAATTAACAGTATCGTCATTTACTATTCTTATTTTTTAAATTTTTGTTATGTGAAACTAAGTAGGGGCTTTTTTCTGCTTTCTATTATTCTTCTCTTTGTATCGAAATAACTAGACATAAGGACATACTTTTCACTGGCAGTTATTAGCTTTTTATTCGCCCTATAACATAAACGGAGACTTAATTATTGTTTAAATCTACTCACTCTCTCTATTGTATGCCAGTTTGTACAGTATCTAGCCTAGTCCAATAAAGGATAGACCAGAACGAAATTACATAGCCAAACCACTAAACCAGTTTTGTGGCAACTAAACAGCTTTTTGTGTATTTTGTTTTAGTTTATACTAGCTTCTACCCACGACTTCGTTCGCGTGGGAGGGTTTTCCCGCGTAAAATCCTGATCCCATGGGAATTCTGGGATGAAAAGTAGTTCATGTGTTATTCCAGAATGTCAACTATCTACTTACCAAATTTCATTGAGATCCGTTCAGTAGTTTTTGCGTGAAAGAGTAACAAACATCCATCCATCCTCACAAACTTTCGCATTTATAATATTAGTAGGATTAGTAGGATAGGATAGGATAGGAAGTAGGATTAGTAGGATAGTAGGATATGAAGTAGGATGTGCAGGATAAAAAAATCTCTAACAATGTATTTATTAGAACCAAGTACTGAAATGATTTTTTTATTTGTTTATTTATTTGCTTACCTACTTATATCTATACAGTATCTTACACTAACATATTTAAGTAAGTACCTACTACAATAACTAAAATGGTGGTGAGGTGCTGCACTCTCAGCAAGGTTATAGAATAGAGAAAGAAGTGCTGTGCCGGGCCCCATTGGGTATTATAATAATTATATTGTTAATATTATTGAGTGTAATGAATACTATATATATTATATTTAATAATAAAAAAAAATAATAAGGTAAGGGTGGCGTGTGTAAGTATGTGCGTGCGTGTTTGTGTAAATTAAATCATTAAGCCTCATTCCAAATTAAGACACTCAGTTAAAATATGTTTTACCTACGTTTTCTCTTAGACTAAATACTCGACATTTTTAACATTTGGTGAAGTTACCTTTTTGAAAACCAAAATCTTTTCATGGAATGTGACCGGAACGGAAACTAAGGTACTTTTACTTAACATCTTCTGATCAGTACAGCTGGGGCGTGGTTGGATGGTCTTGCACCAAAAACCCTGTTATGTTGATCTGTACTGCTAATAACAAAACTATTTCACTGCTAGATGCTCTAACCTTACGAAGAACGCAAAAGCCTTAATCAACATTATAATAGTCGGTTATTTAAGACTTGTGTAGGTATATTAACTATGTCAGTCCGAGTTTCCTCTTGATATTTTTTTTCTTTTATTCCTGACCGTTAAGCACCCTCATTAGCTACTAAACACGCTTGATGTCTTATTTTTATTTCCGAGCGGCCGAAGTCATGTCACACGAGGACTGTAAGATGCTTGGTATGGAATGAGGAACTAATCGACAAATCTTTATTCACTATTTTACTAATTTAGAAATGCAAAAGTTTGTGAGGATAGGTGAATGAATGTTTGATACTCTTTAGCGTAAGAACTACTGAACGGATCTGAATGAAGTTTAGTAAGTAGATAATTGACATTTTTAACCGACTTCTAAAAAAGGAGGAGGTTCTCAATTCGGATGTTTGTATTTTTTTTTTATGTTTGTCCGCGCATAACTCCGTCGCTTGCTAACCGATTTGAAAAATTATTATTTTGTTAGAAAGGGTATACTTCCCAAATGGTCCCAGTAAAATTTTATCGAAATCGAACGAGCCGTTTCTGAAAAATCAACAAAAGTCTAAAAAATATATTTACGTTGATGATCTTTTCGTTTACTCTGCATTGCGTTTTTTGTTCGCGCATAACTCCGTCATTTACGAACCAATTTGGAAAATTCACTGACCCACTAAAAAGCACGAAAATAAAAACTTTTTTGCAAAAAATAAAACCTAATAACTTTTGGAATAATTCTTACGGGTTCGGGAAAACCTTTCCACGCGAACGAAGTCGCGGGTAGAAACCAGTACAAAATATTCTTTAAAATATAGGTATAGCATTATCTATACATACCGAAATAGAACCGATATACGATAATAGCTTTGTTTTCTCAAGTGCTTATAGTACATTATGGTACAAGTGTGTAATGTTGGTGATTACCGCTGAGGCGCCATTGAGGCCCGAGCCGTTAGGTGAGGTTCTTAAGAGAGCCGAGGACGGTAATCATCAATGCACACGTGTATCATACGACGTTTTTCAACACACTTGTGAAGAAAATAATGCTAAAAGCCATTTTATTTAGTGAGTAATAGATATTTGGCCTTGGAGTTTCCAGGTAGTAAACTTTCCATAACGTTAAGGGCTTCACATCTTATATCGGGTGGTACACCACCCGATATAAGATGTGAAGCCCTTAACGTTATGGAAAGTACATAGATACAATTTGTTCCGATATCCCCACTTCCGTGAGGACTATAATGTCAATTCGTGATTTAACCGAGATTAAACAGTTCATAAGATTAGCGAAATTTTTTATCAACGATCGGATGTTAACATGCACTACATTTAAGTTATTTGTGTTTTTTGGTAGTTTACTGACGTAGGTCGGTAAATCAATGCAATCAAAGATTTCCTGAATATTATTAAATACAGCCATGATACTTAATTAAAGTACATGAAAAAGATATGTCCTCATTTTTATTTTAAGCTAACCTATTTATTTTTAAGAAGATTTTGTATATCTTCTTCACATCTAATGTTAATTATCTTGTCTTTACCTGTACTGTCGACTTCTCCTTTCTTCACCAGTACTTTTCCATTTTGGAACCATATATATTAAAAATCCTGTCGCAGTTGTTGTTTAGCCATCCACATAAGTTTTCTGTTTACTTGTGATAACGCGAAATGCACGTATATTTTTACAGGCGCTTCATTACTAGATACATTGGACAATATGTCAGCTGTTTTTGTTAATTTTTCCCGCACTTGCGAAAAAATTTTCACAACTCGTTTTCACTGTTGAAATTATAGTTATTTATTAATTAAAATGTCTACAAGTACTAGCTATGAACAAAATGATTTATGTTGTGTACAACATAAATCATTTTGTTCATAGCTAGTACTTGTAGACATTTTACTAGCTATGAACAAAATGATTTATGTTGTACACAACATAAATCATTTTGTTCATAGCTAGTACTTGTAGACATTTTAATTAATAAATAACTATAATTTCAACAGTGAAAACGAGTTGTGAAAATTTTTTCGCAAGTGCGGGAAAAATTAACAAAAACAGCTGACATATTGTCCAATGTATCTAGTAATGAAGCGCCTGTAAAAATATACGTGCATTTCGCGTTATCACAAGTAAACAGAAAACTTATGTGGATGGCTAAACAACAACTGCGACAGGATTTTTAATATATATGGTTCCAAAATGGAAAAGTACTGGTGAAGAAAGGAGAAGTCGACAGTACAGGTAAAGACAAGATAATTAACATTAGATGTGAAGAAGATATACAAAATCTTCTTAAAAATAAATAGGTTAGCTTAAAATAAAAATGAGGACATATCTTTTTCATGTACTTTAATTAAGTATCATGGCTGTATTTAATAATATTCAGGAAATCTTTGATTGCATTGATTTACCGACCTACGTCAGTAAACTACCAAAAAACACAAATAACTTAAATGTAGTGCATGTTAACATCCGATCGTTGATAAAAAATTTCGCTAATCTTATGAACTGTTTAATCTCGGTTAAATCACGAATTGACATTATAGTCCTCACGGAAGTGGGGATATCGGAACAAATTGTATCTATGTATCAATTGGATGGATTTACAATGTATAGTATCTTACGTAAAAGCAGGAAAGGTGGTGGGATTATTATATATGTTAATAATAGGCATAAGTTTCAACTGATAAAGACGAAAACTAGACATTGTGAATGTATACTGGGTAAATTAACAACGTATCAAAATCATAATATTTATATCTGTGCAGTGTATAGACCACCAAAAGAAAGCAAGCACCTTTTTATTCATGAACTGTCCAGTGTGCTTAATGTTGTTTATATAAAGAAAAGCGATGTTATTTTCTTAGGTGATATAAATATAGACCTTAAAACTACCAATAATGTAAACAGTTATTATCTAAGTAAACTTGCTGAGTGTGGGCTCGAATGTGCGATCTCTGACTTCACGCGAATCGAAACCAAAGGTAATATAGTCACTAAAACTTGTATTGACCACATTTTTGTGAGATCTCGCCTTGATGACCTTTACTCAGCTGCTCTGGGGACTGTCTTGGCGGACCATCGCATGACGATTGTCACGCTTGCGTCTATACCCAAAAGCAGGGATCCAAAATTCATTGAGTCTATTGATAATAAAAAAATAAAATCACTTTTAGCTTGCACCGATTGGGAAACGATAGACGAGTTAAACTGCGCTAATGACATATACAAGTACATAAAAGAAAACTTTATTAAATGCTACAATGAATGTAAATATAATAAAAAGATAAATAACGCGAGCAAAAGAAATTGTGAGAGATGGGTTAACAATAAGATAACGATAAGTTGTACCAAAAGAGACAAACTATTTATAAAATGGAAAAATGACCCAGATAATAAAACACTTAAGTTACAATACAATAAAACTAGAAATAAAGTTAATAAAATAATACTAAACACTAGAAATAATTATAACAGAGAAGAAATAACAGGAAACAAAAATAATCCCAAAAAACTGTGGGAAATATTAAATAGACTTACCGGTAAAATAGTGAAGTCTGTAGATGAGGTGATAATGAACGCTTTTTTAAATAAATCAAATAATGAGTTGAGTATCGCTAATGACTTTGCAATGGAGTTGGAAACCGGTGTATCTGATATTGTGCCCAGATGTGACAGACCCTTGCTGGACGAATGCAAATTTATGAAATCCCAAGATAAATCAATATTTTTCAAAAAAGCGACCCCTCTTAAAATTTCTAGAATCATAAAAAACTTAAATACAAATAAATCAGCTGGATACGATTCAATAAGAATCATGGACATCAAAATGATAGGAGATAAAATTGTGAATGCAATAGTAAAGTTAATTAATGCGAGTATTCAACAAGCCGAATATCCGACAGAATTAAAAACAGGTATAGTTAGGCCCATTCATAAAAAAGTTAAATTCAATGACTTAGCAAATTACAGACCCATTACGATATTGCCTGCCATAAATAAAATAGTTGAAAAATTTATATGCAATCAAATACACAGCTTCTATCGGGACAATAATATAATTTCCAAAGCTCAGTATGGCTTCCAAAGTAAGAAATCTACAGCTCAGCTACTTTCCAATTTTACTGATGAAGTTAACAACTACTTAGATGAGAAGCAGCATGTTGTACTCATATTTATTGATTTCAGCAAGGCTTTTGACATACTCAGGCACAATACACTACTAAAAACACTCGAAAATTCAGGTATAAGGGGGAAATTACTTGACTGGTGCAGAGACTACCTTCGTAACCGAAGTTATCGCGTCAAAGTTGGTCCTAGCCTCAGCAGACCAGTAAACGTGACCAAGGGCACAGCACAAGGTTCAGTTTCTGGTCCACTCCACTATCTGGCATACGTCAATGACCTAAAAAATATTATTACACACTGTTCCCTCTATCAATACGCAGATGACACCTGTTTACTTTCTGCTAATAAAAACCTTACTATAGCCGCAGAATGTTTGCAGAAAGATTTTACGTCTATGTCTAAATGGGCCCATGATATGGGACTTGTTCTGAATCCACAAAAAACGAAAGTCATACACGTACATTCAAGTCACATAAATACCTCCCATACCTTTCAAATCATAGGGCAACACTCTCCGCCCGACGCTCGCCCGAGACGGTCGTGCCGCTCTGCGCTCCCGATTGTTCTGTGTCTGTGTCATCGCTTCGTCGCGCTCGCCGTGACGTCATTCGTAGTCGCCGACTACAACTCTCGATCCGGAACCGCCTTTTTCAAGGCAGTGAAGGATATTTTGTTTCTATAACAGAGTATCGTCAAAAACAATTTTGGTTTGGCCCCTTCAGGGTAAAACCACAGTTTCGTGGTCCTTGGTTGGAAACCTCACGGTGTCAACAATACCAAGGGGGTGCTGACCCGACGCACCCGCTGATCCCCTTCAGAGTGAAGCAGTCAATTGGAGTCGAGTGCTAGGTTTTGGCCTTGGGGGATCTCCTAGTCAAACCTAGTTACTGAGTTTCCTTTTCAGCTACACACCTAGTGTCGGTTGGGTGTGTCTACCCCTTCGCACTAGACCCAATAGGGCCCGGTTCGCACAATAAAACTGGCGACCGGTTACAAGCTTAGGGCTCACCATTAGGTACTCACCTCCCAGTCTCTACCCGACTGGGAGGGTTACACATCCCCGGACCCATCCATCCGGGGAGTTAGGCCAGTTAGGCTTTAAATAGGACCCCCGGGGGAGAAATCTCCAAAATTTCCCCATTCTCCAATCATGGCGAACTCCAATATTTTGGAGATAATATTAGAAATTCTTAGGGAAAACCCTGCTATTTCCGCCAAATATGGCGGAAAAATCCAGCGTGAAATCGCTAATTGTCCCCCGGCTACCGAAGCTAACGTCGCTGATTTTAGTGACGCGCTTGACAGCCCATTATCTCCCCCGCTTGCCGATCAAGGCATCCCGGTTGGTCAATTCACGGAAGTATTTATTAACTCCGATCCCATTGTTCGTCAAACAACGAACGACTTCCAGGTAGATAGCCCTTTATTGCCTCCGCCCGCCGACAAAGTCGTGCCGATCGCCCGATTCCCGAAATCACCCATTGTTTCCGGCCCACCTACTAATCCTATTGTTCATAGAACAATGGACGCCACGCAGGTGTGCGCTGCACCTGAATTCGGTGAAATGGACACCACTGAACCTGTGTCTCATAACAACTCGGACAATGATTTGTCATCATGCCCTTCGTCCTCGGAAGACGACTTTCAAGTCGTCACCGGTGGCAAGAGGAAGAAAGGGAAAACCTCCCAGGCCAGCAAGGCCAAAAAGACCACCGCGTTGCCCCCGTCTCCAACTCAAACGCCCGTACGACCCGCTAGCCCCGTCCCAACTACCTCTACTCGCGCGCAGGATAGTCGTCCCCCCAGCCCGATAGCCAAAACTTCCTCAGCCCAAAGGAAGCAACGCCCTCCACCCCCCTTTTACATCCAAGACAAGGGAAAATGGACTGATGTGTCCAAGATGTGTGTTGATCGAAAGATCAACTACACAAACGCCCGTGCCTGCCAAAATGGCATTAAAGTCACCGTCCCTACGTCGAACGACTATAGGGAACTATATCGCGCCCTCCGTGAAAGGAATATTTCCTTTCACACTTTCTCCTTCCCCGAGGATACGCCCACTCGTGTAGTTATTAAACGTGTCCCTAAAGAAATCCTAGTACAGGATATTAAAGACGACCTTGCCGATCAAGGTATACCAGTGATCGCCGTCCATCGCTTACATAAAGCGAGAGGCGGTGAATTGTACGACATGGTTCTTGTCATTTGTGAACCAACCGAAGGCCATCACCCGATTTTCAAGATTAAGTCCATTTGCTCCCTATCCGGTATCTCAATTGAAAAGCCCTACAAAACCGCAACAGTGGGACAATGCCACCGTTGCCAACTGTATGGCCATGCGCAGAGCAACTGTTATGCGACTCCCAGATGCGTCAAGTGTCTGGGCGAGCACAGCACTGCGGACTGCCCTCGGCCCAAAGACCGAACCCTCTGTTCGGAACCACCCAGCTGCGTTCTCTGCGGCCAGACCGGTCACCCGGCAAACTACCGCGGCTGTACCAAAGCCCCCAAACTCGCTCCTAAATTAGCGAAGCGCGCCAACGCCCGCCAACAAAGAGAGGCACCTTCCTCTCAAATTCCCCAACGTCTCGCACCTCAGAGACCATCCCCGTGGAACAGGCTAAACCAAGAAAAAGCCTTTCCCTCCTTGGCCCCTGCCAAACCTTTGCAGGCACTGATGGATATACCCATCGCAGCGCAGATCCTGCCTATAGCCGTGGCTCCAGAGGCCACAACCAGTCCCAAACCCGCGCCTCAAACCACTGCTGCTCCTGCAGTCAAACAACCGCCCAATCCCTCACCCGTCGCGCACGGCGAGGCTTGCGCCCAGACTATACTGCGCCATTATAGGTTATTTATGACCCGCCAAGCCAGATCTCTCCGCGATGCCCTTCTGGCTGCCGAACAGCAGAATAACGGCAAAATTACGACGGCAATGTACAGCCAAATATTCAGCACACACAGTGATGTGGTGCTAGGTCTCGACCAGATGGATGCGATGGACTGATCCAATGGATTCCCAACGCACAAACCACACTAGGCCTCGATCCCTCAAATTAGGTTTTTTCAACGCCAATGGCATTTTCAACCAACGCGCCGAAATAACTAAATTCCTCCGCGACCACCAATTAGACGTCCTCCTTATACAAGAGACCCTTTTGAAACCCCACCGCGCTGATCCCAAAATTGCGAATTACCGTCTAGTTCGCAATGACAGAACACGTTGCCACGGCGGCGGTACCCTTATTTATTATAGAAAGGAGTTATACTGCATCCCTCTGACCCCACCCGCGCCTCTCTCTCACCTAGAGTACTCTGCCTGTCGACTAGGCATGACTGGTCATCCTCCGATAACCATCATCTCTGCCTACCATCCGCCACCATCGGTCGCGTCTCTTGCTTCAGACGATCCTATCGCGCTCACCAGCGATCTCACGACTCTCTTCGGCCTGAGTGACTCCGTCTTACTAGCGGGCGATCTCAACGCCAAACACCCCGCTTGGAACAGCAACACGACAAATGCCAGAGGCAGAATCGTGTATAACCTAGGCGCGACCCTAAACTACGACGTCATCGCTCCGATGACTCCCACCCACTACCCACACGACCCCAACCATAACCCCGATGTCCTCGATGTGGCGCTCCTAAAGAATGTAAACCTCCGTTTACACTCCATAGAAGCGCTTCACGAGCTCAACTCGGATCACCGTCCCGTTATCCTACACCTAGGTTCCCGCTCGGGTAACCATGATCCTACCCAACCTCCTCCGATCCAATTGATCACCGACTGGAGGAAAGTAAGTGAAAAACTGAAATCCACCACGTCGCCTCAATTGGACACCATTCCTGACCACATAGTCTCAGTCACTGACACGACGGCGGCGATCGACTCGCTTACAGATCACGTACAATCCGTCCTGAACGATTGTTCAAGGGAAGTTCCTGTAGTGGAAGACCACCGCTGGAAACTCCCGGACGATGTACGGAATCTGATAACTGAGAAGAACGCAGCCATCCGTGCGTACAGCGCTTTTCCCTGCGCCGCAAACAAAGCTCACATGCGCAACTTACAGCGTGCTGTAAGGAAACGCATTACCGAGCAGCGTAATGCGAGCTGGGACAAGATGCTGAGCGAACTTGAGCCCACCCATCTTGCCTTCTGGCAGCTTCAGAGGAAGTTACGATCCACTGAAGAGGCCACAATGCCTCCTCTCATTCGTCCCGATAAGAGTGTCGCCTTCGATAACTCTGAAAAAGCAGAATGCCTAGCCGACAGCCTAGAGTCCCAGTGTTCTCCCAGCTCTCAACCAGTAGACCAAGCCCACCTTGATATGGTGAACGCTGAAGTCGAACGTAGAACTTCCCTTCCGCCCGTCGAAGATCCCGATAATCCACTGGCCCCCATCACTCCTGATGAGGTCCAGGATATCATTAAAAGTCTCCAACCGCGAAAAGCCCCTGGCTCCGACGGCATCACCAATAGGGTTTTCAAACTTTTCCCCGCCCAGCTTATAGTGCTAATGACTGCCATCTTCAATGGCGCATTGAGCAATAATATGTTCCCCGCAATATGGAAACAGGCCACCGTCATAGGTATTCCCAAACCAGGCAAGCCCAAGTCTGACCCGTCTAGCTACCGTCCCATTAGCTTACTCAACGTCCTCGGTAAAATCTATGAAAGGCTTATATATAAGCGGCTCAAAGATTTTGCCGAAGCAAAGAGTCTAATACCCAATGAGCAGTTCGGATTTAGAACCGAACACTCATGTATCCAACAAGTCCACCGCATCGTAGAACACGTCAGCGCCGGCTTCCAACGGGGCGCAATAACGGGAGCCTTATTCTTCGACATAGCGAAAGCGTTCGACAAAGTCTGGCACAATGGCTTAATCTATAAGCTATACCAACTCGGCGTGCCTGACCGTCTCGTGCTCATCCTACGGGACTTTTTATCGAATCGCACCTTTCGTTATCGAATTGAGGGGGAGCTTTCCTCCCCCCATCCCATTCGCGCAGGAGTTCCTCAAGGCTCCGTACTATCCCCCCTCGTTTTCACGCTATTCACTAGTGATATTCCCAAGCATAAAAATACCCAGCTAGCCCTATTCGCCGACGATACGGCTATCTATTATACCGGTCTTAAACCCGATGCCATCGCTCGCACTCTCCAAACTTCCGCAAACACTCTGGCCAAGTGGTTCCGGAAATGGAGAATCGAAGTCAATCCAGACAAAAGCCAGGCAGTCCTCTTTTCTAAACCGCGGATAAACCCACCCTCCCCCCGTCCGATTACCATGTACGGCAAGCCGATCCCTTGGGAAAAGCAAGCCAAATACTTAGGCGTGGTCCTCGATAGACACCTCTCGTTCGCTGAGCACATAAAGCAGGCACGTTCGCGCGCCGCTTTCGCTCTAGGTAGGCTCCACTTCATTCTTAGCTCTCGCAGCAAGTTATCACTCAGGTGCAAGCTGCGTATTTTTACCGCGGTCATCCGTCCCATCATGACCTACGCCTGCGTTGTTTTCGCACACGCAAAGCCCTACCTGCTCCACAAGATGCAGACCCTCCAAAACCGATTCCTCCGTAGAGTCACGGGAGCCCCCTTTTATGTTCGAAATGAGCTTCTTCACGTAGATCTCAAGATGCCCACCATCCAGCAGTTCATGAAACGTGTCTCCAAGCGTTTCTTTGAAACTTCAATCCAACATAGGAATCCCCTTATCGTATCGGCCGCCCAATACGAACTCTCGCGTATCTCTAAGATTCGCCGACCAAGGCATACCCTAGTCACTCCCGATGACGCAATCACCCTGCTCCAAGAGAGCCGTAGGGAAACAAGTACAGTGGCACACAAACACAAAAACCGACCGTCCTTCCGTCCTCGCCGCCGAGGCCCGCCGCGACGTCCCCGTAATAGTCCACCCCGACCCTTGCCAGAGCCAGCCCGCGACGCTGAGCCAGTAGCTTTAAATTCCCTTATTAATAATAATAATGATATGATCCAGCCTGTCCCTAGCTGCCCTCCCCTGCGACGCCCTAAGCCGAGGTCCGTACCCCACAGGGGGTGCCCTTAGCGTGTAGTCGCCTAGTTTGTAAGTTTTTTTTAATAAGCCCTGGCTGGAGGCTTTAATTAATTTATTAATTAAGGCAACCACAGGCAAGTCCGGTTAAGCAGCCGACAACCTCAGAGGTTGACCTGCGAGATGCCACACACAAAAAAAAAAAAAATCAAATCATAGCTCACAGTCATGACTGTCTGCATAAACAGGTATCGGACTGCCACTGCTCGCCGATAGAGCAAGTCCCATATCATACTTATCTTGGATTAATAATTGACAACCGATTCAACTGGAGTTACCAGGTGGAATCTGTTTGTGGCAAGTTACGTGCGATACTCACCAAGTTTTCCATTATAAAGCGTAATATACCGTATAGAACCCTCCTTCAAATGTACACAGCTCTTGCTGAGTCCATAATCTCCTATGGACTCACCAGTTATGGACGCACATTTAAAACTTACCTAGATAAAATACATAATTTGCAAACACGTTTACTAAAACTTGTAGTACCAAACTATGTAAAAAATAAATACCAAGACAATTACACCGGGTTATTTAAACATTGCAAAGTTTTACCTGTTATAGCGCGCGCTGAGTATTTGTTCCTCATAGAACATTTTGATAATAGTAAGATTCAAATCCCAGTTCAATACGAAGTTAATACACGACAAACCAAATTAAAATCACTTCAAGTGCCACGCAAAAATAACTTTTATGGCAGACGTACTGCTTCTTTCACAATACCCAATTTACTAAACCAAATACCTGTACACATTAGAGACTTAATGAATAGTAAAAACATAAAGCGTAAGCTGAAAGAACATTACATCAACTCAATTAATAGTTATTAATGGCGCGTTGATCAAATCTCAGTTCATGGCATGCTAAGACAGACCCCAGAGGTCTAATTGTGTGCTTTGTTTAAGCATGTTTATAAGGAACTTGTAACCTACAAATAAAAAAAAAAAAAAAAAAAAACAAACAATTAATCAGTTTTCCTATGCGCGCGCATCTAACAGATCGGCCATAGACTAAAAGAATGAGGTTTCCTTTTTTGGCTTTTCTCGGATAGCGTTTTAGCCACGTACAAAATGGGTAATTCAAAGTTTTTTTATCATAGAAATAACAAAAGTTATATTTGAGTGAAAGTTGTATTTATTAAAAACGTACAAGTTGAAATTTATCATGATAAAATTTCAGTTTCAGTTCCATGTATGGGGAGCCCCCCTTTATTATAAATATTTTTTTTTTTTCATAAAATCGGAAAGCAGTTTACAGAATACATCTACCTACCAAGTTTCACATGTAGAGTCCTAATAGTTTCGGAATAAAATGGCTGTGACATACGGACGGACGGACAGACAGACAGACAAACAGCCAGACAGACGGACAGACATGACGAAACTATAAGGGTGCCATTTTTTGCTATTCGGCTACGGAACCCTAAAAATGTAATTTTAAGTGATTTACCTTTTGTTATTCTTACCTTAGAGTGTCGCTGTACCTAACGACTCGCATGAGCTGTTTAAATAAAGATTTACAACCATTACCAGGTTGACATGCAGTACGAGGCGATGTGCACACTCAATCAACTCTATCAAATTCGTAATTAATCATTAGACAGGACATAAGCCTTAATTACACAATACAATTCTACATTTCATACGAGATGAACAGAAATAATATGTCTTCAAGCACTGTGTTGACCTGAGATATTGTGCGGTATGGTCTAGACCCCTCTAGAATTATAATTAAACACTCGAGGCAGAGTTTAATTTCAACATGATTTTAATTATGATATGTTAGTCAAGTGTGGCAACATTGTGACAACGTTAGTGACGTAATTGTCCCGCAAATGGCTACTTTAAAACAGCAATGTGTTTTGTTACATTTTCATACATTAGTACCGACGATTTCAGCCTTGTGCGTTATGTAATAACGTTATATAACTTAATGGGGTAATAAAAATGTCTGCTATGGATTTAATTTGAATTAATTATTAGGTTTACATTTTTAATACATATTGTGCACAATAACTAAATAATATAAGTAAACATAAGTAGCAAAGCGAATAAGCATTGTCTTTCAGCGTGGCAATGTCGCCAGTGTTCTGGACACTTTTCCCATTGACAGCGATGTTGGCAAATTTTTTGATGGGCTATATATAAATACATAATTTTTATACTTGCCATTAAATAATTTATTATTTTTAGAGCTGTTTACTTGTATATATTTCGAATATAATAAAAAAATTACAGTCATAGTTAGCAAACTATATTATAATATTAAAAAGTGAAGCAGAACTTTTTTAAATATCCCTTATATGGAAAAGGAGTGCAGAAAGCGAACAACTTTACATTAACATTTAAAGTTAAAATTCAAATAAATTTTAGTCTAATATCAACCTTAACAACCTAGGACGGAGTGTCCTGGTGGTCCTTGGTCCAAGTAAAGGGAGCAGGCAAAGAAGAATAAAAAGTGCGCTAACAGGAGCTAGCTAGCATTATTTCCCATCCTTTCTTAATTGTACATTCGATATTTCTATATATATATAAACTCAAAGGTGACTGACTGACTGACTGACTAACTGACATAGTGATCTATCAACGCACAGCCCAAACCACTGGACGGATCGGGCTGAAATTTGGCATGCAGGTAGATGTTATGACGTAGGCATCCGCTAAGAAAGGATTTTGCGAAATTCCCACGGGATCGGGATTTACACGGGAAAAACTTCCCACGCGGGCGAAGCCGCTGGCACAAGCTAGTTGTAGTATATTATTGTTTTGTTATTGTAGGTATATATTTTATATTATTATGTTCAATTAATATTATTAATGACGTTTGCACCTACATTTGCAGCCCTCAATCTGTGTCCTATAGTTTCTGTCCATCTAAAGGTTGTCTGTAAGAGATCGCCCTATGCGATAAGACCGCCCATTGTACACTAGATTTACTTTTTGTTTACTTTCTTGTACGGCGTACAATAAAGTAAATAATAATGAAATAAAGTATCCTCACTATCTACAGATTATTTAGATTTATAAAATCTACAGGAAATAAGCTTAAGAACGATCCTCCGGAGATACAACCAATCTCCACATTTATTACGCTATAAAACCCCCGCTCAGGCTGTAAATCAGTTCGGCCATATGTGATCTATACAATGTGTAACGGAAACCCCATATCTATCCAAAAGGGTTGAAGACAACATCTGGTATGGAGTCTCTATGCACAGTTTCAGCTCAAAATAACTGACTCAAAGGATTGATACCAAATTATCGGTTTCATATATTTCTTGAATACCCATCATAACAAACGTGTCACAGCACTACGAGGGTCAATAACTTTCCATGTCACTTGCCAATAACACGATAATTCTCTTCGTTCTTCTTAATTTGAAAAATTCGGTCTCTGGTATCAGTGTATTGGTATTTGTAATAAGTTCTACATACGTAGACTTAGGATTACAAAACCCTTGCCATATCGTTTGTTATCATCCAAAGAAGCCATGCACTTGGTATGTATATACCCTTTAAATTACACGTTGTATAATGAATTTGCATAACTATAAAATAGATTACCTACAATTGTGTAGAAGCTCGTGGCTAGATAATAATAACCATACGGTTATAACTTCAAGGTTAAGTAACGCTTACCGAGGTCAGCCCGCGGATGGGTGACTATCTTCACATAATATCCAGATTGCCTCAGAAAGTACGTTAAGACCAGGCACTCTAAAATATTTTTCACGCAAGCTCCGCCCCCATGCACCCTGGTGAGGCCGTTGTATGCTAAACGCTTACGCAGCAGTAAATAAAGTTGAATATCGCGTGCGCTCTTTTACCATGTTCGGGTTTGAAACTAAATGTCGTAAGTCTCAATTCTTATTTCGTTTATAACTAAAGTAATAATTGGTCTAGAGAAAAAAATGTCATATATTTGGATAATAAACTATATTTTCTTACCGTCAATACTAATTTTAGACATAAAAGCCGAGTAATTTTGATTAAATTTTGAATAATCTTTAAAAAAGACATGATTTTCGATTAAAAAATGAATCGAGCGAAAATGTTCCAATTACGTAACCGGTCTAGACATGTAAAGAAAAAGATCCAATAAATCATATAGTAAAGTTCCATTTTGATTTGTTGTTGATTTGATTGTATGCGTGATTGTTTTACAATATTAATGCAAAGTTACATACAATTTAGGGAGCCTCCTCTTAAGCAGTTGGTCACGGCTGCCATTTGTAAATGTTTCACCTCTTCTTTCAATCAGAAGCCAG
Organism: Tholera decimalis; assembly: GCA_943138885.2. Taxonomy (NCBI): domain Eukaryota; kingdom Metazoa; phylum Arthropoda; class Insecta; order Lepidoptera; family Noctuidae; genus Tholera; species Tholera decimalis. The sequence goes on from OW964558.2 coordinate 42,718,172, forward strand.
TAAATGTGACTAGAATTTTGCCAAGGGGTATTACTCAGCTATTGGGTTGTGAAGGTCAGATAAGCAACTCAGATTCAACTGGAAGCCGACCGCAACATATCTGGGAACCGGGGTTGCGGGAATATTATAAGAAGATACCGCGGCCCCGGAATGCAAGGGCAACTGAAGGAGCAGGGTGGGTTTTTAGTAATTAGATGTTTGATACTCCCTTCCGCTCCACCCACAGCAGTAGGAGTAATTTTATGATTTTCCCACCCAGAAAAAAATAAAAATAACACATATTTTGGAAAAGGCTGTTTTGAGTCATAGTCTTCACTATGATAAAGAAATATTGTATTCTAAGCAGACGATGACCTACTATTGTTATTCGTGTACTGAAATATATACAACGTGTAACAGACTAAACGCAATTCCTGAAAGTAGTTGGTTCAGAATCGGCTTCTGAATCGATTTCCGTCATAAAAAATAGGTGTTAAATTTTGACGGAAAAATCTTTCATTTATTAAGTATCATGACAAATTAATACAGTTCTTAATTCAAGGAAATGCGCTCGTGTGCGTGTCGGCCGCTAACACTGCATGAGTGTATGCGTCTGCGTAAGGATATTGTATGATGCACATACGTTTTGCGTTTAGTAAGGATACCTATTTTATAAAAATGTCTAGGTTTGGTTTCAATTTATTTAGTTACGGATGTTGTTTTAGATTTACAATTTAATATTCTAATTGGAGTGTCTGAGGTATTGCGCTTATTCTGTTACTCCTTGTATAAACGTCTGTGTTGAAATTGTCTTTTCTACTTTATTCTCTAGACTTTTTTTTATTACGAATGAGCCCGCTATTGACCTCGATCACACCTGCTGGTGAGTGTAAGATGAGGTCTACGATCGAACGAGCGAGCCCAGAAAATGCCTATTCACTCTTGCTTTAAAGGCTGACGGGTCATATGTGGCAGGGAACACAGAAGCCGGCAGAGAGTACCACACCCTGGCTGTGCGCACAATGAATGTTGAAGAAAAGCGCTTAGTACGACAAGACGGTATATCGACCAAGTGTGGATGGTATCCTGCGGTACATCTGGTAGTTGCTGTATATTATGTAAAAAATAAATTATTCTAATTGGCCATTTAGCTGTGTATGTGGTTAGTATAATTAGGTAATTGACTTAAATGTTTTTTTTTTAATCTAGGGAAATTTACGTTGACATAAGTGTGTTAAACACCTACGAAACTCGTTATAGAGTTGTAAGTCTCTTCATGGTTCATTTGCGCCTTGTATTACAAACGATGCGACATTTGTGCTATTAAAATAGTTTAATTTTTTGAAGCGGCAATCAAAAGGCTAATTTAACATTTTGTGTTTTTAGCGAAATAGACACTAGATTTTGTTCTGAGTGTTAGTTTAGAATTAGAATCAAGGCATTACCCTTAACTATAGGTTTTGACACAAGCAATATGAAGAATCGACTGGGATAGGTTTTCAAAATCTTACACATTAAAGACGCATTTATTTGTATGTTTATTTTATTCCAGTGTAGATAATGTAATATAATGAAAATTAGAGAAATAAATGACCCTGATTTTGATTCTGAAGGTTCAATCGGTATCGTGTTTCAACACACCCAATTACTTAGCTACCAAGTTAACCCCACTTACACCAACATTGTTATTCCCGATGCAATACAACAGATTGGCGCTGAATTGAAACGTTTGCATTTAATAATAGATAGGCGTTACCTGTGGCTTTACTTAGTAAACTATCACCTTGATCATTTGCAGAATGTTAATTCAGCGTCTCCGTTCAAGTAAGAATGCTTTCGTCAAGGGATTGCTGATTTCTGATAGGTACGGAATGTTGACTTTGGGTTAACCGTGGTTTGTATTTATAATTGGAGATTAACCCGATAAAGTGGTCGATGTAAAAGCTTGAATTAATCAGGAAAGTCTTCAGAATAGAAAAAACTTTGTTGAAAAAAATAAAACCGACATCCATATCAAATACGACAAAGCCAAAAATAACTTTAATTTCGGTAGTGGGTGTTATTGGTTTTGTATTTTCTTTTTATTTCACACCAACTTCTGAAATTTAAGTTAATTTTGGCTTTGTAGTGTTTTGATATGGAAGTCGGTTTTATTTTTCGCAAAAATGTTTTTTTTTCACGCTTTTTAGTGGGTCGATTTGTAATTTATCTAGTTATAAAAGCCAAAATGTCAACTACTAATCACATTTTACAAAATATTGCCTTTCCCGATGCAGCGCCCTAAATTTTTGAGGAGTTCTCCTGGTACTTCACCATCAGCTCTAATTCACCATATGCATTGTGACGAGTATAAAGTGCTTAACATCTATATTCAAGTAATCGAAATCGACAAAATACTTATTATCGAGTATTGAGTAGTTTCGGTGCCCATATGTGGTCTTCATCATCAGTTCCACTTCCCCAAATAATGCTTTTTGAGAGAAACTGCACAAGGTACTATAAGAAATACCCAAAACGCTATAGGTGTGCCTGTAATATTTAAAGAGTTCCCTCGATTTCTCCAGGATCCCATCATCAGATGCTTATTTCATAACAACGGGACCAACTAGAAAGTTTACCCTTTCAAACGAAAAAAGAATTCCTCCTCCTTTTTTTGAAGCCGGTTAAAAATATATATGTGACGTGTAATTTAAAGGGTATATACATACCAAGTGCACGGCTTCTTTGGATGATAACAAACGATATAGCAAGGGTTTTGTAATCCTATGTCAACACGTGTGGAACTTATTAGAAATTTCAATACATTGATACCAGAGACCGTAATTTTTAAATTAAGAAGAACGAACAGAATTATCATGTTATTGGCAAGTGACGTGAAAGTTATTGACCCTTGTAGTGCTGTGACACGTTTGTTATTACGGGTATTCAAGAAACATGAAACCACTAATTTGGGTTCAATTCATGAGTCACTTATTTTGAGCTGAAACTTTGCATAGAGACTCCATACCATATGTTGTCTTCAGCCCTTTTGGATAGATATGGGGTTTTCGTTACACGTTGTATAACATTGTATTATCCGGTGTTCTACGTAGTATCATGTAATATAAAGAATACCTGTAACGTTTACCCCTTTCACCATGGGTGGAGCGGAAGAACCCTATTCCTACAATTGCCCTAGCGGTACGGGACCGAACATTTTTGACAACACAGCAGGCAATAGCCACTTTAGGGCTATTAAATTAATTAATTAATTCAATTTTGGTAAAATTCCATCATCGGAATACGAGACAAACGGCGAAGCGCCATCGTTACATGGTGGACATCCCACCCATACGCACCAAACGTTTTGGCAATACCTTCATTGTGCGTACGGCTAAGGAGTGGAATTCCCTGCCGGAGTCTGTGTTTCCCGATAGCTATAACCTAGGAGTCTTTAAGTCAAGAGTGAATAGGTTACTTTTAGGTAAGCGTGCTCCATCTTCGACCACATCATCACTTACCATCAGGTGAGATGGAGGTCAAACGCGAACCTATTTTAAATAAAAAAAAAAATAAAAAAAAAAATTGTTTTACAAACCAGCAGAACAAACGTGGGCTAAGATTGCTAAATCTTTAATTATATTTAAACTTAAATCACATACAACTAAGAAAGATAAAACACAGCATGTTTTTAAATCAAAGCGCCTATTGAAATTTTATTTTTATTGTTAAATAAGTGAAGATAGTACATGAAGAATTGTTAAAGTCATTTTTCATATTCAATAAATTAAAAACGGGACAACCGGCCGGAACCACTGACAGAGGAAGTGAATAATAAATAATATTCAGGCTTTAAAGCGGTATGTATAAAATGGTTTCATGAACACTGCGCGGGTTAAAATATGTTTTCATATAATGTACCTATTACATAATTCAGTCCAATTAAAGTATTTTATGAAAATATGCTGTAGTGTTCTGCAATAGAATATTTTGTTATACTATTTTATTTATTGGGCACTTAAAACATTACTTTTAAAAACAAAAATATACAGGTGTCGATATACTCTTCCACATCGCTGTCGTCCGGAAACGTGCCCAGAAGACTGGCAGCATTGCCACGTTGTATGTCAATGCTTATTCTTTGGGCAAAGAACGAGCCAGCCCTCTGGTCACGCAAGGAATCGATCAGCCGGCGAAACAATTCCTTATAAAGGAGACGTGCACACTGGTTCCATTTATTTATTATTCGTGTTAACATCGAGCAGAAGATATACAGTGTAAAAATCATCCAATTCATAAATATATTGTGTGTTCCCCGCCTGAGTTTCGGTCATCGTTTTGCACTTAAAACATTACTTTTAAAAACTCTGCTAAACCTAACTATACATAAAAAAAAAAAAAAAAAAATAGTCAGGTATTGATGTACTCCTCCACATCACTGTCGTTCGGAAACGTGCCCAGAAGACTGGCAGTATTGCCACGTTGTATGTCAATGCTTATTCTTTGGGCAAAGAACGAGCCAGCCCTCTGGTTACGCAAGGAATCGATCAGCCGGCGAGACAATTCCTTATAAAGGAGACGAGCACACGTGCTCCATTTATTTATTATTCATGTTAAAATCGAGCAGAAATTATACAGTGTAAAAATCATCCAATTCATAAATATATTGACTTAAATATAATGTTGCCCGCCTGAGTTTCGGTTATATTGGTTTTAATGCATTTAAGCAAGGTACGCGGGAGATACAATGGTGAACTAGAGTACCAACTTGTATCTTATATAGGTCTAGTCCAGTTCCTTTACCCTCATAATCCGACAGGACCGAGGAGAGACCAGGCAGAGAACCAACTCTGTTAACTATTTTCAGTGGCACAGAGTTGTCGCACCACCAACTGCCAATCTTCTGGTACTATAAATGTAAAACCTCTTATCAAAAAACCCAATCTAACATTTTCCTGACCTGGAAATCGTATTCAGGCTCAGCAGGCACATTCACAACCACAAAATCAACGAGGCCGTTAAACAAAATGTTCTTAAACAATGAAATGAAAAAGTCCGCACTCCCACATAAAAGGTGTTTAAAAATAAACCTTTTGTATTCTACCCAGCATTTTAACCTTCTACGCTATTGTTTATGCAAATTACCAATACTTACTATATTAGTACTTTTATTGCGACTTATGAATGCAAGTCATGAAATATCAATAGCCTAGTAACTAAAGTGTCGACCTTGTGATCCATAACACTGTTGTTGTGAACCCGCTTCAAACACAAGCATATTCAGCTTAGTTGGAGGGGTTAATGAAACTACTAGTAATTTGAATTCTACCCACATTGCTATTTCTATTCAAAATATCAAATTCGAAGGTAAAGGCACGGTAAATAAATATAAAAGCTATGAAAGTAAATGTTCTTGTAATTTCTCACAACATATTTTGCCTCTAAGAGGCTTATTATAAGCCCTATTGATACCTATTTAAGCTATTTATAAGAAAACTAGCGACCCGGCCCGGCCTCGCTCGGGTAATAATTGCTTGGGTAATTTGCTTATAAATGATTTTGCTTAATCAATTTCACGTCCGGTAATTTGCCACACTTATATATCGGCGATAACTCATAAGATATTCATTTTATTGATATAGTGTAAAAAGCAATTTTGATCTACATTAAATCCTCAACATATCTGACGTATTTAATTGGATAAGGAATAATAATGTACTGTTAAAAAAGATTCGTAAATAACCCATCATTTTATTGTAATTTGTAAAAGAAATACATTGTTATTGTGAGTTATTCTTGGGAGATAGACATATGCCATCGCGGACTTTTTTGTAGATCTATAAAAGGGAAACAATCCCGCCATACATTGTATTTTTATAACTCAAAAGGTTTCGGCAGCGTTTTCGATTAAAGCTCCCGATAATTCTTTCCGACATGTTGAAGTAATATTGTTGTATTTCATTCAATCTACACAAAACCTTAACTTATTATACATTAAAACCTTCCTCAGGAATCACTCTATCTATTAAAATCGCATCAAAATCCGTTGCGGAGTTTTTAAGATCTAAGCATACATAGGGACAGACAGACAGGGAAGGGACTTTGTTTTATACTATGTAGTGAAGTGATATAAAAGAAGCAACGCATTAATGTTGTGTTAGAAATAAAGTTATGAATGGGGAGGTAAAATAAGCTCTTGTTTGCTTCTTTGAAGGGGTTTGTGAGTAAAATTGTAACAGCCGCATGGGTTGATTTTCAGGGTTAAGCAATGCTTGCAGAGGTCTGTACGCAGATGGGTAATCGTAACATAATAATTCTTCTGGATCTTGAGATATTTTTATTTAATTAAAAGTTAACATTTACTTGTTACTTTTCATGTCTTAAAATTACTAGATATTCATATAAAAAGTTTGTTCCATGTTAAATTTATATAAAGCTATGCCATACAGCAGTTGGCTGATACAAAAGGCCTTCTATAAGATAGTTTGGGGGAAAATAATCACGAGCTTTAGGCTCAACAGTTACGCTGTATTGTCAAGTTTTTCAACGTATCACAAATTCCTTAATATAATGTGAATCGTTAAATATTAATAAACATAATTAGGTACATGGAGGCTCTCTCTCACTGGTGAGTACTAGGTCTCTCATCCCTCGACTACTCCACCTGTTATAGCTTGTTTATAACCCCGCAATCTAAACACAGTAATATCTAAATAGTAGTGTCTCATAAAATTATCATATTATTATTATCAAATTATCATCTCATATTATTATCACCATCAGCCGAACAGAAATATTTCCCATGAATTACTGAAAAATGGCAAATAACGAGACCTGGCCCTCATTCGAAATACACAAAATATACCCAAAAAACCTTTGTAATCCATACACCCCATTAATAAAATCCCCATAACCTTTAAATGCCCAAAAATCCAAAACAAAGCAACCCTTATTTATTTGGGTAAAAGCAAACCTAAGCCAAAATCCCCTATTTCATTGACTGCATTAAATATAACTCAGGAAGCAAGCGAAGTAGCCAATAAAATAAATTCTCCTACGAGTCGGTACAGTAAGCCCTACGACCGTGGTTTAGAAAACTAGTTAGTAGACCTTTCTTCGGGGGGAAAATCATTAAATAAATCCTCCTGCTGGAACGAAAAGGAGTATCTGGCATGTCTTAAAACACATAGAAACTGTTCCTGCCTATGCGTTTATAACACATTTATAATGTACTAGCTTCTGCTCGCGACTTCGTTTGCGTGGGAGGTTTTTCCCGCGTAATTCCCGATCCCGTAGGAATTCCGGGATAAAAACTATCCTATGTCCTTCCCGGGGTCCTAAACTATTCCCATACCAAATTTCAGCTCAATCGGTTCAGTGGTTTAGGCGTGAAAAGGAAACAGACAGACAGACAGAGTTACTTTCGCATTTATAATATTAGTATGGAAGTATGGATAGTAAATTAATAGTAATAATAGTAATATGGATAGTGTATGTATTAAAGTATGGATAACTTTTGCCCGCCACTTTGTCTGCGTGGGAGGTTTTTCCCGCGTAAATCCTGATTCCGTGGGAATTCCGGGATAAAAAATAGCTTTTCTGTTTTTCCAGGATGTCAACTGTCTTTTAACCAAATTTCATTGCGATCCGTTCAGTAGTTTTTGCGTGAAAGAGCAACAAAGATACAATTCGAAAAATATCCCACGGGAACCGTATATCGGGATAATAACTATCCTATGTCCTTCCCAGGGTCCTAAACTATTCCCATGCTAATTTTCATGTAAATCGGTTCAGCGGTTTAGGCGTGAAAACGTAACAGATAGACAAACAGACAGAGTTACTTTCGCATTTATAATATTCGTATGGATATGGATTATTATCTCTCCGCTGGAAGACGCAGCGCGGGCGAAACCTTTTTTTTTCAGTGAGAACATCTTCTCATTACTCCTGCCACTCTGAGTAGAGTGGAATAGAGCGTCATACTGTCAGACTTCTACTGACTAAAAACCCACTCTATTCCTTCAATTGCCCTTGAGCCACGGTATCTCGTTATAACATTCCCGCCACACGGCATCAATGGCTCTACCCCGTTATTGCTGCTGACTGCTTTTCGAGGTGCGCGAGGAAAACCGAAGTACGACCCGGGTCTGGTTCTTACCGGGCGATGAGCTACTCCTGCTTGAAGTCCGCAGGCCTGTGCCTACAGTGGCCGGAGATCGGCTCGTCGATGCTAGCCCTACATTGTCTTAAAACTCCATCCTATGCGGGGCAGCTGGGATTTAAATTGGTACCGCACTAACAGCGTCCGACTGTGTACACATATGTATGTCATATGCAAACCTCGAAACCTTATCTTTTACATCATATTTTGGTCTGAATAAGCCAAAATATTCAAAGTAGCGTCGTGAAAGTTAAATAGCAGGCGAATAAAAATACGGTTTATTGTTGTAACCGTCTTTAGCCTTCCCTAAAGACGCGCTTCACGTTCCTTTACTGTCGATCCATTTGGCTCAAATGTAATGTGCATTTTGGGTATGAAATTAAATATACGTGGTCAATTCTTGGACAGCTGTTAACCACGAGCCATAGTTAAATGTAATTTCATCCACGTTCTTTTTGATAGAGATCTGCGCTACTGAATCGAACGACTTTGAGTTCAAAAGTCGTTTTAATGGTCTTCTATTTCTATGTCGCTTATATTCAGAATAAGTGAAAAAAAAAATATAATTCTCATTTAAAGATAAATTTCTGAGTGAATAAAAATAAATATTATTTAGGAGAAACATTTTAGTCTGTAGTTATATTGAATTTAAATAGATTATAAAAAAGTTACGCAAAATAAAAATTTTATAACTTAAAATATAGAACGCTAAAGCTGATGCATTGTTAGTCAATGTGCGCTTTTCGTGACTGGGTAAATGTTATTCCCAGAAATCGTTACCAGCCTTCTATTAGCGGGAGGCTAATCCCGCTCAAAGGGATGTAGTATTGGCCCCTTAAGTGATTGTTGGCTAATGATTCATTAGTCGTAATGGACGTCTGTGAGGGCTCAACTTAAATCGATTGATAGCCAGAAAGGTTCGACCAACTTTGGGACAAAAGTATTCTTAATTAATCAGGATCTTCTTTTATTTGGGGCGTAAAACTTTACCACTTACTGAGTGTAGGGGTGGTTGTGTCTTTAACTAAATATTTTGGGGTAGAAAGGGTAAGATAGGGATGATGATAGGAAATTCATACGACAGCAAATTACATGAAGAAATATTTCTCCTTATAAACTGGTGAAAACCGGTGGAAAGACACCGTGGGAAACCTTCCGGTGTTGCGGGAATGTTCTAACGAGATTCCCCCGGCCCCGGTCGCAAGGGCAACTAAAGGAACAGTGTGAGTTGTTGTAGTCTGATACTGTCTTTCGCCAAAATCATAAATGGCACGTTTAATAACTAGTTCAGCAGTTAAAACTTAGCAGTAAAGTAAACAAAAATGAATAATAAAAAATAATGAAATGGATCAGTGAATATATAATTGAGCAGGAAAATAATTAAATGGGCGGTAAAAATTATTGAACGAGCGGTTACGTGTGGGCAGTAATAAATCGGAATTTGTCGGTAAGAAATCTCATTCTAACCTCATCTAACCCAAATGATTCACCAACAATAGAAGGGATCTGAGGTATATATGAGGTCATCATTTTTACCGCTCATTTAGTTATTGGACTGCTCAATTATTTTTAGAATTGACATTGTATAATAAAATAACCGATTAATTCATTTTTTATTACTGTCCATGTTTTACTGTCGCAATAATTAATCAACCGCCATTAAATTAATTAACTGCTCAATATGTTTTTCAACTGATCATAATAACATCTCGAATATTTAAATAACAGCTCAAAAAATTAGTTCCCAAAAAAACCCTTATCGAGAAAGACTGGTATAGAGGTAAAATAGTTTTTGAAATTGAAATTGAACAACACAACAATATACTATACAAAATTACAAATATTATTTAAAAAAAAAAAAAGAATCGTTGAGCATGTCCACACCGAAAGGGCCACCAACTCAGCATTTGCTGGGCGGAACACACCCAGCGCTGGTTGTCAGTTGGCACCCAGCAGTGACACACGGACGAAGGCAAGTAAATTAAATAAATATTAAAGAGAGTGTAGTGTTAAATCTTGATAAAGTATAATTTGCATGATAGTAAATCGGGATACTTCTTCGAACGTGTGTATTTTGGTTAGATGAATGTGATTGTGTGAGTTCCCAGTGCTGAGACATATGCTCTTTACGAGAGGAAATGGACCATAATACAGAATGCGTGCGGTTGGTAGAAATTCGTACAGTTGATTAGTAAAAAAAATAATGTGGAGAAGTACCTTGACGCCTAAGTTGTTTTTTATGTACATAGGTTTAGCAGTGTTTTAAATCCCATTAGTAAAATAACATGATTGTAATTATGTCAAAATAATAAAGTGAGACATAATAATTTACCCACTTACAGTAATATTATCTTTTCTACCATAGCAAAGATTTAAGACGTTTCAGTAGCTCGTTATTGAACGTAGGTTAGTGATGTACGCTCGGTTGCTTGGAACTTTGCCAACGGTAGCAATGGCTTCGATTACTACATTGGTACTATATGATTGTTCATTTGATGAAGCTTTTATATTAGTACTCTGCGTTCTTGTTTCTAGACTAAATGCTCTGTTGAAATCAGGAATTATGTTTATTTTCGATTGCGGGAATGTTTTAATGAGATATCGCGCACCCGGACTACAAGGGCAACAGAAAGAACAGAGCGGGTTTTTAGAACGTAGATAGATATCTATTTAAAGTAACCATTAAAATTTCTAATTTTTAATTTTTAATGGTTACTTTCCCGCAGCAAAATGGCTTTGTCTTGGTAATACAATCGTTTTATAAACAAATAAAATATTAGAAACAAAAAAAGGCGCAGTGTAGTTAATGCATTATCACCATGCGTGAGAGCTTATTTTGCTCTGAACATTTATTAATCACTTTTACCTTTGTTGGCAGCGCGCGGCGGTGCGTGTTTCGTATAAGTACCTACGTTACGTCTTCTGAACTACTAATAATTCTCGCGCTTTCGAGTTTATGAATATTTTTTTAGTAATTAAAAAAAAAAATAGTTTTTTTTTTTTTTTAAGTTTAACTGTATGTTTCGATACTACTACTGATGGGTAACCGTCCTACCGTAGGAAAAAAATCATTTAAATTTCACGCTGTATATTCTTTATTGTACACGGGTCATTCTATTCTACAGCCAAAAAAGTGTGTAATGAGTATATTAATTAATCGAATGGAATTCAGAGTTTCATTCATAGCTCTTTTGATAGAAATCTACCTCAAGTATAATAGACTATAATAATGTATGTAATACAATAATAAATAAATATTAAAAAACTTATTTTCAATGGCTTCCGTCATGTTCTGTTATCTGTGTAATTTACACACCGCTGACTTAAGACGTACTAAAAAAATACAATTAGTAGACGAAAATTACTCATCTATCCTTTAGTAGCTTTCAAATATAGTCCTATTTCTTTTGCATAAAGCAAATTAAATTCAGTAAAGTATATTCGTCACCGCTCTTGATTCTACTTTTGTTACAAAATCATCGCCACTTCTGTTACCTAGTAGAAATTAGAAAGAAGTATCTAGCAATATTCATTTACTTAGTTCGGTTAATTTTTATAATATTGCAAAACTTAGAAGAACAAAAATTAGAAAAAGTTCGAATTTGTTTTTTGTGAAAAATTGTTTTGATTGGTGTTTTCGTGGTGTAAAACTTCGCACACACATCTGTTTTAGCTGTAATAAGGTAAGATATATTAATGAAATCATAAAACTGCTTAGGATGAATGTATTATCATGTCAGTATTGTGAATGAGTGCAGAACCAAGCCTAAACTTGAACAGTAAAAAAATAAGGCCGCAAATATTAAAGTTTATCATTTCTGTGATCATCATATCTGTTATCAGTGTGATAACAGATGTGATGTAAGATCACCGAAGTGACGAAATTTCAGTTTTATTGTCATTTAATTTCTTTAAATATCAATAAAACTCACTAATTAACTAAATTAAAAACAAAATTAACCAGGATACTTTAATAATGTCATACTATGTACAGACGCCAGCACATCAAGCTACAACAATCTATCAAATTTCTTTAATAGATTTTCAACTTTATTATTATAAAAATTTGGTTCAAGGTTGATTGGGAAAATTTGACAGTTTCGTGTAGCTTCATATGCTGGCGTCTGTACTTAGATTAAATAATATGCCACTCTGAATATATCTACAACATGGCACCGTGTACACGCCGAGCATCCAAAAAGGACAACAGGTTAGAGGTAAAAAACTTCAAAAACGTATGGAGCGAGTGAAAATGTCAATGAGACGATATCGACAGAACTTAACAGAACAACAGCTAGAAGAAAGAAGAAGGAAAGATAGAGAAACGTACCAACGGAAAAAGGAAGATGGGCAGGTAAAAACTATTAGTCAATTTACTCCACGTACTCAGAAAATAATTAGGAAACAGTGGAAAGAAAGGTCTAAAATATATCGAGACAATAAAAAAGCACAGCAACGCATTCATCAACAGACTGAAAATTTCATTGAGAATGATACCCCACCCGGCAGTTTACAAAAACAAGTCGTTTTAATATTCTCGCATCTGATTCGTCTGATGAAGACATATTTTAAAATCATTAAAGTGAGAGCTAAGTCTGATTATATAATTATTTAAGTATTAAAAAGTTATACTTGATTAGTGTGCCTTTATATTTATGGATATCAAATTAGCTAGTTATTTGTTAGAAGGTGACGAAGAAGACGTCACTTCTGTGATCATATTTTAAGATTTTTTTTTCTGTGTCTTCTTGTTGTGTTCAAGAATAATTATATTTTGGTTTAATTGATAACAATCTAGTTTTACCATTATCGTTCATAACAAATTCTCGGTTACTTGTAAACCAGAATTATTTAGAATATCATCATTTCTGTAACGTATTGCGTCACATCTGTTATCGTCTTTTTTATTTTATGTCAATTTTCTCGTAATTAAAACATAAATGACCTCTGTTACTAATTATTTTGTTGATTATTTATGTTACTAAACACAGTAAATACCGAACCGCTAAAGATTTGGGTGTAGTTATTGACTCCAATCTCTCGTGGCGTGCTCAGGTCAATGAGGTCAGCCGAAAGGTAAATTTCTCCTTTCATTCGCTGAAACGCCTTCAAAGTCTTCTGCCCTTGAAGACTAAAGTTTCTTTGGCACAAACACTTATTCAGCCGATTATAGATTATGCCGATGCCTGCTATTTGGATGCTACCGAGGAGCTATTAAACAAGCTTGAGCGCTTGCAAAATCTGTGCATTCGCTTTGTTTTCGGTCTTCGAAAGTATGACCATGTTTCTCACCTTCGCAAGGAACTCAAGTGGCTCCCAATCCGTCTTCGCAGGAACACTACAATTTTGTGTCTCCTCTTCAACATCTTACACACCCCATCTTACCCTTCCTACCTGCGTGAACGTTTTTCTTACGCTCGTTCTAGCGACGTACCGTGTAGATCACACCTTAGATCCCTCCTTAAATCTAATCCTCATAAAACTAGCTACTACTCTTATTCCTTCTCTGTCCATGCTGTAAGATTGTGGAACTCACTTCCGCCTAGCATTCGTGATTTAAAAACTATATCTTTATTCAAATGTCGATTAAAAGAGCATTACCTTTCCTCTTAACTGTGTAATTATTTATGTATATATTTATATTATATGTTTATATATTCTTACATGTATGTTCTTACTTATATGTATTTAAGTATATGTTATTTTTAATGCATCAGAAGTATGTGTAGGTATGATTAATATTTTAGTTTTAGTTTTAGACTTCACATATTAATTTTTATTTCTCTTCTTGTTCTCACACACTATTGTCTACATTTCTTTTTCACTTCTCCTTTCGCAGGTCTGCTGGAAGAAATTTCTTAAGAAATAAGCAGTACCTTTGTACTCAAATATTATAATTATGTTGTCCTATTGTATTTTACTGTGTGTACATAAATAATAAAATAAATAAATAAATCTAATAAGCATATGAAAATCGATGTTTTATTTTTTTTAATTATTTTTCCCTAAATGTAGAATGACCCACACCATAACAGTAAAACAATAAGGACTTTACAACTAAAAAGGGTGATACAATGGGCGGTCTTATCGCTAAAAGCGATCTTTTACAGACACTCCCTTTCACTCCACCCAGAGCGGAATTATACTAATACTTCAGGAAAATATCTGGTGTCAGTTCCGCCAAAAACTTAATGACCAATCTTGCATGCAGTAGGTATACAGCCCGCAAATGCAGAGGGGCACATTCACGGAACTTCCTCAGGAAATGTTGACTCGTCAACTCGGCACAGTAGTCAACTACTCAACATCTCCTGAGGATATTTTTTGAGGATATTAGTTTAGTTTAGTCCGCAAAGTAACGTCTGATTCCGTTCTGTATAAAAGGGATTGTTTTAATGTGTAGTTTCCAAGTTAGTGATGTGAAGTGAAGTGATTGAAAAATTAACAGTTTTTTTTATTGATAATAAGTTCGCCTTTGACCACCATCTCACCTGATGGTAAGTGATGATGTGGTTGAAGATGGAGCACGCTTACCTAAAAGTAACCTATTCACTCTTGACTTAAAGAACCTTTTTTTTTGGGTGGGATAATCATCGAATAATTTCTTCCGCTCTGGGTTAAGCGGAAGGGAGTGTCAGACTTCTACTGACTAAAAACCCACCCTGTCCCTTCAGCTGCCCGTAAGTTCCGGGGCCGCGGTATCTAGTTAATACATTTCCGCAACCCTGGCGGGCAATGGCTTTATGAGGCTCCATCACTAATGATGACAGCTCCTTGAGGCGCGCGTGGAACACGACGCGCTGCTGACTCAGACCTGTTCCTTACCGGACGGTGAGCTACCCCTGTTCACCGTCCTTAAACCCGCGCCTACGGTGGCCGGAGATCGGACCGCGATCCCCGACGCCCAGGGCGTCGACCACGGCGGCTAGGGCGTGAGGAAGAGAGTTGCCTCTCCCTAACGCGATCGGCCTCCTCCTTCGCTAGCATGACTGCTTCGCAGAAGGAGGCGAATGCGTCCCATTCCCTCTCGCTCCGCACCATGGTCTGAACCAAGGCCGGGCGCGTGAGGTCGCCGTCGTAGATTGCCTCCACGAGGACACAGCGGTGCTCCGCCCAAGCAGAGCACACCTGCACTGTATGCTCCACCGTATCCTCCGGATGGTCCTCACAATGACAGCACCCGGGCGTATCCTCCCGCTGTATCCGATTAGATTGTGATTAGACATTTCGGGGAGTGTGTGATGGAATTATCCATCACACACTCCCCGAAATGTATTCGATAGAAAACCGATAGACTTGCAACTTACAAACGTTGGGGGTATATATGTAATATTTTAATAGGTTTAATAAAATATTACATATATACCCCCTAACTAGAAAAAAATGTAAATTAATTGTATGCCAATATTTACAAAAATTAAGCTACGAGGAGACGGAACAGCTACTACTTGTACCACATTAAAATAAAAATAAAAATATAAAAAAAAAAGTAGGGCTAAGAGCATCGTGATCACAGATACCCTCCTCACAAGCTCGCCTACACATATAATTATACGCTCACGCCTTCTTACACCCTCAAACTCTCCACATAACTTCACTCACACTGACACCCTCATATCTATACATCACACACACCTTAATTCACACTTTCATAAGCACGCACACGCACACACAAACATATATACACACACAAAAGCAATACACGTTACACTTAATATTTTTTACTTACCTTACATATATTTCTTAATGAGTTTTTTATTTTTTATTCTTGTGTTTAATTATCATTATTTTTTCTCTATTGTTGATTATGCACGCTTCCACTGTCTGGCACCAGTTATATTATTTATTATTGTATTTAATGCGAGGGGAATGGTAACTGATAGCCGAAATACAGGCAATGCCTAGTTCGGCTACAGACGCTAAACTCAACGCCTTAACAGAAATTGTTTGCAACAATGCGATTGTTAAGTATTTAAAAGTTGTTCTTGGAAATAAATAAACATAAATAAATAATGCTGAATGGGAGCCTTGTTGCCACGACCACGACGACGACGTGCAACTCGTCGTCAATGTTCAAGGGTCTGGAGCGTTGACTTGACCAGTTCATCGTTGCCAATGAGTCTCTTGGCCCGCTTCTCAATGGACTCAAGCAAGTTGGTATTTGGCAGATCCATCCCAAATATGAGAGCAGTACTCCATACACGACCGAACCTGGGCTTGATACAGATTGAGCAGCTGTTCCGGTTCATGTGAATGTGAACTAACAATTACATAGATCTTACTTATATGGGGGATTCCTGTGGCAACACTACAGCTAACAGCTGATTTATTGTAGCGCTCTCTTATTTTAACTTTAAAAATTAATTTACTTTATTTGTGAGGTCTACTTCCAATCATTCACTGAGTAAATAGGATATTCAGGTGTATTTTGTGATAAATTGATATATTAAGTGCAAAATAGTTAAAGTTTTATTGTAGTGAATCGGTGACAGGTTTGAGGTTACCGGCTAAAGTGAATTTTTGCATTGTCATCTTGATATCAGGTACTTACCTGTGTTTTTTATATTTAACTGGTTTTTATGTTGTTTACGTAGTATAATTTTTACTTTTAGTTATATTATACTTAATTTCCATACGGCTACGTGTTGATAAAATTGACCTGACATACCTAAACATAACCTTGTTTAGTTTGATGACAGAACTTCTTGCCTTTGTATTTTAATTTCATTTTTCCTTCGTTTTTATTATCTTTTAAGCATCATTCTAAACACTTAGTCTCTTTCAAGCTACTTTCTATTTCTTTTAATCATGCCTGTCACTCGCAGTGTCTATGCTCGCCAAGAAGCGTCTAAGCTCAATCTGGCTTTGAGCGAATTAAAGGCGTCCAAGGAGTACTGTGATCAACTAATAAAGGAAATGGATGACAATGAAAGAGTTCTAGTGGAAGCCCATGAAAAGAATAGGAAGTTAAAAAATGATATGTCTCAGTTGTACATTCAATACACTGAAGTTATGGAAGACCGGGATAGGCTCCAACTTGTTGTAGATAGATTTAGCCAATGTAGCACAGAATATGAGCAAGCCTTGGATCACAAATATTTGTTGCAACAACAACTGCAAGAGGCTCAGACTCATATATCTGAACTTGAGACTGCAAACTTAAACATCACCGCCTCACTAAATCAAAGTTTATTTAATGAGTTATTACCTGTTGACCCATCAATGGTTTCGCAAATTAACCCATCTCATATAATAGATTTAACGAATGAGGATGACTGTAAATCAATTAAACCTATGAGAGTTATCAATAGTAAAAATAAATTAAAAAAGTACATAAGAATAAATAAATACATAATTAAAACAAGAAAAATGGTCAAAAAACAAAAATTCTTTATTAAAAATGTTAAATTAAACAGGGAAAGGTTACATTTATTAAAACTGTTAGATATGTATTCTTCGAACTTAGAAAAATGTACTAAACAATACCAAACTGACACTAAAGACTTACAGAGTGAATTAAATCGGTTACAGCAAAAACTTAACTCCGTGTCAATCAAATATTCTGCCTCTGAAAACCAAGTGAGGGAATATATGTTGGCAATAAATGATCTGATAAGCTCCCAAAACAGCAACTGTGCGATGCTTTGGGCATATTTTGTGATTTGTCGAAGGCGTTCGATTGTGTTCTCCATGAAACATTGATCAGGAAACTACACTACTACGGAATCCGGGATACCTCTCTGGATCTTCTTACTTCATATTTAAGTGATAGGATTCAAAGAGTTGATGTGAACGGTAAAACATCTCCCGGATCTATAGTCAAAATGGGGGTCCCCCAGGGCTCAATTTTAGGTCCTTTTCTATTTCTTATTTATATTAATGACTTGCCATTCCTCATAAAGGATAATCATGATATAGTGTTGTTTGCTGATGATACTTCACTTTTATTTAAATTCAAACGTCAGCAGATGGTTACTGACGATGTTAATAGTGCCCTCGCAACGGTAGTGAATTGGTTTAATGTCAATAATCTTATGCTTAACGAGAAAAAAACTAAGTGCATAAAGTTTACATTACCGCATGTGAAACAAGTAAACACAAGTGTGTCAATAAAGGGCGAAAGCTTAAAACCCGAAGACACCACAGTGTTCTTAGGCATTACTTTAGATGCGAAGCTTCAGTGGGGCCCCCATATAGATAAATTGTCCAAAAAACTTAGCTCTGCAGCATTTGCCGTTCGAAAAATTCGTGGCCTAACTGATTTAGAGACGGCCCGTTTAGTGTATTTTAGTTATTTTCATAGTGTAATGTCATACGGCATTTTACTATGGGGGAATGCCGCCGATATAAATACAATATTTGTGCTACAAAAAAGATCCATTCGTGCTATTTATAAATTAAGTCCACGGCACTCCCTCAGAGATAAATTTAAAGAGATTAATATAATGACTGTGCCTTCTCAGTATATTTATGAGAATCTCTTGTATGCACATAAAAATATTAATCTCTTTAAAAACACAGTGATATCCATAACGTAAATACTAGAAATAAACACAACTTTGTCATTCCAAAAAAAAGGCTCAAGAAAATAGGTGGTTCTTTTAAATGCCAGTGCATACGTTTTTATAATAAACTACCTTGCCATTTGCAAGAACTGAGCCTCAACAAATTTAAATTAGTCATAAGACGCAAGCTTTGCCAGAAGGCTTTTTACACAGTTAAAGACTATGTTGAGGATAAAAAGGCTTGGGATTGAGCTGCTCCAATGATATACAGGGAGCACTAGTGTTGTTTACAATCACAATTTCTTGTATTTTATTTTTTTTATACAAATTGACATTTTTTTTTTGTTTTTTAATATTTTTTTTGACATGGATATTTACTTTTTAAAGTATAATGTTTTATTTTAATTTGACATGAATATTTACTTTGTAAAGTATAATATATGTATTTTTTGAATATTTACTTAATTATGTACTTAAATGCGAGGATTATGTGGTATTCTTTTTTTTTATATTTCCATTTACATTTTTTTTTCTCTCTCTCTTTATTACGACGTTGTCTGACAGTTTGAGTATTTTAGTGACCTACTCAAATGTACCGTCTTTGGCATTGTTCGTCAGGTCGTTGAGCTCCTTAGTAGTCCAAAGTTGAGCTTACAGACTAACTGACAAAGGCTTGCACTGACGGGACGGGTCTACTCAAATCTGTTTGGTCTTTCCTCAAAAGGCCATTTCAGACTAATCTACATAATCCTCATAAACGATTGTGAATATGTGCACTATGTAGGTTTTTTTTTTTTTATTATTTTATTTATTTATTCGAGTTAAACATAATAAATTGTCTGGCAGTTTGAGTGCTTTTTGCGGCCTACCTAAAGGTCCTTAAACTGTTACCTCACCTTGGTATTGTTCGTCAAATCGTTAAGCTCCTTGTTCTAAGTTGAGCTATACGTCATTTGACAAATGCTTGCACTGTATGGACAGGCCCACTCAAATCTGTGAGCATCTTTCTTCAAAAGACCGCCTCAGACTGAAACCTACAAGGTTCCCATGTAATTAATTCAGTGTAGATTGTATGGACTTTAAAAGGGACGGACCCCTGAGTTTGTTTCGGTGTTTCTTCTCAGGGTAGTCAGTTAGGAAACACCGGCCTCATCTAGTTAATATTTAAGGAAAAAAATGACGTGTAAAAGAGTTATTTAATAACCAATTTGCAAAATAAAGATCATTTATCATTTATCATTTATACTACAAAGTGTATAATTATGTACTATTTGCATAAACGATAATTTTACGTAATATAGAGCACGAGAACCTAAAGTTTTGGTATGATGTTTCTGTTTCAACTTTCATAGCTACTAGCTGAGCTTATTAGACCTCTTTCTACACAATGAGTGGCCGTTATTATTCGCGTATTGTATTCAATACCCTAAATTCTAGTCGTAGTTAAGGCCATTACAATTCTATTATTCTCAGGCAAAGTAAATTCCGCGTCCATTCTCTAACTATAGCTATATTATTTCATTTGGATCAGATTTGTTCTAATTAAGAATGAATGTCTGTATTTCCAGATAGCTACAACCTAGGGGTCTTTAAATCAAGAGTTACTTCTAGGTAAGCGTGCTCCATCTTCAACCACATTATCATTTACCATCAGGTGAGATGGTGGTCAAACGCGTGCCTATTCTGAATAAAAAAGAAAAGAATCAAGGACCTAATTAATTTTATTGTCTATTTTCAGTTTTGTTATTGCCATTTTGTTTTTGTTTAAATTCTGACTTGATAAACAATGTTCCTATCCATAATTTTAAGAAATTACTTGTTACATCTATTTATTATTTTATTATATTGTAAGTATATTTATTTACAGTTAAAAAATTTCTCGATTATTTTAAGAGTTACATACATATTCTTATTTCTTACAATATAAAACGTACATATTTTTTATACATGGTGTTTATAAAATGTGTTGTCATATTTAAGATGATTTACTTTACCTAATCTTTCTTATATATAAAACTATGTAGCTGTTTGTTAGTCACACTAAAGAACTGCGAACTAGAGAACGGCTGAACCACTGTCATTTATTCTTTTTGTGTTTTCTGTTCCTACCTATAAAAGAAAGTTTTCAAAGGTCAAAAAGACGACAGATTTTAAAGGGTCAGCTATATTGTGTACCTATAATAAAGTCCTATTGGATATGTAAACATGAAGTTTTATGAATTCATTTCAAAAACGTCTTTAAGGTTCCAATCAAATGCCATTTAACCCGTTCGCTGACAGTACGTCGTTAGGCGGGAAATTAAATTAGTGCGTTATGACAGTACGTCGAGGGACGGGCCACTTATTTTTAAGAGTACGTCGTGGAAAATTCTGCTGTCGTAATTTGGTGTCAGGGTAAATGCTCGCTGTCAGCGAACGTGTTAAAGAATTACTGTACAGTTGGTGACATTTATTTTAGATCTATCACAGTGTTGGTGCTACTGGTTTATTCTAAAGTCCAGTTTTATGATTCAAGTAATTTTATTTTATTGTACTCATATCATGTTAGAGAAGTTGTAGCCCAGTGGTTACAGGTACGACTTACGAGATGTAGATCGTGGTTGGAATTCGAATCCAGATCAGATATATTACTTTGTGTAATTTTCATCAACACCACTATCCTCAAAACGGTGAACGAAACTGGTATGTCCTGAGACCAAACATCCGTAGACATGCGACACCCACCGACCCGCAATTGGTTCCAGTGTTGGATCTTCTTTTTTAAATAGGTTCGCGTTTGACCACCATCTCACCTGATGGTAAGTGATAATGTGGTCGAAGATGCATCACGCTTACCTAAAAGTAACTTATTCACTCTTGACTTAAAGACTCCAAGGTTATAGCTATCGGGAGACACAGACTCCGGCAGGGAATTCCACTCCTTAGCCGTACGCACAAATGAAATTCCCAAAATGTTTTGTACGTATGGGTGGGATGTCCACCATGTAACGATGGCGCTTCGCCGTTTGTCTCGTAGTCCGATGATGGAACGGGCTTGGCGGAATAAGATTGTGTAATTCCATCGCACACTTCACGAAATGCCGTCTTATTCCGTCGTATTATAGACGTGACATAAAGGAGCTCTGTTTCTCAGCAGTGGGAACTTTATAGGCTAATGCATATTTTTTTTTTTTTAAATAGAATGTGACTAGAATTCACTGTGGATTCTAGTCATATTCTATTATTATATCTAGCACTACTACACACACTACGAACTCTCGATCACAAGCACACGCAAGCAAGCTTGTTATGTAATATTCCTTTGTAGTCTTGTAAAACAACCTGTATTTTATTTTGTATGTAACTAAATTCGGTACGCAGACAAAGAGCTCCATTATTTATCGTTACAACAACAGATTATGGCGTAGTGTTAATTAAGCCCACAAAGGTGTTCTGGTCGTTAATTAAGAACAAGTGTAAATGTGACTTAAGTATGTTATGATTCTCCAAAAATACACTGAAATTTGGTGTTAAAGCAATAAAACTTAGCATTTTATTGTTCATATCATTGGAGTGTGGCGTGTTTTCAAGTACTTTACAGTCATATGACACAATAGGACTAAGCACGCTCAATTATGATATGGTTTTTGTAATGTAAAATTTAAGACGTATGTATTTTATGAGAAATGAAGTGTAATAACCACTTCTGTTACGTATTGTTTAATGACTAAATTAATGATTTAAAAATAAGAGCACAGTCATAAAGGAGTGTACTTACGTAAGAAACTAATGGTGCATACATACAAATGTATTTTATATTCTTCTGGGATAAAAAAAAACAAATATTATTTTTTCACAAAAAATATTTTTTCACAAATGTTAACAATATTCCAGTCTAACCGGATAAACTGAGTATTAGTGTTAAACATGGAGCGACTGTTTATTTGAGCTCCAGGACCAAGAAGCTGGGTAACACGATAGGTACCTATTGTCAAGACCAGCATCAGATTGACGGGGTTCTGACTACCCGTAATAACAGTGTTAAGGATGTACACATACTGCTCGACTCAGCAAACGTCGTTTCACCTAACTATATTTCAAGGATGAATAAAAATTTTGTAGGTTTTAGGATATAGTGTTCTCGATTCGGTTTGAATGGTATTGTTTTGCAGTCCCAGGGGGCTTGGCTACCCTGGACTTTATCACGGTAAAAACATAACCCTTCTTCTTTTGCGATCGGTTAAATAAGGCTCACTGGACCGGGTTTATGGCTAATTCCTATGCTATTTCTACCATTAAACTCTGGAACATGCTACCTCTTGATATTAAGAAGGTCGAGTCTAAATTCTCTTTTAAGCGTAAAATGAGAAACCACTACTTAAAAGCCTGTCATTTTTGTTTTGGTTTTCGCAATAAATATAATTATTGTAAGTTCTCTTAGTTAGAAAGATTATTATAAAGCACCGTATTTATTAGTCTATTATTTTAAAATAATTATGTATGTTTTTTATTATTAACCTATTTATACATATATTCTTTCGATAATGACATTTATTTTACTTGTACACCTACAACATTGAGGTCTTTTTAACCCAAAAGTTGAGTGGTAGAGAACGCCTTGTTGCATTAAGTCCGCCCATGTAACACTATTGTACATAAAGTTTAAATAAAAAACTTTTCCGGTTTTTAATAATACCTAGATAACAAAAAAGTTGTAACTAATTTTGTAATCTAAGATAGAGTAGTTCCCGAGTCAATCCACGCGCGCATCAAGAGCGGTCAGTGTAATTGGCGCCCGGTAGGGCTAATGCTTTCCGGGGCTTAGGGAATGGTTTAACGAGATACAACTGAAGGAAGGGGGTTTTAGTCAGTCTGACACTCCCTTCCGCTTCATCCAGTGAGGAAACATTCGATGGTTTTCCCCAAAAAATATAAAAGGTTAATTCCCATTTATACTTTGAACTATAGTTTCCTGGTCATAAATACGTACGTACGGTTTTTTGTTTATTGTGAGTATGATTCTACAAAAAGTAGTAAACCGTTCGAAATACAGGTTTGGTACCTACTAACGCGGAAATGGCTATTATTCCCGTGGGTGTTTATAAAAGACATTTCAACAAAGAGAAAAGTATACCCTTGTGATAGTACTTATGTAAAGAGTAAGGTTGGTTACCTCAGAACACAGGTTATAAACATTTGGGAAAATTCCTATTCTAAATGAAAGGATACACTTCCTTATCGGTGGCAATGTTTTGGTGATGGGATCCCAAATTAACTCCTGAAATCCTATACATATAAATTCAGCGATTTAGGTATTTTCTTACATCATAAGATAAGGATACGATATGGTAAGATAAGGCAAGTGCCTTTTTGTATTTGTGTTCTGAAAATATAATTTGTTCAATTGGAACTAATAATTTATATCACAGATTGCCATGAGATGAATGATAAGGAATCACAATTGTGATAACTTAGTGACTATAGATAAACAAAAAAAGCCATGAATGTTTATTGGAATAACCACTCTTGGTTATTCCAATAAACATTCATGGCTTTTCTCTATGCGCTATGGCTATATTTATTTTTTTCGGAGCGATGATGGACTGTGGCGCTTGTTTTCACACTGTGTATTCCAATTGTGTGCAATACAAAAACACCATTGAAAGTTTTATCCTTCAAAATTTGGTATTTCAACAATCACAATAGCTAGAACAATAACCCTTTGTCTAGGTCCTATATTCAGTAGGCGACTTGAGTAGGTCGCCAGACATTCCGAATACTAGCTAGAAACTATGTAGATAGTTCTCACTTTATAATCTTCTATCTATGTTTATACGTCTATATTATGTAGCTTCAATACTAATAAAATTGAAGTTTCTATCAGTGATTTTAAATAACTATATTTTTTATAAGTATTTGAACGATAGCAAAACACAAGCAATTTTTTGAGAGGCTCGGTCTGTCCGTCTGTAAGTCTATTTATTCGTGAAGACATCTGTAGAACGGCTGAATCAATTTAAAAGGAATTATTGCTGGAACTAGTTTGCATCTTGGAATTCAATCTAGATAGGAAAAATCCCAAAATCCCAAATTTGTTAAGATATATAGTAGGTATATATCTTGTTGAACTATAAGTGTTACTTTGTTAGCTGTTAGCGTATGCTTGATCTCATTCATCTTAATATTTTTTTTAATTTTATAATTTTTTTTTTCCTTTGATTTATGTAATTTTATAATTTGTCTTTTGTTATTTTGTAATTGTATAAGAATATTTGCTTAAGTTAGTTACCACTTCTACAAAGAATGCTGGTTAACCTGTAATTGGCAACTGTGTAAGCCTAAAACGATTTGTTATATATTGTTAAAATATTTTATACACAGAAGCTGTTGGTGAACCTTTTTGAATAAATAAATAAATAAATAGGAAAATACGCTTGAAACCCAAGTTAGTAATATCGAATTTGACCCGAACGAAGCCACAGGCACAGTATATGTGAAATACAATAACCATACAGGGCAGTGTTTGAATCGTTCTTTTACGGAAAATACCACAGAGGTTGATTGCATCTGTCCAGTCAAAGCAAGCCTTTTGAGTAGTCGAGAAGATATTTGAAGTGTGGAACTCTCTAGTGGATTCCATGTTCCCTACCACTTATAACCCGTCAGCCCTTACAGTAAAGGGTTGCCAGCACCAAATTTGCCGGCCCCAGACAAAGACTTATAAACCCCGGACATTTGGGTAAAATCACAGTTTTTCCCCGGACACCGTAGAAAAATAAATTTTTGAACTTGAAACTAAAATCAACGATGTTTAATTATGGTTTTTATTTACTGATGAAATGAAATGAAATGAAATATTTATTTTGTAAATTGGTTATAAATAACACTTTTACACGTCATGCTTTTTTGCGTGTTAAGTTTAGCTAGATGAGGCCGGTATTTCCTAACTGACTACTCTGAGAAGAAACACCGAAACAAACTCAGAGGTCATAGTCTCTTTTAAAGTCCAGACAATTTGTATTTGTATATGAGAAGCATGTAGGTTCATGTCTGTGGTATTTTTTTGAGGAAATAACCACGCAAGTTTGAGCGGACCTGTCCAGACAGTGCAAGCATTTGTCAGTTATCATGTAGCTCAACTTAGAACTTAAGGAGCTCAACAATTTGACAAAAAAAAACAAAGGACATTTGGGTAGGCCACACAAGTACTCAAACTGCTTGAATGATGAATTGATAACATTGTAGAGCTTTAGAACTTTTTAAATAACAGTTTTTTCCTTTTCATTTAATCAACGTAACATAAACAATGAGATGAAATATCAGAGGAAAATAATAATAGAGATAGTGCTTTTTATTTACAGACCAATGTGTGTCCGGGTTTTACCTGGATGCTTATTGGGAAAATCTCCCCGGACGCTCTCCAAACTAAGACAATTCTGGGAAAACCCGGACGGATGGCAAACCTAACTAAGAATTAACAGGCATCTTCTAGGGCTCGCTTGTTGCATCGTAGACTTTATTTATCGCTTGCCATCAAACGAGATATATGTAGGTCAAAAGCGGGCTCATCGGAAAAAAATAATGAAAATAAATATTAAGGAGCTAAATATTTTGATGAAATTTTACCTTCTGACGCACTTATATCATGTTAAGTTTATAACAAACGGATATGGCGTACAATTATAGCTCAGATAAGGATTTAATGTCCTTGGCGTGTTCATGGGGCAATTACAAATTAATGAGATAATTTACTTAATGTAAGTATTGTAGACTTCCTTAATATTTCCTTTAGGGTGTGGATCATAGTGACGAGAGACCGTGACTGTGGCACGCAAACGTAACTGAAGGAACACGGTGGGTTTTTAGTAATTAGGACTCTATTACTCCCATCCGATCCACCCAGTGGAAAGAGTAATTTGATGATTTTCTTCCCCGTTATAAGAAAGGGTGTATCTCATGGTAACTTAGAGATGTTATCAGAATCAGGGATTGTTTGTGGAGCCGTTTATTAGATGGGATGTTGGGATACAGGAGTTTCTATATGTAGGCTATTCAGAAACGGCCATTAAAGGGGTAATAAAATGCCATCCATTCATCCTTGGAGATTCCGCAAGCAATACGCGATTATGAGACACCGAAATGTTCACAGTTCTTCGTGTGACTTTAGATATTTTGTTATTAGTTATTTGGTGTTGGGTCTTTTCATTCTTGTGCCTATCTATACTAATATAATAAAGAGATTAAATTTAATATGTAAGGAGAAATCACCGAAACTAATGATCCAATACATTAAAATTTTCATTGCTAGTAAGGTGCACTATTTGTGTGCACTATACGTTGTTTATTATTTCGAAATCCACGTGGATAAAGTCGTGAGTGAATTGCTATTATAGTTTTTAAGATTACACAGCTAACATTATACCTACAACATAAACAGTACCAACACAAGCTTATTCTCCTGGTAGACATAGCATGGATTTTAAACTGTCCTTTTAATTAAAATAATGATATTGTCGTCGCTTTGTCACGTCGCGCATGTGGTCGGAGCCTTAATTCGTTCGCATTGTCATACGTATACCACCATTACGGTTATCCGGTAAGCTTAATATTGGACAAAAGGTCTTATTTATGGATATCGGAATAGCCTAGGAATTCAGGCAGGAATTAGGATTCTAACGGCAGTCCCTACGTGTGAAATAGGCTCTGATATTATGCCAGATCTGCTTGGTGTAGAAGTCGACCCGAATAAATATGGAATTGGTACAAATTAGGTAGACGGTAAATATTTAGTATTCTTCGGATGTTTCATTTTCCTTAGGGGCTGTTAGTTTTTGCTACCAATAAAGTTTCGGGCATGGATTAATTTTTCATTTTTAACCGACTTCAAAAAAAGAAGGAGGTTCTCAGTTCGTCTTGAACTTTTGTTTTTTATGTATGTTACTTCATAACTCGAAGAAGGCTGGACCGATTTGGAAAATTATTTTTTCGTTTCAAAGGGTATACTTTCTAGTCGGTATCATTGTTATGAAATCAGGATTTGATCATGGAATCCTGGAGTAATCGAGGGAACTCTACAAATATTATATCACGCTTTTTAGTGGGTCGCTTTGTAATTTATCTAGTTACAGAAGCCAAAATACCAACTACTTATCACCTTTTACAAAATATTGCATTTCCCGGTGCAGAGCCGTTAATTTTTGAGGAGTTCTCCTGGTACATCACCATCAGCTCTACTTCACCATATGCATTGTGACGAGCATAAAGTGCTTGACATCCATATTCAAGTAATCTAATC
Source organism: Tholera decimalis (assembly GCA_943138885.2). NCBI lineage: Eukaryota > Metazoa > Arthropoda > Insecta > Lepidoptera > Noctuidae > Tholera > Tholera decimalis. The sequence continues at coordinate 42,746,070 of OW964558.2, forward strand.
GCAATCAACGAAATACTTATTATTGAGTAGGTAGTTTCGGTGGCCATCTGGGGTCTTCACCATCAGTTCCACTTCCTCAAATGGTGCTTTTCGAGAGCACCTGCACAAGGTACTTAAAGAAATACCCAAAACGCTATAGGTGTGCCTATAATATTTGAAGAGTTCCCTTGATTTCTCCATGATCCCACCATCAGATACAAACGTGACGACAAACAAAAAAAGAATTTTCCAAATCGGTCCAGCCATCTCCGAGTTATGAGGTAACATAAATACAAAAAAAAATGTTCAAGACGAATTGTATACCTCCTTTTTTTTAAGTCGGTTAATAACTTTAATTTCGGAAGGCGGTGTAAAAAAAAAAGAAAATACAAAACCAATAACACCGACTACCGAAATTAAAGTTATTTTTGGCTTTGTAATGTTTTGATATGGAAGTTGGTTTAATTTTTTGCTAAAAAGATTTTTTGTTGAAATACTTTGTAAGGATAACAGCACGACTATTTCGCTAGAGGGGTAATAAGTCAGAAATAAGACAACATAAACACCATCGATATGTGAATACTTAATTAGGCCCGAGTCCATGTCTCGTCGTGCTCCACGCCAGCTTCAAAAAGCAGTCAGCATTCACGACAGAGTCCGAAGAAACGCAAGGGCAGCTGATGGAACAGGATGGGTTTTAAGCCAGTAAGATTCTGACTCTTATTTCCGCCTTACCCAGAGCGCAAAAAGGGCGTGAACCAGTTGGCGGCGTCTTCGTTACCTCCTTCTTTCTTCTGTTATTTAGCAAGATAGTAGAAGTTGTACAAAGCCCAATTTAAGTATGTAAGTAAATAGGTATTCTAGTCGGAAAACCTAAACTACAAAACAAAGAGCACGCTTTAAAATATCGAGAAGAATGCACCACGGTACTAGAAATTTGTTGGCGAGGATATATACAGTCAAATATTTTTACGCCCAAAAGCCAGTACCGAATAAAATAGCTGTCTACAATTCGGTCGCACTCTGTTTGTTTCACTACCGGTTAGAGAATTCCGTTATATTTTCACAGCTACATAAAAAAAATCAGTTGAGCTGCTTTTATTTTGTAAACTTTATATTAAATAACTGCGAGCTTATTGAAAATTTGTTATATGTCCCATTGTCACCAATTGTTTGGTGTAAAAGAAGAAAAAGTCAGATGCAACGTGAATTTAAAAAAAAAACGTAAATATTAGATGTACCTACCTACATATGTGTGGTTTCAATAGCAAAGGCCTTTCCCTATTATGCTCAGGTTTTCAGGAAAGAAAACATAAGAATAATCATAAATTGGAAAGAAAATAATTGGCAACCGAGCTTTTAAAAGTAGCGAGTGACTGAGCTTGTCTTACTGACACCGGCAATGCATTTTGTGGCTTGTGATCCGTAACGACTGTTGAAGATGTCCATATAACAGCCGGGGCCAACAACTTAACGTACATTCTGAGACACGGAGGGGGGGGGGGGGGGTATCACACAGGCCAATTCCAAACTCCTGACTACTACTGAGAAATTTCTCTTAGAAAAACTTAATAGCACATTTTACCCGACTTGGGAATTAAACCCAAGACCTCAGGCTCGGCAGTCACGCTTGGCAGTTATCATATATAATAACTATACATAAAATATTTAAACACAGGCAATATCTTTCCTAAATGTCTGTTATCAAGAACAATATAATCACTGCTTTTATTAATCCCAAACGAAAGCCACTACAGATTTCTGGTACTTATTAGTTTGCAATAATAATGATTTTATTCTGAGCCTGTATTAAATAGTTTGCTAAGACAATAATCTTGATTGTTTGCTAAAATTATCTGCGATATTTCTGAGACAATACTGGTAGATTGTTATGAAGCATTTTCTGTGAAGTGAAAAGTGGAGGCAAAATAAAATAAAGCTTTAACCCTAATAGAAACGTTGGTCTCTTCAAAATAACAAATAAAGTTTTGATATTAAAAGAGGAACCAACCAAGACATGTTCGTGCGCAAAGGGTTAAGACCTAAATATTTTTTTAACATAAAACATGTTACAAGTATATTTCTCAGATGTTTTGGGCCAATTGTTTCTTAGATAAGAAAACATGGTTCACTGGTAGGAAATGATAAAGGCATTAAGTCCGCCTTTGTAAATTTTGTGTTGCATAAGTTTATCTGTTTTCTTCAATAACTCCAAAATAGTTTCTTTTTTATTTAAAATAAAACATATCTTTGATTCTTCACAATATAAGCCTTCTCATTTGTTTCAATTAGTGTCTTAAAAACCCCTGAATTCGAAGTTTATTACGTAATTATAGTAAGTATTCATTTCTAGGTTACAAGTACATTTTTATTTATTTATAATAGGCTCGCATTTGGCCACCATCTCACCTGATGGTAAGTGATGACGTGGTAGTCGAAGACGCAGCACGCTTACCTAAAAGTAACATATTCACTCTTGACTTAAAGACCCCTAGATTATAGCTATCGGGAAACACTTACACCGGTAGGGAATTCTACTCCTTAGCCGTTAAACAGACACGCAAATAGTCACAGTAGTACATAATTATATACCGGTTCTGTTTATACCCGACTGCAAAGGAAGGGTTATGTTTTTAGCGCGTATCTTCTATGTAGGTATATAATATGTATGTAATATTATTTATTACCTCATATATCCAGAACCGCTGAACGGATTCACATAAGTGAGGTATCGTTAGATTTGTCTTAGCAGCCTAAGTGTTCTTAGATAGGTGACATTTGAAAAAATCAAACAAGACGGTTGTGTGAAGACATTATACATAATAAAAAAAATCTTATAATAAAATATGGGTCTCAAATTAAAGGGCTCAAAACAAGGATTTTAAAAAGGAATATCATGTTTATTATCATATGGACTTAGCTCTCACTATCTGAATCCAGTGGGGTGCCAATGGTATAGTTCTCGTCAAATAACTTGGCAAGAGTCGTTCAATGCGCAGAAGTCGATGTTTAGGTGTCAGCGTTTGTCAGCGGGACGCGGGGTATGACGTAGCGCCACTCCGAGCGCGCGATTCGTGCGTCAGTAGTTCTCGTTCAATTTGCTCCCAAATACACTTGCGTACACGAAAGTTGTACCCTTTGTTTTTGTTACAAGTTGTTGTTTTAAATTTATTTTTTGTTTCCTTGAATACAATGCCAGGACCAAATACGCAGACTACTAAAACGTCAGAAAGAACAGTTAGACACTGTAGTTAAGGAATGTTGAAATTCCGAATTCGCCACTGTCATTGAGCTGTCTTGCAAGCAGTAAAAGTGACCACTTTTTTCTTCCACTAAGAGCACGATGCGTGAACTTACCCCCACTACGCCAAAACCTTGCCAACTTACGTGACGAGGACTATACACGACGGGAAAAACTAAAAATTGTTAATTAATATCTAAACTAAAAAAAAACTGTTAAATAAAGTAATTTAAAAAAAGTATAAAAACAGTTATTAAATAAAAGTAATAAAAAAAGTTATTTAAAAAGTCAAAAAAAACCCGACTGCTGTCGAGTTTTTTGGACTTTTTAAATAACTTTTTTTTATAAAAAAAACGTTCGCACCCTAAACATACTTTTACGCGTCATTAAATCTCCGACAAAAAAGAACAAAATTGTACTCCAGTTAATTGCTCTAAATTACTTTTTTCAGCTTCATACAGACAAAAAAGAATGATTTTTTTGTTCTTCGATTAATCTTGACAGAAACCATTATTCTTCATCTAAAAATTTCTGTTTGAAACCTTTTAACTGAACGACTTTCTTTGATCAGGATATTTTTGTTATTTTTTGAAAGCCCCGTGTCTTCACATTTGTTTATCTCCCTTTGTTTTTAGTCCAATGGAATGAAAATTTCTTTTTATTAAAATAACCACAAAATTTAGTAAAATGTTTGAATGTTAACAAGTTGAAAGTGAACCAAATTGTAGAATATTCCAAATAATTTTACTACTAAAAGGAATACCAAAGATACATCAGTTAGGTACTAAGAGAGAATGCCGAACTGAATTAATTATAAACAGTTGAATAGTGTACTCAAAGCATTGAAATGGAATTTGTAACAAACTTATCATTTCGCAATATGATTCATGTACTCGTAAACATAATCTATTTTCTTAAAACTTGAATACAACTTTTTAAACAACCAAAATATAACTGCATATGAATTTGCAGCAAGAATATAAACGAGATATGATTGTTTTTTAAGCTAAAATAAAACAATGCTTCAGTGTCGAGAATCACAGACATTTGCAAGTGTATTATAAGTGTATCTAACAATAGGGGACAAAAAGTAAATAAAAAAACAAAATCCATTTCAATGAGCCCGCTTCGGCGTAGTTATCTGTTGTTTTTTCTTTATATCTGTTCGTTTCCGAGTCAGCAGTTTTATGCTTTTGTGAGTCTCTGTTAGTTCAACAAAACAAATGGCATGTATCGTGGTGTTTCAGCTGGAGATAAGATGCGTGGCTGTCGATTTCAACCTATGTGTGGTTGACACGTGGCTAAGAGTGAAAATAAATGTGGTAACTAACAATGCTGACAGTGTCAATAGGTTCGCTGCTCTTGACCTCATTCACACCGGAAATAATCGATAGATGAAGTCTACGATGGGACGAGCGAGCCCAGAAGGTGCCTATTCACTCTTGCTTTGAAGGCCAACGGGTCATAAACGGAAGAGAATGCTGTCAGACTGTCTCTACTACAGTCTCATGCTAAATAACGTCTCAATCTGGTACAAACTTCAAACATGTGTCCGGAAAACGCATGAAAATTGACAATCCTATAGGCTGTAGTTAATAGTTCAGCAAACCAATCACAGCTATTTGTTGGTAACTTATGTTGAATTTTATTTCGCCTTTAGAGTAAGTTTATGGAATTGCGTAAAACTCAATTGTTTATTAATTAAAGGTAAAAAATGGTATTGTATATTGGCATCTATGGCTTAAGCCTGCAATACATGTTGGCCGAGCATTGTCGAGTGAAGGCCAATACCAACATGTAGACGGTATATTTGCCTTGTCTTGCTATCGCTCGGTGTCACTTGCCTAGTTGGCCGAGTGGAAGCCAGCGCCAACGTGTATAGAGCTCATTTGGTGCAACTTGTCTTCGCTCGCCGTTGCTCGTGATCACTTGCCTCACTTCGGATCGGTGTTGGTTTTTGGTCACAAATCAATGGCGCTCGCCTGCGCTCGGCCAACGTGTGGGCAGCTCTACAGACCCTCTTCTACATTGGTGGTCTGCATTGGCGTTCGACGAACTTGTCGAACGTGTGGACGTTATTTCTTGCCTTGTACCTATTTGCCAAAGCTCGTGTTGGCCTACGCTCGGCCAACATGTATTGCAGGCTTTAAAATTCTTGTTAATGACGGGAAAACTGTAACCTACCTAATTCAAATAAACATAAAACATCGGAATTCCCGTGTTTTAGCATAAACTGGTGATCAGTTGCTCCTGTCATTCCTATACCGTCGTATTTTCCCAGCATTAGCCATAAGTCATAAGTCATTTATTTCAGAACAATATACATTGTGTAGAAATTGTATAAAACAATGTTTTTACAAATTAAAATATATCAAACAAATAGAAAAAAAAACATGTCAAAAATAATAAAATAACAAATTAAAAATGATAATAATCCTCATTCAATTTAAAATAATGAATAATACAACAAAACAAATAGTCAAATAGAAAGTAAAAAACAATCGAAAATAAAATAAGCAAAGATTGCCGCTTGTTGATATGAGTTATGTTTGCCGTGAATGTGTAATTTAGGTGTACCACTAGTAAGCTTAGGGTGTACAGTACTCTTGAATAATTATCTTTTCAAACATTTCGTATTCATCAAAGTCAGGTGGAAGCCTTTTTTTGTTTTTCCTACCGTGCCCTGTGTTTTCTGATATTTTAATATAGGTATTTGTTGAAATGTGCTAAATTGTTTTTTCCTAATTTGAGTGAGAATTTGGGTTTCATACTTCACTTTTGAGTATAGATACCAAAATGGTGCACCCGTTTTGGTAAGTGAAACACAGGAAGTATGAAGAGAGGACTGATAGTATTTCTGATTGGTAGTGTCTGTCATTTACCTAAATTAATTTTTAATTGTATATAGGAACAAACTATAAGGCCGTGCGCGCACTGCGTTGCGTTTTGGAAACGCTAAATCTGTGAAGTATGGAGTGTCATAGAAGTGCGCGCACTGCGGTGAAATAAACGCGTGCGGTAGAGTCACCGGTGGCCCCGGTCATTCTACCGGTGCGGTAGAACTACCGCAATTGCGGCCACCGCAAGGCAGTGCGCGCACGGCCTAAGATGGAACAGTATTTGGTTTCTCTGCTAAGAATTCGTCGTAAAAGAAAGGTCGTAGTTTTATAACACTAGTTAGAAAAAACAAGCCACGAACAAATCGTGATTTTTAAACAAGTTACATATTTTCTAACTTATACTTTTGACAGCACTGAATTTTAAAGCGTAGTATCTGTTTTCGTCCATCACATGAACTGTAATTGAAAAGCTTTCTTGCAAAACACAAGAAGGCTTTTCAATGATAGTTAATGTGAATCAAAGTTTTCGAGCTTATTTCAAGTTTTGGAGTACTTCAGATCACGTCAAGGTGATGAGAGCGAATGATTCATAGCATGATCATCGTGTTTGCTGCGAAATTAATTTATTTCAAAAATTAAGTTTCAAATTGAACAAACTTTTATACTAGTAAACAATTGAGTACACTTTTAAGTTATAAAGATAAAATCATAGGTTTTCCTGAAATCTTATCTGTAAATGAAGAACTACTTTCTTTATAAATGAAATTTTTGATAAGTGAAGCTCCCAGACAGGCTAAATTTTCATCTCTTTCATTTTATCTTCAGTAATTTAAAATTTGTGAATTATATTTAAAAGACTTGTTATTTGATATAACGCTCAGTACAGTGTAAAGTCTTTCTCACAGTTTTCTGATTTGTCACGCATAAATGAGGTTTTTTAGTTTCCTTTTATGATGATGAAATATGTAGTTCATTCAACTGAACAGGTCCAGCAAAATCGGAGAAAATTAATGGATATATATCCAGACACACTAGTGATCCTATATGGGTTCCGTTTTTAATACAAACGTACGGTACCCTGAAACCAAATAAGAGCTTAATGGATTTTGCATTTATCTGTACTACATTTGAGATGAAAGGTATACATACGAGTATAACGACTTGAAAACCCTTAAGATTATTTGATGAGGCACTTAAATCAGCATTAAATTTAAAGCTGACTACAATATTTGCAAAAACATGATTAAATATGAATTATTTGGGCTTAAAGCCATCGTTTGTCAAGTACAAACTGGTTCTTTGGTCGTTGAACCAAATATAAGATGCTTATTATTAATACGCTTCTAATTAAGAAGATCCTTTGGTTAATAATCCGTTGAATAAAGAATATTAAGAGTGGGTACATAAGTGGATCCTCCTTATTTGCTGTTCTTCTTTCAGATAAGATTGTCAACTGAAGAATTTAAAAACAAATTGGCCAAGTACGAGTCAGACTCGCCCATGAAGGGTTCCGTAGTAACTATAATAATATAAGATAAGATAAGATAAGATAAATTTATTTCCAAGATATATGTACATTGTTTCTTAAAAATAATACAGTGCTTAATGATAGTGCTTAATTGTACACAAAAGTTGTAGAACTTGAGGCCGAACTAGGCAAAACCTGTATTTCGGCTCTCAAGGCCATTCCCCTTGAGTAACCGATACAATGGACGACTAATAGCAACTTAACATAAAATAAGTAAATTAAACAATGACAAAGAAGAAAGTATATGTGTAGTATGTCCTCTCTTTGTGTGATATGTGGGTGTGAGTGTATGAGTGTAAGAGGATGTGTGCTTGTTAGATGGAAGCGTGATTGTTGCACGTATAGCGTATTGATATTAGATGGAATTAATCAAATTAAAATAATAATAATAATAAAAAATAGTTTATACCGGTATTTCTAGCAGTTCTTCTGTCTCCTCATACGTAAGTTTCTGAAGATAAGTACTTACTATAGTTTTACAGGACCCACTGGTCAATGGATATATATTTAAAATTTTATTTATCTTGTTGTAAATGTAGGGGCCAATGAAGGGAATAAATTTAGTACTAAATTTTGTTTTGTATGATTTTTTTTGTGGACATACTAAGTGTTTTTTACGTTTATTTAGAATTGCAGTGTTAAAAATTAATGTTTTGTGTTGCTTCATTATAATATTTAGGATGAAGAGCTGTCTCACAGTTAATACATCACAAAACTCATATAAGAGAGACGTGGGAAACAATCTCGGTTTAAAAGTGCAAATCTTCAGTATGGCACGCTGGGCAATCTCAACATGCTTTATTATGGTTTTTGAGGATCCACCCCAAGATGTTATACAATATGTAATAAGGGACTGGCAGAGAGCAAAGTATATTCGCTTCAGTATATGGGGTTCGGTGACATATCGCAGAGTTTTAAAGACGTAAATTAGTTTCCTGATTCTACCACAAAGAATCTTTATATGGTCTTTAAAGTTTAGATTGTTGTCTAGGGTAACGCCAAGGTATTTTATAGTATTGACAGGTTCTAGTTTTGGACAAGAGCAATTTTCTTTAGATAAACATTCATGCGGTATGATACTATGAATATCTAAGTTGGGTTTTGTGCTAGACCTTATACTGAAGCAAACATATTTAGTTTTGTCCACATTTAAGGTCAAAACATTGTCCTCAAGCCATTCCCTCACGGCATCAAAACCAGATTGTGCCGCATTGAAGACCTCTTCCCATGTACTGGCAGAAAACGTGAGAGCAGTATCATCCGCAAATGAGATTATTTCGCCATGGGGAAGCTTTTGAGTTGTGAGATCGTTAATATAAACGAGAAAAAGTGAGGGTCCCAGGATACTTCCTTGCGGAACGCCGTGTGTAATTGGAAGGTCGCCACTGTGGTAGTTTCCAACCCGGACACACTGAAGACGCCCCGCCAGGTAACTTTTGAAGAGTTGCAATTGTGTCCCTCTGATACCTAACATTTACCTAATATAATATAATATGTATATTTATTTGACGAAAAAAAACCTTACAAAGTTCTTAAAACTAGCTTATTTACATTTTTTACAACTACGCTATATAACTTTGTATTTTATAGTGTTTGCATGAATTACAAAGTTATTTGGGGTTTTAGAAAATATGCTGTATCACAAAAACTGCTAACCCGATCTCGTTCAAACCAATTTTGGTTGAAAGTTTACATTAAGATCTACAGACATATATTTTTTTTAGATTTGTCACTCCATTATTATAGAAGTTAAAGGGAGGGGACACACATTTAATCACTTTGGAAGCGTATATCTTTTAGACAATTGACTTTATGAAAAAGTGATTTTAGAAACCCCTATGTCATATATTTTAAAGACCTGTCTATAGATACAACACATGAATAGGTTTCATAAAAAAAAAACAGTTTTAGTTCCATGTATGGGGAGCGCCCCTTTATTTTAAATATTTATTAATTTTTTTCTTAAAATCGGAAAGCGGTTCACAGAATACATCTACTTATCAAGTTTCACATCTATAGTGTTAATAGTTTCGGAATAAAATGGCTGTGACATACGGACGGACGGACAGACAGACAAATAGACAGACAGACAGACAGACATGACGAAACTGTAAGGGTTCCGTTTTTTGCCATTCAGCTACGGAGCCCTAAAAATGTCGATATCTCAAAGGAAGAAACGTGGCTGAATACTCGTAATAGCAGTTGCATAGCAACCGTTAAGCATAACTATCATTGAGGAGGAGCTCATGGCTTAACAATAACAGTCAAGCAGGTTGATATTTAAAGTTAAGCAACGATTGCCACGGTCGGAACCTGGATGTGTCTGCATTAGAGATTGCTTCGTGTTCCAAAAGACATGTTTAGGCGTCGGTTCTGGCCGCCATTTGTGTTGTCTTTGACAGTCTTTTCTGGTAGTTAACAGTCAGAAAATCTGACTCTAATCTTGCTAATGGTTATCGTGTACCCCAGTTACTAAAGACATTTGTTTTGCAAATTGGTTTGAAATTCACTTTTTTGGAAATTTCAACTAAATGAGGCCTGCGCTTCTTAGTTGACTGCACTAAGAAGAAACACTGAAACTAATTCAGGGTCAGTCTCTTTCAAAGTATCTGCATATAATCTTTAGTAATCGAATTGCATTAGAACCATGTAGGGTGAGGAGTAATATCTACAAAAAAACTAAGAGAATCTGTGCAAAAATGAAAGCATTTGTCACTTAGCTCTACGAATTTAATTAGCTCTAATGATTTGATGAACAATACCGAAGCAGGGACACCAAAATGCGGCCAACCTATAAAACCACAAAGTACTCTAACTGCTAGACAGTGCTGTGATATACTCATATTATTCATTGTTTTAATTGGGTTGGAGTGTGGTCAATGGCGGTCGTTTCATACAAAATTCTGCAGGATAAGGCTAGGTGACGATGCTCTTTGGAATATCTCCCTTCAAAATGTACCTACATAAACTTCTAAAATACATTATTCCGTGACATAACCCAAAGGTCGTCCTTCCTGAATGTGATAATTTTCAAGAGTAATAGTCCCCTATAAAACACAGTCTGTCACAAATTGTATGCTGACAACTAAATTCTTTATTACAAGTTTCATAAGACTCATATTAGCTTAGCAGGTGAAGTTGAGAGTTTTTGAAGTGAGGATGGATATGTTTGTATGCTTATGACGTGTTCTTAAAGGATTAAGTCAAGGTTGGGAAAGGTGAACTTGGATAATATTGAAGACGGTGGAAATATTTAATGACGCATATTCACACAAAGATGGAAGATTGATTGACGATGCGTGTGTTTATATAACGCTCATATTAGTACATATATGATGGCGATGACAGATGGCAGACTCGGGAAATTCCGTTGCGTAGAGAATGCTTAAGGCAAGGCTAGATAAATAGATATACTCTTTATTGTACACCGTAACAGAATCAAGTAAGGACTTAACAAGTAGAAAGAGCGATACAATGAGTGGTCGTATCGCTAAAAGCAATCTTTTACAGACAATGGGATATATTTACAACAGCAGGTGAAATTAAATATGCTTTAAGGCCATGGGGACTATTCACTTATATACAATACAAAATTAATAAACTACAAATTCAATGCATATAAAAAGCTAGGACATTTATACTAATAATAACAATTTAATATGAGAGATCTATTACAATTTTTTGAAAGAAAAAAGTTTGTGTTTGTCGTACTGACACGGGTAGAGCATTCCACAGCCGTACTGCTTGAGTCGAAAGACTTACTAAAGGAATTGGTGGAGTGACTCGGTACCTCAAGCCTTAAGTTTTCCGATGACCTCAGAGATTTTGTATGTATGTCTTATCCCTCTCATAAGTAGAGGTTTTACGATTAAACGGAATACTTTAAAGCAGAGACAAGATGTGTAAGTTCCGTCGAAGATGTATTAGAAGCCACTTGAATTTCACACGAAATTCGGATTCGTGATCATATTTGCGCAAGCCAAATATAAATCTCATGCAGTAATTTTGAATACATTCAAGTTTTTCAAATTGTGCTTCTGTGAGATCAAGATTACTGACATCAGCGTAGTCTAGAATATCCATTAAGTCCACGTTTTTTGTTGCATAAAATTTCAATAAATAAATAAAAAAAGATAGTTTTCAAATTGGTTTAAAACTAAAAATTGGTTTAAAAATTAAAACTAACATAAATCAGTAGTCAAGAAATTCCTTAAGATTTTCTAAATACCCTTGAATAATTTTCGTAGTACTGTGATTTAGTTCTCGCGGTTCCCGTCTAGCCGAGATTACGGTTTGATAAATTCGGCTATTTCAGTCTACCCGCTGACTAATACCAGGTCATCCTTCTTGTCTAATTTTAATTTAAGTTTCAAATTATAAATTGTGTTTGTAAGCAATTTCTCAAAATATCTCCGCTGTTCGTTGTACATTAAGTTAGATCATGTTAAAAACCGTTGCTTTTTAATGCTCAATAGGAACCCTGCATTTCCTTAGTCTACTGTGATAGTCTATGCGCTGTGGGTCTGAAGGTACTGCTGAGGCCGCCATGCAAATATATATAAATAAATATATATACCTATAGTTTCCCTGCCATCATCCGCAAAATATGTGCTTCCCTGATTGCACAAGTCCACGGCAGTACTAATACTATTCTCAGAGTACCCATTCAAAGATTGATCGGTGGGATTTCCCTGCGCTGCAGTGGTGGATGATTTCTACACCATGTTATGTCTGTATATACTAACACTAGATATATAACAAACACATACATAAAATGTTAACACTATGGACTCTGTCTGAAATAAAAGTTATTATTATTATACAACTTCTAACGGAAATCCAATTAATCACCAAAAGGGCTGAAGACGACATTGGTATGGAGTCTCCATTGTTAGGAACTACTACTGCCTATTTATAACTGATCTCATTTTATAATGTTAAAGATCATTTTAATATGAAATCTTACTTATTAAGAAATAAGCTAACACGTCACTTCCTTCATTCATAATTCTAATGTTGGCTGCGCTGGTGCTACCCTGCCCCCACCATGACATACGATTGTCAGACGGAGGACGTGGCACCAGCACAAACACAGTATTCCAACGAGAGCCGAAGTGAACGGTCAGACGAATAAGAATACGGTAGTGATAGTAGTGTTGTACCTATTATTTAACTAAGGTATGTACAAATGTGTGATTACTCTAACGTTTGTAAAATAAAAGTATCTGTAACGATACCAATAAATTAGTCTGTTCTTAAAAGGCATGAGATACAGATAATGTAAATTATTTCATTTCTGCTAATGTGATACCAAATAAAAATATCTGAGAATCAATCGAGTGGTTTCCTTACACTATGCACAGTTTCAGCTCAAAATAAGTGACTCAAAGAATTGATACCAAAATATCGGTCTCACATTTTTCTTGTACCAATCATAACAAACTTGGCACAGTACTACGAGGGTCAATAACGTTCTGCCGTCCACTTGGTATGTTTACTCTTTAAATTACTCGGTGTATAAACGGATTCCTTTGCGGAAACTCAAGATAATCTTCTCACCTCAAATAAACTTTTAGTAATTAAATTTATGACGTACGTTTGTACTGAGATGAGATATAGACTGAGATTGAGATGTAGTCTCAACTTGTATACTTAGGTATATGTTTGTGTTACCCATCGTCTTTCCGCCAACCCACATATCAAGAGTCTACCAGGCGTCTTACTTACGCTAGCTGGTCTATACGATATAATTTCATGAATGTCTTGATACGACAGGAAATACCCTAGAAATTATGATGATAAGGTATGCGTTAGAATTCTATATTTACTGACCCATAGATTTGAGTGTTACTTACAAGTAAGCCTCTGTAGCATAAATAAATAAACAAATTATTATTATGACCGTTCAAATTAGCGCAGACCTAACCCATCGCAGTAAATAAAAAGAAAAGTATATTAGTTAACTTTAATTTTACATGTCAAACCATCCAAAAACATCGGTTTACTAAATCACCCACGCCCTCATATCGGAAACACTTTATTTTGTAAAATGTAAACGTCACTCAGGTATGACGGATGGCACTCACAAAATTCACGTCTCACGCTGCGTTAGTGGTGCGGGGCGGGTGCGTGGCGGCTGCGTGACGTGTGCGTGACGTGGCCGGTCTGATAACGACGCCTGTGACTGATGGTATCGCTGACCGTGTAATGCACAACGAAATAATTTTGTTATGTTAATTTTAATAGCCGTTCCTTGTACCCTTGTTGTATGGATGATATAATTTTGGATGCCATGTTTTGAAGTAGGGTAGTAGGTCATCGTAAAGCTGTGGGGTATGTAGTGCCAACGTGGTTTTAATGCATATTACGTCATATCCGTGTTTTGTTAACAGTGGCAGTAACACAAAAGAAAACATAAAAGATAATTAGGTACAATCAATTCAGTGTTGATAACATAAGCCTAAATATTTCCAGTTTAGTTCTGGCAAGATACTAGAATATACTATAGACTACGAATATAGCTTAGTAGAATATGAGTAACTTTGTAAACTGCTGTGAATTTCCTTAGAACTTATACGTATGTGTTTCTCTATTTTATGAGTTACGAAGTTATAGTAGTAACGGTCTAGTTATTTTTATTTTGAAGAATTATTTATTTATCAATATACAATTATCTTTACAGGTTTATCACCTATTGCGATTATGTGGCTACAGCCAAACAATTAAAAAGTAACAGCTTTCGATTCTTGTCACTACAATCTCCATGTCTACGTCACAACAGGACCATAACATATCTCACAGAGATCTCTCACTATGAACCCACCCCGAGAACAAAATACACAGTTGAGGATGCATTTATTGTTCTTAATCTATTTGATTTGGCTGCAAATCTTTCATAGTATCCTTAAATAGCCTATACAACAGTCTCCATCTGCATCTGTCTGTCTGTTCGGAAAAAACTCTAATGTGCCAAACATATTTTCATGTAGTTTACTAAGAGATAAAGTTTCATGAGGTTTAAGTGTGTATTTATTCAAGGTTTTTGGATTGTAGATAGGCTCGCAATCAGCCTAGAAGTAACTCTCTCTTCTCTTGGTTAAAGCTATCAGGAAACACAGACTCCGACAGGGAATTCCACTCCATATTTGCACGCACAAAAAAGTGTTCCCATAACGTTTTGTGCGTATGGGTGGGATGTCCCCCATGTAACGATGGCGCATCGCCACTCCTCTTGTAGTCCGATGATAGAATGGGCTTGGTGGAATTAGTTTTGTGTACATTAGCAGCATGAGTACAACTATGCAAAGCCGAGCGGGATCGGTAATATCTATTAATTGCAAGTACAGCTTATGAAGGAGCTGTGTATGCAATCAAGAATATTAATCTGCACTCTCATCACTAGCATGTGGTGACTTGCTTGAGCTTACGAAAGCTTTATACTATTTGTAGGTATTTGTGTAGTTTGTTCCCGACTCTCAGTGCAAAAAAGATATATAGACGCTTTAATGAAATTGCTGTTCAGATGTGTGAGAATATAGATAGGTAATATAGTAATAATGATAATATCATGCCTGTATTTTTAGGAAGGATACTTAGGCATTTAGTTTAACGCCTATTATTATTCATTTAATGGAAAGTGACTTTATTCCTATCACCCAAATCCTGCTATGAAAGGCTGTCTCTAAGAGATTCTAGATAAAAAAAAATGGCCAAGGGCGAGTCAGACGCGCCCATGAAGGGTTCCTTAGTAACTACGCCAAATAAGTTTGCTTTTCATAGAGTTTGTAAGAAATAAAAATTAGATTTTTCACTCCATTATTATAAAAGTGAGAGGAGGGGACACATTTTATTTATATATTTATTTATTAAAACTTTATGCTACACAAAATGTACAACGGTGGACTTAATGCCTTAGGCAACTACCAGTCAACCATGGGTGGTAAAGAGATAACGTGGCAGTGTAGTGTAGTGTTTGGTGCATAAGAAAATAAACTAAGTTGACCATAATATTTTCGAAGTTAAAGTTTTATTACAAGTATACATAATATACATATATAACTTAAATAAACTTACATACATATTTATCATAATAAATACCAATATATTATATAACAATATATTTTACCACTTTGGAAGCGTAGGTATATCTTTTAAACAATTGGTTTAAGGAATCTCAATGTGATTTTTAAAGAACTGTCTATAGATACCACACACGTATATGTTTAATAAAAAAAAAAATTTTGTTTCAGTTCCATGTAAAGGGAGCCCCACTTATGTTTTTTAGTTTTGTCTAAAAATCGGAAAGCGGTTTACAGAGTACATCTACCTACCAAGTTTCACATGGGTAGTCTTAATAGTTTCGGAATAAAATGGCATACGGACGGACAGTCAGACATGACAAAACTATAAGGGTTTCGTTTTTTACCATTCGGCTACGGAACCCTAAAAAAGAACATAAGAAAAATTTCTCAGGATAGGAAAAATTGACCTTGAATTAAACTCGCAACTATAACTCGATACTAGGTCATCTGCTAAGTGTTTTCCCAATTTAGTACTAGTGTTTAAGATGGAGCGACTGTCTTCCTGACTTACACATTACTAGCTCGGCAACACGTACCTCATTGGCAAAATTGGGGACAGATTTTTTAGCTTATGCCTACCGTAATACCTGTTAAAGATTTACAAAAGTCAGCCGGCGCCAAAGGTTTTCTCAAAGAGGATTCTCGGTATAGTAAGATGTTCATCTACAGACCGAACTCGGCAAACGTTGTTCTTGAAGTTCAAACCATACGGTGGTCATTATTCACGCACGAGCTCTTTATTTATTTATTATACTTATACTTTATTGTACACCTTACAATATTTCTATGGATACAAAAATTAAAATGAGTGTACAATGGGCGGTCTTATCGCACAGGGTGATCTCTTACAGACAACCTTTGGATGGACAAACTTAAAGGAGACAGATTAAGGGCTGTCAGTGTAGAAACATCATAATTAATATTAATTGAACATAATAATATAAAATACATATAAGACAATAAGTCTATTTGTTATCACGTCGACAAATTAAACCATGTGTTGCTTTGTAAAATAAAGTTTTTATTTTCACTTTCATATTTTTCGATAAAAACACTAATTACATTATCCTAAAGCACAAACCTGTAAAATAAATAAACGACATTTAAAGTTTCCTTTTCCAATTTTCCAATAAACCAGTTTTAAATTATTTTTCCTATATATCAAACACTCAAATGTTTTATAATGCCGTTTTATTAAGCTTCGATAACTGGCGCCATAATTCAAACATAAAGGGATCCTAGATATCTCTAAGTATTCCTTTACATACATACAATTGAAAAATCATATACTAACAAATGTTACATGTATAATTGAGAAAGAAAGGGAAAAGTTATAGGGGATGTAATGCTCCTTCACCATTCTTTTGAACGCTGGTAGCGTTTGAACACTCTTTGTATGATATTGGGTACCTATTGTATTATATTCTTCGGCTTTATAGTATGTTTTATCTACTTTCCTACTGCTGAGAATTAGGCCTCCCATATATGAAAGAAAATAGGTCGTAATCCACCACACAGATTGGAGGATTTTATATCTCTTCTAATTTTTGGCCCTCAGACGTGCCGATTACCTCACAACGATTTTCTTCACCGATTAGACAACATTCAACAAATTACTCAAAGTAATGTGCTTGACTGGGTTCGAATCCATACTCCACCAGTGCTTTAATATGTATGCATTATATTTCGTTGAAATGGCAAAGTAACTGAAATGTATCTTACCATTAAATCACAAAGTTAATACGCGTTCATGTCTCGAGTTCAACAACTTTGTAGTAATGTTCAAGTTTCAATGGCATTTTAATCTGTGCGGTAATTTCGCAAATGAATTTACGAAGGTACAGCGAGCTCTGTAACTGTTATAATCAAGAGCTAAACTTTAGTTGTTTGTGGCTCTCAGGGTTGTTACGTGTTGTTCTTCCACTTGTTTTGATTTTAATTAGTAAAAAGATTTCCTAAGATATACGAACATTTGCCTGTCGGGGTTGCAGAACTGTTGTTACAAGATACCACAGCCCCGGAACGTAAGGGCAAGTGAAGGAACAGGGTAGGTTTTTAGTAAGTAGAAGTCTGACACTCCCGCTCCGAGCGGGATAAGAAAAGATAAATTTGTTTTAAGAGCCATTTGACGATTTTCCCACCGAAAAAGAAAAAGATATTCAGAACTATTGATATGAAAGCTTATTGAAACGTTTAAAAATACAAGGAAGTGTAGACCCACAAGATGGACAAATCTCTTTAAATTATCTATGAAGTGTTCGTTGATTGTGTGTATACTCATACGAAATGCCACGACTAGAACCTATGGAGACGTCCTGCAAAGCCGCAACTGGGCTATCAGACGCTTCTTGATCATCAGGAGCACTCCACCGATTAAGAAGAATAAGTAAAAAAAATTGCTGCCAGCTAAAGTTAGCAAACCGTTTTCTAGAGTAATTGTATCTGGAGTAATAACAATTAAAAACTGGTAGCGAGTAAAAAACTTCAAAATCTAAAGCCACTTGTTTATAATAGGTTTAAATTAGCATTCACGAGTCACCCAACTGCCTCCGTGGTCGAGTGGTTTAGGCGTTTGCCTTGTAACCCGGTGGTTTTGGGTTAGATTCCCGCGGAAAGCATACTTTGTGAAGATTTTTCCAGTTTGGTTAGGACATTGTAGACCTGAATCACCAAATTGTCTGATAAAAAGACGGTTCCGTGCTTCGGAAGGCACGTATAAGCCATAAGCCGGTGGTCCAGGTCACCAAATGGCGGTCGTCAAAATAGACCACGTCAGAGGCCCTAGTTGCGGTCTAGAATCTCTGACACTAGGGTGTATGGGGTCGTTAGACCTTACTATCCACACGATAAGAAGAAGAAGATTTCACAATACGATACTAACCCAATTCAAGTTTGTTCAATTCTTTGTGTGCATTATTTCTGTCTGTCTGGGCTACTCTTTGGAACAGCTGAACTGAATTGAACGGAATTCTCGATTTACACGGAAAAAACTCCGCGTAAACCCTGATTCCGGCTCTTACGTGAATGAAGTCGCAGGCAGACCCACTTTTTAGGGTTCCGTAGCTGAATGGCTATAAACGGAACCCTTATAGATTCGTCATGTCTGTCTGTCTAACTGTCTGACCGTCTATTCGTTCGTGTATCACATCGACTTTCTTCTGAAACTATTATGACTACACAGTTGAAACTTGGTAGGTTCTATGAACCACTTCACGATTCTGTAATTAAAATATTTTTGTTTAATAAGAAGGGCTCGCCATACATGAAATATAAACAAAATAATCCTAATTTAAAAATAAATATCTATACGTGTGGAGTCTTTATACACAGGTCATTAAAATGACATAGAGGTTTCTAAAAAAATTTTTCTCCAAGTCAATAGTTTGAAAGATAGACCCTCCCAAAGTGGTAAAACGTGTCCCCCCAACTCTAGCTTTTAAAATAATAAAGTGAAAAGTCTTAAAAATATATGCCGTTGATCTTAATGAAAACTTTCAACGAAAATTGCCTTGAACAAGACACAAGAGACACACGATAAGAGACGGCTACATATTTGGGACAAGACTAAGAAGATGATGACAGTTGAGCTGTTAATTTCCTTCTGTTACGCCAGTCGTTTAGCTAAAGTACGTCGAGAAACTTCAACCGACTTCTAATACGTTCGAGACACTAACGCTATCTGTCGGCGAGTAGCAGTACTGATTATCTCAAGTAGCTTCTGGAACATTCCTGGCAGTATAGGCAGTGAGTCGATTTTACAAGAATGTTCTAGAACTCATAGACCGGGGTATAAATAGATCGCAGAGGAACGCAGACAGTTGTCTTATTTCAAGATACGAGGCGATATAATCGAAGCTTTACAAGTGAATTTCGGTGCGATTTAAGTGTTAAGTGACAAATATTGTACTGTGTGAATAAGTGTGTTAATTTTTGTTTTGTGTTTATTTAATTAAAGTGTTAATTTTGGTCTAATTGGCTTTAATTATTTCTATCCCAAACCCCAGCTCGCAACACTTCTTTAACTACACATCACATCTTCTAAAAACTTACAAAAAAGTTCGTCAACCGGATTAGTCTTCTGCTAAACTTGACAAACTTTTACGGAGTTAGATATGTAAGCCTAGAAGAATGATTACGGTTCTCTAACACTCGACGTACTGAAACTTTAACAGATTAAAAGTTGTATCTTGACTCGTAAAGCGTAAAGTATAAGGGTACATAGCGATAAATTGCAAAAGAAAGAAATAGGATTACATTTGCTTTGAAAAGAAACCGACAATATGGGAATTTAAATACGAGAATATATGTGACTTCTTATAAGTATTATCGTCAAAAGAAAGATACTAAATGGCAGATCTTACCAAATAGTAAGATCTCCCGCTTTTTTTTGAGTTGAATTAATCTAATATTATTTTTAAAACTAAACTGTTTTTTTTTTTCAATACACGACTATTATATACACGAATGGCATGCAAGATGCTACATATATCAAATTTTGTCACAGTCATCTTTTTAACCGACTTCAAAAAAAAGGAGAAGGTTCTCAATTCATCTTGATTTTTTTTTTGTATGGTACCTCGTTACTCGCAGATGGCTGGACCGATTTTAAAAATTCTTTTTTTGTTTGAAAGGATATACTTTCTAGTTGGTCCCATTGTCATCATGTTTGAATCTAATGATGGGATCATGGAGAAATCGAGGGAACTCTTCAAATGTTATAGGCACACCTATAGTGTTTTGGGTATTTCTTATAGTACCTTGTGTAGTTGCTCTCGAAAAGCACCAGTTGAGGAAGTGGAACTGATGATGAAGACCGCAGATGGCCACCTGATACTACTCAATAATATGTATTTCGTGGATTGCGATTAGATTACCTGAATATAGATGTTAAGCACTTTATGCTCGTCACAATGCATATGGTGAAGTAGAGCTGATGAACCACCAGGAGAACTCCTCAAACATTAACGGCTCTGCACCGGGAAAAGCAATATTTTGTAAAAGGTGATAAGTAGTGGCCTTTTTGGCTTTTGTAACTAGATAAATTACATACCGACCCACTAAAAGAGTGAAAAAAAAATTTTTAGCAAAAAATAGAACCGACTTCTATATAAAAACACTACAAAGGCAAAAATAACTTTAATTTCTTTTTACTTGCAAATACAAAACAAATGACACAGACTACCGAAATTAAAGTTATTTTTGCCTTTGTAGTGTTTTTATATAGAAGTCGGTTCTATTTTTTGCTAAAAAATTTTATCTTACGTTGACAATAGATGTAGAAATAGGTAACGTTATACAAGCGTCAATTAATTATTGAATTTGAAATAAATAAGTATTTTTACTGATCCTATCGAATAGTCTAGTCAAAAAGTGTACCGTGTTCCCGGAACAACGGAAAGAACAGAGTGGGTTTTTAGGCAGTAGGAGCCTGACACTGATAAATGATCTTTATTTTGCAAACTGTGTCCTCAGGGCGATCCTCGCAGTGGTGACACCCAGGCGTTTTTCGTTCCTCATCAGACACAGGTACCTCCCGAAACTTCCGTGTTCGGTGAGGACCTGCGTCATGCGGTAGGTCAGGACGCCGTGACGCCGATCTAGCCACTCCTCAAAGAGGGGGCTTACCGCCGCAATTATTAATACTAATAAAAAATTAGTACTGGTTAAAAATATATGGGAACCTTGTAGATTACCGTCAGAGGCGATGTTTTGAGGACTATTTGAGCACTCTCTTCCCTTCTTCGCTCCCAGCGTGGGAGGAGACATTTTATGATTTTCCCTTCGCAAAAGAAGAAATTATTTACATATAATCAGTATATTCACGTTCCTATTGCTGGGAAACAGGCCTCCTTGGATAGGCCATTATCTAACAAGTCATCAAGTCTACCATAATTATGGTAATTTATTATAAATGTATATTAACAACATTCTCTAACATTTTATATGAAGTCTTTTTGATTTTTTTGATATTTGTACATAATAATAATAAATATGTTTTCAATGGGGGAAAACACTTTATTATTATGGTGAAACACTTTTCTCATTTACTGTAGTAAGTGAAAAAGCACAAAAAACGAAAGATATTAAATTAATCGAATCGGGGGCGTCGGCCACAGGTGCTTCGACCACTTGGGCCTAAGCCACGGACCCGGCCTATTGCGGGTAGGATGTTACGTCATGTCTTCGAATTTTTAGACCTCGGACATGCCGACCGCTTCCTCACGATATCTATCTTCACCGATTTGAGAGTAGTGGTGATGATATAAATCACACAAAGTGATATGCCTGAGTGGGTTCGAACCCGCGCAAAGCGAGCCTAAAACCAATGCATTTTTTTTATTGATTAGAGTAGGCTCGCCTTTGACCACCATCTCACCTGATGGTAAGTGATGATGTGATCGAAGATGGAGCACGCTAACCTAAAAGTAACCTATTCACCCTTGACTTAAAGACCCCTAGGTTATTGCTATCGGGAAACACAGACTCCGGCAGGGAATTCCACTTCTTAGCCGTACGCTCAATGAAAGTGTTCCAAAAACGTTTAGTGCGTATGGGAGGGATGTCCACCATGTAACGATGGCGCATCACCGTTTGTCTTGTAGTCCGATGATGGAATGGACTCACCTGATGGTAAGTGATGATATGGTCGAAGATGAAGCATGCTTACCTAGAAGTAACCTATTCAGTCTTGTCTTAAAGACCCCTAGGTTATAGCGATCAGAAAACACAGACTCCGGCAGGGAATTCCACTCCTTTGCTGTACGCACAATGAAAGTATTTCCAAAACGATTTAAAAAAAAGATTGTCAATAAATTTCAAATGGTACCGACAAAATTGTAGCATGCATTTTAATCCTGCTCAGTTTTAGTCTGTTTTATACACAAGCCTTTCCTGTAGCTCTGAAAAATAACCAAATTGTTGATAGCACTAACAGTTATTTAATAGAAAGCGTGCCGAAACGCGTTAATCGCGAAGCTTTAAGGTGTTAAAATATGAAAATGTTTTGCTATTCGAAACAAGTCGGGGATTAAAATGTGCCGCATTTTTGGCTGAACATAACATTTCCTTTTACCTTTTTGCGTAGGAAAACATATTTTATATCCAGTACACTACATAGTTATGATTTGTTAATAAATAAGCTTTGTAATGCGTAATGGACTAGTAATTTTACTTCTCACTTATGTACATGAAAGAGTAAATTTCCATTTTGTATTTCTTGACACAAGTTATTAAGACGAAGGAAATGTAAAATTAATAAAATTTTATCATAGAATACACTGGAAGTGATCATGGGGACATAACTAGGCACAGCCATGGGTGGCCAAGCAATCAGGCCATGTTATATAAGGTAATACATAATATGGATCTCGGTAAATTTTAATTGAGCGTCAAGAGCCTAATGATATATAATGATAGAATGGTCGCGGGTTTTAAAATCCACCCATTATAATTATTTAGCTTAATTGGAGGGTTTAACAAGATGCTTAATAATGTGATTCTACTAACATAGCGTTCCCTTTAAAAAAAATTTTCACTGCTGAAACTATATCTACTTACTCGATACATATTCCATTTCGATATAACTACGCGTTCCCAGAAAAGGTCTAATAATATAAATAAATATAATAGGCGAACAACTATTTTATACGACTTTTCCTTTGGAAGTACGAAACATCTAAAAATAGCAAAAAAATATTTTTTAGTTTGTGTTAGTTTTTAGTAAAATGAAAATATTATACACAGTTGATACGACCGAGGCGCTTTCCTTTAAATTGCGTATACTAGGTACCATTTTCAAGCTTTGTACCAAAAATCAATTAAATAGGAGAAGTAGTTAGTTTAGCCGCAAATGATTTTGATGAGATACCAAGACAAGAGATAACACACGCCGCGCTACGTTGCCACTTTGTTACCTAGGTATTTAAGGTCAGTCACATTTATTTACAAAGGGTGGTTGCATTTTACTCTGATTTGTAAAGTATTTAGTTTGCTTGAAAAAAAAATTGGCTCTTTTTATTTTTTATCTGTATCAAATTAACACTAAACACGTATAGTATACGTAGTGTAATTTAATGCCCCTCCGTCATATCAACTCTGTATACGTTATTTTATATAACTTTTTTGATTCCTCGATCGAGCGCTCCTTTTCCGATAACATGGTATCGGGAGCGCTACTAAAAGGAGCGCTCCGAGGAATAAAAAAAGAGCGCTTCATTAGGTGCGCTTCAAAACGGTAGCGCTTCGAGGAATACCTCTAAATGAGGACTTAAAAACTAAAGGGTGTTACAATGGGCGGTTTTATCGCTAAAAGCAATCTTTTACAGACAACCTTTGGATGGATTTGACACAGCAGGAGAAAATAAATACGTGGGTAGTCCATAGTGGTGGAGATAGAGATCTTTTACTATGTTTTTGAAAGAAGTAAGGGTACTTGTCTTACTGATACGGGAAGAGTATTCCACAGTCGTACTGCTTGAGCTGCGAACGACTTACCAAAGAAATTGGTGGAGTGGCTCGGTATCTCAAGCCTCAGGTTTCCCGATGACCTCAGAAATTTGGCATGTGTGTCATGGAGGAACTTGAAACATTATTTAAGATAAGAGGGGGTTTTAGGATTGAACAGAATACTGTAAAACAGAGACAAGATGTGTAAGTTCCGGCGAAGATGTAATGGAAGCAACTTGAGTTTTGTACGAAATTTGGATACGTGATCATATTTGCGCTAGCCAAATATGAATCTTATGCAATAATTTTAATTTTCATCATCAAACCACTGCTCTCAAAACCTCCATGAGGGGACATATCGCAAGGAAAGTTCTAGGACCGAAAATCCGAAAACATGCAACATACATACACTAACCCACATTGGGTTCACGTGGTGGGTTTTTTTTTCCTCTGGGTGGGAAAATAATCGAATGACTTCTCCCGCTCTGGGTGGAGCGGAAGGGAGTGTCAGAATTCTACTGACTAAATACCCACCCTGTTCCTTCAGGTGCCCTTAAGTTCCGGGGCCACGGTATCTCGTTAGAATATTCCCGCAACCCCGGCAGGCAATGGCCCTATAGGACCCCGTCACTATTGCTTACAGCTCTTTGAGGCGTGCGTGGAACACTCGGCGCCGCCGACCCGGGCATGGACCTTACCGTACGGTAAACTACCCCTGCTCGCCATCCACAAGCCTCGCCTACGGTGGCCGGAGATCTGCACGCGATCCCCGACGCCCGGGGTGTGCCGCGGCGGCTGGGGCGTGAAAAAGAGAGTTGCCTCTCACTCGCGCGTTCGGCCTCCTCCTTTGCTAGCATGACTGCTTCGCAGAAGGAGGCGACTGCATCCCATTCCCTCTCGCTCCGCACCATGGTCTGAACCAGGGCTGGGCGCGAGAGGTCACCGGCGTGGTGGGTACGACCCATTCCTTATCGTAGAGAGGAGATCTTTGTTCTAGCAGTAGCAGTAATGTTAAGGTTGATTATAAAACGTGGTAATGTTAAGGTTGATTATAAAACGTGTAATTTAATACCGAGTGCACGGCTTCTTTGGATGATAACAAACGATATAGTAAGGGTTTTGTAATCCTATGTCTACATGTGTGCAGCTTATTAGAAATTTCAATACATTGATACCAGAGACCGAATTTTTCAAATTAAGAAGAACGAAGAGAATTATCATGTTATTGGAAAGTGACGTGTAAAGTGATGACCCTCATAGTGCTGTGACGCGTTTGTTATTACTGGTATTCAAGAAACATAATTATGAAACCAATAATTTGGGATCAATTCTGTGAGTCACTTATTTTGAGCATAGAGACTCCATACCAGATGTTGTCTTCAGCCCTTTCGGATAGATATGGGGTTTCCGTTACACGTTGTATACTTTTTTACAGAAGGTTGGCGCCATACAACGAACATACAACCATAGACGCAAACAATTTTTCTTTTATTTGGGTAGAATTCACATTACTTGCAATCTTGTTAACCCCGCCAAGTAAGATAAATATGGCTGTGTCTAGAGTGAGTTCACGGCAATAGTGTAATAGGTGGGGTTCGAACCCGTCGCCATTAGGCTATTGACGCTTGTAATGTAAAACGTTCGCGAGTGCACTTCGAGTTGCTAAACTTAAGTGAAATTAGTTTTTCTGTGCGTCCCTTCCCACTATACTCTTATACACGCCGACATTTTATACACATCGACTTTGTGGTAAATGTACGAACAAAACGATGCGGGTGACTCAACGGATTCCTAGGGAACCGGCGACCCGGGGCGCGGACGAAACTTTTAAACGACTATTTTGTTTAGTAAAATGTGGATTTGACCGCAAGTTAACCAGGGTAAAGTAACCGGTTGTTTGAGTTATAAACTCTTTGTGTTAATCCGGGTTGTATTAAGTAGGTTGGCAAATACGCGTTACATGAGTAAGGTTATGTGCTCTTTAAGGCGAATTTATGGCGACGATATTAATGTACATTTGGGGCTTGATGCGATGTTTATATAGATACTTACCTACTAATATTAATTTTTTTCTGTATATTGGCTGACTCGGCGACATTTAAACTTTCCCTAGACTTCCACAAATATAAAAAAAAATACAAAGTTTGTCGAATCGATCCAGCCGTTCTCTTAAAGCGAGACCAACGAACAGCAATTGATTTTTATATATACCTATAGAAAATATTATGTTATATTTGATAAACAGTTAAGGAACTAATACTTGGGAAATAATCTAGGAAAAACTAGACGATCAATCTTGCATGCAGTATGCAGCATCAGTCAGCCTCCCGCCCGTAGGTAAATATATGCACATGCAGAAGAAAGTTCGGGGGTTCTAACTCCGCCCATTACACTTGTAGGGGCTCACACCACACATGCTTACGCGACAAAATGTATAGTCGCCAAGCGGGACCGTGGCGTGCGCGAGCGACAGTCCTTTACACTCAGTGGTGGTGTGAACACGTCTACAAATTAAGACACAGTAAATCGCGTACGTACCATGTCAGAACAATAGATGTGAACTGAACCAATAAAGCTTCATGTGACTTTCTGCAGTGACTTTCAATCATACTCCCTACACAAGGCTACACCGTACCCAGCATACACGTACACTATACACCACCATCAAGGGACTCAACACACCATTGCCGTTAACCCACTCCAGACACAAGCATATTTAGTTTAGTTGGAGGGGTTCATAGGATTGCTAGTAATGTAAATTCTACCCACATTAGGCGGTGCGCGCACTGCCTTGCGGTGGCTGCAATTGCGGTAGTTCTATCGCACCGGTAGAATGACCGGGGCCACCAGTGACTCTACCGCACGCGTTTATTTCACCGCAGTGCGCGCACTTCTATGACACTCCACACTTCACAGATTTTGCGTTTCCAAAACGCAACGCAGTGCGCGCACGGCCTTACTAATAAACTTTAAAAAAGAAAACAAAAAATAAGTATAATAACATGAGTATAGATGTTTGGTCACAAATCGTTGTCTTCTCAAATACAGTTGTAATTTAACGAGCTTTTTCTTTGTTAGGAAACACAATTTGAATTATTAATTCACGTTTATTCGTATTATCATGTGTATCAAGCTCATTAATTAAGCATGAAAGAACTAATTGGAATTCACTGTGGCACAAAATAATGGATAAAATAATGCAAAGTGATGGATGACGGTATGACAGGTAATTATTATGTTGCCCGGTTGCAGGATTGTGTATGATTGGCGTCGATTTAAAATTATTGAGACCATCGCCTGATATATTATGCGGAAAAATATTTTGAAAGGTGTAAAGGTAAGCTATTGCCAATCGATATACAAGCCTATCATAGCTTATATGTATCGACGCTCCCAAGCAAGAACTCGGTAATCGAAAAATCAAAATTTTACAAGAGAAAAGATTAAGGTCCGTATTACAGAACGTTCCTCAAGTCCAGTTTGAGCTTAATTCGCCCGATCTCAGTTTAAATATAGAATCTGCACTTGAGCATTGGTCTTATTCCAGAATGGTAATAAAACTACACTCAGATTCAAATCGAGCCTCAAGCAGAGAATATCTAATTGTCTATGCATCAGTCTGTTTTCGTTTACGTTTTATTTTCTTCGTCTCCGCTGTTCCGATCTACGAATGACCGTAAATAATTCAATTTACTTTAATACCAAATTTTTAAGAATAAAAAATATGTATTGCACGGTTTCCCTTTAGAAATTATTTTTTAAGAATTTGTAAAAGCAAATTCTTGAAGGTAAAAGGTGTTAAGGCAATATTTTCTAACATATAAAAATATAGCAAGAGTAACTTGTTCGTGGAACGGAGTGGATCCTAAATAATGTCTGTGACAGTGTTGTTTTGAATTGCTCATTAATCATATAATAAGTAATATTCAAATAAATAATGGTTTGGGAACAACGATCAATAAAAATATTAAAAGGAAACAAAGTTATAGTTAAAACAATACAGAAATGCATATGTTTTACCAAATCTTGGTCAATAGATGGCAGTATTACAAATTGTCAAAAATTTTCATCTTGTGAAAATCTATAATAATTATTAGCAAAATTGTATGGGCCCTTCACATGGAACGATGAAGTTCTGTTTTTCTGTTCAAATCATCGTTGAAAAAAATCATTGTTATAATCTGTTTAAGTTATAAAACACGGGATTCATCTAGTAACTTAAAATGGCAAAAAATTACGTGTAAAAGTGTTATTTGTAACCAATTAGCAAAATAAAATGTGATTTCATCATCATTCGCCAAAAATTACCATTTTTGTATCAAATAATAAACTGAAAAGCAACTAGTTAACTGACAAGGAAATCTCTGCTCGAGCGTGGTGTCGACCATACTTGGGTGATGAATCTACAACTGAGTAACGATCTAGAATAAAGTCGTACCCGGCTGAACTATGATCGATGAATCTATACTTGAGGAACATTCTAAAATTAAATCTCGACTCAAAACTAGTTTTAAACAGAGATCAGTGCTCGAGTTTCGTTCTGTAATACGGGCCTTAGTGATTTTATCAACAATGTTTTAACTAGTGGGATTATTGAAGTCATTGATGTATTATATGGAAGCAATTTTTTACGAAATGTTCACTGTGTCATTGATATGAAATTCCTTTTATCCAAAACCTAGTTATTCAAGGAAGAAAAAAATACCTAAAATTCTATACCTACATAAAATATCATGTGTGTCATGATATCTCTGTAAATATAATTAGGAAAAATCTAAAAAAAAAATTGCTAAGGTGTATTTCGGTCTATAGATGCCTTTGACATAACAGCATAAAACCCATAATAGCACATTACTGAGTTCTTGGTTGGGCGATCGGTATCTACTTTTTTATTTATTTGTTTTCATTGATACTATGCTCGCGTTTGACCACCATCTCACCTGATGGTAAGTGATGATGCGGTCGAAGATGAAGCACGCCTAGAAATAACCTATTAATTCTTGACTTAAAAGCCTTTTTTTTATTGAAAATAGGTTCGCATTTGACCACTATCTCACCTGATGGTAAGTGATGATGTGGTCGAAGATGGAGCACGTTTACCTAAAAGTAACCTATTCACTTATTGTCATTTATTGTAAATACCCCCAGGTTATAGCTATCAGGAAATACAGACTCTGGCAGAGAATTCCATTCTAGCAGTACGCTCAATGAAAGTATTCCCAAAACGTTGTAGCCTGAAATAAGTATTTTCTTTCATTTCATGCTCATTACATGATTTTAGTACGTAATTTGTAAGTGAATTTTCTGTACTAAATAACTTTTATAATTATTGTAAGTCTTTTTCGTAATCTAATTATATATAACTCAAAGGTGACTGACTGACTGACTGACTGACTGAATGACTGACTGACATAGTGATCTATCAATGCACAGCCCAAACCACTGGACGGATCGGGCTGAAATTTGGCATGCAGGTAGATGTTATGACGTAGGCATCCGCTAAGAAAGGATTTTGCGAAATTCCCACGGGATCGGGATTTACACGGGAAAAACTTCCCACGCGGGCGAAGCCGCTGGCACAAGCTAGTAGAATATAAGTACTTACATAGTATGTAAGTTAAATCTGTTACTAACATTTAGAATTGTAAGCATTTATTAAGTATTATGGATCTTGTGGTCTCTAATAAAGAAAAAGTAATAATACTTATTTAATACAATTTTATCATATCATAACTTTTATATACATAGCTAGCTGTGAAGTGTAGGTAATTATTACAATAGCACCAAAATTTAGTTTTTTAGGTATATATACCTATAATATAATTACTGATCAAAAATGAATCTAAGATCGTCTAAAGACCACAAGAGTCACATTGGATGACGCAAGTCTAGGAAGAAAACCATTCGTAAGCGATTACTACAATTCCTAACCCAAACACGTAACTATTCAAACAAAGGTTAGAGATAAGAAAAGGGCCGTTCTATATTCTAAATCTGTTTTAGGAAGTTGATTCAACTGTGTTACTTATTCATCTGTAAGAAGTCTCAACTCGGATGCCGGTGACCTTATGAGCTCATGACAAATGATGTGTGTGTGAAAGAAAAATCCTTATGAATGAATACTAAAATACATTTTTCCTTCACTTTTCTTTGTTTTATTTTAAGATTTACATATTAGGGGAAAGACGAAGGTGTTATAGGATACTTACTTTAATTTGTTACTAAGTTTCCTTTGTTTCATTTTAAGATTTACACATTAGGGAAAAGACGAAGTAGTTTGAGGAATACAATATGCATATATTTTTTATTTACTTTATTGTACACCTTATTATATTTACAGTATAAAAATATAATAACTAGTATGATGACACGGTTAGCTCAGTGGTTAAGCGTTGGTACATTTTTGTCATGTTTGCTTACCATAATTGATTTAATGGTAGGCATTATGTTAGTTAAAAGGAGTTAATACATACCAATACTATAATATTGCGCAAGTTTCTCAAAAATCTCAAATTTAAAATTAATTGGAATGTTTTGCTCGCATTACATTTGTTGGTAACTTTAGTCTAAATTGAAAACATGATTGTGGTTTTTAAAAGAAGACACTTCGATACTACGTTTCATTAATCATCTATCATATACAGTATGTTAACTAACAGAGGACGTTTTTATTACCATTCGAAAACAAAATGTTTTCATTCATTTTAATATTAAAATATGCACTAAAAATGTTAAATTGATACCTAAAAGAAACACTCTGTACACGCGTACTTGAAGGACGGCAACGTCGCAATTTAATTGTTTCTCTTACGTATCAATTTCACATTTTTAGTGAATATTTCAATATAAAAAAAACCTTTTGTTTTTGAATGGTAATATTTTTTTAGCATGTATGGATGCTATACTATTGCGGGTTAACGGGAACGCCCTCTGTTAGTTAACATACTATATTATGTCTTCCAGTCCTAGTTTAAAAGCCAGCCAAAAAATTCATTGCTATTCATCATTTAACATTAGGTATTTGAAAAATAAATGTGATTTTATGAGTCATCTTTATCTTAAAACTGAGATCTTTTGGAAAACTTATGATAAATGATCTTTATTTTGCATATTGGTTATTAAATAACACTTTTACACGTAATTTTTTCGTAAATGTTAATTAGATGAGGCCGGTGTTTCCTAATTGACTACCTTGAGAAGAAACACCGAAACAATCTCAATCGTCTCTATTAAAGTCCATACAATGTATGGTTTAATTATATGGGAACCTTGTAGGTTTCAGTCTGAGGCAATCTTTTGAAAAAAGATGCTAACAGATTTGACTGGGCCTGTAAACACAGTGCAAGCATTTGTCAGATGACGTATAACTCAACTTAGAACAAGAAGCTTAACGATTTGACGAACAATACCAAGGTAAATACAGTACCAGACAATCATGTTTAACTCAAATAAAATAACCTACATAGTTCACATATTCACAATCGTTTGTAATCATGTATTCATTTTTGTCATCATTCTATAAGCATAAATCATTTTGGGAATACTTTCATTGTGCGTACAGCTAACGAGTAGAGTTCCCTGCCGGAGTTTGTGTTTCCTGATTGCTAAAACCTCAGGGTCTTCAAGTCAAGAGTGAATAGGTAAGCGTCTAGGTAAGCGTGCCTCATCTTCGATCACGTCATCGCTTATCATCAGGTGAGTTGGTCCTAAAAGGCGCACCTATTAACAATAATTAAAACAAAAAGGGGCCATGTACCAAATAATAAAACAAAGTGAGAACTCGGAGATTTGCTAAAGTAAGAAATTTGTTGTTAAGTAATCAAAACCATTAAACGTATCAACTAAGTTCTAATCTTACAACATCAATATTAACACAAAAGTTTACTTCAGCGTCCCTCAGTGGCACTTCTCTTCAAAACTTCCAAATTAACAAGCAAGATTACGTTAATTAATACAAATTTTCATTAAAATTTTCTGTCGTTAGAACAAATTTTCGATGACAAACTCAAGGATTTTCAAAAGATGATACTTAGTGTTGAAAGTTTACTAATTTTTACTGTTAACCTAAGTCCTACTAGATCGTTCAGTTTTATGTTACCTTTGTGAAAGGTTTTAGTTAAATTAGATATCTATGCCTTCGTTAACGTTCCCTACGAGGTTTAAATTTTTGTCCCTCTGAGATAATCTCTAGTCTTGAAAACTTTTATCCATCCCATTTCAGGCAGCTAGAGTTTTCTAACTCTATCGCAGACACGCAGCTTATCATAATTGCAAGGTACACTAGCCTCTGCTCGCGGTTTCACTCGCGTAAAATGTTTATTCCGCAAAAATCTATGTCACTCGGGAATAATATAACTTTGTATTGGTGAAAGAATTTGTCAAATCGGCTCAGAAGTTCCAGAGATTACTTTCTACAAACTACCTCTTTAGTCTAGAATTCATAGTAGACATGCTTCATAGCGTACTTGAGTTCTTAGATTATAAGTTGTAAAGGTATTTTAGTTTTTAATTGGTGCATGCATTTTTTTTCCTGTGATTTGTATATTATTTTAGCACATCACTTACCATCAGGTGAGATGGGGGTCAAACGCGAGCCTATTATCAATAAAAAAGGGTAATTATTGTAACATATTGTATGACATTTTTGTGACATATTGCATGACATTTTTGTGATATATTGCAAGACATTTTTGTGACATATTTTTATGACATTTGTAATTATTACTAAATATTTTATTAATTAATATTTCATGACATTTTTGTAATATTTGCAATAATTTGGGAGCATGTTATTATTAATTAATTAATTTTTATGAAAGCAAGCATGTTTAATCATTTGTACACTATTTTTGCACGCCGATATTACAGGCAAAATAAGAGATTCCCTGATAATTCTGTAAGAACTTTCTGTACCTTATTTGAGCAAATAAATAATTTTGAATTTGAATTTCATCATCATCTGCT
Source organism: Tholera decimalis (assembly GCA_943138885.2). Lineage (NCBI taxonomy): Eukaryota > Metazoa > Arthropoda > Insecta > Lepidoptera > Noctuidae > Tholera > Tholera decimalis. The sequence continues at coordinate 42,779,148 of OW964558.2, forward strand.
TAGCCTTTTCCCAACTATTTTGGGGTCAGCTTCCAGTCTAACCAGTCTAACCAGATGTCCAGTCTAGTCTAGTAGCTTCCAGTCTAATAAGTGTTTAATATGGAGCGCCTACTTAACGAACCTCTACAATGCGGTAGCTGGATAACACGATGGCTAGTGTAGTAACCAGTGGCCAGTGTCTGAATACCCGCGAAGACAGTCAATCAAAGGTTTCCAAACGACAGTCAGGGCCGACGGAATATCGATAGATAATTATGTTACGATGGTCACCTAACCACGGACCGCGTTGGCTCGCTTGGCCAGCGTTGCTCAAACTTTTTTTTACGAATGTGCCCGCTCTTGACCTCGGCTTCGCCTGATTGTAAGCGATACATGAAAGTTGAAGATTGACCCGCACAGCTGTTGTTGTACCACGAGCTTCCGTATAGAATTCATAGTAAGAATACCTACATGTTCATTTAAACTATACAGAGTGTTGTAAAAACCTGTTTCCAGATAATGTTCTTCACAAAACTTATCTATATAATAGAAATGAATCGCTAAATGTGTTGCTAAGCGCAAAACACGAAAACGGCTGGACCAATTTGGCTGATTCTTTTTTTGTTGTGTTTGGTTTTGTCAGGAGAAGGTTCTTATGAAAAAAAAAGTAGAAAAAGTCTTAAGGGTAGGGGTAGGGTAGGGTAGTGGTACGGTAGGGGTAGTGTAGGGTTTGGGTAGGGTAGGGGTAGAGTAAGGTATAGGTAGGGTATCGCTAGGATAGGGGTAGTGGTATGGGTTGGGTAGGGGTAGGATACCACGCGAACGAAGTTGTGGCGGGTCAGCTAGTTAAGAATAAATGGCAATCATAATTTTTTATAGCCTTTGGGTTACGTTAGGATAATTAGTAGATGCAAGGAAGGGTTTGTAAAGTAGCAATAAATGTGAGAGTGCCCATGTTACCACCGGAAAATAACATTAACAACCATGGAATTGTAAACTGAAAAGTATCTTTAGCAGTATGTTGTTAATAACTCAGATATATTGAAATGTAATAAGTAACGAAAGCTAATTGAAATTGGCTTCTAGAAAAATTTGGTATATAGATGTGTGTTTATTGCTTTGTTTTACTCCATTTTGGGGAGATCTCCCTCAGTTGCAATGATTAGTGGGTAAAACAATAATAAAGGTATAGAACTGTCATTTACAGCAACATAACATAACAGACTTTTTTGGTTTTAGGACTTGCCAGTGTTCCTGCACCTTCACAATGATTACCTTTATCGTTTTAAGAGCAGTGGTGACAATGAAGATTAGACAATATAAAGTGCCTGGGTTTGAACCTACGATCTACCACTCGTAAGTCGTGCCTGTTATAACTGAGCCACCACTTCTCTCTACAATACTTTACTTTAAACAATAAAAAAAATTGAGGTATTCCTCAAAGCGCTACCATTTTGAAGCGCACCTAATGAAGCGCTCCTTTTTTATTCCTCGGAGCGCTCCTTTTAGTAGCGCTCCCGATACCATGTTATCGGAAAAGGAGCGCTCCGAGGAATAAAAAATGAGCGCTTCAAAATGGTAGCGCTTCGAGGAATACCTCAAAAATTGTTAATGTAAGAGGTAAACTGAATGTAGCAAAAAAGAATTCAGACAGAATCCATAATGAAATCCGTTCGTCTGCTCGGCGAATATGACTCGTTTTCCAGGAAAGAGCGATTAAATTAATCTCTTAATTACAACCTGCAAACACCAGTATTTATACACCCAGTTCACCAAAAGGCAAACAATATAGATTATTCTCATATTCATTGACGGATATTAATCGTCTGTTTGGACTTTTTCCAACTTTGTTGGGACCAACTTCCAGTCTTACTGGATGGTATTTCCATGAAGTAAACGCCTGTCTAACCTTCAATACCCAGTACCTGGGTAACACTATACTCCGTCAGCAAGACTGAGGACAGATTTTCTGGTTTCTGTCTACCTGTAACGACTGTCAAAGTAATGTAAGAATGACAGCCAGGACTAAGGGCTTAAAACGTTGAACGCCAAGAAAAAAATACATCTTCCCGTTCAGGCCGCGTCGGTCAGTGATGGCCGACAACTAGACTTGTCGTTCGGGCCGCGTCGGTCAGTGATGGCCGATAACTAGACTTGTCGTTCGGGCCGCGTCGGTCAGTGATGGCCGACAACTAGACTTGCCATTCGGGCCGCGTCGGTCAGTGCTGCCCGGCGTTTGATATCTCCATAATTAATTTATTAATGACTAAAGTTGACTTTTGTTAATGAAAATATACATTTGGACATTAGATATAAGTGTCTAATTTTTAATACAATAAAAAAACATTTGGTCTAAATTTGGATAGAACTGTGATTTTTGCTTGGCCTAAAGGGAAAGCTCACTGTCAGTCAGCACTGACCGCGTTGGCGTTCAACGTGTTAAGGTGTTCTCCGAGGCACGGACTAAGCTTGATATGTTATGATGGTCACTCATCCTCGGAAAACGTTGCTTAACCTTGAAGATTGACCTGTGCTATTATTATTTGTTCACAAGCGCCTCATGCCAATGTAGTTTAATATTTTACAATACACTTCCTCGAAAACTGGCTCTTATCGCACTACGATTAGGTTCAACATGCAATGTGCACACTCGTGGATTTTTTTAATTTTTCACACATGAGGGTTCACCATTCCAGATTTTGCCACAGATAACATTAAACAACTATTCAATTCCTTATATTCGGCGGTGATTGTTTTTTTTTTTACAGCAAAGAGAGATGTTTTTAAGGCCTTATATTTAATGAAAATTAAAATTGTGTTTATGAATAGAATATCAGAAAATACTTTTCGTTCTATTATTTTATTTCTTCGAAAGTGTATTGAAAAACGTCGTTTGATATACGTGGATATTTGTTACTGCAGTACTCGGCTCCATAACCCCTCGCCTTGCGGCTCGGGTGTAACTCCGCCTCAGCCGCAATAATAAACTTTCTCCACTTGTATCAAAATGTACTATTTCTTTTTACCCGTTAGCACCCAACTTTTCCTGGTTTATTTAAAAAAAAACTAAATCCCAGTTCCTTCATTTAATTTAATTCGCACACAAATGAGGATTTAGTAATTAAAACATAAGTGTACCTTGGTGGCCGGACTGTAGAATTTTTCCGTTATTTATGAGGCAAAAGTTTTCAATTTTGGGTTAATTACGTTTTAATATTCAATTCCCGTCGTGAAACTAGTGGTTGTGGCTTTTATACTAATGATTCTGCAGCGAAATGTATGCTGTATGCTCTTGTTAACATTTCGTTTATGTAATTTTGTTAAGGCTTGTAATTACCCTTTAGAAATTTATTTATAGAAGGAAAATATTAATAGCTAAATGAATAGAAGTCATAAGTTTCTGAATCTGCGAACCCCGATAGATTTTTTAAGTACGGTAAAAGAAAAATACATACAATTATTTATTACTTACAATTATAATTGTCCGTGACTTTGTTTGCGTGGAAATTAGTTTTGCCGCAATAAAGAATGTGTAAAATGAGAGCCAGGATTAATCGTATACCTACTAGACTAGGTATATTAACAAACCTTTAAACTTTCGCATTTATAATATCAACAAAATCTACACCATATAGTGAAATTTTAAACTAAAACACACACAATAGGCTAACTTCGATAAGTTCGCGATTAAGATCGCGGAACACGATTGTTTCGCGATCTCTTTTAGGCAAACTTATAAAGATAGTTATTGCCTGGACATTAAATACAAAAAAACAATGTAAAGGCTTAAATGACAGGGTTTGCGGGAACGTACTTTTTTTATAAAGAGAGCTAGCAATGTGTGTAGAATTCACATTACTAGCAATCTTGTTAACCCCTCCAACTAAGCTAAATATGCTTGTGTCTGGAGTGGGTTCACGACAATAGTGTAATGGGTGGGGTTTGAACCCGTGACCTCTCTTTCAAAGTCCGACATCTAGCTATTAGGTTATTGACGCTTCAACTGAAGGAAAACAGTGGGTTTTTAATCAGTAGAAGTCAAAGTCCCTTCCACTTCCACCACACAAAACAAAAGCCTTCAATTAATTTACAGATTTTTTATTTCACAAAAACGGCCAGTCGATACAAATTGTCAAGAGCCACTTCACTTTACTGACCTGATTGCCGATTGCCAATCGTACCAATATAATCCGTATTTTCCTGTTCATATTTCCACCCGAATCAGCCAAAAATTTGCATCACAAAAAACCGTTTCCACAAAAAAACGGTAATACATCTCAATCAACATTCATTGATACAGACCGAGCTGAGGTCACTGCCGATACAAAAGGAGCACAGAGCTAGGAAACCCCTTAGTGGGCCATGCTAGAAATGGTATTTATTTAAGACTGGTGGTATCTCTTCTATATAAATAAAAGAGAACTAGCCATGAAGTTAGAATTCACAGAAAGTCAGTAAAAAGTAGTAAAGCGTCCAGGTTAAACTTGCATTTGAGGACTGGGGTGGTGTAGTTTCCTTTCCAAATAACCTATTCATCGTACATCGTAACGAATATGGCTATCACAGCAGAAACTTTTATTCAGAGCATAGTGGATGCCCATAAATTTTACAGTAACATGCTTTTTACCGTGCGTTTTTGAGAGGACATAGAGTAGCACTCAGCATTAGTGTTAATTCTTTTTACAAACACGACAGTCGTCTGCCTAGTTTCTATTCTGGTCTATCCTTATACTTTCTCTTGCAGTCAGTTAATTCATATATATAACTCATTAACACCCACACATATAACTACTTTCTCACTCACTCGCTCAACTCATTACTCACTTACACACAGCTGATTACTCACTTACACACAACTATCAATAATCACTCAAACACTACACTTGCACTACTATAACGTAAATTTACACAGACATCTTCTCATTTGCTCTTGGTAATGCACTATTTACTTTATATTATATTAAATCAAAACACTTACTTACCTTAGTTTTTTATCTGTCATTAAATCATATCTTGTTTGTTTATTGGATTAAAATCAAATATGTATTTACCTACAAATTTAGAGTGCCAAAACGATGAATTTTGTGATTTTTACCAGGGTTGAAGGCGCTGTCGACTGTAACACAGTTAATACTAGTACAGTCGTCAACGTGATCTCTTATTATGTACCTAAATTCATTGACTTGTATATTTAGATTAAGAGAAATTTGTACACTGAGATAAAAAAAATAAAAAAAATATGTATTTCACTTCAATAACGTAAAATTTATATTGTGATGATGGTTCTGTTTTTTGCCCTATATAACTGCCACTAGCTTAGACCCTACTCCTGATACCGATGGAAAATGGTAAATAATAAATATTTAAATGGTTTTCTAAACAAAATTTATAGCACTGGAAATGTATGTAATATGTATGTATTAAACTAATTAACAGACTTCTTTATTTATTTATTAATGGTTCACCAACAGATGTTACAGCTACACATGATTGATATTTGGTAAGATTACAATTAACAATACTGCAAACCTAATTACAGGTAAACACCGCCTGCTTCTTATTTGAAAAATAACAGAGATACACAGTTTATTAATTTGTAATTATGAATGTTAGTAGCTTAGACAAAATGTTAGTATTTATTGCTATGGGCTTCTACATGCTATATCGTGACAAACATTGATTAGCGTTACGGATAATTTTTTTTTTTTCTTTTATTCTCTATGTATATACAGTATGTTAACTAACAGAGGGCGTTCCCGTTAACCCGCAATAGTATAGTATCCATACATGCTAAAAAAATATTACCATTCGAAAACGAAATGTTTTTATTTTTTTCATATTAAAATATTAACTAAAAATGTTAAATTGTTCTGTACACGCGTACTTGAAGGACGGCAACGTCACAATTTATTTATGAATGACGGGCCGCGTGTGCGGCGATCTAATTGATGTGTTTATACTATTGCGGGTTAACGCCCTCTGTTAGTTAAGATACTGTATATGATATATATAATCTATCTGTCTGCGATACATACTTACAACTTCAGTTATTTTAAACAAACTTCAAACAATTTCGCCTGGACCGACAGCGCCGTGCCCCATGTTCCATGATCTAGTACTGTGGTCTGTGGTCGACCATTATTCAAATATACTGTCCAATATATTACAATAATCAGCCTTTTGTTTTGATCTCTCATGTTCGTAAATAAATATATGAGCTCTATTTTTATGAATTGTTTTTTCATACGATAATTACTGGTTTTTTGGATTCGTTGGGCAAGCGGTTATTACTTGTTACAGATTTTTCTACATTTGTATTCACATGATGTGGTTTCAAAATCATATCATATTCGTTTGTATTCTTGTAATTAGTCAAATAAATTATATCTCTTAATTACTCTAGTCTAACTGTACACCCATGTTACTGCAAAAACAATCTTTATTAGATCAGTGCAGAAATTAGTTAAGAAGTTTTGAATCAACTAGCTACCTGTGGCTTAGTCCGCGTTTCATTATTTCTTCTACTCTTTCTATGTACTAATTTTAGCATAGCCTATTACTAGGTAATAATTTTGTATCGTTGGTACATTTTTACAAACATCCAGAACCGGTATAAGGATTTGTTTGTCATACAAACATTTTTTACGGCGGGTGAATTTAACACGAGACACGCAGCACAACAGTCAATTACTCAACCACTGCTACAATCGTGTCGTATAGTATTGGCCTAAGTGTAATGTAATAAACATTCATCCGTTCTGACAAACATTCACATTAATTTATAATCTTATTAGGATAGGATTTCTGCCGGGCACTGTGTTTCCCGGTACCTATAAACCTGGGGGTTTTAATCAAGAGTATTTTACCTCTAGGTTAGCGTGCTTCACCTTCGACCATATCACCTCTTATCATCATGTGAGATGGTGTCAAAACGTGAGCCTATCAACAATAAATAATAGAAGAAATCACTCTTATAGTGAGATATGAAATAGGATACTAACATGTAAACATACAACGTGTAATTTAAAGGGTATATACATACCAAGTGCATGGCTTCTTTGGATGATAACAAACGATATGGCAAGGGTTTTGTAATCCTAAGTCTACGCGTGGAACTTATTACAAATACCAATACACTGATACCAGAGACCGAATTTTTCAAATTAAGAAGAACGAAGAGAATTATCGTGTTATTGGCAAGTGACGTGGAATGTTATTGACCCTCGTAGTGCTGTGACACGTTTGTTATGATTGGTATTCAAGAAATATATGAAACCGATAATTTGGTATCAATTCTTTGAGTCAGTTCTTTTGAGCTGAAACTTTGCATAGAGACTCCATACCAGATGTTGTCTTCAGGCCTTTCGGATAGATAAGGGGTTTCTGTTACACATTGTATAGGATTCATCATCTGCCTTATCCCAATGTTGGGGTCGGGTTCCAGTATAACCGGATGCAGCTGAGTTCTAGTGTTATACCTGGAGCAACTGCCTATCTAAGCTCCAAATCCTCGTAGCTGAGTAACACGATGCCCCTTGGCAAACCCAGTGTCAGATTTTCTGGTTTCTTACTACCAGTAACAACTGTCAAATATATACAAAATGACAGTCGGGACTAACATTCAGAGACACGGAGGAATCATATACAGTATGTTGACTAACAGAGGGCATTCCCGTTAACCCGCAATAGTATAGCAACCATACATACTAAAAAAATATAACCATTCGAAAACAAAATGTTTTTATAATTTTTTTTAATATTTACTAAAAATGTTAAATTGATACGTAAAAGAAACACTCTGTACACGCGTACTTGAAGGACGGCAACGTCGCAATTTATTTATGAGTGACGGGCCGCGTGTGCGGCGATCTAATTGATGTGCTTATACTATTGCGGGTTAACGGGAACGCCCTCTGTTAGTTAACAAACTGTATATATACAAATAATACATTTAAGATGGACAAACATCCATAGGCCGACTTCGGTATTCCACGAAGTCCTCTTACGTAATTATAAAGGATTGCTCTACAAATAAAAAAACCTGGAAAATAATCTAAGTTAGCTCCAACGTCATATCTCGCGCAGCAAACTTACGATAATAATATCTTTATCCGATATCTTTCTCGTAACTCACGTACCATAAATACAGCATAAACATTATACAACGAAAAATGTGAATCGAACGTGATCCAGAAGCTTAATAACGTTTGTAAAGGTAAGAGGGTTATATCGCAATGTTTTCATACGATATACAATATGGATACGACATATTTTGTGCGATAAATGAAAACAATGTCTTGTTTCTGCTAGACTTTTCCCAAATATGTTTTTTTTTTTCTGGTTGGGAAAATCATCGCATGATTTCTCCCACTCTGGGTAGAGCCGAAGGGAGTGTCAGACTTGTACTGACTAAAAACCCACCCTGTTCCTTCATCTGCCCTTAAGTTCCGGGGCCGCGGTATCTCGTTAGAACATTTCCGCAACCCCGGCAGGCAATGGCCTTATGGGGCCCCGTCACTGGTGCTGACAGCTCTTTGAGGCGCGTGTGGAACACTAGACGCCGCGACCCGGGCCTGGTCCTTGCCGGACGGTGAGCTACCCCTGTCACCGTCCCCGCCTACGGTGGCCGGTAATTGGCTCGCGATCCCCGACGCCCGGGGCGTCTGGGGCGTTAGGAAATGAGTTGTATCTCCCTCGCGCGTTTGGCCTCCTCAGTCTCATTCAGAGCATACCAACGATGATAACAATGTCGTCTGCCCAATAATTTGCAGCCGGCCAACCTATCTTAGGGTAACACGATATGAATTATGGTAATATGTCTGGCGCACTAATTGTTTATTTTGATATTTTAACCTCCTGGATGCCAGCGTCATACCTATATTACATAAAAAAATTAAATTTCGTTCTAAAGTTATCTGTGAATATTTTTCGTTACTACTCGCTGTATGATAGTTGTGTGACCTTAATGAACTAGCAACACTACGCCAAACGTCATTTCGAGCTTGACAGGCACGTCAAATAACTCCTTTTTTGAAGCGCGGCGAGGACGATGGCACGTCGTTCAGATGCTCGCGGTAAGTAATCCGAAAATTATTATTGAATCACTTTATTTGTCACAATAACTATGCTTGTTTTGTACTCATTACATACCCACGTAACTAATTACAGATTATTTCTTCAAATGGTCAATTATTCTTGGCATTGAAATCAGAAACTTTTTTATGTCATATATATATTACATTGGTTCTCTCTTTTTACAGCCTTATGCGATGAAGAACTTTTATTTTGACTCGAAGAGTCAGACATAGATCTCTCTGATGCTGATGAGAATGAAGACACTGCATTTACTTCAAGACCTGTAGAAGATGAAGAATCCAGTACTACATCTTCTAGCTCTTCAGATGAGAAAATGGCTTCACAATCGGACATATCTCTACAATCTTCTGTAACAGAGAGATGGCGACACCGAATCCGCTTGCGCCCCACTGGTCGTAGGAGGGGAACTAGAAGTACCCGTGGACATACTGCAGTTACAGTTAGAACGCCTATCTCCGACGCATGGAATGGTCAGTTTGAAGCTTTAGAAGTCCCGTTTTACCAACCCAGTTACAAAAAAGTTGAGACTAAGTCATGGACACCTGAAGATTATTTTACACAATATATCAATGATGATATATTGGAAGAAATGACAACTGGAACAAATAGAACCAATATACTAAGAAAAGGCTGTACCTTGGGTCTAACAGTCAAAGAACTGAAAGTCTTTTTTGGTATTCAAATGGTTATGAGTGCTATTAACTTACCAAAAATTGCTTTATTCTGGTCTCAGAAATACGGAATTCAGGTCATAAAAAAGGCCATGACACGAAATAGATATTTTAATATAAGAAATAGTCTAAAAGTAGTGTTTGATATTGAGGTATCAGACGAAGAAAAACTAAAAACTAAGATATGGAAGGTAAATCCACTTTTTAAGTCTGTCTCGCGAGGGTGTCACACACAAGAAAAACCACTTAAACTAAGCATTGATGAGATGATAGTGCCGTTCAGCGGTCAGTGTGGAATACGGCAATATTGTCCAGGAAAACCCAACCCTGTTGGCTTGAAAATTTTTGTATTGGCATCTATCATCTAGAACCATTGTCATATATGTATGACATAAGTAAAATCTATATATAAAACACAATATTTTTTTTTGCATTTTTTTGGACATGTACAGACCCCTGATATAGCATAAAACGTAATTTTTAAATAATATCGAATATTTTTTTTTTCTGGAATCCAGGAGGTTAATACATTGATTTATGTTGAAATCTCATTATAATTAATAGCTTTTTGTATAAAACCTGAAAGAAATCCTGAAATCCTAAATATACCCACTATACATACAGTACGTTAACTAACAGAGGGCGTTCCCGTTAACCCGCAATAGTATAGGATCCATACATGCTAAAAAAATATTACCATTCGAAAACAAAATGTTTATTAGTATTCTAAGTTTATTAAACTGTGTTGTAAAGAGGTAATTATAGCGAAAATGTTTTTGGGTAGAACATGACTATATCAATGAAACAAATATTAACTGTTAAAATCGTTTATTAATTTTTTTTATTCAATAACGCTGATACCTTTTGCCGTGATATGCATAATATCTTCGTCAAAAAAAATTGCCATAAAAAAAATCTCTCGCAAATGCGAGAGATTTTTTTTATGGCAATTTTTTTTTAAATGTTGGCTGACGATTGATGTCCGTCCTCCGCATCGTATTTGGTCACGAGAAAAACTAAAGTATAAAAATAAGAAATTTTTAATGAGATTGGTGTTGCGCCAAAGCAACACTCACACACACTTTTATCATTAGCATATCGCATGTCGTGAACCCATAAGTTATCCCATGATGAATCGATATACTTAAATTATGTTTTTATTCTATTATTAAATCATTTAAATTATTCCAGTATGGTGAGGGACGTTTAAAATTGTAATACTAAGAGCAAAAATGAATTTATCCCACTGGACTGCTATACTCGGAAGCTCAAGTACTTACAGTTGACAGTTCCCAATATATATCCTCCGTACCATACTACGTAGACACAGATTGTTACAAGTAAGCCCAGATTTAATAAGCAAACGCACTGGGTTTCCCGTTTTGTGAAGTTCCCAAATGTCACACTAAACTTACGTCTAGATTCTTTTAGGCATTAAGTTCTAGGATCTACAATAGATCAAATAAAACTATCCCAATTTAGAATCTTATGTGACATAAGGTCAAACAAATTTTAAATCCATGGCTTCAGTCTTTGAGCTATGACGATATTAAAAAAATCATTTCGTTAGTACAGTAAATTAAGCTATTCAAAACACACACTCAGGTTAACGCACACGCGTCCAGAGTTCTAGACACACACACACCCACACACATACACGCAATTACGCACATACACTCAAACTTACACACACATACACGTTTCGCTTCTATTTCTTTTGGCCTCAATACCTTCTAATGTTACTTTTTGTTTGTAATTTATTACATAAAAATTGAAATGTGTTTAAATGTATAGCGTAGGACACTGATTCCTGTAACACAGGCTCGCTCAGCATAGGAGTCAGGGGCTTCACTTGAAAGATGTAATATTTTTATGTTCAATAAATTATTTATTGCGTGTATGTGTGTGGGACACATACACGCAATTACGCACATACACTCAAACTTACACACACATACACGTTTCGCTTCTATTTCTTTTGTTCTCAATACCTTCTAATGTTACTTTTTGTTTGTAATTTATTACATAAAAATTGAAATGTGTTTAAATGTATAGCGTAGGACACTCATTCCTGTAACACAGGCTCGCTCAGCATAGGAGTCAGGAGCTTCACTTGAAAGATGTAATATTTTTATGTTCAATAAATTATTTATTTATTTTATTTATGAACATTAAAAAACCGTAAAATTGACGACCTCTTCTCCTTCAGTATATTATATGACGTAGACATATTTGCCAAAAACTAAATTAGTATTAATTATTGTAAAATAGATGTGTTTAACTTTTGGTGTACAATAAAGTTTATTTTAATCTATTCTAAATACTAGCTTTTGCCCGCGACTTCGTTCGCGTAGAGGTTTTTCCTGCGTAAATCCTGATCGCGTGGGAATTTCGGGATAAAAACTATCCTATGTCCTTCCCACGGTCCTAAACTATTCCCATGCCAAAGGAGAATGCCAAGGCTTCCTTCAAGATTCGGCCAGAACCGACAAAGATTAACTATATATCATAAAAAAGGAAAATAATTATATAATTTGACTGTATAGTTAGTTTTCTATAAGAAGTACACCAAATAAAGTTATAGTTCTTTGAAGTTGACCACTTAATACTTCTAATTTTAACGATAACATGAAATAAACTATAAAATTATTGAATAATGACTATTGAATTCGTTTTCAAGAGCCAAGGTGGTCGTTAGTAATACAGAAATCGGAGTCCGGTAACAAAACAATAAACAACACAAAACTCAAAAAACACATAAGACACTTCGTCGCTCGTCATAAAATGCGGGAGAAGTAAAACTTTTGACAATAATTATCAGTGACAATGACAACTACAAGATTAAGTGTTACCAGCACTAAATAACTATTCTAAACTGTATATAGATGTTAAAAAATATAACTAAACATTATTAGTTATTATAAGAATTACGAGTTATGACTTTAGTAAGTAATAAATTCACTTACGTAGGTTCATAATTTATTTATTTATTTATTTATTTGCTCAAAACAATGCATTAAAGTACACGTTACAATACAGTTTCACATAATAAGTACTATATCTACAACGTGTGGGTGAGCACTGCTCTCCTAACTAGGTCATGAAAGACCTGTGATAAGGAAAAGCAGTCCGGTCCCCTGAGATATTATATGATTACAAAGTGCTTGTCACGTTACTGTCACAAAATCAGATAATTGAGCATAAATACAATTATACACACATATCTCATGACAGACATGAGATGATGTTTTATTTTACATTGAAAAAAAAATATATATTATAAAAGTTAAATGAATTTGTTAAATTTGAAAAGAAAAAAGAAAATTACACTTCTGGACACATCTATTGGCCCACCTTGTATTTTCAGTTTCGTTTGGTCCTAGCTAAAATTTTATATTAGGTCGAGCAAAAAGTTTTTATGCAGTTTTGAACCTGGCACATTCACAATTTCATTCAATAGTCTTTTTTTGAATTTCGAACACAGAATTTAAAGAAACAAAAGACAATTTGGAGCCTGTTTGTTGATATCAAACAATCGAATACTAAGAAAACTTGGTTTTATTGGTTTACTTGGATTTAATTCTTGAAAAAGTGATTGATATCTTTGCTTTTGCAACAAACATTACTTATTCTTAACATTAAGGTGAGGTTCTATCAATAATCTATGGATACTTCACCTGAAGTCGCCGCCCAAGCTGTGGCACTTATTCAGGCCGGACACAGCCAAAGAAACGTGAGTGCTCAACTTAATTTAAGTCGATCTGCGGTCCGAAATGTTTATCGGAGGTACCTAGAGACTGGCGGCTTTGTTCGTCGCCAAGGAAGGCCACGATCTCGGGTCACAACTGAAAGGCAGGATCGATTCATCGTGACGACCAGCTTGAGAAATCGTCACCTTACCTCCATTGAGATACAAAACCAACTTCGCGACTTCCACGGAGTATCTGTGAGCGCTCGAACTGTTCGGAGAAGGTTAAAAGAACGCGATATGGTACCACACAAGCCAGCTAATGGGCCCAAACTAAAGCGAGCCCACCGAACAGCGCGCCTTCATTTCGCACGCAGTCATTTAAATTGGACACAGCAAGATTGGAGCCGTGTACTCTTTTCTGATGAGTCTAAAATTGTATTACATGGCAATGATGGAAGGAAGAAGGTCTACCGGCGTAAGGGAGAGCGTTTCGCACAATGCTGCTTTGAAGAGAGGGTTGCTTATGGCGGTGGCTCATGGACTGTCTGGGGCGGTATATCCGCGAGCGGCAAAACTCAACTTGAGGTTGTTACAGGACCACGGCTGCCAACATTAAATGCTGAAAGATACATTCGTGAGTGCTTAGAACCTCACGTGATACCATACGCGGACTATGTGGGCCCAAATTTCCTTTTTATGCATGATAATGCAAGAGCCCATGCGGCCGGCATCGTCAGGGAATATCTTCGGGATGTGAACATCACAGTTATGGACTGGCCAGCCAGAAGCCCAGACATGAACCCCATTGAGCACATGTGGGACGAGCTAAAAAGGCGTGTTAGGGCTCGTCAGCCAGTTGCCCAGACGATGCAGGAGTTGAAAACTGCCATAGAAGAGGAATGGGAGATGATCCCTCAAAATTTCATAGAGCGGTTGATAAACTCTATGCCTAATCGTATGAGAGCTGTGGTAGATGCCCATGGAGGCAACACGCGTTATTAAATTAAACCTTTATTTGATAAAACATGTTTTTTATTCAAAAATTAATTGCCTTTAACAAGGCGCATATCCGACTTGTTAGGCGTAGGTCCATGTCGTATGGTATTCTGAATTCAAATTTAAAACTATACGATCGAAAAAGATGGTAAAATGTATCAGGTTTAAAACTGCATCAACAGTTTTTGTTCAATCTAGCAATCATATTTCGGTAGGGGCCATCGAAACCTAAACTCTAAGGTGGGCCAATAGATGTGTCCAGAAGTGTATATATAAGTTTTATGATTTTGGGTAAGGTAACTTTAGAATTAGTTGATGATTATTTTATGTTTGAGCATGTGTGTGTGTGTGTGTGTGTGTGTGTGTGTGTGTGTGTGTGTGTGTGTGTATGTGAGTGTGTGTATGTGCGTATGTTTGTGAGCCCGTTAATGTTTATCATTTATGTTAAGATCTTTTCAGTTTCATCATATGACTTATTTTGAAGAAACGATTGCACAATCTTTTTGCTTTTGTAATAAGGCAGACCGTAGATCTGACACTCCTCGTTTATTTTATTATAAAGATACGGACCCAGAAAATAGAAAAATCTCTTGACGAGAGTTGAACGTACTTGCGGTAGGGTGCATATGTCATCTTTTCGACGTTTACTACGTTTTTTACTTTCTATAATTCAGTACGGAATATTAAGGTGCTGCAGAAGGACTGTTTGCAATATAAAGTGTTGCCGTACATTTAGAACTTTGCAATCATTGTACAGTTGGTCGGTTGATGTTAGCATAGGACGAAATGTAGCGACTTTTAATATAGCTCTATGTGCAACTTCTAGAGGTTTAAGGGAAGTTTTGGCTGCACCGCCCCAACAGGAAATACAGTATGTTATGATGGACAGGCAAAGTGCAAAGTATACATTACGTATTACTGTGGGATTAGCAACATATCGAAGTGTTTTAAAAATGTATATCAGTTTGCGGACTCGTCCAGTTAATAGACCGATATGAGATTTGAAATTAAGATTCCTGTCTAAAACTATTCCTAGGTATCTAATGTTTTCAACAGATGTTAAGAGAGGACATTGGCAATTTGAACCTTGCATTAGTGGATGACAAGTGTGAGCTTTAATTACAATTGGATTCTTTGGTTGAGAAATAGAGCTTTTAGAGAATGTTAAAAATTTAGTTTTGGAGGTATTAAGGGTTAGAGTATGGGAGTTAAGCCAATTTAATGCAACGTTAAAGCCATGCTGAGCTTGATGTTCTAGTTGAGGCCAGGAATCAGCGACGAAGGTTATTGCGGTGTCATCTGCAAATGATATTATTTTGGCATTTACGATATTGAGGTCACACAGGTCATTGATAAAGATCAAAAAAGAGTGGGACCCAGAATGCTGCCTTGTGGAACACCATAGTGAATAGAAAGCTCATCGCTATTATGGCCATCAATCCGGACTATTTGCGATCGATCCGAGAGATAACTCTGGAAAAGGTCTAGTTGACGCCCCCTGACGCCCATTCTTTCAAGTTTGATTAAGAGTGTGGTAACGGGAACAGTGTCAAACGCTTTAGCGAGATCTAAGAATATAGTAAGGACCTTCTTATTTGCATTTAAATGTTCTATAACAAAGTTAGTTAGGTTATGAACTGCGTCACAGGTTGACTTATTTTTGCGAAAGCCATATTGTTGTGGCGAGATAAACTTACCATGTTCCAGGTAATTAACCAACCTTTTGTTTATTAAGCGTTCAAGAACTTTGGATAAAGCACTCAGAACAGCAATAGGACGATAGTTGCCCGGCAAAGTTCCGTCACCCCCCTTGAAAATTGGATAAATTATTGCCTTTTTAAAAGAAGTTGGAAAGACAGATGTTTCTAAACAGATATTAAATATATGGCATAAAATAGGCGCCAGAGTGGTGGAAAACTTCTTGAGTATTGTGGATGAGATGCCATCCCAACCAGTAGAAGCATTAGATCGCAGTGAATTTATGGTGGATATAATTTCTTCCGGGTCAGTCTGATCTAAGACAAAGGATGAAGTCGGTAC
This sequence comes from Tholera decimalis, assembly GCA_943138885.2. Classification (NCBI taxonomy): domain Eukaryota; kingdom Metazoa; phylum Arthropoda; class Insecta; order Lepidoptera; family Noctuidae; genus Tholera; species Tholera decimalis. The sequence goes on from OW964558.2 coordinate 42,795,621, forward strand.
AGAACTGTTTTGTGGGATAGGTGACAATAGTGAAGGCCTTGTTTTTACAACGTCATCTGCAAGTTTCTTGCCAATATTGACAAAGAAGGAATTCACATTGTTACATGACTCTATGTGTGTGGATGATGAGGACAAGAGCTGCGCGAGTGTGTGGTTTTTGTGGTGTTTGTAATCTGTTTAATGGTATCCCAAAGTTTTTTTGGATTACTACTTGCTTTGCTGAGTTCTTCCGCATCGAAAAGCCTCTTCACCTTTTTAAGTATTTTCGTGCAAAAATTTCTGTATCGTAAGTAGGTTTTGTTCAATGTTTCGTTGTCTGGAGACTGTTTGACCTTTCTATGCATGGCATCTCTATTTATCATGCACCGTAACAAACCAGGAGTTATCCAGGGCTTAAGAATCTTCCGTTTTGCGGGCACCTTTTTAATTACAGTGTTTTCCGCTATGGCCGTAGATAGTATTTCGGTAAATTTGTCAGTAGCGATATTTGCGTCTGTTATGGTGAGAATAGGCTTAAAGTCAATGTTTGAGATAGAAACATTAAGTGCTTCATAATCAATTATCTTTGTCATGTGTGTAGTAGCGTCATTTATACGTTTCCTATCCAGACAAAGTAGGATAGAACCGTGATCGGTAACCGTTGACTCATAGACAAAAGTGAGTGCGGGTAACCTTGTTCTCAGAATAACATGATCCAGACAATTACTGCCCCTAGTTGGGAGGGTATGTGCTGGGAGAAAACCGTGGAATGCGAGACAATTTAAATACTCGTGGGATCGTATATCGAGAGAAGATGGTTTGATATCGAGATTTAGGTCACCCGCTACGACAACCGACCCGAAGCTCTGGAGAGATGGAAGTATGCTATTTAGGGCTGAGATGAAGTTCTGTATGTTGTCTGTCGACGGTGAGCGATAGATACAGAGCAGAGCCACGTCAGGGTTCAGTTTTATTATTAATCCCGAAGCAGACTGATAGAGCTCCGGTTCCTCACACACTGCTACAATTTCAGACTTAATGTATACCACTATAATGATATTAATGTAATCGATTTGCAAGTGCAATTTCGTATCGATATTATTTTATTTTGGTATTGGTAACATTTCTAATTGAAATTGTAGATAGAAAACATGTTGATAAATTGAATAACTATTAAAAATGCCTTTTAAACGGTGCACTTCTACAGATTTTATTTATACTGTATAATTCTTACAGTTTTATATAATGAACTAGCTTGTGCCAGCGGCTTTGCCCGCGTGGGAAGTTTTTCCCGTGTAAATCTGAATTTCGCAAAATCCTTTCTTAGCGAATGCTTACGTCATAACATCTACCTGCATGCCAAATTTCAGCCTGATCCGTCCAGTGGTTTGGGCTGTGCGTTGATAGATCACTATGTCAGTCAGTCAGTCAGTCACCTTTGAGTTATATATATATATATATAGATTATCATTAATTTAGAAAGTCTGTCGGACACTACATGATTCGAGCCGAAACTTGACATTCACCTTTAATCTAAATCGGTTCAGCGGTTTAGGCGTGAAAAGGTAACACACAGAAAAACACAGTTACTTTCGCATTTATAATATTAGTATGGACAATATGGACAATAAAGCATAAACTTATTAATAAATAAATACAATAAAAAAAATCGACTCCATTATTTCTTCAACAGGGTAATTTTTATTATGCGACTAAAATAAAAAATATGCCATAATACATTGTTTTGACACTGAAAACGCGGCCATTGAAATTTGATGCGATACTATTTGAAATGAGCGCATCATTTAGAATTAAGCACTCATTTTATGCGGACGGTTTTGAGACGTTGAGTGCATCTTGGGTTTTTAGTATATCAATGGTTGGTCCCATACAAAAAGCTCATCTTAATGATGAGGTTGGCCAGAGTTTTCATTTATTGCACACTAACTTCAACCCTCAACCTAGTCGACGTTCTTATCTTATCGATTAATTTTTATTTATATGTGTATGTCGTATCCATATTGTATTCACCCCACGCCCCAGAATTATCACGTCGCGACCTCGCGGGGTTAAAAGGCTCGGCTGTTGTGTACATTAGTGGACGGATTGAGTGACCCTCGAGCCCCCATGTGATTGGCTCGAACCTGGACGGTGACCCACTTTTAGCACTTTTATGAAGTTTTGTTTTTCGATTTCAAGGGTCGTATTTTATGCCTTCCTGAATATTATTGTATGTATTTTTAGACACACTTTTACGTTTGTCAGAGGTACAAATCGCTTCACATTTGCTTGTACGAACTACGCACCCGTTAAAGTTGCGAATATTTCGTCGCAAAAGGTAAAATAATTTATAGAGTAAAATACATTTACTTTGCAACTACATAGAATAAAGAAAAAATATAATAAGAATAAAAGCATAATAAGAACTTAAAACGGGATATTTATCATATATATATTTATTCTATATTAAGTTTTAATGATAATAAGTGACCCTGTCAGTTTCAAAACGTATACCTTGAATAACTTAAAGTTACACATAACATAATATAAACGAAGGCAATTTAGAACTGATGGAAAACCTATAAGAGTAATTAATTCGTTACGACGTTACATTTTTAATGCCCTCACGGAACCACAATAAAAATCAATTAATTATGATTTGATTCTGAAAATAATTAACTCAAAAATGGAAGGAGTAGAATTCTTCGACCACATCATCACTTACCATCAGGTGAGATGGTGATGAAACGGGAACCTATTATACATAAAAATACTCCTCCAGCTGTGAGTGGAAGGAGTGTCAGACTTGCTCCTTCAGTTACCCTTGCGTTCCGGGGTCGTGGTATCTGTTTAGAACATTCCCGCAACCCCGACAGGAGCCAACACACCTAAGAATCATAACTGACTCACTCTAGTACATAAAAAATAGAGATTACACCACGATTTAAGAATTAATACAATGACTGGGAAGTAATGAAAGCAATGCCTAAATACAGAGACCGTATCCTAAGCCATATGAACGAGGTTGCTGTTGATCTACTGAAGCTGAGAGTTGGGGTCGTCTTCCAGTATAATCAAATGTATTTGTAATGTTTTACATACAGGGTGGCAGGGACATTGACGCACAAACGCTTACCAGGGATTCAGGACATGATTCTGGAACCCTCTGCGTTGGAATTTATCGTCGGCTTTTTCTTAATTTTTCAGGATTTTACAGAATTTTTTTTTCTGAAAACTGTATATTTTGCTAGATCAACACAGCTGATCAGGTAGCCCTTTCGAGTTTTATTTATATTGCTATTATAAGTGAAACAAGTGAATTTGATTTTTTAATTACAATCTCATTGGGTTAAATAGTTTGCAGAAAAAAAAATTGCGGTAAAGTCCTGAAAAATTAAGAAAAAGCCGACGATAAATTCCAACGCAGAGGGTTCCAGAATCATGTTCCGAATCCCTGGTAAGCGTTTGTGCGTCGATGTCCCTGCCACCCTGTATGTAAAACATTACAAATACATTTGATTAGACTGGAATTTACTGTTTTTTTATAGCGTCGGATTTTTCTTAATTTTATTAAATTAAGAAAAAGCCGACGAAAAATTTCAACGCAGGGTAGGTCCAGAATCATGTACTGAATCCATGGTAAGCGGTTGCGCGTCGATATCCCTGCCATCCTGTATAATATTTCAGGCTGGTCTATTATAACCCTCAACCCGATTTCGATTATACTAGAAGCAATCACAAATAATTTGATTTATTTCTTTCTCCTTGTTCGTCTACCAACCTCAATCAATCTTATATATTTATTTGTTGACAGACCGCACTCGACCGCTAGAATCAGTCTAGACTAATAACATTTTGCGCAATGAGACTTTACAGAACCAGAATTATTTATTTGGCATTACATAACAAAGATACTGGTGGCCTCGACGTTGGTCAAGTGGTCGTAAGCACGATTGCTGAGGATGAGGTCACGAGTTCAATTCTCGGGTCGTGCAGAAAGGTTTTTAGGGTTCTACGGGAACCTATTACTAAAACTCCGCTGTTCGTCCGTCTATCTGTCCGTCTGTCACCAGGCTGTATCTCATGAACAGTTGAAATTTTCACAGATGATGTATTTCTCTTGCCGCTATAACATTGCCCATACAACAAACGTGATTTTTTTGCTCGTTTTTGCTCGTTATTGATAACGGCAACAGATAGACTTTTGAAATATACACAGAATATTTAGTTATATTATTAGTACAGATAGGCCATACTTATGTTAACAGGTAAATTTTAATATTTTTTGTATTGAGATTGGCTATTCTTAATAGTCATTCGCTTTAAAATAATGAGCTATAAAAATTATTACATTCAATAAATAGCGATTTAATAATAATTATTTTCATACCTTTCATGGTTCACGTCGACCGTAGTAGGTACATGTAACGGCGGTCAATGAATAAAATATCGAAGGAAACGGAACTCTTGTATTATACAAGATTTTTACGAACCTTTTCAGTAAACGATACAGCCAGTCCATTGTCAGTTACAATGAAGATAAAAATCGAATTTACCTGAAACAAAACAAAATACTCTCATAAAATCGGTACGTGGACAAAATTCACAAAAAGATCTTTCCCTTATAAAAAAATCTGTGACACATATTGCCTCATAACCTTGAAAAGATAGCTAAGAAAGGAAATTGATAGAATATATCTTTTTTTACGAAAAATTATGAGAAGGTTTAGAACAAATTGGTACTTATCCAGCTTTTATGTTGCGGAGAAAATAGAAAGCGTCCTGATAGATAGCTTATGACGGTCGAGAAGAGGGTTTAAGAGGAAACTATCCTAGATGTTGGCAAAATAGACTTTCTGAATAATATCTTCTCGCGTTAAATTTGGCTATGTACCTCTATTTTACATCAAGTATCCCATAAATAGTTTGTGTTCATACTTATAACTATTTATAGCACGTGGGATTTATAAGTTACCAAATAATATACATCAATCCTTACTAATATTATAAATGCGAAAGTAACTCTGTCTGTCTGTGTGTTACGCAATCACGCCTAAACTACTGAACCAATTTAAATGAAATTTGGTACGAACATAGTCTAGAGCCTGAGAAAGGAAATAGGCTGCTTTTTAATGCGAAAAAAGGTTTGTAAGGGGTTGAAATAGGGGATGAAAGTTTGTATGGAAATTACATCATTTTTAAAGCTAGAAGCTTGAAACTTAGACTTTTGATTAGAAAAAACGTAAATAAGCTATTAGCAGTAAAATATTGTAAATAGCTTATTAATGTATGAGTTTTATTTTTCAAAATTATTAGTATAAAAAATAAAAAATGCTGCTGAAAGTCACTATTCTTCGCGGACAAAGTCGCGGGCACAGCTAGTTTATATATATATATATATATATACCTACTAGTAGTTGCGTGGGACTTCGCTCCAGTGGACTTCATCACGATAAAAACTTAATTATTTTACAGTTGGTTAACAAAAGACATGTCTCTATTCCTAATTTGATTAAGATCCATTAAGCAATTTTGGCGTTATTGAGAAACAAACAACCAAAATACTTAATTATCCAACTTATAAAATATGGCGTACCTAGATTCCGTCAAAAATTGTGATTTAAGCTTGAATACAGTACCTATGCAGCTCAGCAAATATATGCACACGATAAAAGTGTAGTAATGAGCAGAATAATCACTAAACTCTATGTTTCTTAGACCAATGGAGGTTAACGAGGTAAGACAGAAAATAATGTCTCTGTCCAACACTAGGTCGGAGGGCTATGATGAGATCAACACAAAAATCGTCAAAGCATGCTGCAACGAACTGACTGGGATTCTGACGCATTTAAAAAACATGTCATTTTCACAAGGCACCTTTCCTGTAAAATTAAAACTGTCTTTAATAAAGCTCTTATTCAAGAAGGGAGATAAATGTGACATCAACAATTACCGACCTATAACTCTTATACCCATATTGTCTAAAATTTTTGAAAAATGTATGTTTAAGAGGTGTAATCGACGGCTCCTAAGTATACTGAGTCAACTAACAAATTTTGAGAATTGCACTTTTTTGTATATTAACAATAATTAAATCATTTCCTATTTACCTGTAAAAGAAAAAAAAATCATATCTTTATAAATAACTAAAAAAAATAGCGTAAACTGGATCAAGTATAGTAATTTATTTATTTTGGACTCAGTATACTGAGTCAAGTGTTTGCTACCAATATACGCGGGACGCGAATGCGCTCATTTCGGTGCAAGTTCAAACTGGCTCAGTATACGGCGAAGCAGCGCGGTGTGCGGTCGTTATTGTGTGCTTTTTGTCATCAAGAAATAGTTGCTTTTCTTGTATTATTTTTATGTAAATTTAGATTTATCATTGTATAGAAAGTGGTGATGAGTACTAGGTCTCGAAAAATCATTAATTTAGTGAATGAAAAATATGATAATTATGACGTTAATAAAGATGTTTGGCTGAAAATCTTCAATTACTGATGACGGTGAAGAGTTAGAAGACCCATATATTTTTTATAAAAACTCAGAAGCTCTAGAATCGAATATAGAAGAAAAGCCTAGCCACAGTAACTTTCATGAAAAATCAGACGACCAATGCCATCACCCTATATTGATTTCTGTCTTTCACCTATTTGCGTTGACGTCCTTTGTCTTGATAATCCTGTCTCTACGCCCGCTACTAACGTTAATGATACAGACTCTCCAGGAACTACTCCAACTTTTCAGAGATGTAAACGAATTTCAGGAACTAAGAAAAGCAAAAGTAGAGAAAGAGAACATTGTTTGAGGGACTGGAAGGAAGAGGTAAGGAAACGAAATGTCAACAAGGCTTACAATATATTAGTAGAAATGGAAAAGTGCATAATAAAAAACTACTGAAACCTTCATGTCCTACAACGTGTAGAAATAAATGTTATGAAAAAATATCCAAAGAGACTAGATCGAAGATATTTAAAACGTTTTGGGACACTGGAGATCATTCCAGGCAGTAGGAATTTTTGACGAAGTATGCTACCTACCAAAGAAACGAAGAAGAGGATAACAACAGACAAGGAGAATACTAAAAGACAGTACTATTTCTTATACTTTACCTATTTATGAAACAGACAACGTTGTTATAAGGAATATTCCTGTATGTAAAACCATGTTTTTAAATACCTTATCTATAAGTTTCCATTTCCTTTATACAGCTTTAGAAAATTTACTTCTGTTTGTTTGTTTTGTATTGTTACTAAATTATAGCGATTTCAAACAATTTATAAATAATTCTCCTATTTTACAGAAACGTGCAATTGATACAATCTTTATTTTGTATTTTATTACTTAAGACTAGACCAACTTAAGCGTTTGTTTTTATTGGTAGTATTGTTGATTTTTGTTATTTTTATGGATATCCTAAAGTTGTGTTAATGTTACCAATACCATTTTGAGATCTCTTTGATTAAAATATTAAACATTAAAGGCGTTTTTATTGTTTTAACTATTTTGTACCACACTTGACTCAATTTTAGTATGGTTCACTTTTAAAATTATGTCCATGTATAGTGAGTCAACTTATTATATTTTAACAAAATATGAATCCATCACAGACAGTATAATATATAAAAAATCCAATAAGTAAATAAAAATATTTTTTGCCATACTTGTAAAGTAATTTTTCCCCATAACGTAGATTCAATAATGCGACGTATATAAATATAAGTGGTACTTGATCCATTTTTAATAAACAAATAATCGCCGTATACTAGTCTTTCTACATTATCTCATAAATTAATAAAATAATACGAAATTTATTTTGTGCAGATGAAAGGTTTTATTATATTTAATTCACTATGATTAGTTATTTTTTCTTGGTTGTATTAACAATTTAAATATAACCATTCGATCTTCTTATCGCCTTCCTGTAAAGTTGTTAGAAGTATAGTTGACTCAGTATTCTTAGGAGCCGTCGTAATGTTACCACTTACGTTATAAAATCATTCATGGTTTAAGATTTCCTAATATTCTGATATTAAGTTATTTTTTATACAATACTTTGTTTGTTTACGTTTCTGTAAAGTCATTAGTGACAGGACTAGTTTTCTTCTTAATTCATTGCTGGAGTTAGGTTAGGTCGTATATGTAACTGATATTGTACCTCGTTATAAATTACTTTTATTTTTCTTTTCATTCTAGAACCTAATTCAAACGCTAGAAAGTTAATGTAATGAGAGAGATGACGGAGAGCGAGTGAGTCTACGCCTGGAATACAAACAGTGAAGAAGTCTGCAAGTAAAACGGCTTGGTCGCCTCCTAATACACAAGCCGTGGTCCGGACCTCCAGACGCCCTCTTCGTTCTGCTGTTGAGGCCTACCGACTGAAGGTCAGCCGTCCGCAGCCACCGCTTCGTGCTGTCCTCTTCATTCTGCTACTGAGACCATTCGTCGAAGACCACTCGTCCTGCAGCCACCTCTTCGTTCCACTTTTATCATCCTCTCCACTTATCAGAGACCCTCCCGTCATCTCTTTGTGTTCTTAGGTTTCCAGCAAATGTTTATAATTTCTTATATAAACGGGTTCTAAAAATGTTACAATCTCTTGTGCTTTAGGATTCAACATTGTATAAATTTTATAAATAACGTTACATTTCCTCACTTTGATTTCTTTTCCTGGTCATCTTCCTCCTAATTAGTTATTGCAACCTTACAATTTCCCTTTACCCAGGGAAACTGTAACGTTACAAAGGTTAACTGACTTTTGCAATAAATTTCATATTATAAGTGACCAGCAGTTTGGGTTCCAAAAGAACAAGTCCACATCGTTAGCTATTTTTTCCCTAATGCAAGCTATACTTTCAAAAATATTAATAATAATTATATAACTACAGGCCTCTTTTTTGATCTATCGAAAGCCTTCGATCTGGTATCACATGACATATTGCTACAAAAATTGGAAGCTGTTGGTATTAGAGGACCGGCACTTCAGTGGCTGTCGTCCTATTTAAGCAATAGAAAACAATGTGTCATCATCAATAAAAAAAATGAAAATAATGTAATAATATCCTATTTATCGGAATATAAACATAATAAATATGGCGTTCCACAGGGAAGTGTGCTAGGCCCAATATTATTCCTCATTTATATAAACGACATCATAAAAATAACTAAACATAAATGCGTATTATTTGCTGACGATATATCTATTATAGTGACATCTAATAAAAAACTAAATACCGTTTCAGAACATGAACTTGACATTAATAATACAATTGAAAAATTATTGCATTGGCTTGACATTAACCATTTGATGATAAATTTAGACAAATCCGTTTACTTCCAATTTAATCGATCAAATAATTCCAAAAATGACATTATACTCAATATTAATAAAATCAATGAAGTAACGCGTACCAGATTTTTAGGTGTAATTATAGATAAAGATTTAACTGGAAAGATCACATAGACAATGTTAGCACTAAAATTAATAAATTTGTTTATGCATTAAAACAACTAAAAATGTAACTAATATAAAAACTGTTGTAATGTCATACCATGCGTACGTCGAATCGTTGTTACGTTATGGACTAATAATGTGGGGGAACAGCACCGACTTCCAAAGAGCATTAATCGCTCAAAAAAAGTGCATGAGAGCAATTTGTGGACTTAAGCCGGACGACTCATGTCGACCAATATTTAAAAAACTTGGTTTGTTACCGTTACCGTCGCTTTACATCTACGAAATATGTGTGTTTGTTATGAAAAATAAGCAACTATTTAAGACTGCAAATGATGTCAATCCTCGGAACCGACGAGATCCATATAAGTTGGTGTTAAGTGATTTGCCTAGACTGTCTAAATACAATAGTAACTGCTTGGCAATGTGTGTGTGCATTTATAATAAAATACCAAGGCATTTCAAAGCCTTAAATACAAAATTATTTAAAATTAAATTTCATAAGTGGTTACTCGAATGTAGTTTTTATAGTTTAAAAGAATTTATAGATAAAAAATGTTGATGACGATGTCGATTGTTGTTGCTTAACTTGTCTTTAAAATTTTGCATGCTATGTTTTATCCTAGCTAAACATGCTTGTGCATCAATTTGTATTTAACACCCTTGTATACCATGTTTTACGCAAATAAATATTCTATTCTATTCTAAATATTGTACTTAAAATATTTATATTTCAGGAATTTCTGTAAAGTAAAGCCTGATTCAACCAATCAAAATCAGAAAAATTGTGATCATAAATCTTATAAGTACATATTATAGAAATCGATTTCAGTATGTTAGTCTCGGACGGTAAGACTGTTTTGGATAATTTTGATTTAAAGATATTTGTGGAAGTCTAAAGAAAGTTCGAAAGGTGAAAAACCACGAAAAAAAACTTATTATTTCTGATCATAGAATCGATAAAGTATTAGTAACTTATATCTAATATACTGTTAGTACCCATAACCTTCGGCACAAACTGCTTCATAATCAGAGAGCACACACTCTCACCTACCGTTATCGGGATGCTCTCACTACTGTCACTCACTCTCCTCAGAACCGAAGCTTTTCTTTTACATATAATCCCATGAAAAGCGTCTGTAAGAACTTGCGCAAACATCTCTGAAGTTCTTACATATAACCCAATTTTTCTCGTTACATTTTTTTTTTGTATTCAATAAAATAGGTTCATATCAGCCTTCAGCCTTTCAAGCAAGAGTGAACAGGCGTCTTCTGGGCTCGATCGTTCCATTGTAGATCTAATCTTTCGCTTACCATCAGGCTCTTCCGAAATAAAAAAAAAACTATAATGATGACAGTAACTTAAAACAGTAACTATAGTTTGTATCATATCATAATCATGCTGCCTCGCACATATTAATTATAATAAAGTAAAAAATGCACTTCTCATCTTCCGTAGAAGAATGAACTTGTTCCTTTGTCCAATGAAGATTTCCCAGAAGAGGTTTTAACGGCCATTTTAAAAAGTTATCCGGTTTTTATTATAGCTTGAGAAAGAACGCTTGCAACAATTCCTTTATTGCAGTAATTTATACTTTATGAGTTGCTATAAAACGGATATCCTACGTAATTTTGTTTGTTGTCTTTTCACATATTTTTAACCGAATTCAAAACAAAGAGGTTCTGTATTCGACCAGTATGTATGTATGTTTGTCCGCGATTTTCTCAAAAATTCCTGATCAGATTTTGATCGCGTTTTCGTTCTTCGAAAGCATATTTTACAAGAAAAGTTTAAGTATGCAACACATCATGTTCCGATAAAGTATTTGGAGATAAGTGATCAATAAAAAACACAGCAAATCTCCCGCGATTGCTGCCCTCGTACATCTATGTACTGTTTAGCATAATCAGCCTAATAACATCTCATCATAATGTGCGCAATACCTCAGCCACCCCAATTAGAATATTAAATTATAAGTCCAAAACAAAATCCGTAACTAAATAAATTGAAACCAAACCTAGACATTTTTTATAAAATAGTTATCCTTACTAAACGCAAAACGTATGTGCGTCATACAATATCCTTACGCAGACGCATACACTCATGCAATGTTAGCGGCCGACACGCACACGAGCGCATTTCCTTGAAATAAGAATTGTATTAATTTGTCATGATACTGTGTTTTCATTTTAAGTTAAATGAAAGATTTTCCGTCCAAATTTAACACCTATTTTTCAACCGACGACAAAAAAAGGAGGAGGTTATCAAGTCGACGCGTATACCTATATTTTTTTATGTGTGATCACCGATTACTCGAAGACGGCTGAACCGATTTGGAAATTTCTTTTTTGTTTGAAAGGGTATACTTCGAAATTGGTCCCATTGTCACCAAGTCAGGATCTGATGATGGGATCCTGGAGAAACCGAGGGAACTCTTCAAATATTATAGGCACACCTATAGTGATTTGAGTATTTTTATAATTACTTGTGTAGTTGCATTATAAAATCACCATTTGTGAAGTAGACCTGTTGATGAAGACCACAGATGGCCATTCAATATATAAGTAGGAATAATATTAAGTACCTAATTCACGTGTTCCGCTTCGATTACTTGAATGTGGTTATTAAGCACAATATGCTCGTCACAATGTATATGTTGAAGTGAAGCTGATGATAAAGTACTAGGAGAACTCCTCAACAATTAACGGCCCAACATTGGGAAAAGCAATATTTATAAACGATTATAAGTAGTTGACATTTAGGCTCTTGTAACTAGGTAAATTAAAAATCGTCCAACTAAAAAGAATGAAATAAAAACTTTTTACTTACCAAAAAATTAAACCGACTCCCAAAAAACACTGCAAAGTGAAAAATAACTTTAATTTCGGACGTCTATGCCAAAAACGAAAATACAAAACTAAAGACACCGACTACCGAAATTAAAGTAATTTTTCACTTTGCAGTGCTTTTTGGGAGCTGGTTTAATTTTTTGGGAAAAAGTTTTTATTATGACGGAAATCGATTCAGAAGCTGATTCTGAACCAACTACTTTCAGGAATTGCGTTTATTCAGTTACACGTTGTATACATATATATTTATTATTATTAATATGAGCTAAGAATCTTAAAAATAAGCCAATGCCCCACAAAACCGTTTACACGATTTTTCTGTGGATCTGTATCCACAGAAAAATCATGTTATAAATTATATTTTTAAACATCTGTATATTTAAAAATATAATTTAATCATGACATTAATATGCATGTAATGTTATTTACATAACATAAAAGTAAAAGAGAGTTAAGTTATATTTATTACATTTCACAAAAGGATATATTTATAAAAGGATAGGAAGGAAATATATATTCGTATTAAGTCTGATTTAAGATATCTGCAGGCAATGTATTTAGTAAGTAAGGTACTCGCTTATCAATCGTTCTATGTCCGATTTAATTATTAACTCCAGATATATTAAATTTAGATACTGCCACTAGTTGCGTGGTTATGGGTAACTAGTAAGTTATGTTCCCACCAGCTGCCATGACTGTTTACCAGGTGGAGGTATTTATGCTGTACGCTAACGGGAAGAATTTCACAAATTTTGAAAAGCTTGCATGAATTGTCTTTGCATTTGTTTTTTGTTTTATTACTGAATAAAAGCTTCAAAAATCAAAGCTGAGTTTCTTATTGATCTAAATAACTTTTTAGAGGTATTCCTCGAAGCGCTACCATTTTGAAGCGCACCTAATGAAGCGCTCCTTTTTTATTCCTCGGAGCGCTCCTTTTAGTAGCGCTCCCGATAACACGCGCTACTAAAAGGAGCGCTCCGAGGAATAAAAAAGGAGCGCTTCATTAGGTGCGCTTCAAAATGGTAGCGCTTCGAGGAATACCTCACTTTTTAATGTAAGTCCGTAGCAGTTGAGAGCGTAAATTATTATGGGGTCGACTAATTGTAAATAAATACACTTAAGGGTACTGGTTAGCACCTTAAAACTAATATGGTAGAACTTACCAAGTAGTATCCTAAGTTTTTTACACAAATACATATTTAACATAGTTTGCCCACGAAAAGTTCTCATCTACCTTCATACCAAGGTACGTTACACATTTGCCTCGTTCGATAGGTTTATATTTACAGTTTACCTGGTTATTATGGATGCACTCAAAGTTATGTGTCTAAATTGGTGGAGGACCGTTGGGTGGAAGCAAGTAAGGTGAACGTATGATTACAATTTTAGTTTTACCTGTGTTTAAAACTATTCCATTGTCATGGGATCATTCAACCATGTTTACATCAAGCTGCACAAATTGACAAGTTTCAGCGAGGTGAATGCCGGCACGCAGCGCACACTGGTCGTCCGCGAACATTTACGCTGAGCAGTAGCGTAGTACGCCGCACAAGCTGTTCACGTGCATCAGGTAGCATACAGGTCCGCATGCCGAGCCCTGCGGCACTCCGCACCTCATTTCCCTCGCATCACTGTACGACTCATCCACCTTTACACGGCAATATCTTTCGGTGAAAATGATTATTATTATGTGCAATTGTATATGTGAGTTGTAGAGTCAAAAACAGTTTCATCAAAATATTGGGGTTACGAGATCCTGGCGTTTATCGTTGTTATAAGTACTAATACTTTTTTGAAGTGAAAACTTCTTTAGCGGCGCTGTGCACTTTTTGTAATGGGTAAAAACTGTTAAACTCGCGTCAGGGTCACGTGACCTTAAAAATTCGTAAGACGGGCACTTTTTACTACAGTGACATCTATGTGACTTTATTGAAACTAATACAGCCCGAAATGACTTTGTTTGCCACAGCCAAAGCTACAAGCGTGCATCAATTACTTCTTAACAATAGTTATAAGAAAACTGTCTAGATGGCGTTGTGATTGAAAGAGATAAACTTTTTAATGTACTTAATATAAATAATTGTCATTTTTGTGTACGATAGCGCAATAAATAAATATTGTATTCTACCACATAAATGATAGTACTTTTATACTGATAATTAAAGCAATTCGTGCAAAATTATTCCCTAACCATTCCAAAATATCAAAAATGCACAACGTTAATATTCAAGTTTTCACTTCTGCCGGCACTCCCGGAGTGCAACCCGTTTTTTTTAATAAAAAGCTGAAGTAGTCCCATTTACCTTTAATAAGCAGTGATACAATAAGCGAGGAAGCAGATTGCTCTTGAATTAAGGGACGTAATTTTGATGAAACCTCTCAAAGGGAGGATTCTGGGGATAATAATACTGGCTTAAATCAAAGGGGAACACCAGGCTAAGATATTAAGGTACTATGATAACCGCTGTCATATACGTAGCTATTGATTGTAAATATAATTGTTAGTGTGTGTAGAACTGAAACGCCTAACACGCCTAAGTGGTTTAGTTCAAAACCACTGACGTTTGTTTTTTAATTTTTTGGTTCACAAACATACGCAGCTGAAATAATAACAGCAGTACGGATCGATTTTAAAAGTTAAGCATCGCTTCATGAGGTTGATCCATGGATGGGTCATCTTCAAGATTCCTCCCTGCCTCAGTAAATACGTTAAGTCGTTACTATTATACACTGGTTTTAAGCTGAACTTACCATGAAAAAATGTCGCCAAAATTGCATAGAATATGACCTAAAATATACTCAATATGAAAATCCAAGATGATCCCGAAAAATTGCAATTTTGTCGGTATTTTCATGGATTTGGGCTTCGCAATAACCTAAATTGGGCTCGAAGTGTCATTTTAAGTTGGCACCAATTTCATTCACATCTCTTGAGATAGGATGAGCGTCATTTTCATGGTAATGAGAGCAACAACGAAATCTCATATCGTGCGCGGCTCGATATGAATTTGGCCAATTTCAGAGAGTGTTCTACTACAGGCTTTTTGAACGATATAACTGTTTTTGATGAAGAATGCTTCTTCAGTAGCTGCTCAGCATTTTTTAACTATCTCAGGGTTGACGTTGACTTTCAGTCAAATCGGAATGTGCGTGTGAACTGAGGGACCACACTGGGAATTCGCGAAATAAAAATCCTAGAATTTAGCAGTAGACTTAAAACAATTAAATAAAAAGATTAAAAAAATATATATATATTAATATATAAAAAAAGTATATATAAATATTATTATTATTTCATTTATTCAATCTATATACATATTAATTACATTTTTAAATATTAATTAAAAAAATCTTATAATAAATTAATAATAAATATTATTATTATTTTTTATTATTATATTATTTTTATTATTAAATATTTATCTTTGTTATGTGGACTGAGGGACCACAGTTCAGTCGTTATATTTTTTTATCTTTAATGCTTTGTGGTCTGTTATTTAGTAAATATCTTTACTTCTTTACTAAATGTCTGTATTCACAAAACCCTCTTTTTTGAGATACTTTCCGAGATCTGGTTGATCGTCTGTGAGAACTGAGGGAGCACACTTTATGGGTCGTAGTTTTTAATATATTTGCTTACAAATTCCCAGATTCATTCTACAATTGTTTTAAGTCTACTACTAAATCATTGCCATTGTGTGCTAACCGCTAACGCAGTAGTAATAGAGTTGAATATCGCGTGCGCTCTTTTACCATGTTCGCGTTCGAAAATAAATGTCGTAAGTCTCAATTCTTACTTCGTTTATAACTAAAGTAATAATTGATCTAGAGAAAAAAAAATCCTATATTTGGATAATCAACTATATTTTCTTATTGTTAATACTAATTTTAGACATAAAAGCCGAGTAATCTTGATTAAATTTTGAATAATCTTTAAAAATACATGATATTCGATTAAAAAATGAATCGAGCGAAAATGTTCCAATTACGTAACTGGTCTTAGATATGTAAAGAAATAGATCCAACAAATCATATACTAAAGTTCCATTTTGATTGTATGCGTGATTGTTTCAGAATATTAATGCAAAGTTACTCACAATTTAGGGAGCCTCCTCTTAATGTTAGACTCGCATTGACAAACTACAAATACAGAATTATAAAGGTAAGGCATCAGCAATCCCTCCTGTTAATAGTTACGGGAAACCCTTTGTTAGTCTCAGTTACCGTGGCCTATTGTCTGCTTTGATTTAACGGCACACTTAATTATCCTGGATTTACCTCTTTAGCTATAAAGCCTACGTTAATCTAAAGAGAAAAGGTTACTTTTGGAATATATGCGCGTTACTTCCGACAGGCTGTGTAAAATTGCCTAGAATTTTGTGATTTAATTCCGCGATCATGTAAGTTATAGTACACATAATGTATGTAGTATTCCACTTATCGAGTAGGGGGGGGGGGGGTGCTGTAAGCCTGTCATAAAAAGCTATTTAAAACTTTAATCATTCCTTGCTAGGGTTGCGGGAAAGTTCTAACGAGATATCTCACCCACACGCACGAAACGTTTTAAGAATACTTTCATTGTGCGAACAGCTAAGCCGAAGAATTCCCTGCTGGAATCTGTGTATTCTTTTAAGCCGGCTCTACACGTTGGCCAACACAGTGGCGAATGTAGTGGCCAATGCCTATTGGCCAACGTGTAGACGGGGTGTTTGTGCATGTTGGGTGGCCAAACAACCCCTCTACACGTTGGCGAATAGGCACTGGCCACTACATTCGCCACTGTGTTGGCCAACGTGTAGAGCCGGCTTTACCTTAATGTCATGTGATAAGTTTGTTATTATTGGTAGGTATTCAAGAAACATATGAAACCGATAATTTGGGGTCAATTCTGTGAGTCAGATTGAAGACAACATCTGGTATGGAGTTTCTATGCAAAGTTTCAGCTCAAAATAAGTGACTCTCAGATTGACCCCAAATTATCGGTTTCATATGTTTCTTGAATACCAATAATAACAAACGTGTCACATCACTATGAGGGTCATACAATTCCACGTCACTTGCCAATATAACGATAATTCTCTTTTTTCTTCTTAATTTGAAAAATTCGGTCTCTGGTATCAATGTATTGAAATTTCTAATAAGCTCCACACATGTAGACATAGGATTACAAACCCCTGCCATATCGTTTGTTATCTTCCAAAGAAGCCGTGCACTCGGTATGTATATACCCTTTAAATTATACGTTGTATATAAAAAAAGTCATGTTAGTTACACTATTTATAACTTAAGAACGGCTGAACCGATTTCGCTGAAAATTGGTAGGGAGGTAGCTTAGAACCTGGAAACGGACATAGGATATTTTTTTATCCCGGAATTCCCATGGGATCGGGGTTTACACGGAAAAAACCTCCCACGTGAACGAAGTCGCGGGTAAAAGCTACTTTTAGATAAAAAACTCTCGTGATTTTGTTGGCCTTGAAGTTGAATAACCCACAAAATGTAAAAACACTGCCGAATTTTCCTCCAAAAATTGTTAAACAAAAATAAAACATGAACCAAATTAGAACCTTGTACTGTGTTAAAAATACATGTACAAGACGTATTTTCGTAGCTTACTTGATCCTAAATAAACGGTCAAAATTTATTTTGTTACTCTACCTACTGATATGTTATCATTTGATTGGCCTTCCATTTTAATATATTCCGGGTTGGGCCTACTTATTTTATATTATGTCTCTGCAACTGTTCCATGGGCCACGTGGCTGAAAGTGCGAGGGAGCGTGGAGTTCTAGGTTGGAAATCTAGGCCAGACAAGTCGTCCTACAGGGGTTGCGAGGATTTCCTAATATCCGGGAATACCCTGCTCCGAAACACAAAGATTACTCACGGAACAGGGCTGGTTTTTAACGAGTTAAAGTGTAATACTCCTTTCCACCCCAACAACAGCAGGAACAGTTCCTTGACGATTTTCCCCCAAAAAGCATTATAATATTATCATTTGCGTACCTACTTGGCTAATTTCCGCTGATTAGGAATATTTATAATATTTTTATCGCTCATCTATTTTTAACCGACTTCAAAAAAAGGAGGTTTACAATTCGTCTTGAACTTATTTTTTTACCTCATAACTCGGAGACGGCTGAACCGATTTGAAAAAATCTTTTTGCGTTTGAATGGGTATACGTTCTAGTTGGTCCCATTGTTACGAAATCAGGATCTGATGATGGGATCCTGGAGAAATCGAGGGAACTCTTCAAATATTATAGGCACACCTATAGCGTTTTAGGTATTTCTTATAGTACCTTGAGCAGTTGCTTCCGAAAAGTACCATTTGGGGAAGTTGAACTGATGATGAAGACCACAGATGGCTACTGAAATTCCTCAATAATAAGTATTTCGTGGATTGCGATTCGATTACTTGAGTACGGATGTTAAAAACTTTATGCTCGTCACAATACATATGGTGATGTAGAGCTGATGGTCAAGTATCAGGAGAACTCCTCAAAAATTAACGGCTATGCATCGGGAAAAGCAATATTTTGTAAAAGGTGATAAGTTGTTGACATTATGGCTTTTGTAACTAGATAAATTACAAACCGACCCACTAAAAAGCGTGAAAAAAAACTTTTTATAAAAAAATAGAACCGACTTCCATATAAAAACACTACAAAGGCAAAAATAACTTTAATTTCGGAAGGCGGTGTCTTTAGCACTCCAATAGTCGCGCGTTCTACCATTGTAGAACGCGTGTACATTTCGTCGAATTTTGTCGCAAGTTAAAGGTCACTCACGCACACATTCTTAGTATTCCTCTATTACTAGGCAATAAACAATAGTAGTGTCCTTGCGGCGATGGACGCGGCCGCATATCTGTGAAATTTGGCGCCAAAACTGAATTTCTACGATTGTAGAGCGCGCGACCACTCGCGTGACATTTTTCTCGTAAGTTGCCGTTCATGTTTTTGTTGTAATAATGTTTATTACCTTTTTATTTATTGTTATGTTTATTTATTTTTATTTTTATGACATGTACAACTTATTGTAAGGTTAGTAGTAACAAGAGTGGTCCTTTTTTTCAGAGAAATGGCTTCCCGCACTAAAGAAGAGAGAATTAGTAGATGGCTGGAGGGAATAGACCAGTGTCTACTCCCTCCAGCCATCAACTAATTCTCTAATTCAGCCATCTACTAATCCTAGTGATATAGCAGAGAGTGACGCTGAAGATCGATTATTAGAAGAGGACTGGTTGTAAGAATCTCAGCACGATATGGACATTGGATACGGATATTGTGGACAATATGTGCGGTTCTAACGACGTTTCCAGAAACTCTAAACGTTGGTCGCTCACTGTATTCTTTGATATGAAGAATATAAGTGCCATAAATGGATATGTTGTGTATACAATAAACAAGCCACGAAAAGATTATTTGTATGAAATTGGTTTTCAACTTGTCGCTCCATGCATAAAGCGCAGAATAACTGACGAAAGCATTCCAAAATCCCTGAAAATACAAGGAAAACTTCTTTTGGGTCTAAATTATCCCTCTGAGTTCAACCCAGGCCCAGCACAACCTTCAAACACCGGACGTGTTGGTAAATGTTCTTTATGTGGCAGAGCGAGCAACAAGTCCACCAGGAAGCTTTGTTATATATGTAACAAGTGGATTTGTCCCGACCATCAGGTTCTTCTTTATCGCGACTGTGCCAAAAACGAAGAAATGGAGGTGGAAGACATGACTGATTAAGAAATATGAGACTTATAATGTTAAGAGCAAAAATTTTGCGTTTTTTTTTTGTTATTTTCAAAAAGGCTGTTTTTTATTTCCTAATATGTATGTTTAAATATGATTATGTTTTGTTTGTTTTAGCTTTATAATAATAAAGTATATCTCAATATTTTTTTATTTATGAATTTTTGCTTTTAAACTCAATCATTAAATATGTTCTACAAATGTAGAGCGCGCGACTACTAACGTCCCAAATAGAGGCGCGCCTACTGGAGTGTTAGTTTTGTATATATATTTTCGTTTTTGACACCGCCTTCCGAAATTAAAGTTATTTTTGCCTTTGTAGTGTTTTTATATGGAAGTCGGTTCTATTTTTTGTTAAAAAGTTTTTTTATTTTAAAATATCAACTAATTATTTCTGTTCTACCGTGAACCATAAAAAAATAGTTACATCAAATAAATTACACCACGTGCTCGGCTCGCTCGTTCTATCGTAGACCTCATCTATTGCTTACTATAAGGCGAGATCAAGGTCAAGTGCGGGCTCAACAGTATTAAAAAAAAACATGAAATAAAAATTCATTACATCAAATTACATTACATCAAATTACATTACATCAAATTACATTACATCAAATGTCATTTGAATAGTCACGCTTCTTATAAACGTTCAACCATTATTTCTTTGACCTTTAACCCTGCAGTTTTTACGCAAATAATACTTAGACACTTTCCACCTTTGACGTGTAAGTAACGTAAGTATCAAAGTAGTTTGTGATTCAATGAATTACTTAAGACCTTATTAAGTTAGGATGAACACTGGACACGTCGGACTTCTGCTAGTTCACTAAAGCTAGGCGTCCACAGGTCGGTATCAGACGCATCGCATCAGCCGCTTTACTTCTTCATACTGCGTCCACTGTATCGGCAGCAATCGGATTGCCGACGCAGGATGCCAATTTCATTCGGATTTTCTCAGTGATTGTACGTGTATTTGTGAAAATGGAGAAAAGCGGAGAAAATAAATTTGTCTGTATTGGTTATTTATTTACACAAGAGGAAGCAAATAAAAAAAAAACGACTTGCCTTATGGCGTCATCGGCACGCATCTGAAAAGTTGCGTTTGTGCGATTCGTACGATGCGAATCAATGGAGGCACTAATATGACTGTCTATACAAAGAGTACTACGATCTGATAAATGCGATGCGTCCGATGCGTACGATACCGACTTGTGTATGCTTAGGTTTAGTGAATACTCTTAAAGCTGCTAGACTAATTAGGTATTTGAGTTCGTAGTTTCTTTACGGGGACGGACAAACAAGGTTTTAATCCTAATTAAGGTATTATTGTTCTTTAAGCGCCTGTTACTGCTTTCTGGGGAGTTCTTTGAAAGGAGTTGTCTTCAAAGATAAATATTTAAAACAATCCCTAGATTTACTTAGGATTTCAGTAGAATTTTACTTTGAAAACTGTGTATACACAGTTTAACCGAATAAAACACTAAAGGATTTATCTACACGACAAATCCTAAAAAATATAACATATTTATTTACCACAACGTGTACACCTATATAAAAGTTTATTTTTATTTTTCGGATGGCTTCTGTTAACAGAATTGACCAATTTTTCTTTTTTTTTCGTACCAAAAACCGTGGAAAATATTTTAGAGCCACAATAGTAATCCTTTCAGCTAATGACTGTACTTAGCTGGGTTCTGGCATACCCCGGGTACTTCTTTAAGTTTATCTGTAGCTTAACAAGACTGGCACAAAAAATCTAAATGTTTATCTTTAAAAACTTTCTTCATTTACTTAGTCGAGTAAATTCAGCGCTAAAAAACTATGATAAGTGTAATAATTAATATAGCTGAATATTAAAAAGTTTGATAATACTAGGATTTGATGTGTACCTATTTGCAAGATTGTTCCCATCTACAACATGTAACATTTAATGTACGGTCTGAAATTATTACGTTCAGAATCGTTTACTGAATCAATTTATTCAAATTAGATTTTGTATTAAATGACAATATTTTTATAAAACTTTTTTTTTTATAGTTGATATGGGCTTGCGTTTGACCACAATCTCGTCTGATGTTAAGCGATGATGTGGTCGAAGATGAAGCATTAAAGTTATTAAATTAAAGTTATTTTTGCCTTTGTAGTGTTTTTATATGGAAATCGGTTCTATTTTTTGCAAAAAATTTTTTTTTCACGCTTTTTAGTGAGTCGGTTTGTAATTTATCTAGTTACAAAAGCCAAAATGTCAACTACTTATCAACTTTTACAAAATATTGCTTTTCCCGGTGCAGAGCCATTAATTTTTGAGGAGTTCTCGTGGTACATCACCATCAGATCTACTTCACCATATGCATTGTGAATAAAGTTGTGCATAAAGTGCTTAACATCCATAATCAAGTAATCTAATCGCAATCAACGAAATACTTATTATTGAGTAGTTTCGGTGGCCATCTGGGGTCTTCATCATCAGTTCCATTTCCTCAAATAGTGCTTTTCGAGAGCAACTGCACAAGGTATTATAAGAAATACCCAAAACGCTATAGGTGTGCCTATAATATTTGAAGAGTTCCCTCGATTTCTCCATGATCCCATCATCAGATCCAAAGGTGACGATAATGGGACCAACTAGAAAGTATACCCTTTCAAACAAAAAATATTTTTTTAAATCGGTCCAGCCATCTCCGAGTTATGAGGTAACATACATAAAAAAATAAAATAAAAATAAAAAATAAAAAACAAGTTCAAGACGAATTGTAAACCTCCTTTTTTTGAAGTCGGTTAAAAATACAGTGATATTCATAATGTAAGTACAAGGAACAAAGACACATAATTATGTCATACCTAAAACAAGGTTAAAAAAAATAGGTGGTTCATTTAGATGCCAATGTATACGTTTTTATAATAAAATTCCTAGCCACATTCAAGAACTAAGCATTAACAAATTTAAATCTATACTAATATTATAAAGCTGAAGAGTTTGTTTGTTTGTTTGTTTGCTTGAACGCGCTAATCTCAGGAACTACGGTTCTGATTTGAAAAATTCTTTCAGTGTTAGATAGCCCATTTATCGAGGAAGGCTATAGGCTATATATCATCACGCTAAGACAAATAGGAGCCACTAATGAAGAATGTTTCAAAATCGGGGGATTTTTTTTTTCCACGTGGACGAAGTTGCTGGCGGAAGCTAGTTATTTATAAAACGTAAGCTATGTCAGGAAGCTTTTTACACAGTTAAAGATTATATTGAGAACAAAAAGGCTTGGGAATGAGCTGCTCCAGTGATATACGTGGGCCTTTTTTTAATATTTAAATTTTGATTGCCGATTTTTATTTTTTTTTATTTTACTGATTTAAATATTATGCTTTCTCAAGTATTCTATATACCAATTTATTTAGTTTTTTTTTTTATTGTAAATGTGAGGACTATGTAGGTTATTGTTTCTTCCTTGTGTTGCTTTCACTATAATTTATTTAATGATGTTAAGCAGTTTGAATACTCGTGTGGCCTACCCAAATGTCCTTACTTTGGTATTGTTCGTCAGATCGTTGAGCTCCTTAAGTTCTAAGTTGAGCTACATGATAACTGACAAATGCTTGCACTGTCTGGACAGCTCCACTCAAATGGTTATTTCCTCAAAGAGCACCAAAAACATGAACCTACATGTTTTTCATATGATTGGACCAACACAAATTGTATGGACTTTAAAAGAGATGTTGACCTCTGAGTTTGTTTCGGTGTTTCTTCTTAGAGTAGTCAGTTAGGAAACACCGGCCTCATCTAGCTAAATTAAACTTAACACGCAAAAAAACATGACGTGTAAAAGCGTTATTTATAACCAATTTACAAAATAAATATTACATTTCATTTCATTTCAACACAGCTGTACCACAGATGTGGTTATCTACGCCTTTGAAGTTTTATAATGGGTAGCTTGAGGCCTCAATTCTCAGTAGTCAGTTATAATGTTTGCATTTCTGAGTATTTCAGTTAGCTATATTTTAGTTACGAAACACCGGTCTTATGAGAGACTTACGTTCTACGTCTACGACCACCGTCTCACCAGTTTTTTTCGTGATGAGCTGGTCGAAGATGAAGCACGTTTGCCTAGAAGAAATCTATTCACTCTTGACTTAAAGACTCCCAGGTTATAACTGTCAGGAAACACAGACGACGGCAGGGATTTCCACTCCTTGGCTGTACGCACAATGAAAGTATTCCCGAAGCGTTTTGTGCGTGTTTTGTTTCCAGCAGTGGAAAAGTTATAGAGTGAATTATCTTATTCTCATTAATAAAACATATGTATTTATTTATTTAAACTTTATGTATAATAGTGGTACATGGGTGGACTTAATGCAAGAAGGCATTCTCTACCAGTCAACTTTTGGGTTAAAAAGACAACAATGTGGTAGGTGTACAAGTAAAATAAATGTTATTATCGAAAGAATATATGTATGAATATATATATAATAATAAAATACATAATTATGTATGTTAAAATAATAGACTAATAAATACGGTGCTTTATAATAATCTTTCTGACTTAGATTACTCACAATAATTATATTTATTGCGAAAACCAAACTAAGAATAACAGGCTTTTAAGTAGTGGTTCCTGATTTTTTGTACATATTCCTTTAATTTAATTTTTCATGGTCATTTAATGAGTCGCAGCGAAGACAACGTATATGTGGATCTAAAGGATCTAAACCTGCCGGAACACAAAAAAAAATTGGCCAAGTGCGAGTCGGACTCGCCCATGAAGGGTTCCGTAGTAACTATAATAAATATAATATACTTAATATATTTATTTGAAAAAAAAGAACAAAAAGCCTTACAAATTTCTTAAAACTAGATTATTTACAATTTTTACAACTACACCAAATAACTTTGTTTTTCATAGTATTTGTATGATTTACAAAGTTATATTTGGGGTTTTAGAAAATATACTGTATCTCAAAAACTGCTGACTCGATCTCGTTCAAACCAATTTTGGTTGAAAGTTTACGTGAAGGTCTACAACATATATTTTTTATTAGATTTTTCACTTCATTATTATAGAAGTTAGAGGGGGGACACACATTTTACCAATTTGGAAGCATATATCTTTTAAACGATTAACTTTATGAAAAAGTCATTTTAGAAACCTTAATGTCATTCTTAAAGACCTGTCTATAGATACTACACACGTATAGGTTTCATGAAAAAAAAATATTTTCAGTTTCAGTTCCATGTACGGGGAGCCCCTTTATTTTTAATATTTTTTTAATTTTCTCTTAAAATCAGAAAGCGGTTCACAGAATACATCTATTTACCAAGTTTCACATGTATAGTCCTAATAGTTTCGGAATAAAATGGCTGTGACATATGGACGGACGGACAGACAGACAGACGGACAGACATGTCGAAACTATAAGGGTTTCGTTTTTTGCCATTCGGCTACGGAACCCTAAAAAGAAAGAACTCGTCCTCTACTGACGTGATGGCCCAGAGGTCTCAAGAACTCCCAATTGCCTGAACTGAGAACCCAGAATAGATTAACCTGACGCAGACTAGTGAGGAGACCCGAACCTAAATAATGGGACCTAGATTTATAAAGAAGAACAACAAAGAAGAACAAATAAGTTCCTTTTGTTAAAATAAGAACCTTGTCGTAAGTAAATAATATGTTCATTGAAACTGGCAATCCAATTGCTTAATACTGCCCTGCACTAACTAAAAGGCCGTTAAGCCACAGAAGGTCATATTTCACTTTTCATTTTATCCTTAAACTACTTTCGATTCTCTGTCTTTTGGTCTAAGAATCATTTTGCTACGATTAATACTTTTTCAGATACAGCAATTTTGCTAAGCAGTTAAACCACATAATTTTTGTTACTTCCTTAGTTAAAAAGCGACTAAACCACAACACTATATATTCAATATTAAAAAATAATACAATACTAAAATATAATAAATTAAAAAACATTATATATTGTGCACAGAAACTATGTCCACAAAACTAACTTACAACCATTGTCATAGGTAGCGTAGTTTTGTAGAAAAAATATTTCCCACTTATTTTTACGATTACTCGGAAAGTACTTTTTGGGGAGAGCGGCCTTTTAGTTAGTGTAGGGCAGAATACACTTCTTTCCTTTTTTTCTGGGTGGGAAAATCATCAAATGACTCCTCCTGCTGTGAGTGGAGTGGAAGGGAGTGTCAGACTTCTACTAACTAAAACCCTCCCTACTCTTTTAGTTACCCTTGCGTTCTGGGGTTGCAACATTCCCGCAATTCCATCCTAGTCCTGAGCCAAGATTTTAAAGAAATTTTATAATTTTTTGATTATCGCTTTCCAAGCACAATTATTTCACCAGCAGCGCTATTCGCCACTTTTGATTGACTGGAGAGAATGCCTACGAGTCCTACCACATTAAGTCCGACTTTATGCCTATGTACATAAAGTGTAAATATATAAATAAATTATTGCTCTTTATGATACAAAAACAATACGCACATTTTTTTTTATTCAGAAAGAGCCCATTTTTGACCTCGATCTCGCCTGATGGTAAGCGATAGATGAGGTCTACGATGGAACGAGTGAGCCCAGATAATGCCTGTTTACTCTTGCTTTAAAGGTTGAAAGGTCATAAGTGGCAGGGAACACAGAAGCTGGCAGAGAATTCCACAGCTTGGAAGTACATAAATAATAAGAGTAAGACAGTCATTATCTGCTTAGTCTTTTTCCAACTGTGTTAGTCTAACCTAATGCAACTTAATACTTACGATACTCCTTGGCAAGACTGGTTTCAGATTTTCAGGCTTTTGACTACCCGTAACGACTGCCAAAGATGTACAAATCGCACGCTTATTCCAATACTGTCACTATCCCAAAAAGTCAACTTTTCAGGAGAGGCAAAAAATGGAATGAGAATGGGAACATTTTTGTATAGTGACGAAGCGGACTACTGCCCGTATAGCGGTTATTTCTGTTACTTTTAGACTAGTGTAAGCGCGATTACGCGTAGATCTACGTTTCCCAACAGATGGCATTAAAAAGTCGATTTGGCAAAATTTTGGATAGTGACAGTGTTGGATTAAGCGTGCGAAATGACTGCCGAGACCAACTGTTCAACGTGCGTTTTGAGGCAGAGAGGAATCGATATGTTAAAATGTTTACCCATCCACGGACCAACCTCGTTGCTTAACCTTGATAAACGACCTGTGCGGCTGATATTATTGTTACGAACTGGGGTTCGGGATATAAAGAATTTACACCAATTAAACCAAAATTAACACTTTATTAAATAAACACAAAATAAAAATTAACACAGTTATTCACACTACAATACTTGTCACTTAACTCTTAAATCGCACTGAAGTTCACTTTTAAAGCTTCGATTACATCGCGTCGTATCGTCGTAATAAAACTGCCTCTCCGTTAATCGCGGTATAAATAGCTCGCAAAGGAACGATCCTTTGCGAGCTATTTATACCGCGATGTATGTGTTCCAGAAAATTCATGTACAGACGCCTGGCACATGAAGCTACCCGAAACTGTCAAATTTTCTCGATCAACCTTGAACCTAATTTCTTTAACAATAAAGTTGAAAATCTATTAAAGAAATTTGACAGATTGTTGTAGCTTGATTTGCTGGCGTTTATACAATCGACTCACTGCCAATACTGGCAAGAATGTTCCAGAAGCTTCTCGACATACTCAGTACTGCTACTCGCCGCCATGTGGCGTTAGTGTCTCGAACGTTCTAGAAGTCGATCTAAGTTTCTTGACTTTAGCTAAGCGACTGGCGTAACATTATTTAGCCACGACCTCTCAATCTAACTATACTAATAACTATACCGATTCGTTTGTTTCAGCGGTTCTTGTTAGAGCAAAACAACATCTTTAACAATAGGAAACCTGGAGAAGGAGGTTTGAAGGTTGAATTACTACATAAAGTCATCAAGGCTTTTTCAAGATCAGTCGAAATTTGAAGCAGAATAATTGTAAGCCATTTTGGATGGTTGAGGTAACGATCTAATGGGATACCGCGGCCTCGGAACATGAGGGCAATAGTAAGTAAAAGTCCGATATTCTCTTTTGATCTACCCTGAGCAGAAGAAGGAGTAGTTTGATCATCTTCATCCACGTAAAGGAAAGAGAATAGAGATTGTAGAGGCAACGGAGGTGCTTCTAGCTACTTTTTCCAGGGATGTGGTCTACTAGTGCATAGTTTTATCTTTTATTCCTAAGGAACTGCATAGACAACCCTTTTTCTTCTGTTGCCGTCGCGTTCCGGAGCTGTAGTAAGTATCTCGTAAGAAAGTTCTCGCAACCCCGGCAGGCAATTAGTCTAAGATGTTGATAGCGCCTGTTGCAAGCCACATCTTTGGGATGTCTCGATGACAACTTACGTGGGAGGCCCCACGTAAGTTTTTGTAGGTTTACAACTCTCCACTCTCCTATAAAATTGCTATTTGTAACCACAAATAATAGGAGAGTGTTTCAAAGCTACTATTAGCAATAAAAATTGCATTTTTCAATTAATCTTTATACAATTCAACATGTGAATATAGTTAGTAATACTGAATTGTATATTATAAAGATTAATTGAAAAATGCAGTTTTTATTGCTATTAGTATCTTTGAAACGCTCTCCTGTAATATTACAATCTATGGGTTACATCAACGTACGTGGGAGGCATCGATCTGTAAACGAATCTTTTGAACATTTTAAATATTTTTTTCTTTAAATCGGAAAGCGGTTTACAGAATACATCTACCTACCACGTTTCATATGTATAGTCTTAATAGTTTCGAAATAAAATGGCTGTGATATACGGACGGACGGACAGACAGACATACAGATAGAATTATGACGAAACTATAAGAGTTTCGTTTTTTGCCATTCGGCTACGGAACCCTAAAAATCATTAAAAGCAAGATACTTGTGACGAATAAATTTGACAGTTCCAGTACTAGAAGTCCATAATACCCGTGGGGACTTATTCGAACGCTACACGCGATTAAATCGATGCAAACATTCCCTCTACACAGCTGCACTTTACACGGAGTAACTTTGAACACGTTTCATTTTATTTTTCACGAACGGGAATGGTGCCAAGTTACTTTAATGTACCAGGCTACTAGGCAAGCAGAAGTGCGAAGGGATGTGACTGTCTTGTACGTGTGTTATGTTCAAACATTCATGATAATATAATTACCACACCATTGTTTGTCTCGCTTGTGATAAAAAATATATAATTATTTTAAACTTACTGTTACCAGCATTACAATTTACTGTTACAATTTACAAGCATTTTTAATGCGTAAATTATTCCATAGGAATACACTAAAAGGTTTAAAATACTTTAGCCTCAAGTAAAAAAGTGGGTTTTACTATTAAAAAAATAATACAATTTTTGTATGTTTGTCCTGTATGCGTTCTTAAACAATTCATCAGATAATGATGAAACTTTGACATAGTACTCTGAGGAGGCGCGAGGAGGTTTTTGGACCAATAAAATCTACTGCCGCATGTGCAAATTTTCCTGGCGAACGGAGTCGCGGAGTCGGGAAAAAGTAGTTTCTCATAAATAAAATAAATTAATAAAGTTTGTGAAAAAGAAATAACTACTAATAGTTCATAATTAACCTAAACGCATAAAACATACATCTCTATGTACTACCCTACTAATATTATAATTGCGAAAGTATCTCTGTCTGTTTGTTACACTTTCACGTCTTAACTTCTTAACCGATATGATGAAATTTAGTACATAGATAGATTAAACTCTAGGGATTGACATAGTGTACGTGTCTTGTTTCAGACGAACGAATTCGCTTGCAGGAGCTGGTAGGTAATTTTATTAGTATGTGGAGTAGTAGTTGTTATACGGTGCGGGTGTCAGCTTATGTAATCTAACTGCGATCAATTCTTAATGTGAGATTGACGAACAAACATATTTGAACATATTGTATGTATACATTCGAATTTTTAATATAAGTACGAGAGGATTCAATCAATATATTCATAAAAGGTAATTTTCATTGAAAACTTCTCATCTTCAAACTTCTAGAAGCGTAATTTCAATATTTCCAAACGTGTCTTATCATACGTTTCAAGACATCACTCCAACTTGACAGGGCGTATAAATTGACGAGTTTATTTCAATGAACATCAACTTGTTATCTCATTTGAATAGTCTTTTCCCAACTTTGTATGTTGGGCTCAGTTTACGTTCTAACCGCATGAAGCTGGGTTTTTTTATTCAGAATAGGCTCGCGTTAGACCACCATCTCACCTGATGGTAAGCGATGATGTGGTCGAAGATAGAGCACGCTTACCTAGAAGTAACCTATTCACTCTTGAATAAAAGACCCCTTTTTTTGTTTTCTAGGTGGGAAAACCATCGAATGACTTCTCCCGCTCTGGGTAAAGCGGAAGGGAGTGTCAGACTTCTACTGACTAAAAACCCACCCTGTTACTTCAGCTGCCCTTAAGTTCCGGGGCCGTGGCATCTCGTTAGTACATTCCCGCGACCCCGGCAGGCAATGGCCTTATGGGGCCACGTCACTGGTGCTGACAGCTCTTTGAGGCGCGCGTGGAACAAGACGCGCCGCCGACCCGGGCCTGGTCCTTACCGAACGGTGAGCTATCCCTGCTCACCGCCCGCGCCTATGGTGGCCGGAGATCAGCTCGCAATCCCCAACGCCCGGGGCGTCTCCCACGGCGGCTGGGGAGTGAGGAAGAGAGTTGTCTCTCCGTTGCGCATTCGGCCTCCTCCTGGGCGCGAGAGGTCACCGCCGTTGATCGCCTCAATGAGGACACGGCGAAGCTCTGCCCAAGCCGGGCTCACAAGTATTCAAGTATTTATTTGCAATCCATAATGTACACATACAGGTGGAATAAAAATATACGAAACAATTATGGACCCTGTCGGGCACAGCAAAATTTATAATAGTTAGGAGAGAGGAAGAGCGCTTCGTTTGTTTTCCCACAATTGATTTTTTTATTGAAAATGAGTTATTTTTGCGTATAATTGTGTATATTCGTGTTTTACATTGTATTCATAAATTATTAGGGATATGTAGTTATTTTTATCATTCGTTTATTTTTATTGTAACATCTATTTTTGATTTAATTATACATTAATGTTAATATTGCATGTTTTACATTATCCTTAATATTTTTAATTTATAAGATAATGGATTCATACACATTAGATTATTTTAAGTCAATAATTATTTCACTTTTTCATTAATTAAGTCAATAGTTATGTCATACTTATTTATTATTGAGTTGAGCATTATATTATTATATTTTTATGAATTTAATATGCAATGTAATAATGTTTATAGGCGGACCTAAGTCAGTTCCACCGTATGCTCCACCATATCCTCCGGGTTGTCCACGCAAAGTCGACACCCGGGAGTGTTCTCCCGCTGAATTCGAAACAGGTACTTCTTCCGAAACACCCGTGTCCGGTAAGTACCTGCGTCAGGCGGAAGGTGAGGACGCCGTGGCGTCTCTCCAGCCACTCCTCAAAGAGGGGACTTATCGCCGCGCTATATTTCGGGGAGTGTGCGATGGAATTACACAATCTAATTCCATTAAGCCCGTTCCATCATCGGACTACGAGACAAACGGCGAAGCGCCATCGTTACATGGTGGACATTCCACCCATACGCACAAAACGTTTTGGGAATACCTTCATTGTGCGTACGGCTAAGGAGTGGAATTCCCTGCCGGAGTCTGTGTTTCCCGATAGCTATAACCTAGGAGTCTTTAAGTCAAGAGTGAATAGGTTATTTTTAGGTAAGCGTGTTCCATCTTCGACCACATCATCACTTACCATCAGGTGAGATGGTGGTCAAACGCGAACCTATTTTTAATAAATAAATAATAATAACCGCACGTTATTTGGCTTAGTTACTACGGAACCCTTCATGGACGAGTCTGTCTTGCACTTGGCCAATTCTTTTATTTGGCCATGAGTTTGCGATGCTCAATGAGCACCAACTCAAAGCGTCAAATATTCGGTCATCTGCGTTTTATAATTTAAATTTGCCGTGAAGTTTTAAAGGTTAGTCTGAATTTTAATGAGCGAGGTCTTTCAAGATTCTGATGAGGCTGAATAAAAAGCCGGAGTGCAATGATTTTCGCGTTTCATCTTTGTTTAATTCTGCTTTAATTAATGTTATTTTTGGGGTTTTTGTATTTCGAGCGTGGTTTTAATAACGACTTTGTTTTGTTTTTAAGTTGGTTTCTTAGTTTTAAGGTTTTTATACATGCATGTATACAAAAAAATAATAAAATTTAAGTGTCTGTCTGTAATTTCTGAATTGCTTTTAGTTATTTATGTGATACGAGAACACAAGCAAATATTAAAACTATGTTTCTGTCTTTCAGTCTATCTGTTGGTCTGTCTATCTGATCTATCTCTGAAACGGCTGAACAGATAGAATTGTCTTCGACCTATACACGATTAAATACTATAGCCTCCTACACTTATGAAGCCGAAGGGACAATTCAGGGAATAGTTCTGACGAGACACCGCGGCCCCGGAATGCAAGGCCAACAGAGGGAGCAGGGCGGGTTTTTAGTCAGTAGAAGTCTGAC
The DNA here is from genome assembly GCA_943138885.2 of Tholera decimalis. Taxonomy (NCBI): domain Eukaryota; kingdom Metazoa; phylum Arthropoda; class Insecta; order Lepidoptera; family Noctuidae; genus Tholera; species Tholera decimalis. Next base: position 42,828,254 of record OW964558.2, read on the forward strand.
ACTCCCTTCCGCTCCACCCACAGTGGGAGGAGTCATATGTTGATTTTCCCACCCAGAAAAAAACACAAAGAAAAAAAAAGGGTAAATTTTTTAGGGTTCCGTAGCCGAATGGCAAAAAACGGAACCCTTATAGTTTCGATATGTCTGTCCGTCTGTCTGTCTGTCTGTCCGTCCGTCCGTATGTCACAGCCATTTTATTCCGAAACTATTAAAACTTAGTAGATAGATGTATTCTGTGAACCGCTTTCGGATTTTAAGAAAAAAATTAATAAATATTTAAAATAAAGGGGGCTCCCCATACATGGAACTAAAACTGAAAATATTTTTTTTTCATGAAACCTGAGCATGTGTGGTATCTATAGACAGGTATTTAAGAATGATATAAGGGTTTCTAAAACCACTTTTTCATAAAGTCAATCGTTTAGAAGATATAAGCTTCCAAAGTGGTAAAATGTGTGTGTCCCCCCTTTACCTACTATAATAATGGAGTTAAAAATCTAAAAAAATATATATAATAATAATAATAATAATACTTCTCGCCGCCGACGACACCACCACCATGCGCGTCGGCGAGGAAGAGGCCGCCCTCCGGCCAGCTTCGAACTTCGAGGCCCACCGGCCTCTGATAGGGTCCCCGCTGCCGGTGGAAGTGTGCAGCGCATGCGATGGACAAATTCCATCAATGAAAATGTCATGCGCTCATACTTTGGGGCTACAGAGGGGGGAACTAACCTGACTGCGTACCGTGGTCGGATGCTCTCTCTGTTTCAGGTACTTGAGCCAGCTGTCAACGTTTCGGCCCAACGACTGTCGGATCAGGTGTGGGTCATCCAGCGTAACCATATGTTGGATGACGCCGTACTTGATAGACTACGCCTCGAATCACGGTGCAGTCGTGTCTCATCTGCTTCACCACAGGCTGCGGTGCAACTACAACCTAGTATCTCACCGCGACCCGACCACGTCGGTGAAGATGATGAGGACCGGGCTACATCCGTGAGTACCCAGTGTAGTGAACAATTGAGGAGTGCTTTGGAGTGTGCATTACGGGAGTATCGCTCCACACCGCCTGAGCTGAGACCTCGTCTGCCTCGTTTGCCCATGCATAAGAAAAATAGGGCGCTAGTGTGTGCTCTAGATTCACTGTTGTCAAATTATTTTGACAATAGCGAAGACCTCACCGATACCCATTCGATCCTGTACTGTGCCGCTGTTGCAGCATGTCGGGTAGCTCATGTCAAGTTTCCAAAGACTGACAGACCTATTCGACCAGCTGTACCAACTTGGCAGTGCAGGATCGAACGTCGTATCGCTGGGGCTAGAGCACTCATTGGCAAACTTATCTGCTTCAGACAGGGCAACACTCGCCCTAGAGTGATGCGTTTTGTGAGGCGGGCGTTCGCGGGGACTGATATTAGTCCTCGGGATTATCTCACCTGCGTCACAGAGCGCATCGACTTCCTGAAGCAGAAAGTCTATGCGTGGGCAAATAGAATTCGCAGATATAAGCGGAGGGTGGAGCGATACACTCAGAATCGCACATTCCAAAGCAATGAAAGGTGGGTTTATAGGGCCTGGGAGCGACCTGACCAAGGTGTGACTGATACGTGCTTACTGGATGATGACGCCATGTGTTCGTTCTGGCGCAGCATCTGGTCGGCTCCTGTCAGTCACACTGAGGGTGACTGGATGCGGGAGATCAGGCGCACGTGCGATCTTTTACCAGAAATGGGGGCAATCACGATCAGCCCCCAAGATGTAACCCGTGCAGTCCGTCCGTTATCTAACTGGAAATCTCCAGGGCCGGATGGGCTGCACAATTTTTGGCTTAAATGGTTCCAAAGATCGCACGCTCGCTTGGCATTTCAGTTCCAGTCTGCCCTAGAGTCAGGATCGCTACCTCAATTCCTAACTACAGGAATAACCCACCTGCTCCATAAATCAGGTAGTACTACGGAACCTAAAAATTATAGACCGATCACGTGCCTTCCTACGGTCTATAAAGTTCTTACGTCCATCCTGAGAACTAAAATTAATAATCATATTGATGTAAATTCAATCATGTCTGTTTCTCAGAATGGATGTAGGAACGGGTCCCGTGGTACCAAGGAGCTGCTCCTCATTGATATTGCCATAAACCAACAGGTTCGTCGTTTCCGAAGAGATTTGTCGACATGTTGGATAGATTATAAGAAGGCCTATGACTCTGTTCCACATACATGGCTCAGGAAGGTGTTGGAGTTGTATAAAATAGATCCAATGCTACGCAATTTTCTTGAGTCATGTATGGGGCAATGGAAGACGGTCCTCTGCTACCCAGGATGTCGACAGATCCAGGAAAACAGCGAACCGATTAGGATTGAGCGTGGCATATTTCAAGGCGACAGTCTGAGCCCTCTGTGGTTTTGCCTGGCTCTCAACCCTTTCAGTACATTGCTGGAGGGTTCAGGGCTAGGCTACCAGTTGAGAAGAGGTGGTCAGGTCATATCACACTTGCTTTACATGGATGATTTGAAAATCTTTGCCACCAGCAAATTGCAACTGATGGAGCTACTGAAGGTAACAGAAACTTTCAGTAGCACCATCGGAATGGAATTTGGGGTAGACAAGTGTGCGGTCATGCATGTAAAGCGAGGAGAGATTATGGAATCCGTGGGAACTCAACTCTCGGATTCCATACACCTGAGATCCCTCGGACCAACTGAAACTTACAAGTATTTGGGTATGTCAGAAGCACTAGGCATCAATACTGCTTATGTTAAACAGTCATTGAAGGAACGCTTCTTTGGCCGCCTGAATAAAGTACTGAATAGTCTTCTATCAGGCGGAAACAAGGTGCGTGCCTTCAATGGTTGGGTTATGCCAGTATTGATGTATTCTTTTGGCATACTCAAATGGACTCAGACTGAACTTGACGCCTTGGACAGGCGGGTCTGCAAAACGCTGACTGCAAATCGGATGCATCACCCACGTTCATCGGTGATGAGGCTGTATATCCCCCGGAAATGCGGTGGTCGTGGTTTTTTAAATACAAAGACCCTGCATAACCGCGAGGTATGCAGCCTTAGGGAATATTTCCTAAACGCTGACGTGGGTATGCATCGGGATGTGGTAGCGGTGGACAAAGGCCTCACTCCGCTCTCCTTAGGTAACGAGAATTGCCGCAAACCTGTAGTATTAGATACTAATGACCGCAGAGAAGTATGTCAGAGCAAGGAGCTTCACGGACGCTATTACCGAGCCCTTCATGGGTCTGAAGTAGATTTATTAGCGTCCGTAGCCTGGCTACGTTTTGGTGACCTCTTCGGGGAAACCGAAGGTTTTGTCTGTGCGATTATGGACGAAGTTATGATGACGAATAACTATCGGAAATATATTGTGAAGGATGGTACCGTAGACATATGTCGGGCATGTCACAAACCGGGGGAATCCATTCGTCACATTATCTCCGGTTGTTCTCGCCTGGCTAACGGAGAATATTTGCATAGACACAACCTCGTAGCCAGGATTATTCACCAGCAACTTGCGCTCAAATACAATCTTGTGGAATCAGAAGTACCATACTATAGGTATGTGCCCGACCCAGTTCTCGATAATGGCAATATTACACTATACTGGGATCGGTCTATCATTACTGACAGGACTATTGTTGTCAATAAGCCTGACATAGTGGTGATAGACCGATTAGAGCGTCGCACAATGATTGTTGATATAGCAGTCCCCCATGACGAGAACCTCGTGAAAGCTGAGATAGAAAAAAAAAATAAGTATCTTGATCTGGCACGCGAGGTTGTCGACATGTGGGATGTGGAGACAGCAATCATTGTGCCGATAGTCGTCTCAGCCAATGGCATAATAGCCAAGAGCCTCGACCAACATCTAAGGAGGCTCTCGTTGGGCAGCTGGATCAAGGGCAGAAAGCAGTACTCCTGGAAACGGCGCGTATTGTGAGGAGGTTCCTCTCTATGGAGCCCTGACCACCAGTAGCTTGGACCCTGTTACCGATACCGGTGGGCTACTATTTTTTATATTTTTAAATGTTTTTATTTTTTATATTAATATTTAAAAATGTAATTTATATGTACATAGATTTAATAAATGGAATAATAATAATAATAATAATAATTCTTTATTGGCATAACAATTTTTACAGACTTTGTGAAGCCCTGTCTACCGAGCTAGGTACACAATACCTGTATTTCGGTAGTCAGTGTCTTCTTCTCAATAGGTTGTGCAACTTATATGCAATGAACCAAACTATGTTATTTAAAATTACATTAAATTAAATATAAAACATGAATGGATATAATTGAAATACATCATTAAAATAAATAATTACAACTTGACAATAAAAAATTACAAATAAAAAAATAAAAAATAGGAAAATTAAAACAATATTTAACAACACAAATTAAAACATAAAAACTCTCGCCTCTCTCCCATGAGGGTAGGCAGCAAAATAAAGTTTATAATTTAGTAAGTCTATTAGGTACATTAGCTAAAAAGATATTGAATGTCTGCGAGTGCAATATTATAAAAAATATATATTTGTGAATAGTATGTTATGGTTAGATGATGAGTTTTTTTGTGAGTTTGGTGTATGAGGGTGTAATTTTGTGTGTGTGCGTGGTATGTGTGTGCGTGTGTCTGTGTGGCGTGTGAGTGTGTGTTTGTATTTTATTATGTGTACAATTGTAGGAAGTTATATCAGATTTGCTTCACATCATTGAGGAAGTAGTTTTTCTGTTTTTCCATAGTCCTGTGTTTGTAGCCATATCTTTGCTTTTTGTTTAGCTTCGTGATTTGTAAGAGAATTAATATTAAGGGTCTTGTTTAGCTTATTGTATAAGTATATGGTCAAAAAAATACGTTGACGCCTAGCAGACGCAGTGTTGCATCGAAAAGGTGTACAAACGTCAGGGACAGTACGTTTACTTTGCGGTTTCTTATAAAAGGTGTAACGCTGTGTTGCTTATTAACAACCTGCAGTATATATGTTTGTCTGACAGTAAGTACATTACACTTTTCATACAATTCGGCAGTGGGAAATCTATGGGGTCTAAAGGTCATAACTTTTAATAAGGATCTTTGTGCTCTTTCTACTTGTATCATAAACGTTTTGCAAGCACCTCCCCAGACTACAATACAGTAACTCAACACTGATTGCACAAGTGCAAAGTAAACTCTGCGCAATAAGTCTAAGTCAGCTACATGTCTCAATTTATTAAATACCCATATCACTTTCCTGACACGGGTAGTGGTGAGATCTATATGTTGACGCCAGCTTAGTTTCTCATCCACTAGTATACCAAGATACTTAACATGTGCAACCTTAGTTAAGGGCAAACATGAGCAGTCTGTGTCAATTGAAGCTAAGCCACATGTATGTTGCTTAATATTTATGTTTATAGGCTTTGATTTAGAGAAGTGGAATTGCAAATAGGTAGATTTTGAGAGGTTTAATCTGAGAAGATTAGCCTTTAACCAATTACCTACTTTATGCAAACCAGATTCAGCCATATTTCGAGCTTCATCCCAGGTATCTCCATGAAATATCAAAGCCGTGCCATCGGCATATGTAAATATTTTTCCGTTTGAAAGGGATTGTTGGCATAGGTCATTGATGTAAATTAAAAAGAGGCTGGGGCCGAGAATACTGCCTTGCGGAACGCCATAGGTTACCCTCGCATCTGAACTAAGGTATTCTTTAATTTTAACGCGTTGTGTGCGGTTATAAAGAAAGTCTTTAAATATGTTTAAAGCATTACTGCGAATACCAATCCGATCCAACTTGTCCACAAGAATGGGAATCGAAACGGTATCGAACGCCTTGGTGAGGTCGAGGAAAACGCCAATACATTTCTGTTTGGCGTCTAGTTTAAGCGTAACGTGGTCTATTAGTTGGCTAACAGCGTCTTCAGTACTCCTTCCAGACCTAAAGCCAAATTGAGCGTCCGACAGTACTTTGTTGTGGTCCAAGAAACTAACGAGCCTACTATTTAGAACCTTTTCAAATATTTTTGATATTGTTGTAAGTACAGAGATGGGCCGATAATTTCCAACGTCGTCCTTCAATCCACCCTTGTAGACAGGAGTAATAAGGGATTTTTTAAAAACCTCTGGAAAGACGCCTTGAATTAAGCAGATCTCGATGAGCTTTGTCAGGTGTGGAGTCAGTATATGTTTAGCTAATTTGAGAAGTTAAGCTGGAATAAAGTCCCATCCAACGGCGCAGTGATTTTTTAGGTTCATAATTAGTGATTCAATTTCAGTTTCGTCAGGGGGAAGTAAAACAATTGAGTTTAGACTTGTAGGTATGTCAAAATTATGTGGTGTTTTGGTTTGTATGACATTGTCTGCGAGCTGTTTACCCACATTTGCAAAATAATTATTTACCTCATCTACGGCCTGTAATCCATTTTTAGTTACAGGTATCAATTGGTCAGCTAATGACTTTTGTTTTTTTGTGTCAGTTATCGTTTTGATTGCATTCCACTTGTCTTTATTCGTTTTTGCATCCTCCAGTAAGGATTTTTCATATCTTCGCTTCACTTTTTTGAGTAATGTGTTACAGAAGTTGCGATATCGTTTATTGGATGTTTCTAAAGTTTTGTTTTGTAGCTGTATATCTGTAGATTTTAATATAAACTGTCAACCAAAATTAGTTTGAACGAAATCAGGTCAGCAGTTTTTGAGATACAGCGTATTTTATAAAACCGCAAATATAACTTTGTAATTCATACAAACACTATGAAAAACAAAGTTATTTAGCGTAGTTGTAAAAATGTAAATAAGCTAGTTTTAAGAAATTAAAAAATATATATTATATTATTGTAGTTACTACGGAACCCTTCATGGGTGAGTCTGACTCGCACTTGGCCAATTTTTTAACATCTCACGCAAGCATTTGTGTAAACAAACCACACCCACTAATATTGCATAATATGATGTAATTCCAAGCAGTAAATGTATTTTAAGACTCACTTTTGACTACCATCTCACCTTGATGATGCGGTCGAAAATGAAGCACGCTTACCTAGAAGTAACCTATTTTTTTGTAACCGATTTTCTTGACTGAAAGACCTCCAGGTTATAGCTATCAGAAAGTACAGGCTCTGGAAGGGAATTCTATTCCTTAGCCGTACGCACAATGAAAGTATTCCCTAAACGTTTTGTGCGTATGGGTGGGATCATTTTCTTCTTATCATGTCGATGGCAAATGGCTGTATTGAGTCTGTCCAGAACAGGGCAACAAGTTTGGCACCGTCGAAAGCTTCCATCAAGTCCAGCAGTGAACAGGTGACAGGATACGCAGGACAGGAAATTAAATGCGCCATGTTTGTGGAGCATCACATATACAACGTGTAACGGAAACCCCATATCTATCCATAAGGACTGAAGACAACATCTGGTATGGAGTCTCTATACAAAGCTTCAGCTCAAAATAAGTGACTCACAGAATTGACCCCAAATTATTGGTTTCATATATTTCTTGAATACCAGTAATAACAAACGTATCACAGCACTATGAGGGTCGTCCACTTTCCACGTCACTTGCCAATAAAACGATAATTCTCTTCGTTCTTCTTAATTTGAAAAATTCGGCCTCTGGTATCAATGTATTGAAATTTCTAATATGCTCCACACATGTAGACATAGGATTAGAAAACCCTTGCCATATCGTTTGTTATCATCCAAAGAAGCCGTGCACTCGGTATGTATATACCCTTTAAATTACACGTTGTATACTCCAAGACAGAGTCATCAATATATTTCTATGCGTGGGATGTCCACTATGTAACGATGGTGCATCGCCGTTTATCTTGTAGTCCAATGATGGAACAGGTATCATCATAACCCGTTGAATATGTGATGATGCAGTATTCATTTCTCTTTCTGATTACAAGAGTTTCTTTTTAAATGTTTTCTAGATATATTCTTTTGTACGACGTTTTAATTTACAAAGGTACGTATCTAAGTGGCAATGTTCTCGTAGTGTGTCTGATATATTCGTTCATTCCAAGAATTCTTAGAAACTAATATAGAATGTCTTCATAAAAGGCCATTTATATACAATGTCAGTTTCTAAGTAGCAATTTTAACACAGCTAGTTTACTGTTTCTTTATATTATTTAGTTTTATGAAATTTTTGCCCTTTTAAGAAAGGGCAAAAATGCATTCATTCTTGAAAAATGTATTTTTGTTTAAGCATTGTCTGTATCATTGTATTAGCTAGCTTATTTGAGGTATGGTGACAATTTAGTCCCAAATTAAAATACATTTTTGTTCTTTGCTATCCATATTAAATATATTTTACGCACCTTTAATTATAAATGATATTTATCGTGCCAATTATGTTCTTAAATCACACTAGAACACTATTTTTATAACAATATTTTTTCTCAAATTTACACTTGAGAAGCAACACATCGATTTGAGTGAATCTGTCCAAATAATGCAAACATTCGTCAGTCAGCGACTTACACCTTTACGGATTTTGAATACACTTTGACAAGTTGTATCTCAAGTAGAGGTTCTTAGTCATCAATCAAACTACTTATCGACTATTAACTTTCTTCTTCAAAGCTCCTAAGAAATACGAGGTGTGGCAATTAAGTTTCGGGAATTTGTCAATAAAAAAGAGGAAAATGAAGTTTTAGGAAAAATTTTACTATCGGTCTTCACAATAATTTCCCTCTAACTCCACACAATGATTCCAACATTTCTCCCATGATTGGAAGCATCCTTGGTAGTCCTCCGAAGTTAGCCCGTTTAGCACCACGGTTACAGCTTCTTGGACCTCCTGAACGCCGCCATGATGAGTTCCCTTGAGGTGCGAATTCATCTTGGGGAATAGAAAAAAGTCGCAGGGAGCATTATCGGGGCTAAAAGGTGGGTGATGCAACGTTGGCATGTTTTTGGCCAAAATCTCTGGCACAACAAACGAGGAATGGGCCGGTGAATTGTCGTGATGCAAGATCCAGCCATCCTTGGCGAGTTCGCGTCGCTTAACTCGTAAGACAATGCACGAATGCTTAGGCGACGGTCAGACGTAACCAACATACGCAAACGATCAACATTCGCATCGGTACGAGAGGTGACGGGAGCTCCTTCACGTGGATCGTCTTCCACCGATTCACGCTCTTCCTTGAACCGCTTCGCCCATTCAATCCCACGCATTTTTGACATGCTATCGTCCCCATAGACAACCTGCCATTTTCGGAGGACTTCCGAGGGTTTTTCGTCAGATTTCACTAAAAAATTGAATCACAACACGTTGCTTGTAATGTACGTCATACATTTTCACAACGCCACTAAAAAGTTACTTGTAAAAAATACGCATTAAACACAAACCAAACATGCTATCTACTTCAACTTTGAACTCTAACTAAAAGGAAGATCCTCCTCTTAGACAGATGATGACGAATGAAAAAGTGTTGCCAGTTTTTAAATTATAACTAAATTCCCGGAACTTAATTGCCACACCTCGTTGTACATATACAGTAATGTCAGTAATACCCCGACTTACGCTACCCCATTTTACGCGAATTCGGAGATACGCAGTTTTTCTTTTTGATCACTGCGCTCATCGGCGTGTGTCATTATTTCACGTACGCAGTGCACATTATTGATTTATCTTTAATTATGTCATTCAGAAGACCAAAAAAGATTCATTTGAACCCAACAAGACACGAAAAACAATATCTTTTGAGTGTAAACTACACATACCTTATAATTATGTATTTATAAGACAAGGTTGAACCCCGACTTACGTGCATTCGACTTACACGGCTATCTCTTGTTTCCACCTATCGCGTAAGTCCGGGGGGTATTACTGTATACGGATTATATTTTTTACTTCCCCTTTTTTAAAGTTCAAAAAATTAAATTAACGATCCATTTCTTTCATAGGAGCCATATACAAGGAAAGTGATTCGTGGATTGAATATTTTTTAGATTTTATCAAATCTCAAAAAATGAACTCCAACTTAAAATAATGGGGATTAAATCAAGTGTGCACAATAAAGTGTCCTAAAGGGAGCTTGCCCGGGGACGTGCCGTAGTCCTCAGATTTAATTAGGTGACGACGTCACCCTCACGGTAGTAATTTGGGTACAGTTAGGAAGATTTAAGAACGCTCGTATTTTAGACGAAAGAAAATGTTTTTTTAAGGAAAATGTTGTGATGTACTCGCAAAAATAAGTCATGCGTGAATTATTAATGTGTATTTTTGTGCTTCTATTTTTTTCATCACGCGAGCGTTCTTCGAAGGGATTAGTTGACGATGTCAGAAGATACTCAGGTAGGCACTGGATGCTAAGGGCCCAAGATCAACTGATAATGATATTTTTAAGTTCGCTTTGACAATTTTTACCTAAACAACTAGACTAGACTAGACTCATTGGCAACGATTCACTAGTCGAATCAAGGCTCCAGAACCTTGAACATCGACGACGAGTTGAGATCGGTTTTCTATCGGTTACATTTCGGGGAGTGTGCGATGGAATTACACAATCTAATTCCGCCAAGCCCGTTCCATCATCGGATTACAAGACAAACGGCGATCCGCCATCGTTACATGGTGGACATCCCACCCATCCGCACAAAACGTTTTGGGAATACTTTCATTGTGCGTACAGCTAAGAAGTGGAATTCCCTACCGGAGTCTGTGTTTTCTGATCGCTATAACCTGGAAGTCTTTAAGTCAACAGTGAATAGGTTACTTCTAGGCAAGCATGCTCCATCTTGGTAAAAGACCATTGTTTTTTTTTAATAATAGGCTCACGTTTGACCACCACCTCACCTGATGGTAAGTGATGATGTGGTTCATCATTTACCATCAGGTGAGATGGTGGTCAAACGTGAGCCTATTATTAAAAAAAAAAAACAATGGTCTTTTACCAAATTGTTAATTGTCTAGATGTAGTTAAAAACCAGTACTTTTACATAGAGCGACTGCCTATTTTGACCTGCACAACCCAGTAACTGGGTAACACAATACCGTTAACGAGACTGATGTCAGATTTCCTGGCTTCTGACTTCCCGTAACGACTCTCAAAGATGTACCTCCTTTCGAAACCACGATAATGCTTTTTAAAGCACGGAACAGATTCAGTAAAAAGTGAATGTAGAATTTAGGTAGTTCTTGTTTTCGTGAGAGGCCTCTCGCGGTTCGAGTTAAAGAAGTTATCGGCTGTTTAACTGGACTTACCTTGATTAAAACTAATTAAAGCTATTTTGGTAGATTTCATATTACTAGCAATCTTGTTAACCCCTCCAACTAAGCTAAATTTGTTTGTGTCTGGAGTGGGTTCACGGCAATGGTTAATGGGTGAGGTTCGAGCTAGCAACCTATTGACGTTTCCAATTGGCGTATTAAGGTAGGTATGTAATATGTATGGGTATGTAAAGGGTTGCCATCCGTCCGGGTTTTCCCGGATTGGTCCTAGTTTGGAGAGCGTCCGGGGGCGTACGGGGGGATTTTCCCAATAAGCATCCAGATAAAACCCGGACACACATTGGTCTTACAGGTACCAAAAAGCACGATCTCTATTATTATTTTCCTATGGTATTTCATCTCATTGTTTATGTTACGTTAATTAAATGAAAAGGAAGACTGTTATTAATAAAGTTCTAACGCTCTACAATGTTATCACTTTATCAGTAAATAAAAACCATAATTAAACATCGTTGTTTTTAGTTTCAAGTTCAAAAATGTATTTTTCTACGGTGTCCGGGGAAAAACTGTGATTTAGTCTGGGGCCGGCAAATTTGGTAATGGCAACCCTAGGTATGTTCCATATACCCAATCCTAGATGTGATGGAAATAATTAGATTATTTCAGAGTTGATTGTGCAGTCAATCAAAAACATAAAAGCATTTATCAAATTCCAGCATTAATTACAAAAGGATTACATTGGTAGAACGCTAAACATTAAAACGTTACGGCTTTGGATTATGTCATGAAATTGGAGCAAGATCATTTGAAGAGACTAATGTTCAGAAGCCAGATTTGTGGGTTCAACCAGTATTGAAGTAAATAACATTAATTTAATCCGTATTAGATTATAAATACGAGAGTGTGTTTGTAGGTTTATCCTTCTTTCAAGCCAATACGGAGCAACGGATCGATATGGTTTTTTATGTGGTGACAATTGAAAGGCTGGAGAATGATATTTTTGAGTCACAGTTTTTCTGAAAAATAAAAATCACTTGAGCGAAGTCACAGTCAGAAGCTAGTGAATTTATAAAGTTTAGAATTCTTACTGACTGTTTTTTAGGGTTCCGTAGCCGAATGGTAAAAAACGGAACCATTATAGTTTCGTCAGGTCTGTCTGTTTGTCTGTCTGTCCGTCCGTCCGTATGTCACAGTAATTTTATTACGAAACTATTAAGACTATACATCTGAAACTTGGTAGGTAGATGTATTCTATAAACCGCTTTCCAACTTTAAGAAAAAAAAAATAAATAAAGGGGGCTCTCCATACATGGAACTGAAACTGAAAATATTTTTTTTTTTCATGAAATCTATGCGTGTGTGGTATTTATAGAAAGGTCTTTAAAAATTACATTGAGGTTTCTAAAACCACTTTTTCATAAAGTCAATCGTTTAAAAGATATACGTTTCCAAAGTGGTAAAATGTGTCCCCTCCCCCTCTAACTTCTATAATATGGGGAAAAAATAAAAAAAATATTTTTTGTAGATCTTAATGTAAACTTTCAAAGAAAATTAATTTGAACGAGATCGAGTTAGCAGTTTTTGACATATACCATATTTTCTAAAATCGCAAATATAACTTTGTAATTCATACAAACACTATGAAAAACAAAGTTATTTGGTGTAGTTACTACGTAACCCTTCATGGGCGAGTCTGACTCGTGCTTGGCCAATTTTTTTTTGACCTGCCAGCGATGGCTGTGGTGATAATTTGAAATGAAGAAAAGATACAATTCTCTTCGGAAATGTTTTGGAAATTCCTCAGTGGAACATCAATTAGCTTAGTTGGAGGAGTTAACACGATTGCTAGTAATGTGAAATCTGACCATAAAAATAGATCTCTGAAAAAAAAAATCGAATGTGTTCTTCATAAAAATAAAACACACACCTCAGAAATGTTTTCAAATCCACCAATATCGAAATAAATATGCAAAACCGACCCAAAAATGCAATCAAGCCACTCCAACCCTGATCCCTATCATAGAGACCCACAGAGCATGGAGGCGTCACGTCAGCCGCTGTTAAGCTTTGGTTTCCTAGGAAAGCGGTGCCGTCATATAGCGGCCGTAATATTACGGACGCTAAAAGGCGGCCGTCTTTACGGTGACGATATGTGGAAAGTTCCACGGCCGTTTTTTCACACTGTCAGTCATTTTTTTAAAGCAAACGTCAAACGAAAAGTATCCAAGATACGTTCGAGCCCAAACGAATCCTATTCAAATACGAGAAACCTTGAAAAAATACTTCAATGGACCAGGGGCTATTGAGTGGCAACATAATTATGCGACACAACATTAGGCTGTTCTTAAATAAGATAAATGTAGCTAATTAAGTACTGTAATGTGAAATGAAAATAGATAATTATAAACTTTTTGTAACTTGTATATACTTGCTAACCTGTTTTATTTAATATTTCTCCAATTTCACGCCACCAATTCTGTTTCAATTGACTTTTTCTGTATTCTTTACTTTTTATATTATAAATAGCTTCATGGTTACGTACGAAATCTATTAAAATTTCGTCATCCTCGCTGCTCCAAGAGTTGGAACTCATTTTATACGTTATTCCGGTAAAAGAAAACACAAATACGTATTAAAATAGCTTCACCGCTATCAATGAAACGTTCACGAAACCATCTGACACCGTCAAGACGGCCGTCATGCAAATGACGGCACCGCTTTTTGACGTTACGGTGTCAGTTACCGTTCTCTAGGAAACCGCGCCATTTTGTTTACATAGACAACGTTCTAGTGACGTCATTCACCGCTGTATTACGGCCGCTATATGACGGCACCGCTTTCCTAGGAAACCAAAGCTTAAGTAACATGCAAAAACTATCAAAGGGTTTTTACACGTCAGTTTAAACTAAACGAGGTCTGTATTTCCTTGCTTATTATCCGGATAAGAAACTAAAAAGCAGCACTATCTATACTTAAAAAAATATCAGCTTACTCGGTCACTACCATTTACTTAGCCTTTTCCCCAGTATTCGTGTCCCAGGCTAACCAGATGCAGCTGAGTTTTTGTGTTTTACACGGAGCGTCTACCTATCTGAAATCCACAAACCAGTATCTTCACTTTGGCAAGACTTGGGACAGACTTACAAATGACAGCCGTGACCAACGGCTTACCATGCTTTCCATGTCACGGAGGAATCGATATGTCATTTATTATTAATATTTATTATTATTTCCTTTATTTCTAATTATACACATATAAATTACATTTTTAAATATTTCTATAAAACACAAAAAAAACATTTAAAAATATAAAAAATAGTAGCCCACCGGTATCGGGAACAGGGTCCAAGCTACCGGTGGTCAGGGCTCTAGAGAGAGGAACCTCCTAACGATACGCGCCGTGTCCAGGAGTACCGCTTTCTGAAGCAAGCCCTTGATCCAGCCGCCTAACGAGAGCCTCCTAAGGTGTTGGTCGAGGCTCTTGGCTATTAAGCCATTGGCTGAGATGACTATCGGTACAATGACTGCCGAGTTCACATCCCACATGTCGACAATCTCATGCGCCAAGTCAAGATATTTGATTTGCTTATCTTTCTCGGCTTTCACGAGGTTCTCGTCATGCGGGATGGTTATGTCGACAATCATGGCACGCCTCTCGTTTCGGTCCACCACCACTATATCAGGCTTATTGGCTACAATAGTCCTGTCAGTGATGATGGACCGATCCCAGTATAATGTGATAAGGCCATTATCGAGAACTGGGTCGGGCACATACCTATAGTACGGCACTTCCGATTCCACAAGAGAATATTTCAGAGCAAGTTGCTGATGAATAATCTTGCTGCAAGGTTGTGCCTATGCAAATATTCTCCATTAGCAAGACAAGAACAACCAGAGATAATGTGACGGATTGATTCACCCGGACGGTGACATGCCCGACACATGTCAACCGTGCCATCCTTCACAATAAATTTCCGGTAGTTGTTCGTCATGATAACTTCGTCCATAATTGCACAGACAAAACCTTCGGTTTCCCCAAAGAGGTCACCGAAGCGCAACCAAGCTACGGACGCTAATTGGTCTACATCGGGCCCTTGAAGGGCCCGGAAAAAAACGTCCGTGTAGCTCCTTACTCTGCCATATCCCCCTTCGATCGTTAGTGTCCAGCACTGCAGGTTTGCGCCAGTTCTCATTAGCCAAGGAAAGCGGGGTGAGTCCCATGTCCACTGCTACTACATCTCGATGCATACCCACTTCAGAAGCAAGGAAATGTTCCCTGAGACTGTATACCTCGCGGTTGTGGAGAGTTTTAGCATTCAAAAAGCCTCGACCTCCACATTTCCGCGGGATATACAGCCTCATCACTGACGAGCGTGGGTGATGCATTCGATATGCAGTCAGCAATGTACGAACTCTCCTATCCAGGGCGTCAAGTTCAGTTTGAGTCCATTTGAGTACGCCGAAAGAGTATATTAACACTGGCATGACCCAACCGTTGAAGGCACGCACCTTATTTCCGCCCGATAGAAGGCTTTTAAATACCTTCTTTAGGCGTCCAAAGAAGCGCTCCTTCAACGATTGCTTCATGTCAACTTCATTGATACCTAACGCTTCCGACATACCCAAATACTTATAGGTTTCGGTTGGGGAGAGGCTTCTCAGGTTTATGGAATTCGAGGGTTGAGATCCCACGGATTCCACAATCTCCCCTCGCTTTACATGCATAATCGCACATTTGTCGACACCAAACTCCATCCTAATGGCACTACTGACAGTTTCAGTTACCTTCAGTAGTTCCGTCAGTTGTAGACTAGTGGCGCCAAAAAGTTTTAAATCATCCATGTAAAGGAGGTGAGAAATAACCTGACCATCTCTTTTCAACCTATAGCCTAGGCCTGAATTCTCCAGCAGTGTGCTTAGAGGATTCAAGGCTAAGCAAAACCAAAGCGGACTCAAACTATCGCCCTGAAATATACCTCGCTCGATCCTTACCGGTTCGCTGTACCTTGGGATAAATCGACATCCTGGATAGCAAAGAACTGTCCTCCATTGTCCCATACATGATGTCAGAAAGGTGCGTAAAGTTGCATTAATTTTATACAATTCTAGCACCCTCATGAGCCATGTATGGGGCACTGAGTCATAGGCCTTCTTGTAATCTATCCAACATGTCGACAGATCTTTTTTGGAACGTCGAACCTGTTGGCTAATGGCCATATCAATGAGGAGTAGCTCCTTAGTACCGCGGGATCCATTCTTACATCTATTCTGAGAGGTAGACATGATGTGATTGTCTTCAATGTGTTTGTTAATTTTAACCCTCAAAATGGATGTCAGAACCTTATAGACCGTTGGTAGACACGTGATTGGTCTATAATTTTTGGGTTCCGCGGTGCTACCAGATTTGTGGAGCAGGCGGGTAACTCCAGTGGTAAAGAACTCAGGTAGCGAGTCAGATTCTAGGGCAGATTGGTACTGAGACGCCAAACGGGCGTGCGATCTTGTTAGCCACTTGATCCAAAAGTTATGCAGTCCATCCGGCCCTGGAGACTTCCAATTAGGCAGCGGACGGACTGCATGGGCTACATCTTGGGGGCTGATAGTAATTGGCCCCATTTCTTGTATTGAATCGCACACTCGCTCGACCTCCCGAGTCCAATCGCCTTCGGTGTGACTGACAGGTACCGACCAGATGTTGCAACAGAATGTACATAAGGCGTCATCATCGGGTAGGCACATATCAGTCGCACCTTGCTCCGGTCGCTCCCAAGCCCTATATACCCACCTTTCGTTACTTCGGAATGTGCGATTCTGGACGAATCGCTCCACTCGCCGTCCATACCTCCGAATACGGTTTGCCCATGCATACACCTTCTGCTTTAGGAAGTCGATGCGCTCTGTGACACAGGACATATAATTTTGTGGGTGAATATTGGTTCCCAAAAACGCCCGTCTCACAAAGCGCATCACTCTCGGGCGAGTGTTGCCCCCCCTAAAGCAAAGAAGTTTTCCGATGAGTGCCCTGGCCTCACCAATACGGCGCTCGATCCTACACTGCCAAGCTGGCACAGCGGGTTTAGGTCGTGTAGCTATGTCATTAGAAATTTTAACATTAGCTACACGACATCCCGCGACAGCTGCGCAGTATAAGACAGAGTGGGTATCGGCGAGGTCTTCGCAGTTATCAAAGTAGTCTGACAACTGCGAATCCAGAGCAGCCACCAGTGCCCTATTCCTATTATGCATGGGCAAACGAGGTAAGCGTGGTCTTATTTCAGGCGGCATGTTGCGATATTCCCGAATAGCACACTCCAAAGCACTCCTCAATTGCTCATTATACTGGGTACTTACGTTTGTAACTCTGTCACTACTCTCCTCAACTTGGATGTTGGGCTGTGGTGGTACCACCACAGTCGGCGTCGGATGCGAAGTGACACAGCTACTCTTTTCCGAACGGAGGCGATCAAGTACGGCTTCATCCAACATATGGTTACGTTGGATGACACGCACTTGATCCGATAGACGCTGGGCCGAAACGTTGACAGTTGGCTCAAGTACCTGAAACAGAGAGCGGATGCTCTCTCTGTTTCAGGTACTTACCACGGTACGCAATCAGTTTAGTTCCCCCCTCTGTGGCCCCATAGTATGAGCGCATGACGTTCTCATTAATGGATTGAGTCCATCGCATGCGCTGCACACTTCCACCGGCAGCGGGAACCCTATCAGAAGCCGGCGGGCCTCGAGATTCCAAGCAGGCTGGAGGTCGGCCTCTTCCCCGTCGACGCGCAGGTGGTGGTGTCGTCGGCGGCGAGAAGTATTCGTCGCTCGAGCTCGACGCAACTGCAGCGGCCGGAGTCTCTTCACTCACGGCTGGAGCTGGTCCTGGCGGCTGCGAGGCGGAGCTGAGCGACGAATCCGAAGATCTTGGGTGTGTACTTCTGAGCAATCGTGCCCGGTTTCTAGTCAACATAGTTTTCAATGCACGATGTTTTCTTTCATATTAGTCCATTTTTATAGATAGTAGATGTATTGTGGGATTAGTAGTAGTAGTAGTAGTAGTATTTATTTTACTATTTTCGTTTTATCTAACATTTTAAATAACTATTTTATATCAAAATTATTAATAAAATCGGGATGAAAAAATTTTTGACGTGCTTGTTGACAGCCGGGCCACAGATTATTATTATTTATTATTATTTTTTATTTTTTTTATTATTATTATTAAGTCATAAGTCATTTATTTCGGAACAATATACATCGTGTAGAAATTTTGTAAAATAAAACAATACCATGCAAATAAAACTAACAAAAAGATACAATGTCAAAGAAAATAACAAATTCAAGACGATAAAAGCCCACATTCAATTTACAATAAGTAGGTAATCGTATTTACAATAAAATAATCAGTCAAATAAAAAGGAAAAACAAAAACCAGATTAGTGTAAAAAAATCAAGAATAAATCTGATGGCTTAGACTCGCGAAGATAATATAATATATATAATATATTCCACAACTTTTTCACACAACGCCATCTAGTCCCAAACTAAGCAGAGCTTGTGATATGGATACTAGACAACTGATAAACATACATATATATTTCTAAATACATACATATTATGGATAAATTACACCCAGACAAAGAACAAATGACCGTGCTCATCACACAAACATTTGTCCTAGGTGGGAATCGAACCCACGACCTTGCGCATAGCAGTCAGGACCACTGACCACTATACCAACGGGCCTGTCAGATGACAGACAACGAAGCCAGCACAACGAATCCGTGCTCTGTGCATATATCAAACCACATTCAGAGGTAGGAATTGAAAAATGAATGAGCTGCCAATCGCAGATCGTCTGATTTCTGGATCCACCTTTCAATTTTTCCTGTTCACAAACAAAAACGATTCGACTGGTTCGGAATGAATCCGCTTGTCTTTTGTTTCACCTTACTTTTATCGACGTTCCTTTTAGTTTAGACTTCTGCAGTTCAGCATTCGAACTAATGGGTTTTAAGTTGAACATTGTTGCTAGGAATTTAAGTGAATGCAGTTTTATTCGTCCTTTAATTTAGGTAATTAATTGTTTATGACCGTGGTTTGAAAATGTAAGTTAATTTAGTGCTATCTACACGATCTGTAATTGGTTGCCAGTTATTGATTGAAATGGTTTGGGGTCAAAATTAATGTCATCTCTCTGTGAATGATTGGATGACAAAGATGGTGCAGTTGTTGAGAGATTAGTTTCTGCTCTACCTACCTAATGACTTAATACTTACTCTGCGCCTTTGTAATAATGTGAAACATATGAGACAAGGGTCTTGGGATCACTTATTACGTACTTACCTAATGCATGCAATCTTATTTCATTCATAAGCGCAAACATTCGGCAGCTGAGGCGCTTTCGCTCGCACTACAGCGCCGTCTCCTATCTCTATCCTTGTCTATCGGTAACTGTAGGCACAGAATAAAGATGGACAGTATGGAAACTAAGCCTAGTTGACGACATAATTACCTACGCTCCATTGAAGCGTTAGGATTGTCACTTTTAATGATTTCGGTATTGTTTTTTTTTTCACATTTTTGTTCTGTAGTGATCAATCCATCGAATTTAAATAACTACCTAGCTTACAAATACAATTTAAATGGGTGATTTCATAGCGTCGGTTAATCTCAGTAAAAGACGATAGTTTAAACATGAAAAACAATTTAATATTAACACACAACAACTTGTAGAACTATAGATCTGTAACTTTGTCATTACGGCAGCGTAACCTTTGTAAGTTTTATGTTGGATTCACGTTTTGACAGCACTATCGATTTTAGCACCCTCGAATACCATGAAAATGACACCCATGACAAAAAAATTGATACCTCTTGCAGCCGCCATCTTGGATTCACGTTTTGACACCACTATCGTTTTTAGTACCCTCGAATACCATGAAAACGACACCCATGATGAAAAATTTATACTTGTTGCAGCCGCCATCTTGGATTCACATTTTGACACCACTATCGTTTTTAGCACCCTCGAATACCATGAAAACGACACCCATAACGAAAAAATTGATACCTGTTGCAGCCGCTATCTTGGATTCACGTTTTGACAGCACTATCGTTTTTAGCACCCTCAAATACCATGAAAACGACACCTATGATGAAAAAATTGATACCTGTTGCAGCCGCCATCTTGGATTCACGTTTCGGCAGCACTAGGTATCGTTTTTAGCACCCTCGAATACCATGAAAACGACACCCATGACGAAAAAGTTGATACATGTTACAGCCGCCATCTTGGATTCATGTTTTGACAGCACTATCGTTTTTAGCACCCTCGAATACCATGAAAACGACACCCATGACGAAAAAGTTGATACATGTTACAGCCGCCATCTTGGATTCATGTTTTGACAGCACTATCGTTTTTAGCACCCCCGAATACCATGAAAACGACACCCATGACGAAAAAATTTGATACCTGTTGCAGCCGCCATCTTGGATTCACGTTTTGACTGCATTATCGTTTTTAGCACCCTCAAATACCATGAAAACGACACCCATGACGAAAAAGTTGATACATGTTACAGCCGCCATCTTGGATTCACGTTTTGACAGCACTATCGTTTTTAGCACCCTTGAATACCATGAAAACGACACCCATGACGAAAAAATTGATACCTGTTGCAGCCGCCATCTTGAAAACGACACCCACGATGAAAAAATTGATACCTATTGCGGCCGCCATCTTTGATTTACATTTTCAACCGACGACAAAAAAAAGGAGGAGGTTATCAATTCGACGCGTTTATTATTATTTTTTTTTTAATGTGTGGTCACCGAGTACTCGAAGACGGCTGAACCGATTTGGAAAATTCTTTTTTTGTTTGATAGGGTATACTTCGAAATTGGTACCATTTGTCACCAAGTCAGGATCTGATGATGGGATCCTGGAGAAATCGAGGGAACTCTTCAAATATTATAGGCACACCTATGGGGTTTTGGGTATTTCTTATAGTAACTTCTGCAGTTGCTCTCAAAAAGTACCATTTCGGGAAGTGGAACCGATGATGAAGACCACAGATGGTCGCCGAAACTACTCAATAATAAGTATTTCGTGGATTGTGATTCGATTACTTGAATATGGATATTAACTCCTCAAAAATTAACGGCCCAGCATTGGGAAAAGCAATATTTTGTAAAGTGTTATAAGTAGTTGACATTTAGGCTCTTGTAACTAGGTAAATTAAAAATCAACCAACTAAAAAGAGTGAAATAAAAACTTTTTACCAAAAAACTAAACCGACTCCCAAAAAACACTGCAAAGTGAAAAATAACTTTAATTTCGGAAGTCGGTGCCAAAAACGAAAATACAAAACTAAAGACACCGACTACCGAAATTAAAGTTATTTCTCACTTTGCAGTGTTTTTTGGGAGTAGGTTTAATTTTTTGGTAAAAAGTTTTTATTACAACTATTGCACTATCGGCTTTAAATATCTTCTAGTCTAGTTACCGTGGATGTATGCGTGCGCCGAGCCCAAGTGCGCGCACTTTTATGACACTCCATACTTCACAAATTTTGCGGTGCGGTAGAACTACCGGAAATGCGGCCACCGCAAGGCAGTGCGCGCACGGCCTTAGAGGTGTAGAGTGTTGCGATGTTAAAAATTTTAAGACATGTTACCCACCATCACAATGAGACCGCGTTGTGGATCACAGCCCATTCCTTCTCATAGAGTGGACGCCTGTGTCCCAGCGGCGGGTACGTTATAGAATATAGACTGATTTTAATTAATACAAACAAATAAAAAACAATTTTTTACACTTTATAAAACTGATATATTTATTTTCAATCGCCCTCCGTTATCCTGCCTAACCCAGTCCTACATAACACCATTTCGAACTCACCAAATTGTCATCTTAATTCAATAACCGTTCAAACCCCCGCACTAATCACACCCAAGCAAGCCTTAGGGGAAATGTAAGTGACATAAAATGACATTTCGTAGAAAATCCGTCATTTCGTGACAAGATGGCGCACACCCACGGATTCATTATGGGGGACTACATTTATAACCTGTCGTAACAAGACTTGGGCTTAAGATTATTAATTTTCTCACGTAGGTGGAACTATGTGCCTTAATATCAATTAAGGGCTGGAATATAGCTGTCTGTATGAATACAAATTGGTTAGGTTAGGTTTTACTGAGGCGATAAAATAATAGAATAATAAATCTTGATGAAATTGCTTAGTGAACTCATTAAAATACATTATTAACATGTATAAAATCGGCAAGTGACTCAACACGTGGGAGCAAAAATAGCCTAGTAACTGGTTTGAAAACTGATTATTAAATAAATCATCAAACTGGACTCTGGAAGCGTAATTATGAATAACTCGCAAACAGTTGTAGGAATACTTTCATTGTGCATACAATTAAGGAGTGGAATTCTCTAATGGAATCTAGTTTCCTGATAGCTATAATAACTCTCTCATCTTCTTTATCCTGGGGTGTAAATCAAGAGCGAATAGGTTATTTTTTTTTTTTTTTATGTACATCCAACGGAATTATTTATTCATTTAACAATTTACATTGATTACAACAAATATACAAAATTATGTACTAAAATACAAACTACAATAAAGCATCAAAAAATTCATCCTCAACGCTGTCGGCTGGCAACGTACCTAAGATACTGGCGGCATTGCCTCGTTGTATGGCAATGCTTAGCCGTTGACCAAAGAAATAGCCAGCCCTTGGGTCACGGGAAGCGTCAACGAGCCTTTTCGATATTTCTTTAAAAAGGCTGTGAGCACACGGGCCCCATGGTCCGAGAGTTTCGACCCCAAACGGCTCGAAAATATAGTTATCACCGAGATGACTATATTTACGCCGCTTGAGGTTTTCCGCAGCCGCAGCGGGAGCGCCAGCACAACATGATGAACTGGGAAGATGGGATGGCGCGACAGTATCGACACAAGTTGCGTCCCACACTAAAGGCCTACCCATCTTCCAAGGAAACAATGACATGCCGTCCGGTCTCTTGCCATCGTCACGCGCCAGTCCAATGGGTTCCAATACGGCTGGAACGCCGACGGTGACAAGGGCTCGTCGGATAATGTCATTTAAGTTGGCATGTCGTGCAAAACGACCCGCACTACGGCTGCAAGAGAGACCATGGTGCCCGAGGCTGTTGACCGCTTCCCCACAATTACAGCGATGAGGGGAACAACAAGGGGCTCCTAGGCGTAGTGAAACAGCGATGCGGAAAGTGGTGTCGTCGAACAAAGTGCCAAGATTTGAGGACGGTAGAGCATGTAACCAAAGACCTGATTCCCACTTTCCCACAGCCAGCAGACGAGCACACTCAGCAGAAGTAGCAGACGTGGTTAGTAAATTATTCAGAACTACTCTGCAGAGCGGCTCGTCCCACCGCCTCTGGGAAGATGGTATAACAGGTAGGTCAGAATTCGGACAAGCGAGATTCCAGGCATCAATAGCCTCAGTGAAGCACGGCACATTGAAATCAATCAGTGTGGAAGCCAGGATATTCCTGATTAATTTCTCAGTGCTGTGGACCGAGGAAATGAAAGCCGGTAAACTAATACTAGAAATTTTGCGGATTCCGAGCCCTCCCATGCGGATGGGAAGAGAGGCTTGGGCCCAAGCTCGGTCATCCAAAGCCACATTCAGAATTAAGGACAAAGTTCGTCTGATAATTTGATCCATTTGAACTAAAAGTTGATGGTGCTTCCACAAATGGGAAGCACGAAGAGAGTATGTTAATTTAGGGCCGAAACAGCAGAAACGAATTATAGTGATGGCCGAGTGCATATTGATTTGGAGCAATCTTTCCGAAACGTCATTGAATTTATTAATTTGTTCTGCAATAAAGTCGGGAAAGGAAGTATCAAAGATTGGAGAACCAAGGAGACGGAGAGAACTTTTCTCAATAATTTGAATTCCAGGAGCTATTTCGTTAAATTTAGAGAGAGTCAGTAGTCTGTCAGTGTTGATTATTATTATTAGTGTTGTCGGTTATTTTTAGGTAAGCTTGCTTCATCTTCAACCACAATATCCTCGCCTGAGATGAGACATGATGGGGGTCAGACGTGAACCTATCATTAAAAAAATAAACTGCATAATCCCAAACGATACTTCCCTTACGATAATTTGTAGCTATGTATATCTATACTTATAATAAATCTGTAGAGAGGTCAATTCTGTACATGAAATATATTTCCAAAATAACTATCAGGGGGTGATTTGGGATCGATACTGATGCCAAAAATGCAATCAGTAACATTTTTGTCTGTCTAGACCAGGGAGTATTTTTTCAAATCAGTGGTCTAGACAGACAGACAAAAATTGCATTTCATTTCCTCAGTCTGTCTGAATAACCGTTATAGAAACAAAAACTACTCGACGGATTTTAACGAAACTTGGTAGAATTATTTTTCATACTCCTGAAGTGGTTATAGTATACTTTTCATCACGCTACAATCAATAGGAGCAGAGCAGTGAAGGGAAATGTTGGGAAAACGGGAGAAGTTACTCCATTTTTTTAGCTTCCGTCGCGTGTGCAACCTTAATGGTTAAAGCTACACAGAAATCATTTCATGACGGAAATGTTCTCCTTAAAATTATATAAAAAATATCCCGCGACAGCATATGTCTATCTTTTATGGTTGACTCCAGTTGACTCACAATAACACGTGTAACTCCCGATAGCTTAACAGTTCGAAGCTTTCTGATTATAATATTTATCTACTCTTACGTTTATAACACTCTCAGTCACCCCTAATTGAAAAAGTTAACATTATTAACTATTCCATAAAAAGAATCATATAAATCGGTATAGAAACACCAAAGTTATACATGAAATACGCTAATCATAAGCCATCGCGCGTGAATACTGAATCATGCTATAAGGATTATTTTTGAGAATCGGTCGCCGCGCTCGACGCGTCTCGCGGCCGAAGGTATAAAATTTCGTTCTATAGGTACTTAAGCCTCATGTGGACATATTATATTTCCCTACTAAATTACGAAAGTTAATCTGTCTGTTACATCAAAATCACTGAACCGTGAGGAAGGACATAGGCTACTTTTTTTTTACGAAAAACGACGGAAACTCGGACGAAGTCGCGTGCAACAGCTATCTATACTAATAATATAAGGCTGAAGAGTTTGTTTGTTTGTTTGAACGCGATAATCTCAGGAACTACTGGTTCGAATTGATAAATTATTTTTTAATTAAATAGTCAATTTATAGAGAAAGGCTATAGGCTATATATCATTACGCTTAGGCCAATAGGAGCGGAGCGCCAATGAAGAATGCTTCAAAATCGGGGTTAAATTTAACGTTAGCCCAAAGTAACTATTCCACGCGGGCGAAGTCGCGGGCAAAAGCTAGTATCTAATTAAATTAATTAAGAAACTAGAACATAATCGCAAATCACTACATGACTACTTATATAGAAGAAAATGATTACTATCGAGAGACCCAAAACTTGAATTTTTAGAATAGCTCTGCTCAGTAACCTATAACTTTCTTTCCCCCAAAGAGTACCTACCACAGTCACAAACACACATGTTTTTCAACCGACGACAAAAAAAGGAGGAGGTTATCAAGTTGACGCGTATATTTTTTTTATGTATGATTACCGATTACTCGAAGACGGCTGAACCGATTTGGAACATCCTTTTTTAATTTGAAAGAGTATAATTCGAAATTGGTCCCATTGTCACCAAGTCAGGATCTGATGATGGGATCCTGGAGAAATTGAGGGAACTCTTCAAATATTATAGGCACACCTATAGTGATTTGAGTATTTTTTATAGTAACTTGTATAGTTGCATTCGAAAAGCACCATTTGTGAAGAGGACCTGATGATGAAGACCACAGATGGCCACTGGAATTACTCAATATATAAGTTGGAATAATAAGTATTTCATGTGTTCCGCTTCGATTAATTGAATGTGGTTATTAAGCACAATATGCTCGTCACAATGCATATGGTGAAGTGAAGCTGATGGTGAAGTACCAGAAGAACTCTTCAACAATTAACGGCCCAAAATTGGGAAAAGCAATATTTTGTAGATGATTATAAGTAGTTGACATTTAGGCTCTTGTAACTAGGTAAATTAAAAATCGACCAACAAAAAAGCGTGAAATAAAAACTTTTTACCAAAAAATTAAACCTACTCCCAAAAACACTGCAAAGTTAAAACTAACTTAAATTTCTGAAGTCGGTGCCACAAACGAAAATACAAAACTAAAGACACCGACTACAAAAATTAAAGTTATTTTTCACTTTGCAGTGCTTTTTGGGAGTCGGTTTAATTTTTAACCGACTTCTGAAAAAGGAGGAGGTTCTCAATTCGGATGTTTGTTTGTTTTTTTTTTTTTTTTTTTTTTTTTAATGTTTGTTCGGGCATAGCTCCGTCGCTCGCCACACGATTTGAAAAATTCTTTTTTTGTTGGAAAGGGTATACTTCCCAAATGGTCCCATGAAAATTTTATCGACATCGAACAAGCTTATTTTAATATTAATTTATTAGAAAATTCTGGTTTGAGCACTAACATTATTAGTTTATTCCAATCATACAATCTTGTAAACCTATTTATGGAGCCCACTAGAATAACTCCTACTAGTGCCACTTGTTTAGATAATATTTTTACGGATGTTGTACCGACTCACAAAAAAATCATTAATTTAATAGACTCTGATCATTGTGGGCAATTAATTACTTTACCAAAAAAAGTCAATA
The DNA here is from genome assembly GCA_943138885.2 of Tholera decimalis. Lineage (NCBI taxonomy): Eukaryota > Metazoa > Arthropoda > Insecta > Lepidoptera > Noctuidae > Tholera > Tholera decimalis. The sequence goes on from OW964558.2 coordinate 42,855,207, forward strand.
AAATGTTAAAAAAGAATATCACTGTAAATCCAAAAACTAAATATCGCCTGGAAGCATTCAAAACTAAACTCTTAAATAAAATGCCCTGTTTGTTAACTAATGAGGACCCTAATAAACATTATAATGATTTTTTCAAAATATATTGCCAACAATTCGATTACACATTTATTCCCAAAATTGCTTCAGTAAATACTAACACTTCTTTCAGTGACTGGGCCACCACTGGTATTTATAAAAGTAGAAATCGGCTTTATGAACTCTATGAGGAGCGGTCTTACACTAACTCGGCAGAATTTCATTTATATGTTAAGAACTATTCTAAATTATTTAAAAAGGTCTGTTATATTGCCAAGTCTCACTACTTGAGTTCTAAAATTTAAAATAGTAGTAATGTAATTAAAACGACTTGGGATATTATAAAAAGCGAAACGGGAAGGTCTTGCAACCGAAATAGTGATTACACCCTCACTATTGATGATAATATAATAACATTAGATTCACAAGTCGCCACAGAATTTGAAAATTTTTTCACTGACATTCCTGTATCGACAACCAAGTCGCTAAAATCATCTACCATTGCTGCAGAAACACTACTTAAAAAAAATGTTCCAGTTTGTAGTTCAGAGTTTAAATTCCAATATGTTACTTCTAATGACATCATTAAAACTTTTAATTCTTTGAATGTTAAAAAGACTGCAGACCTGTGGGGTAATTCTGTTGATGTTACTAAGTCCATTATACACATTATTGCTCCTACATTAGCTGTTATATTTAATAATTGTATTGATTGCGGTGAGTTTCCTGATTTAATGAAATATAGTAAAATAATCCCACTATTTAAATCGGGTAGTACATCTGACCCTACTAATTATAGACCTATTTCTGTACTGCCCACTTTCAGTAAAATTTTTGAGAAAATTATTTTAATGCAGATGCAAAGATATTTTAATAAACACAAATTGCTACATAATAAACAATTTGGTTTTACAAAGGGTCGTTCAACAACTGATGCCGGTGTTGAACTTTTAGGACTCATTTATAATGCATGGGAAGATAAGTGCGATGCGTTGGGCATTTTTTGTGATTTGTCCAAGGCATTTGACTGTGTTCCCCATGAGACATTAATCAGGAAACTGCACTACTACGGATTCCGGGACACCTCTCTGAATCTTTTGTCCTCTTACTTGAGTGAAAGGATTCAGAGAGTCGATGTGAACGGCAAAAGATCGCCGGGATCTGTGGTCAAAATGGGGGTCCCCCAAGGCTCAATTTTAGGTCCCTTTTTGTTTCTTATTTATATAAATGATTTGCCGTACCTGATCAAAAATCATGACATAGTGCTATTTGCTGACGATACTTCTCTTTTATTTAAAATCAAACGTCAACAGCAGGTTACTGAAGAAGTTAACAGAGCCCTTGCAATTGTAGTTAGCTGGTTCAATGTTAATAATCTTCTTCTTAATGAGAAAAAAACCAAATTCCTAAAATTTACGTTACCTCATGTTAGACAAGTGAATACTAGTGTATCAATAAAGGGCGAAATATTGAAACCCGAAGATACCACAGTATTCTTGGGCATAACTTTGGATGCGAAGCTTCAGTGGAGCCCCCATATAGATAAATTGTCAAAAAAACTAAGTTCTGCAGCATATGCCGTTAGAAAAATACGTGGATTAACTGATATCGAAACAGCACGTTTAGTCTACTTTAGTTACTTTCACAGTGTGATGTCATACGGCATTTTACTTTGGGGAAATGCCGCCGACATTCACACAATATTTGTATTACAAAAAAGGGCCATTCGTGCAATTTATAAATTAAGTCCTAAGCACTCCTTAAGAGACAAATTTAAGGAGATTAATATTATGACTGTGCCATCTCAGTATATTTATGACAACCTCTTGTATGCACACAAAAATATTAATCTGTTTAAAAAATACAGTGATATTCATAGTGTAAATACAAGGAACAAAGACACATATGTCATTCCTAAAACAAGGTTAAAAAAAATAGGTGGTTCGTTTAGATGCCAATGTATACGTTTTTATAATAAAATTCCTAGCCATATTCAAAAACTAAGTATTAATAAATTCAAATTATTGATAAAACGTAAGCTATGTCAGAAAGCTTTTTACAGTGTTAAAGATTATATTGAGGACAAGAAGGCTTGGGAATGAGATGCTCCAGTGATATACGTGTGCCTTTTTTCAACCGACGACAAAAAGAGGAGGTTATCAATTCGACGCGTATATTTTTTTTTTTTTTTTTTTTTTTTTTTTTTTAATGTATGATCATCGATTACTCGAAGACGGCTGAACCGATTTGGAAAATTCTTTTTTTGATTGAAAGGGTATACTTCGATACTGGTCCCATTTTCATAAACGTCAGGATCTGATGATGGGATCTTGGAGAAATCGAGGGAACTCTTCAAATATTATAGGCACACCTATGTCGTTTTGGGTATTTATTATAGTAACTTGTGCAGTTGCTCTCAAAAAGTACCATTTGAGGAAGTGGAACTGATGATGAAGACCACAGATGGCCGCCGAAACTACTCAATAATAAGTATTGAGTGGATTGCGATTCGATTACTTGAATATGGATGTTACGCACTTTATGCTCGTCACAATGCATATGGTGATGTAGAGCTGATGGTGAAGTACCAGGAGAACTCCTCAACAATTAACGGCCCAGCATTGGGAAAAGCAATATTTTGTAAAAGGTTATAAGTAGTTGATAATTAGGCTCTTGTAACTAGGTAAATTAAAAATAGACCAACTAAAAAGAGTGAAATAAAAACTTTTTACCAAAAAATTAAACCGACTCCCGAAAAACACTGCAAAGTGAAAAATAACTTTAATTTCGGAAGTCGGTGCCAAAAACGAAAATACAAAACTAAAGACACCGACTACCGAAATTAAAGTTATTTTTCACTTTGCAGTGTTTTTTGGGAGTCGGTTTAATTTTTTGGTAAAAAGTTTTTATTATTTCTTTCTTTTTAAAATTATGATTGATGATTTATTTTTGATTAATTAAAATTTTGCTTTCTCAAGTATTGTATATACCTATTAATTTTTGTTTTTGTTTGTTGTTTTTTTTTATATTGTTGTTTTTTTTTATATATATATAATTATTTCATTATTGTAAATGTGAGGACGATGTAGGTTATTCTTTCTTGATTGTTTTTGCTTTCACTATAATTTATTTAATGATGTCAAGCAGTTTGAGTACTTGTGTGGCCTACCCAAAGGTCCTTACTTTGGTATTGTTCGTCAAATTGTTGAGCTCCTTAAGTTCTAAGTTGAGCTACACGATAACTGACAAATGCTTGCACTGTCTGGACAGGTCCGCTCAAATTTGCGTGGTTATTTCCTCAAAAGAATACCACAGACATGAACCTACATGCTTCTCATATACAAATACAAATTGTCTGGACTTTAAAAGAGACTTTGACCTCTGAGTTTGTTTCGGTGTTTCTTCTCAGAGTAGTCAGTTAGGAAATACCGGCCTCATCTAGCTAAACTAAACACGCAAAAAAACATGACGTGTAAAAGTGTTATTTATAACCAATTTACAGAATTTAAAAAAAAAAAAAAAAAAAAAAAAAAAAAAAAAAAGCCGTTTCTGAAAAATCAACAAAAGTCGAAAAAAAATATTTACATTGATGATCTTTTCGGTTACTCTATGTTGTGTTTTTTTGTTCGCGCGTTTTTAGTTTTTTGTAGTTGACATTTTGGCTTTTATAACTAGATTAATTACAAATTGACCCACTAAAAAGCGCGAAAATAAAAACTTTTTTGCAAAAAAATAAAACCGACTTCCATATCAAAACACTACAAAGCCAAAAATAATTTTAATTTCGGAAGGCGGTGTGAAAAAAAAGAAAATACAAAACCAATAACACCGACTACCGAAATTAAAATTATTTTTGGCTTTGTAGTGTTTTGATATGGAAGTCGGTTTTTGGTAAAACGTTTTCATATATTATTATGATACCTATGTTCAATAGGTACAAATTGTGTATATTTCAAAAGATGCATTGACCTTTGAGGTTGTTTCGGTGTTTCTTTTCTGGATCGTCAGTTAGGAAACACCAGCCTCATCAAGTTTCATTTAAAAGCAAAAAAGATACGAGTAAAAATGTAGCCAATTTGCGAAATAAAATATTATTTATTCATACTTTTATATCGTCAAATTAAAACTATGTCAATACTTACTACCTATTACTAACTTATATTGACTGAATCAACATTACTTTATTTGCGCAGTACCTCTAAAAACTAGGTCAAAAACTTTTATTTACATATAGAAGTTTGGAAGCTTCCAACAAAATGATGGATCTGAAAACTTTACAGACAGACCCTGTGAAAGTATTTGTGCCTCTCAATACGATCAAATACTTAAGTAAGTTTGTGTTTGTTGATATAATTTTGATACTAAACCTACCTGTTACTAGACAAATCGATCAATTTCGTAAGTGTGAGAAAGATAAAGATAAAGCTTAATCGCAATTATTTAACGTTAAAAGGCCCTATGTGAATAGATCGGTATCCTTAAAACCTTACTTCGTTGTCCGTCTGTCGGTCTGAAATTTATATTAGATACTTATATTCTCAGTCTCCTTTAACTGTAAAAAAATCATAATGCGATCAAAAGATTAGCATATTCTGCGTTTTCACAAGGGAATCAAAACCTATATGGTACTTCCTAAACCTAGAAACATGAAATTTTATAAAGAGCAAAGTCTTACAGCAGACGTTAAGGAAAACATTCAAAACTCTGCCACCCCTTACTACAAGTATAAACCTGAAACTATTCTAGAAAATGACACACACAAATTATATTATGACCGTGCCATACTTACAGATAAAACAATTCACTATAACAGACCAGATATAAGGCTACAGGATAAAATAAAAAAAATTAATTACCTCATAGATATTGCTGTTCCTAATACCCACAACCTACAAAAAACAATATCTGAAAAAATTTGCAAATACGCCGAACTTAAAGACGAAATCACAAGAATATGGAGACAAGAAAAAGTCTATGTCATTCCTTTAGTTCTATCCACGACAGGAATAATCCCCAACCATCTTCTCCGTAGCTTAAAATTAATAGATTTAGAGGAATCCGTATATATCAACCTTCAGAAAGCTGCCATATTAAATACATGTAGGATAGTTAGAAAATTCATGCAATTAGAAGAAGAAAACACACTCCCATCTTAAATACACACAACACGCTGCATTTACTTGACCTTGGTCCGTAAATGTAGCTGAAACCAGCCTAAAGAGCTGAGAAAAGAAAAACATCAGAGAATAATAATAATAATAATATTCCACAACTTTTCACACAACGCCATCTAGTCCCAAACTAAGCAGAGCTTGTGGTATGGGTACCAGACAACTGATAAACGTACATATATATTTCTAAATACATATTATAGATAAATTACACCCAGACAAAGAACAAATGACCGTGCTCATCACACAAACATTTGTCCTATTATTATTAGTATTATTGAACGTATATACTTAGATTTGTATGGGACCCTCGGTGCATGAGTTGAACTCGCACTAGGCCGGTTTTTAGGGTTCCGTTGCCGAATGGCAAAAACGGAACCCTTATAGTTTCGTCATGTCTGTCCGTTTGTCTGTCTGTCTGTCTGTCTGTACATCTGTCCGTATGTCACAGCCATTTTATTCCGAAACTATAAGGACTATAGATGTGAAACTTGGTAATTAGATGTATTCTATGAACCGCTTTCCGATTTTAAGAAAAAAAATAAAAAATATAAAAAAAAATGGGGCTCCCCATACATAGAACTAAAACTGAAAATTTATTATTTTATGAAACCTATGCGCGTGTTGTATCTATAGACAGGTCTTTAAAAATGAAACTGAGCTTACTAAAACCACTTTTAGACTTTAGTAATATCTAATGTGATGATATTGATACACAAATTGCTGCGCCCGCGAATTATAGGCGGCATAGGTCTAAATGTAAACGCACTCAACAAATAAACACACAATTGGTTTTCGAAAGAAGCGAAAATTTTATAACAACCAAGAAAATGCTACGCACTGATTTAAAAGAAAAAATGTTTTTAAAAGAAAAGATGTAAGTCCATGCAGTCTTTTTCCATCCAAAATACTGCACCAACGCTTAATTATGTTTTTATCACTTATTTTCCTTCATATTATTCACGATTACTGATTATTATCAAGTAAAATAACACAATATTTTACACGATTAAAAAGGCTATAAAACAAATTTGAGGATACTCATTATATTATTTTTCAGTAATGACATACAACCTCTAATCAATTTAAAGGCATACCAAAGGTAATCCTAACGCGCCATTATTTTGTTTTGATTGACGTCAAATGTTTTACAGCTGGGGACAGAGTGGTTTCAATGGGAATTGATGTTTTTACTATTTTTCTTCTAAATTTTCTTGCTTTTTTTTACTTTTTTTTTTCTTCATAAAGCTTTCCACGGACTTCATCAAACACAACAAAAATGAAATCAGCCAAATCGGTTCCGCCGTTCTCGAGTTTTACGCTTAGCAACACATTTAGCGATTCATTTTTATATATTTAGATTAGAAGTCGCGCAGGTCTGCGCTCCCGTGGATTTTATCACGATAAAACATAATCTTTCTTCTTTTCCAGTCGGATCAAGCCTGTAACCTTCCTCAAGTTTCATACTAATTCCATATCAAATTCCAAATCCACCCAGTACTTTCAAAGATTGGCTAGTCACAAACAAACTTTTCCGCTTAATAATATTAGTATAGATGTATAACTCATTCATAATCCCAAAACTTAAACAAATGTGGTCTCTCGAAAATTCAAAAGAGAAGCCAGTTCTCAGTCCAAAGTCATACAAGTCCGGCTAGAATTAAGTGGTCACTATAACTCAAACAAGTCGCTGGCCACTTGCGAACTCGCAGCAAATGATATTAGATATATGTTCTGTCTCTGAACAACTAAGTTTGGACTCGGACTGTGGTTTGCCGGATGAGGGTGATATATTCCACTTGGATTATAACAGGGATGGGTGTTTTACTATGTGAATTGTTTATTGCTTAAGTTAGTTTGTCTGTTTTTGATGACATAAACGATTGTTATTTTCACCTTTTTAAACGACTTCAAAAAAAGAGGAGGTTCTCAATTCGTCTTGAACTTTTTTTTTATGTATGTTGTTACCTCATAACTCGCAGATGGCTGGACCGATTTGAAAAAATCTTTTTTATTTTGAAAAGGTATACGAAACTATTTGGTGTAGTAGGTTTGTAAAGTAGTTGGTGCCATTGTCACGAAATCAGGATCTGATGATGGGAACCTGGAGTAATCGAGAGAAGTCTTCAAATATTATAGGCACACCTATAGCGTTTTGGGTATTTCTTATAGTACCTTATGCAGTTGCTCTCGAAAATTACCATTTGGGAAAGTGAAACTGATGATGAAGACCACAGATGGCCACCAAAACTACTCAATAATAAGTATTTCGTGGATTGCGATTCGATTACTGAATATGGATGTTAGGCACTTTACGCTCGTCACAATTCATATGGTGATGTAGAGTTGTTGGTGAAGTACCAGGAGAACTCCTCAAAAATTAACGGCTCTGCATCGAGAAAAGCAATATTTTGTAAAAAGCTATAAGAAGTTGACATTTTGGCTTTTGTAACTAGATAAATGGAATGGAAGATAATATTGTCAGAATGTTTGAAGTTTTGTGAGAAGAATGTGTGAATGTGCTAAATAAATTACATATAAAGTATATTAAATAGTGTAATTGGTTTCGGCCGTTCTATTTAATGAATTAAATAAATAATAAATAAATAAATTACAAACCGACCCACTAAAAAGCGTGAAAAAAAAACATTTTAACAAAAAATAAAACCGACTTCCATATCAAAACACTACAAAGGCAAAAATAACTTTAATTTCGGAAGGCGGTATTAAAAAAGAAAGAAAATACCAGACCAATAACACCGACTATCGAAATTAAAGTTATTTTTGCCTTTGTAGTGTTTTGATATGGAAGTCGGTTTTATTTTTTGTTAAAAAGTGTTTTTAACCAACTAAGTCAAATTATGTGCATTTTTTAAAAAGAGAACTAGTCATGTGGGTGGAATTTACATTACTAGCCGTCTTGTTAATCTCTCCAACTAAACGAATATATATTCCTGTGTCTGGAGTGAACTCAGTTCACGGCAATAGTGTTAGTAGTGGTTCGAACCTGCGTCCTTTCGATCACAAATCCGACACCTCAGCCATTAGGCTATTGACGCTTGAAAAGTTGGTAAACCTCCCTTTTTCACTGTTTTTTTAGCCCAGTGTTAGGTACACTTCCTCGGAACGTCCTGCCAAAGTTTCATGATAATCTGATCAATGGTTTTAGAACGCATATAGAGCCAAAATACAAACATTGATTTAATTTGTATGGATATACCTAATTATGCACTTTATATATTTATGGACGGCAATGTTATATCCACTTAGTTTGAATGACTCTTCGAATATTTGAGTATCATATAAATCAGATTATGTCCTTCTTAAACCAAATTAAACAAACCAACTCCTACGCACTTTTGCTTACCGAATACATTACCTCCGTAACGTATTCCCCAATCCATCTCGAATCTCGAAATACAAAGCCTAGAAAAATACGAAAATAAATCACTAATATTATTATAACGCTCATACACTGACATACATGTTCGCGAACGATTGCCATAATCAAATGCTAATCCCAAATAATATAATACGTAGGGTTGTGAAGCCGGATCCGTACTCTATCCGAATCGACATAATTATATACGAAACCTTTTGTAAGCGGATCCGTTTTCATTTTCATAATTTGGGAACATCTAGGCTAGTTACTATTGACGTCTTCAAAGGAAATAATATTCTATCGTATTACAATATTGAGTAAAGTTGGCATTTTTGTAACTAAATTGACATTTGATATCCGAATTTTTTGTGAAGGTTTCAGATATAATCTTGTTTAAATTTGTCTTTACTTTTTCTTTGTGTAGTAGACATTTATTTGTAAAAGAGTTAACAGATGTTAACAGGCTATGGATATCGTGTTTAGATACTAATAGCCGCACGGGTCAGACTCTAAGGTTAAGCAATGCTTGCCGAGGTCGATCTGTAGAAGGGTGGTCATATTAACATGTTGAGTTTCCCCCATTCTTCTGAAAGCACGCTAAGCCCTTAGTCCCGGCTGTCATTTGAAAATCTTTGACTCCCATTACGGGTAGTCAAAAGCCTAAACAACTGACTGATCTTTCCAAGAAGTAACGAGTTAACTTCTTGGCTACTGGGTTGGGGAGGTCAAATAGACAATTGTTCCATTTTCACCAGCTTGATTAGGTAAGACTGGGAGCAAACCCAACACTAGTGTGAAACGGATTTAACAGATGATGAGTTATCATGCTATGGGTGGTAGAAAGCCTGACGTAAAACTACCTGAATTACGTACTTTAAAATAAATTAATGTTAAATATTAGAATCAAGTATTCTCTGCCCAAGCAACAAATAATTTACTGTTTATTGTTGCTTAAGTTTTGAATATAAACTTATTCAGAATATAAATCATTGTTCTTAAGCAACAACAGGTGGTCCGTAAAAGCTAAAATATGGTTTCTAGTGAGATTTACGATTTCAAGCTATCAAAACATATTATGCTATTAATACTTAGTTGGGTGCTTCTAATTTAAATAGTAGAATGAAAACTATAAACTGCCTGCTTATAAGTAGGTAACAGTTACCGATAACACTTTAAAACATTTTCATAGTTTACGATTAAAGTATTTACGCATTATAATTTAATCACGCTTCACAATGAATTAAGAACCCTACAATTAAAGTTATAACAATTATAATCTTGTTTACTATTCAGTTATTATGTTTTCACTTTATTCAGCTTATATTTTTGCGTGAAAGCGTGGAATGAAAAGGTTAATAATTAACGCGATAGTTATTTACAAGGTTGAACACGAATTTAAATGTAGCAGTGTTTAAAATAAAAAGCTTTAAAGCTGCCATAATAGCGATATATTTTTTATAGTGCAACTTTACATAATAAATAGGTTTAATTATGTTGCACCAAACTGCAGCAATTATGAAATAGGTTAAAAAGTAAGGCTGTTTTTATTTACTGGGTGGGAAAATCATCAAATTACTCCACTCGCTGTGTGTGGAGCGGAAGGGAGCGTCAGACTTCAACTAACTATAAACCTATTCTGTTCCTTCAACTGCCCGTACGTTCCGGGGCCACAGTATCTCATTAGAACATTCCCCCAACCCGGTAGGAATAAAAGATTTGGTTATGGCAGGGTTATGGCAAGACTGCTGACAATTTTTCTGGCTCTAACTACACGTAACGACTGTCAAAGATGTACAAATGACCGCCGGAACTACCGGATTACGTGCATTCCGAGGCACGGAGGAGTTTCGATATTTTAAGATGGTTACCCATCCACGAATCTACCTTGGCAAGCGTTGCTCAAACTTGAAATCGAACCGGGTGGCTGATATTATTAATTTAGTCACGAACACCTCTCTCTCAAAACTCTAAACAATATCCGAAGATAAAGACATGTCCCATCACTATCATATGGAAATATCGATAGGCGTTGAAAGAAAATCCGCATTATCATAGAGATGGGTTGCGGTCGGAGTACACTCGACCATCATCGGTGACACTCGGAAGAAAATACACTGGCGGCCAGAATTATACTGTTATGGGAGATTTGTTTGTTGAAAGTTCGGTTTGATATGAAATAGTTATTCGATTGATCTGATTCTGGAAATTTGGTTTTCTAAAGGGTTTGGGAGAGGTCTATATTAAAGTTGAAGGTACTGGTTGGAAGTCCATATAAGGTATTTAAAGAATCGTACATTTTAATGGCAGTGACAATGATTTCGAAAGTTCTGTGTGTATTTGAATGAAATGTGGTATGGAATTCGCTTGAAACTTGAGGGAAGTTATAGGCTATTTTTTAACCGACTCCATAAGAAGGATGGTTATTTTTATCGTGATAAAGTCCACGGTACTGAAACTTCGCGCGATTGCCAGTAGTAATAAAATGGGGCCTAAAGTAAAATTTTATTTATTTGTTAATGTACAAATATGACACTTTAAAAGAAAAAGAACAAAATATAGAAAACAGAGCACAAAACTGCTGCTTATTTCACGAGAAATTTCTTCCAGTGGACTTGTGACAGGAGAGTTAAATAAGAGATGAAAGACAAATATAAAAATATATATATTAAAATGTGCTTCATTTCATTTCTCGCTTCCGATTACATACAAAATGCATACTGAGTGAACGAAGGATGGTAAACATATCTAAATAAATGTCATGTGATGAACGTTTTACTCTACTTCCGTCTGAAATTAATATCTTTTTACGAGTATAGGTAATGTTCATTTAACATCACCCAACGGAAATATCGATATATATAGCAAAAAAATATCATGTTGCTTTTGTTGATTGCCAATGAAACATAATAAAATTGTTACAGGGATCTAAATAAAATAATATACTTCGATGCTAAACCTAATTTAAAAAAAAGATTAAACAAAATTGGTCCTAATTTGAATATTTTCTAAATAAAATTTTGTTTGAGCATTCAAATCCCATATCTTACAAATACCGACAGGAAAATATTCTGTTACTAAATTACCTGGATTAGTATTAAAAATTTATTTGTTCTCTTCCAAATGAAGCACTATTGTTGTTCCGGTGACTAAAGTGTCAGTACTTTTACAAAACAATATCTCCAAATGAAAGTGATTTCACAGAATAATGAGATTGTTTTAATAATCTGTGATGGTATCCTGTCAATTTGTTCTTAGATAATTTAGGCTAAATGTGTAAAAAAAAATCGTTTACGTAAAATGGTTTGTCTGGATTATTGAGGAAATTTTTTGCTGAATTTACAAATTAAGTGTGTTTTCTTTTAAAATTATACAGTTTTTTTACTTATAGTGTAACAATTTAAATTTTGAACATTCAGGAAAGATACTCTTTTTTTTATTGATAATAGGCTCGCGCTTGACCACCATCCCACCTGATGGTAAGTGATGATGTGGTCGAAGATGAAGCACGCTTACCTAGAAGTAACCTATTCACTCTTGACTTAAAGACTCGCAGGTTATAGTGATCAGGAACCACAGACTCCGGCAGGGAATTCCGCTCCTTAGCCGTACGTACAATGAAGGTATTCCCAAAACGTTTTCTGCGTATGAGTGGGATGTCCACCATGTAACGATGGCGCTTCGCCGTTGGTCTCGTAGTCCGATGATGGAACGGGCTTGGCGGAATTAGACTGTGTAATGCCATCGCACACTCCCCGAAATGTAACCGATAGAAAACCGATGGACTTGCAACTCGTCGTCGATGATATATTTTATAATCACGTTATCGTTGAGCCGAACAAATGTGTATCTAAAGTATGTACATGTACTAACTGTATTTTTAATAAAATAAAATAAAATATATAAAAGTATTTATTTATGGTTACCAGCATTTACGATAAAGTTTTCTATAATTTTCACACCTCAACAACCAGAAAAATTACCAAAGGTTATAAGGTAAATAAAAAATTCATTCATATCATAATAAACATTACATTACATTAATATCAATGATATATATGATACTAACTGTAATATATTAATATTAATGATGATATTAAAATAACTGTGTACTGTCCTGTCTCAGTGTTTATCTAAAATTTGTGGAAATCAAACCTAACACAGTACGGAACCCTGGCTGCCCGGCACGGTTGTTCTTAGCTGTATCATTTCGGTGGATTTATTTCATTCTTGTGCACAGTCTATCTTTTCGGTGGTAATTTTTATCATTTCGGTAGACACTTTTCATTTCAGTGGACTCTTAAAAATTCATCCTTAAATATTTATGTAAGTTTTGATGAAATTTGATGTCCACTCACGAACAATGTTATAAAATAGGCTAAAGTTTTATTTGTCACTAAAAATATGTAGATAGCATTGGAAGAAAAAAAATCCCACCGAAATGACACATAAAAATCTCTTGTTGAAATTCACCCACGTACGTTTTTACAGGATCTTTTTTAACGGATCCGTCGCTACTGGAGATAGTATTCACACAGCATATATATGATCCCTTTTGACGGATCCGTCGCTACTGGAGATAGTATTCACACACCGAAACCGACCGACCGACGAATGCCTCGCACAGTTCAATTCGATAAACGGATCAGTATACTGGATCCGAAATACTGTATTGTGTGTGAACTGGCTCTAAGATAAAAAAGGTTTTGAAACTGTGCAGTACATATCAAATAAAAAAAACTTTTTAGCAATAAATAGAACCGACTTCCATATAAAAACACTACAAAGGCAAAAATAACTTTTATTTCGGAAGGCGGTGTCACAAACGAAAATATATACAAAACTAAAGACACCGCTATCCCAAATTAAAGTTATTTTTGCCTTTGTGGTGTATTTACATGGAAGTCGGTTCTATTTTTTGCTAAAATTTTTTTTTCACGCTTTTTAGTGGGTCGGTTTGTAATTTATCTAGTTACAAAAGCCAAAATGTCAACTACTTATCACGTTTTACAAAATATTGCTTTTCCCGATGCAGAGCCGTTAATTTTTGAGGAGTTCTCCTGGTACATCACCATCAGCTCTACTTCACCATATGCATTGTGACGAGCATAAAGTGCTTAACATCCATATTCAAGTAATCTAATCGCAATCAACGAAATACTTATTATTGAGTAGTTTCGGTGGCCATCTGGGGTCTTCATCATCAGTTCCACTTCCTCAAATGGTGCTTTTCGAGAGCAACTGCACAAGGTACTATAAGAAATACCCAAAACGCTATAGGTGTGCCTATAATATTTGAAGAGTTCCCTCGATTTCTCCATGATCCCATCATGAGATCCAAACGTGACGACAATGGGACCAACTAAAAAGTATACCCTTTCAAACAAAAAAAGAATTTTCCAAATCGGTCCAGCCATCTCCGAGTTATGAGGTAACATACATAAAAAAAAAAAAAAAAGTTCAAGACGAATTGTAAACCTCCTTTTTTTGAAGTCGGTTAAAAATAACACTAATGCCTGTTTTAATTATATAGGTATGTATATTTTATACCAAATAATTAATAAAGAACTCAGTTAAGAAATTAGAAAAGGTAAATTACCATTCTCCTCTCTTGCCGGCTCCCTTATCCCTTACAGTAAATGCGACCATCGTCCACAAGAGATGTGGCGCATCTTATTTACAACACCTTTCTTAGTTCATTGGCCGATAGATGAGACCCTGCGATCTTCGGTAGTGGATACTATTGCCCGCAGTCAAATAGATACCCCAAGATTGGCATGTCATACGTAGCATAATCTAAAATAACTAATTAAATGTTAGAAACACTAGATCATGAGTTCACAATTTTACTAACAAATGAGGATAAGAATAATTTATTTCGCGCACTGAAGCACAACCATCAATATTGCCTTAGGTCTTGTACTAGGAGAACCTGTATCACAAGAGCCGGACCTTATATATGTGAAAGACAGACTAAACAAATTAAGGCAATAGAGACATTAATAGGTACATTAAATAATTAATTAGAGCAGGCAACAAGATGAAATATAAAAAAAGTCAGGAAACACCGGCCTCATCTAGCTAAACTAAACTTAACACGCAAAAAAACATAACATGTAAAAGTGTTATTTATAACCAATTCACAAAATAAATATTTAATTTAATTTCATTTTAAACATTATAGAAAAAAGCAAACAAATGTGGAAGCAATTCTGAAAAGTTTCAACTGAGTAGTCCTTATAGTTTCAGAATAAAGTGGCTATGACATACGGCAAGACGATATTAGAGTTCTGTTTTTTTGCCTTTTGGTTACAGAACCCTAAAAATTTATTAATTAATACACCTACCATGTCTCCAGTAATCCTTAAGTCTCATGTAGTATCACTTGGGAACAAAAACAGTTGTTCCTGAGTACACGTAGATATGTTACAACACCCTTCTAAAGCCTGCAATACATGTTGGCCGAGATTAGACCAACGCGCGCCTAGACAAATTGACACAAGACAAGCGTTACTGTCTAGACGTTCGGCAAGTTTAAAGGTATTAGGGGTAATGAGGAGGCTGACCGTTTAGCAAAGTTAGGTATAGATGAGGGTAGAGAAACATATATTAAATCAGATTATATAGAATTATTGCCTAAATATAAAAATAAATGTCACGAAATTTGGAAACAATATTTCAATGAAAGATCAAGAGAAAAGGGAATATGGTACAAGTCTATAGTTTCGGAGCCTCCTCATATACCGTGGTTTTGTCACACTAGGCTTAGCAGAAAGTTTATTGCAACAGCTCACAGACTCAGATCTGGACACATGCCGCTCAATAAGTTTGGATTTTTAATGAAAAAAACGAATTCACCAAATTGTGAGGAATGTGGCATAATAGAAGATATAATACATCTATTGACGGAATGTGTCAGATTTGAGTCTGCAAGAAAAGAATTGTTCAAAGAGCTCGAGACAAATAGGTATGATGTTGGGATGTTCCATCATATTTTATCAACACCTAACTCCAGAGGTGCTCATAGTTTAATTAAATTTGTTTTGTTGCGATTTACTGTATAAGGTCCGATGGGACTGATATGTACAATTGTATAAAAGTCCCCAAATTAAAATAAAGAGAAAAAAAAAAAAAGCCAATGCAAATGGCCAATAGAGACGAGTTTTGAGGAGACGCCCACATGTTGGGCGCTGTCAGTTTTTATCGGCCGAGCACGCGCGAGCGCCTTTGATTTGTGCAGAAAAACCGACACCACTCCGAAGTGAGGCAAGTGATCGCGAGCTACTGCACGGTGTGACAAGCTACGTCAAATGAGGTCTATACACGTTGGCGCTTGTCTATACGCAACCAACTACGCAAGTGACACCGAGCGATAGCAATACAAGGCAAATATACCGTCTACATGTTAATATTGGCCTTCACTCGACAACGCTCGGCCAACATATATTGCAGGCTTGACCGATTTCAGCCACGGCGGCCAACCTCATAATTAATTAGCCAACTGCGCAGGAGATTTATTATAGTACACAAGTATGTGTGCAGTAACAGGTGCACTCTGTTACTTTACTCTGAGTGTCCGATGGAACGGCAGTCCGGCACGACCGGAAAGAGATCAGGAGTAGGACCAATGACACCATCAACTTCCAAACTTCGGCCAACCACTGACAAAATCGAGGGAACTCTTCAAATATTATAGGCACACCTATAGCGTTTTGGGTATTTCTTATAGTACCTTGTGCAGTTGCTCTCGAAAAGCACCATTTGAGGAAGTGGAACTGATGATGAAGACCACAGATGGCCGCCGAAACTACTCAATAATAAGTATTGAGTGGATTGCGATTCGATTACTTGAATATGGATGTTAAGCACTTTATGCTCGTCACAATGCATATGGTGATGTGGAGCTGATGGTGAAATACCAGGAGAACTGCTCAACAATTAACGGCCCAGCATTGGGAAAAGCAATATTTTGTAAAAGGTTATAGGTATAGTAGTTGACATTTAGGCTCTTGTAACTAGGTAAATTAAAAATAGACCAACTAAAAAGAGTGAAATAAAAACTTTTTACCAAAAAATTAAACCGACTCCCAAAAAACACTGCAAAGTGAAAAATAACTTTAATTTCGGAAGTCGGTGCCAAAAACGAAAATACAAAATTAAAGACACCGACTACCGAAATTAAAGTTATTTTTCACTTTGCAGTGTTTTTTGGGAGTCGGTTTAATTTTTTGGTGAAAAGTTTTTTTGCCCGACCCGGTAATTGAACCTGAGATTTCTTGCTCAACAGCCGCGTTTGCGATCACTAGGCCACCGAGGTATTCATAGTAGATATACAGTATGTTAACTAATAGAGGGCGTTCCCGTTAACCCGCAATAGTATAGCATCCATACATGCTAAAAAAATATAACCATTACATTTTTTTTTTATATTAAAATATTCACTAAAAATGTTAAATTGATACGTAAAAGAAACACTCTGTACACGCGTACGCATTCATAAATAAATTGTGACGTTGCCGTCCTTCAAGTACGCGTGTACAGAGTGTTTCTTTTACGTATCAATTTAACATTTTTAGTGAATATTTTAATATTAAAAAAAAAACATAAAAACATTTTGTTTTCGAATGGTAATATTTTTTTGGGGGAACGCCCTCTGTTAGTTAACATACTGTATAATTATATAACGATGAAGCACCCTTATACAAAGTGTTCATGCAGCATTCTTTAAGTCAAGAGTGAATAGGTTATTTCTAGGCAAGCGTGCTTCATCTTCGACCACATCATCGTTTAACATCAGGTGAGATTATGGTCAAACACAAGCTTATCATTTATAAAAAAAAATTCGTTATAATCGCTTGCCAAAACGTTGTTTGTGTCAGTCACTTCCCATTCAAAGTGTTCACAAAGAACATTGATTGTTATTAACCTTTCTAAATGGCTTCCATCAATTTTGCATTAACCTCTAATGATGTATCGTACGTTCTGTAATCTGCTTTTCTCGGTTTGAAGCACAAACCTATTTGTTACGATGTATAGAATGTAACAACATATTTGTATTCTTTTGTTGTGGATGGAGTGGGAGTTTTTGGGTTTACTTATTCGAACTTTATGCTACACACGTAGTACAAACGTGGGCTGAATACCTACCTTTTCTACCAGTCAACCATGGGTGGTAATGAGACAACATGGCAGGTGCATAAAAAAATAAACTAAGTTGAAAATATTTTTAGTTCTGTAGCCGAATGGCAAAAATGGCTTACCATTTTTGTCATTATCTTAATAAGATAAGATATTTTTATTTGTTTAAGCATAGTGTACATGATACATTGCATGCAAGATAATTTATGAGATACAGAAAGTTCTGATAACATTTTGAGCCGCAGAGCATGGCGTACAAATTGGTAGGAAGAGATGGTGCAGGTACCCTTATAGATTCGTCGTGCCTGTCTGTCTGTCTGTCCGTGTATTACAGCCAATTTATTCTGAAACTGTTAGGACCACACGGTTAAAACTTGGTAGGTAGATGTAGTCTGCGAACCGCTTAACGATTTTTATACAAACATAAATATTAATAAAATACATCAAACCTAAACGTACGGAATAGATCTTTAATAAAAATTGGCCAAGTGCGAGTCGGACTCGCTCATGAAGGGTTCCGTTGTAACTATAATAAATATAATATACTTAATATATTTATTTGAAAAAAAAAAACAAAAACCTTACAAATTTCTTAAAACTAGCTTGTTTACAATTTTTACAACTACGCCAAATAACTTTGTTTTTCATAGTATTTGTATGAATTACAAAGTTATATTTGCGGTTTCAGAAAATATACTGTATCTCAAAAACTGCTGACTCAATCTCGTTCAAACCAATTTTAGTTGAAAGTTTACATTAAGATCTACAACATATGGTTTTTTAGTTTTTTCACTTCATTATTATAGAAGTTAGAGGGGGGGAGGACGCCCATTTTACCACTTTGGAAGCTTATATCTTTTAAACGATTGACTTTATGAAAACGTGGTTTTAGAAACCCTTATATCATTTTTGAAGACCTGTGTATAGATACCACACACGCATAGGTTTCATGAAAAAAAAATATTTTCAGTTCTAGTTCCATGTATGGGGACCCCCCTTAATTTTAAATATTTTTAATTTTTTTTTCTTAAAATCGGAAAGCGGTTCACAGAATACATCTACCTACTATGTTTCACATGTATAGTCTCAATAGTTTCGGAATAAAATGGCTGTGACATACGGACGGACGGACAGACAGACAGACGGACAGACATATCGAAACTATAAGGGTTCCGTTTTTTGCCATTCGACTACGGAACCCTAAAAATGGCATTGGTTTCCTAAAACAATTTTTCTTAAAGTGTAGCATTTGAATTTAATATAAACACTCTTAATTATTATTATTTTTTTTTATTTAGAATAGGTTCGCGTTTGACCACCATCTCACCTGATGGTAAGTGATGATGTGGTCGAAGATGGAGCACGCTTACCTAAAAGTAACCTATTCACTCTTGACTTAAAGACTCCTAGGTTATAGATAGGTTATAAATTGGTAAAATGTGTGTGTCCCCCCTCTAAATTTTTAAACAATAGTGTGAAAAATAAAAAATAAAGTACTGTAGATCGTAATGAAAACTTACAACGAAAATAGTTCTGAAAGAGATTGTGGCGACACTAAAAACGACCTTATTAGTCGTAGGAAGTTTGCACCCTAATCAAGCGCTCAGCGGTGTTCGTGATTTGAAAGTGTAACCCTCAAACATACAGAATAGTAGTTTTATATGACAATATCTTGTGGGTAAATAGCAAAAATAATGAAAACAAACGGCAAAAATAACTTTGTCACTTACAAAAACACTATGAAAAACAAAGTTGTTTTGCGTAGCTTTCACGTAACCCTTCATGGGCGAGTACGACTCCTACTAGCAAATCCTTGGCTACCCAAAAATTGGTGATTAATAACAATTTTTCACTTTATATTTAAGTTTAGCTAGATGAGGCGTGTGTTTCCTGACTACTCTGAGAAGAATCACCGAAAAAAAAACTCTGAGGTCAACGTCTTTTTATTTTGAATTTGGCCTATCTGTCTTATAGTTCTTCATAACCAATATGGTAACATCTAAAATAAACAGAACATAAATATAGACACATCGACGTTTTACCCACGAAAAAATACATCCAATTTATACTGAAATACGACTGCTCCTAACTCTTAAATTTTTCGAAGCAAATGCTCAGGTACCCAATAGAATCACGCTCTGGTTTCCCAAGAGGAAATAATTTGACCCCTGAACACTCAGAAATAAGGGTCTCGATCGAGTTACGTATGATTTTACTACCCAAATAATGTGCTTAGTTTGCAAGCTCAAGTTGAATAAAGTTCTAAAAGTACGTAGAACCGGTTTATTGTTCGTGCATTAATGTATACCAGTACATAATATAAAGAGAAATGTATTTTCATATTTCCGAATGTATTGAAATGTTGATGCTTTTTCATTACACCATAAATTGATTTATGATTTAATGAAAAACCACAAACTACTTCCAGGACCGATTTCAAAAAATCTTTCACATCACATTAGAATGCTTTTTTCCAGTGAGAAAAGCAATCAAATGAAATTTCCCAACCTGGGTGGAGCGGAAGGGAGGGTCAGACTTCTACTGAAAAACGCAGGGCCGCGGTATCTCGTTAAAATATCCCCTCAACCCCAGCAAGAAATGGCCCTATCAGGCTCTTTTTGACGACCATTAGAAAGCTACGTTATCTCTGAGTGGCAAAGGTTCTGTGAAAAAAACTTTTCATGCGAGTGAAGCCACGAGCAGAAGCTAGTCGTATACAATGTGTAACGGAAACCCCTATCTATGCAAAAGGGCTGAAGACAACATCTGGTATGGAGTCTCAATGCACAGTTTCAGCTCAAAATAACTGACTCAAAGAATATCTCTTGTTTGATATATTTCTTGAATACCAATCATAACAAACGTGTCACAGCACTACGAGGGTCAATAACTTTCTACGTCACTTGCCAATGACACGATAATTCTCTTCGTTCTTCTTAATTTGAAAAATTCGGTCTCTGATATCAGTGTATTAGTATTTGTAATAAGTTCTACACACGTAGACTTAGGATTACAAAACCCTTGCCATATCTTTTGTTATCATCCAAAGAAGCCATGCACTTGGTTTGTATATACCCTTTAAATTACACGTTGTATAATTGTGGGTCATTACTGTAAAAAGTAAACCATCAATCTACAATTTGCCTTTTTTTCTGGATGGGGAACTCAGCCCACCATGCTCCATCAGTTGCCCTTACGGTCCGGGGCAGCAGTATCTCGTTAGTTCATTTCCACAAACCCGTCACTAGGCACATGCAATCCACCTACCATTGTCACTTCTATGTTACAATACGATTTAAGGCTAACCGGTTGCAGAGGAGTATCAGTATTTTATATAAAACGACTTTTAGTCTGGCCTAGATAGACGACTTAGTAACGACAGCTTGTAAAGGCTTTCGAATGTCAAATGACAGCCGAAACCCGGGGATTAACGTGTTTTCACAGACCCGTCAGTGGACACCAATACACGGACCAACAAATTCGAATATCGGACTGTGCGGCTGTATTGATTTAGCAACGGACTGTCTACAACGTGTAACAACAGAAAGGGTATATACATACCAAGGGCACGGCTTCTTTGGATGATATCAAACGATATTGGAAGGGTTTCAACTCAAAATAAAATACCCTAAAAATTTATACCTAATTTTCGGTTTCGTATATTTCTTAAATTAAAATCATAACAAACGTGTGTCAATAACTTTCCACGTTACTTGCAAATATCACGATAAATCTCTTCCATAATTCTGTGCCCCTAGTACTGTAGTAGCCCACCGTACAGGTGGTGTTCTTTTGTCAGTCTCATTACTTCCGAACATGTAGAGATAGGATTAAAAAACCCTTCCAATATCGTTTGATATTACCCAAAGAAGCCGTGCCCTTGGTATGTATATATACCCTTTCCGTTACACACGTTGTATATTAAGTGAATACGAATTTTCCGTCAATCAACAAATCCATTACTATACATATATGAGTAACTTTTCTAAGAAAAAAAAACATTTAGATAGGTACCTATTAAATTCTAAGTATACTGTGAAATTCTTTTCATTCAAATAAAACAGTTTTGATTTCAGACTATGTTATTGTTAGAGATGGTGACCCGGTTGGCACCGAAGTTGAGCTATTAGTTGCTCCGCTGTATGTCGCGGGTTCGATTACAGCATCGGGACAAATATTTGGTTTACAATTAGTTTTCCAGGTCTGGGTTTTTGTAAAATGCGCACACGATACAGGACACTACGGAATTACTTGTTCAAATCAAACTACACTGTTTTACACTTCTTCATAATATTATTTAATTGTTTTTCCAATCATCACCACATTGCTTTGTATTTGCAAACAAAAGTGCAAATAATTACTTAACATTTCAAGCCTCTGAAAGTTTCAAGGCGTCAACAAATTCAATGTATCGAAAGAGCTCAAACCAGAATTCAACGATGATTTGATTCGGAAACTGCTCCAGCCACGAACAAAGTTATGTGACCTGTTACGTCACAACGAATAGATTATTGAGATTTGTCTTGAAAACTAGCGCTAAAGTTATCAATGACATAATTACAAAATATTTTTTATTTTGATGTCTCAAACAGCTTTTCTGGTCATGGTTTTGCCACTACACACTATAAAACAAAGTGCTCCGCAGCATCTCTCTGTCTGTTATCGTTAAACTAGAAAAATACTGAACAAATTTTCATGCGATTTCTACCATTCAACTAAGTGATTCATGAGGAAGGTTTCAAGGGTTCCTACTCGTATAAGTTGGCTGAAATATGATACGATAGCTATATGTTGAACATGTTGGAAAAAAATCATAATGACTGAGAGCTTTCCCAGCGTGCGTCACGTAAACTAATAGATTAATAACAAAACTAAGTTCAAAACAATTTTACATACAAAAGTCTGTAACATGTACCTATCACTTAAGGTACTCTCACATTAACCATTTTCATTAATAACAGATTTATTAGGAAACAATAGGTTATTTGTTAAGCAATTTTTTCCAATGTATTATTAATAATATCTGTATTCAAATAAATAGTTATATTATTGAATACAGATTAGAATTTTCATCACACTACTTGTATCATTAAAACGAATAAACTAGAATCAAAATATTGTGCAACCAAACATTGCCAGCGGTCGGCCGCGGCCGGTCGGGAGAAACTAATTAACTAGATAGGTTGCTAGTTAAATAATATAACAATTATTATGTAAATATAATGTTGATTAAATGCTTTTTTTTTGTTTAGAATTATATTTTTTATGAAAAGGTCAATTTAATTTGATAGGGTTTATTTATTTATAGACATATTGTAAAAAAACAATTAAACGAAACCACATGACAAAACAAGACCCGAGTAATATAGTAGAATTATCATCTTAAACATCCAAGCTCACCCATGAGAACAGAGATTTCTCGCAAGGAAAAACACAAGTAGCCATAATGAGGCTTTTGCCCAAACTCAAGCAAGAGCAATGAAGCGACCGCCAAGCCAGGAAATATAATAATCTTTTCCTTATCTCTCGTGTTTTTCAGGAGGCTAGAGAATGCTGAAGGCGGTTAATAAAGCCAGATAATAATAATGAAGTAAATAAGTGAATGCTAGGTGGACGCACGGAAGAGTAATAAGCAAAGATGTTTTGTAAACGAACAATGAACTATGTTGTCAGTAAATAATGATGAGAAAAACTGTGACTAGACTAAGTGACTTTTGTGTGAGCTTAAAAGGTCAACGTGAAAATATATCGAAGCCTCACGGCCAAAAAGGGATAACCGCCACTTTACAAACTACACAGGAGAGTAGTTTAAAGTTTAAAATAAGTGAAAAAAAAAATCATATTAATTTTTCTGTAGGTTCCAAAAGTTTCAAAATTAAACCATGTAACTTTTAATGAGGTCTCCACGAAATATCATTGTTAATAAAAATAAATCACACTCTTTACACCATTTACTGTCGCTTACCCTCAAATGGTCCTGATTTTACTAACAGGAAGAAACGTCGTAAGTGACATCAACTCACTGATTCACTTCCAACCTAAATAATTTAACTGCATCATTAAATTAATACTTATATTGAAGAAAAAGAGCATACCTGTGAGTTTTCTATTCATCAAGTGGAGCCAATATGATATAACCAGCTATTGGTTAATGAGAGACGAACAAGGAAATTGTAATAAGTTAATTATTTCTGTAGGTGAAAAGTGAAGGGCCTTAAGTCACATTTTATAAATTATTCAGTAGAGCTCATTAAAGATGTCCATACCCGAAATTTGACATTAAAATCGACAGAGTATAAAAAGTAATTATCGTATCATTGTCGAATAAAAAGTATGATTATGATGGGTACTTAAGCTATTATATTGAGATATTTTTTTAACAAATATAGTTCCTTAAGGCTGTATTATCGGACTTAAGGTTCTTTAACTTTGAAGCTTTACTCTTATGGTATGACGATACTTACGTCTCTCCTGTATCAATAATGTATAGTAAATTTTATTATTTTATAAGTTAGTTACGATACAACACCATAAAAATATATTAAAAAGTTTTAATGACATTAAAAATGAAATTAAATTACATATATATAATATGTTTTATTTAATAAAAATTAAAATCTTTGTATTTTAAAATCTTTAATAAAATAAATGAAATTAAACAAAACACTTAATGTTATTCTGGTAAGTCACATGCTGTACACTCGTGGGCTAATGTATTATAAAAATTATAAAAAATGGGTGGAATCCATTGCAGAGCTTTCTGTGAATTATGAATTTTTTTAGTGCTTATGGGTTTGTGGCCTAATCGAATAGGCTGCAATATAGGCATGGCAAAGTCTTCTAGGGATCTCCTTCTATTTCTTATTAAGGACACCTTTTCGAATTCTTGTTGATTAAAAGATGTTTTGTAACTCAACGTGTCATACTCTCCTTTTTCAAATTTAATTTACTGTTTTTTTTTATTTGCTTTTGACCACCATCTCACCTGATGGTAAGTGATGATGTAGTCGAAGATGGAGCACGCTTGCCTAAAACTAACCTATTCACTCTTGACTTAAAGACCCCTAGGTTATAGCTATCGAGAAACACAGACTCCGGCAGAGAATTCCACTCCTTAGCCGTACGCACAATGAAGGTATTCCAAAAACGTTTAGTGCGTATAGGTGGGATGTCCACCATGTAACGATGGCGCATCGCCGTTTGTCTTGTAGTCCGATGATGAAACGGGCTAGACGAAATTAGATTGTGTAATTCCATCGCACACTCCCCGAAATGTAACCGATAGAAAACCGATAGACTAGCAACTCATCGCCGATATTCAAGGCTCTGGAGCTTTGATTCGACCAGTGTATCGTTGCCAATTAGTCTTTTGGCCCGTTTCTCAATAGACTCAAACCCATCTAGTTGGTGCTTGGCAGATCCATCCCAAAGATGAGAGCAGTACTCCATACACGACCGAACCTGGGCTTGATAGAGATTTAACAGCTGTTCGGGTGTGAAGTACCGTCTCACCTTTGCTAGGATTCCCAACTTTTTTGATGCTAGTTGAGCCGTAGCTTCGATAAACGGGTCAAAATTGAGGGTAGAAGTTAGTGTTACCTCCAGAAGCTCGATACGATCGGTTATCGGCATGGTTATACCTCGGAAAGTAGGAGCCGGTTTGAATTGACTCGTTTTGCGGAGAAGAGACACGCCTGGGTCTTAGCTGCGTTAAACTTGACCAAGTTGACATCGCCCCATTCGGAGATAGCCTTCAAGGACAAGTTTAAGCGCCCAACCATGTTTCACAGAGAAACTGGATCTATGACCCATCAGCATGCGCGTTGGACACATATCTCTCAGCAACTGTGCTGTCGTCTGCATATCCAAAGGTACCGGACATAAGCAGATCATTAATGTGCAGCAAGAATAAAGTTGCTGAGAGAACCGACCCTTGAGGGACCCTGGCATTAATTGCCAATTGGCCAGATGAGCAGCCATCAATGACCATTCGAATGGACAGATCTCTCAGGAAGTCTTTAATCCAAACGCAAAGTTGGGTGGGTAAACGGAAAAAAGGTAGCTGAGCAATAAGGCTATCATGACAGACCCTGTCAAAGGCCTTAGAAAGGTCAAGGGAGACAGTAAGTGCTTCCCCATGCTTCTCGATGGCCTCACTCCAGATATGAATAGCATACGCTAGAAGATCCCCAGTAGACCGGTTTTTTCGGAAGCCGTATTGTCGGTCACTGAGGATGTCGTTGGCTTCTAGGTTTGCCCTGAGCTTACAATTGAGTACACGCTCCATACTCTGTAAGAGTATGGAGCGTGTACTCAACTGAAATAGGTCTGTAGTTAGCCGGGTCAGCACGACTGCCCGTTTTGGGCACAGGCTGCACGTTAGCCAGTTTCAATGCTTTCGGCGCTTTTCCAGTCTCAAGCGAAAGGCGAAACAGGCGCGTAAAAATTAGAGACAGTTCAGGCGCACCAGTTCTAAGAATCTCTACGGACGTCCTTCTGATGGATGCGAATGTCCGACATACACGTCCCGCATCCAATAGGAGCATCAGGAGGGTGAGCTCCACTACTATTCAGTCGTGAAGACTCCGCAAAAAGAGCGACAAACAAGTTTGCTTTTTCCTCAGCGGAGTGGGCCAGAGACCCGTCAGGTTTAAGCAGTGGTGGTAGTGAGGGGCGACAGAAATTCGATTCGACCGACTTTGCCATGGACCAAAAAGCTTTGCTACCAGCAGGGTATGTTTGTTCCCGATTCGGCTAACGTGGTCAAACCGAGCTCTCCGCAAAACCTTTTTACAGGACTTGGCAGCCCTGTTGAAAGCTTTCTTCTTCTGAATCATGCCATTTGCTTTCCAGTTTCGAGCATCGACCCATGCTAGGTACGCCGCGTATTTAAGCGCTTCAGCGCGATCACATTTGGCACCAAACCAAGCTTTCGATCGAGCTTTGCCGGACATTGTTAGGTAAGAGAATGGAATGTAGTATTCCATCCCCTGTCGCAAAATATCCGCCACGGCGTCTGCGCACGACGATGAATCATTTGAAGAGAAGCAAGTAGGCTGCCAAGGATAACATGCAAAGAAAGATCGCATGCCATCCCAATCCGCTGACTTGTATAGCCATACCCGCCGTGTGCCATTAAGGCTGGGATCGGGCGGGGAGTAGACGGATACAGACTTCACCAGACAGTGGTCGGAACAACCTAACGGTGAAGATATCGTTACCGAGTAGCGGTCTGGATCTGTAGTCAGCAGAAGGTCCAAGCAATTGGCTGTGTGCGACTCAACATCCGGCAACCTCGTTGCTCCCTGGATCAGCTGAGTGAGATTTAATGCAAGCTCAAGATTGTGCATCTCTCGCCCAGCATGATCCGTGCACTGGTACGGGAAGAGCCACTCCTGGTGATGTGCCCAACAACAGCGGAACCCTTCAGCTCAGTTCATGCTACTGCGGGACATTAATGTCTTAAAGTCCCCCAGTAACACGAACTGAGCTGAAGGGTAACCTGCTGGGCCGCATCGGCCGCCTCACTGATGTACTGTGTGAGCCTGGTTGTCTCCTGATCTCCACTGTGCGAGCGGTAGACACAGGCATAAATAATTTTGTCCATGCCCGTATCCATCAGAATCCAAAGCGTCGAGAACCTGGAGTCCTCAAGGTTGCGGAGACGCCGAAAGCAGATGTCGTCGCGGGCGTACATGCATACACCCGCACGTGGTTTGAAATTGTGCTCCAAGGTGAAACCTGGGTATGAAAGATACGACACGTCTGACGGACTTCTGATCTGCGTCTCCGAAAGAAACAAAAGAGCAGGTTTTTCAGTCTCGAGGCGGTGGTGGACTGCAACGAGATTTGCAGATATATTGCTGAGGTGCACTTTGAGACAGGGATTGCAGCCGCGAGTACGTCTTCGAGTACGTCTAGTATTGCACGAAACACAAATTAAACTAAACGGAGGGAGAGCACGCGCTGGGGTGCGGCGGGAATCGTAGGTACGATGCACCCGCGCAAATCTAACCCGCGAGCGTAATGGTATAGAACGGTAAGTCCCACATACAATCATTTAACATTTATCTATATTTATTGTTTAAATAGTGAACAATATTAAATTACACCTAACAATAGTTACAAATTATAAGTAAGCCTTGCACTACACAGCCATGCTGAAATTCGTACCTAAGGATTGTTCTTAGGTATGACAAAAGAATAATAAACTTAAAATTTTAGACTCTTGAAAAATATTTTTCATACTAGTAAAGGCACTTTAATTACCAAGATGAATTGACCATCATCGTATAACCATTGTCAATTATTTTGGTTATTATGTGTATTGTAAGTCTAAAAATTTGTAATTTAACTACTAGAGCGCAAACTAATCACCAAGCCTTTGATTTATCTTCTTATCTAACCACCATACTCGATAATTTTATCAGGGGTGGAAAAAAGATAAGTGATAATGTTAGGCGTTATTTGCTTGGATGATTTTTATCCTAAGCACCTTCGATAATTTGTGTAATGACTAGGGAAAATAGCAATAAGCGCCAAACTATGTCTCGGAAATGTGGCCGAAATGTAATAAACGACAACTATTATGACCAATGAAAAAAGCCTATTCTAACCGGAAGTTCAGTAAATAAATATTCTAGTAAAATTTGATTAATCTACTTTTTGAAAATAAATATTAATAGTCCAAACCAGTCAACGTTCAAGCAAAAAAATTTTGTACATAGTCAAAATTGCATAAGAAATAGTTTTGTAATATTATTATTTCCATCCAACCACCATAGTAAAAAATTACAGCTAAATAACTGTCGTTTATGACGAAAAATTAAGTATTAGGAGACTAATTTCTTTACCGATTAAAAGACAAAAAGTTCGACCTCGAGTCACGAAACTTAGACCAATAGACGCAAAAAAAAGCCGATTTTAACCATATGTATAAGTCGATTTCGCTAAAAATGTCGCTTATCCCTTTTTGGCCGCAAGGCATCGATATGTATATTTTTTAGAGTGAGAGTTTTAGATGTTCCCACTCATGACCTCGATAACACCTGATGGTAAGCAATAGATGAGGTTTACGATGAGACAAGCGATCCACTCTTGCTTTGAAGGCAGACGGGTAATTTGTGGAATATAATGTCACAGTCACAGAAGCCGGCAGAGAGTTCCAATCGCTTAGAACGACAAGACGATATATTTACCAAGTGAGGATGGTACACTGCACTACGTTATCTAATTTCACTGCAGTGCAAATACCTCCCTAACTTCTTTCCATTCCTCCCAAAAAGAACTAACATAACATTATCAGTCTATAGAACAGAATAGAAATCATTTTCTGATCTTGAAAATGCAATATGCAAGCAAACTATACTCGTTACGTGTTTCACTCCTCCCCGAAGCATCAGCAGATGTTGACTCGCCGATGTTGCATCACTATATTTTTATTTCTGCAGTATTAGTTTGACATAGATTGCCGGAAAGAAGGTAACGAGTGATTCTGTAGCCATCCTTAATACCCTTCGGTCGTCCTTAACTTAGACGGTATTAATTTATCATGGATATGGAATGGAAAGCAACACAATTATAACAAATGTTTATAACAAGTGTGATTGCAGCCAGAAGACGCCTAAGCCTTGATTATTTAAAAAATAATTAATATCTGTAGTTACTGTGTTGTATGTGTTATTTATATCTGCTATCTATTTAGTCATTTTGAATATTGTATTTATGATAATGGTTATATTAATAACACGTTCGCTGACAGTACGTCGTGAGGCGAGAAATTAAAATAGTGCGTTATGACAGTACGTCGAGGGACGGGCCACTTATTTTTAAGAGTACGTCGTCTCACGATAATTTTTCATATAAGTATTATGAAGAGCAGTATCCATTGTCATATTATAAGCAATTTCATATTTCATATTATCATATTGGGTAGTTTCATACTGCTTGCTTGTGCACGAGTACTACGTTGATTTGTAATTAAGTATGGAAAATTCTACTGTCATAATGTGGTGTCAGGGTAAGTGCTCACTGTCAGCGAACGTGTTAAGATTATACATGTTTTAAGTGTTCAGTTTAAGATTTTCCTGCCTCTAAACGTGAGGACTTTTAATTGGCTCACTGTCTACTATACTATATATTTTTTTTGTATTTAATAGCTGTTACTCCTCCATACTTCTTAAATAAATATATGAATAATTTGTACCTAACGACAACTATGGGTACGTTTGATACTCATTGCTAATACTGATACTGTTAGCCTGCATCATCTAACAACTGGACAAAGACGTCTCCCCATGATTTCCAGGTGGTTCTGCCCAGGGCCAAAGTAAACCACTGGTCGTTAGTTCACCCCACCAATTACACTATTGACGTGAACCAACTCCAGACACAAGCATATTTAGCTTAGTTGGAGGGGTTAACAAGATTGCTAGTAATGTGAATTCTACCCACATTGCTAGTTCGCTTTTAATTTAAAAAAAACTTTTCTTCATTGTTAAACTTTTCTTTAGAAAAAATCCCACCGTCAGTTCGATTTCTCCCCTTATCCAGTCACAGAATAGATGGTATTATTCCGCGATGGTGCTGAGTAATTGCTTGCCGGCACTCCAGATCCCACTCAAACTGTGAGTCCTTAAGACTGTGGTCTGTGGCTTGGCAGGAGCGGGGCGGAATCGTGACAGCAACTTCACTAGACTGCTTGACGGGAGCTTGTAAGATAGATTTCTGAGAAAAATATGAAAACTTTTTTTAAAGAACTTGAATAATCAAAGTAAAACCGACTTCCATATCAAAACACTACAAAGCCAAAAATAATTTTAATTTCGGTAGTCGGTGTTATTGGTTTTGTAATTTCTTTTTTTTCACACCGCCTTCCAAAAATTAAAATTATTTTTGGCTTTGTAGTGTTTTGATATGAAAGTCGGTTTTATTTTATGCAAAAAAAAAATTATCTTCGCGTTTTTTAGTGGGTCAGTTTGTAATTAATCTAGTTACAAAAGCCAAAATATCAACTACTTATCACCTTCACCAGCAGAGTAAACGAAAAGATCGTCAATGTAAATATTTTTTCAGTATTTTGTCTAATTTTTAGAAACGGCTTGTCCGATTTCAATAAAATTTTCATGGGACCATTTCATATACCCTTTCCAACAAAAAAAGAATTTTTCAAATCGGTTGGAAAGCGACGGAGCTATGCCCGAACAAACATTAAAAAAAACAAACATCCGAATTGAGAACCTCCTCCTTTTTTAGAAGTCGGTTAAAAACGTAAACACTCTTTGTAAAAATTTCCACTGACCTACGTAACTGAATGGCAACGTCGCATAGCGCGTGCATCAGTGCAGAGTCTTAGTGGGCTCGAATACGGCCGAGCAGCAATTAAAATCAAATATAATAAAGAAAAATGTCCTGTGACTAAAAAAAACTACTTTAATTATGAATTCAAATAATTAAATATTATTAGTAATTAAAACAGCAGTGTTATAATTGCTTCTATTGGTCTGCTTTTTGGTGTAGTTTTATTTGATGCCTTGCAAATTAATAATTTTTTTTTATTTAAAATAGGTTCGCGTTTGACCACCATCTCACCTGATGGTAAGTGATAATGTATATGTATCATAGTTGTATACTATCGATGGAAGAATTAAAAATAATTTTAGATAGATAGATATATAGACAATATATAGTTTATTTTACACCAATGATAACAAACACACCTGTTTCACAATATTGCTTTACTTATGGTTCCAATGGCGTTCTTGTCGCTGATAGGGATATCTTTCAGACAACCTTAGGATGTACTTTACAATAAATAGGAGATAGGAAAGTCAGTGTACTTCAAATATGATGACCAGTCAAATAGGACACGGGTTTCCGTACAAACTTATCTAAGTCAATTTTACCGAATCAAAACATATTTACAGTATGCAGATTTTAAGCTTGACAAGTGCATGTGTGTTAACTTTGCTTCTGGCAAAATTCATGTTTCTAGATCAACAAAAGTACCCTGTAGGTATTTATTCCCTAATATAAACAGTCATAATTATCTTATGATCGGTTTAGTTATATGTTCGATATTTTTACCCGTTCCTAAGAAAAAAGTTTTGAGAGAAGGTTGGACGAACGGATGGATGGAAAACAAAGTGATCGTATAAGGATTCAGTTTTATTAGAATAGGTAACCCTACAAATTTGAAAAAGGTAGAAGTGGAATGTTACTAACACAAGTTTAAGTTTCTATTTATTATCTCAAACTGTATTAATGAAATATGTGTTATAAGGAATTACATATTGATTTAAAATTAGACGTGGGCAAAAAATAGTAATAAAATAAAAACTTTTTACCAAAAAATTAAACCGACTCCCAAAAAACACTGCAAAGTGAAAAATAACTTTAATTTCGGTAGTCGGTGTCTTTAGTTTTGTATTTTCGTTTTTGGCACCGACTTCCGAAATTAATGTTATTTTTCACTTTGCAGTGTTTTTTGGGAGTCGGTTTAATTTTTTGGTAAAAAGTTTTTATTTCACTCTTTTTAGTTGGTCTATTTTTAATTTACCTAGTTACAAGAGCCTAATTATCAACTACTTATAACCTTTTACAAAATATTGCTTTTCCCAATGCTGGGCCGTTAATTGTTGAGGAGTTCTCCTGGTACTTCACCATCAGCTCTACATCACCATATGCATTGTGACGAGCATAAAGTGCGTAACATCCATATTCAAGTAATCGAATCGCAATCCACTCAATACTTATTATTGAGTAGTTTCGGCGGCCATCTGTGGTCTTCATCATCAGTTCCACTTCCTCAAATGGTACTTTTTGAGAGCAACTGCACAAGTTACTATAATAAATACCCAAAACGACATAGGTGTGCCTATAATATTTGAAGAGTTTCTCCAGGATCCCATCATCAGATCTTGACGTTTATGAAAATGGGACCAATATCAAAGTATACCCTTTCAATCAAAAAAAGAATTTTCCAAATCGGTTCAGCCGTCTTCGAGTAATCGATATCATACATTAAAAAAAAAAATATACGCGTCGAATTGATAACCTCCTCTTTTTGTCGTCGGTTGAAAAAGTAATGAGCGATTACTTCTTGATTCACTTCAACGTCACAGTCGCCCCGCTCACGCTTATGTGCAAATGCACACCCATAAACCTCGATTTTCACCCTCGTCCAAACTGATCGCTTTAAACGAAAGGATTAGTGATTGGACGAAAATATTTAAAACAACCTTGTACCTTGTAAATTGAATGTTTTCGGCTTACTGCACTGGCTACTCAACAATAATAATATGATTTACAACGTTTTGGATTACTTATATTGTGCGAAGAGCTCAGGAGTGGAATTCCACGCCGGAGTCTGTGTTTCTTGATAGCTATATGGTTATAGCTGTTAGGGAACACAAACTCTAACAGGGTATCAGAGGTCTTTAAGTCAAGAGTGAATAGGTTATTTGTAGGCAAGCGTGCTTCATCTTTGACCACATCATCGCATACCTTCAGGTGAGATGGTGGTCAAATGTGAGCCTGTTAACAATGCTAAAAGTAATTTAAAAAAAAATTGTAGGCACTGCTTGCTTTTAAAAGATTATGAGTGGCCATTAATTGTGTACGGGTCACGAAACGTAATATTATCTGCGGAGAAGAAAATCAACAGTAAGTGTACTACTCACGAAAAGCAATATTATCTTCGGAGAAGGGCATCAAAAACACTTACAGTAAGTTGTAAGTGCCATCAAACGCCTTCAGTTTCTCAGTTACTAAACAATCAAAAAAGATAAAACCAACTTTGAAATAAAATTCCAGCATAATTATTTTCATTCCGAAAGTCGTTTCAGATTTTTTATTCGTTACTTGACACCAATTTTCAAGAGAAAGTTATTTTGTAAGATTTTTATAAATTCTTTGCTTTATCACGTAGTCTTGTCTTTTGTGCTTGTTATTTCATAATATCTTAACATACGTATAACTTGAGAATATCCTTTAAAGTTAGTATTTCTAAATGAAAGACCGTGGTATGAGAAGATATACGAGTGCAATATTCATGTACAATTGGCCATTCTACGGCCACATAACATCCTATTACATTCCCACAGGAATTCTCTATATAAGAGGGAATGACCCGTTATCCACCAGTTGGGTTGGTGGACGTCATATGTATTCAGATATTTCGGTACTAGAATATCACGATGTTGTACTTCAGACAGTGGTAATGATAAAAATTACACAAAGTTAACTGCCTGGGTTTGAGCACCTTAGCCGTGCCTAGAACCACTGGCCTATTCTATAATCACAGCAAAATTATAATTCATTCATAAGTTATTTGTTGTCAAATGACATAATCCTATCCACACAAGTTCTCTGTGCGCGGGGGTAAAAAACAAAATCATCAACTTATTTGAGATTTCCCAAAGGACCTCTGACAAACAATACTAGGTTTATTTTCTGTGCCCTCGTTGAAAAATAGACTGAGTGTACTAGATAATACGCATGATTTTTTAATGGCATGCTCTAATGAAGGCTTAGTTAGCTACTGCTGTTTCAGTTTTTTTGTAGTTTTCTTTATTTTCTGTATAATAAAAGTAGAATGTATTTAGAAAGCGAGTTACTAGTTACTACCTAATGTGTTTTTTATATATAATTTAAATATAATTTATTATAATTTTTTATATATAAGCCCGCGCTTGACTCCGATCACACATGATGGACTGTTAGATGAGGTTTAGGGCTGAAAAAGCGAGTCCAGAAGATGCTCGTTTACTCTTGCTTTAAAGGCTGACGGGGCATAACAGTTTTTTGTTATTGATAATAGGTTCGCGTTTGACCACCATCTGACCTGATGGTAAGTTATGATGGGGAATGCAAAGCTGGCAGAGAGATCCACACCTTTTACTTAAATTCTTCTTCGGTTCAATTTCATGAATGTTAGATGCCCATTAAAATGTTGTAAGTGAGAATGAAACATCTACGAAAAATTACTAAATAATAAGCTATGTTTTAAATTTTGCTCTATTTGCCGCTATCTCAGTACTTTGCGTCCACTTTCAGCAAATCATCTTTCACAAAGCCCATCCATTATTTTTAGGGATCCAAAAGTCCATGTGATAAAACTGAACCCTTATAAGATTACTTGAGCGTCTATCCATCTGTCATAGCCAATTCAATTTATGCATACGGAAATGATTCAGTTTCAATTTGTTACCCATCTGAATATCTGTGATCTGAACTCGGAAATGTAACATTTTGAGAATGAATTCGATTCGAAAGTTTTACTTATATTATTCGCTGTGCCCGCAATGTCCTCTGCATAGCAGTCTTTTAGGGTTCCGTAGCCGAATGGAAAAAGACGGAACCCTTATAGTTTCGTCATGTCTGTCTGTCTGTCTATCTGTAGGTCCGTCCGTCCGTATGTCACAGCCATTTTATTCCGAAACTATTAGGACTACAGATGTGAAACTTGGTAGGTAGATGTATTCTGTTAACCACTTTCCGATTTTTATTAAAAATTAAAAAAAAAGATTGTGGGGGACTCCCCATACATAGAACTGTAACTATTATTTTTTTCATCAAACCTAATGTGTGTGGTATCCATAGACAGATCTTTAAAAATGACATTGAGGTTTCTAAAACCACTTTTCCTTAGTCAATAGTTTAAGAGATATACGCTTCCAGATTGGTAAAATGTGTCCCCCCTCTAACTTCTATATTATAATGGAGTGAAAAAAAAATATATGCTGTATATCTTAATAAAAACTTTCAAAGAAAATTGGTTTGAACGAGATCGGGTCAGTAGTTTTTGAGATATGGCACATTTTCTAAAACTGCAAATATAACATTGTATTTCATACAAACACTATGAAAAACAAAGTTACTGGGCGTAGTTACTACGGAACCCTTCATGGATGAGTCTGACTCGCACTTGGCCAATTTTTTTTACATCATTAGAAATCTTGTGAACACGTCCAATTAAGGTCAATATCCTTGTGTCTGGAGTGAGTTCACGGCAATAGTGTAATAGGTGTGGTTCGAACCTACTACCTCTCGATCACAAGACCGACACCTGAGCCATTAGGCTACTGACGCTTTACGTGGTTTCCCCACATAACCTCAATTCCGTGGGATAAAAGATAACGATTTATTCAGTGACATACTAGGATTCCCTGTGTTGTGGGATCCAGTCTCTTCCGAAGCATTACAAAATTAACTTTATTTAAACTTTAAGGTGTGTTTTGTGTGAGTGTGAGTGTGTAGGGTGTGAAGTGAGTGTGAGTGAATTTGTAGTGCTACCATACCTATACACGTACAATATCTGCCTTCCGTTTTGTTATAGTTCTTGGAATGTAACCACTTAAATATTTCTTCCTTTAATACCCTATGTAATAATGTGTTCTCTAATAATTACTATGCTATCATAAATATAGAATTTTGAATATATGAAAGGACTAAGACTAGGTAGCCAATAGGTTGCCCTATAAACTTCTCTATCTTTCAGTGGAAGTCCCACTAGACTCTGTTTGTCCGGGCTAATGTCTGTATTGGCTGATCAGATTAGCCAATATAGACATTTGCCCGGACAAACATAAAGACAAACATTTAACAAAGTTTGTTTGTGTTTTACTATCGTGTAAATAGCAGCAGTTAATTTGAAATCATAGACAGACACTTCAATTTATTTTGTGTATAGAAGATGTATCTATACATCATTTTAAAACTGAACTAGTTGAAAGTCAATTTCAGATAGTACTTTCGTACCTTTCTAAAAAAAATCGAAGTACCTAGTGGATTCCGAACGCATCCCGCGTTCGAAATCCACTAGGTACTTCGATTTTTTTTCTGTGGCATATCGCAGGTCAGCCTCTGAGGTTGTCGGCTGCTTTCGGACTTACCTGTGGCAAACTATTAAGCTGGCAAACTATACAACGTGTAACGGAAACCCCATATCTATCCAAAAGGCCTGAAGACAACATCTGGTATAGAGTCTCTATGCACAGTTTCAGCACAAAACAATTGACTCAAAGAATTGATACTAAATTATTGGTTTCATATATTTCTTGAATACCAATCATAACAAACGTGTCACAGCACTACGAGGGTTAATAACATTCCACGTCACTTGCCAATAACACGATAATTCTTTTCGTTCTTCTTAATTTGAAAAATTCAGTCTCTGGTATCAGTGTATTGGAATTTGTAATAAGATACACGTAGACTTAGGATTACAAAACCCTTGTCATACCGTTTGTTATTATTCAAAGAAGCCATGCACTTGGTATGTATATACCCTTTAAATTACACGTTGTATAATCTGACACAAAATCTATACTTATAGTACAAAGCGGAAAAGTTTGTTTGTTTGTTTTAAACAAACAAACAAACTTTTCCGCTTTGTACTATAATCTTCGAAATTACTAAGTGGATTTTAATAAAATTTGGTATGGAGATAGCTTGATGCTTGAGGAAGGTTAGTTTTTACCCGACTGCAAAAAGGAGGGCTTTTTACCGTGATAAACTCCATGGAAGACCCGCGCGTCTGTTAGTAAAATATAAAGCTGACAAAATATAAAATCGCTATTATGTGTTTTCTCTTCTCTCATAGCCAGCATCGTGGTCGAATGTTCCAACGAGATATCATGGAACTCAAGAAACAAGGAGGTTTTTAGTTAGTAGAAATCTGACACTCTCTTCCACTCACTTCCACTCAGAGCGGGCAGTCAATTGATGATTTTCCACCCTTAAAAAGCTAGCATCTGTAGCGACATCTATCTCGCGACATACAAACTAAACTTTAAAAATCCTGTATCGCGCAAGCAGAGTTTACCGCACAACTAGCACACATACAAATCACCCGATCATAAACATCGGGCAGTTGCCCACTAGATAGACACCTGTATGGTCGGAGAATCTTCCCTTTTCAATGGGATTGCGGGACTT
The DNA here is from genome assembly GCA_943138885.2 of Tholera decimalis. NCBI lineage: Eukaryota > Metazoa > Arthropoda > Insecta > Lepidoptera > Noctuidae > Tholera > Tholera decimalis. The sequence goes on from OW964558.2 coordinate 42,892,908, forward strand.
TACACCTTCTTCCGCATATTCCCAAACATTCATGCAAAATAATTATTTTTCTTGACGTTTTAACAGTCGATATAATTATATAGTCCTTCTCACCAGTTTTGGCCACAGCGGCCAATCTCAGCGAAGATAAGTCATATGCATAGGCGTTATTATAGTATACAAGAATCTACGCAGGTACAGGTGCACTGTCTGTTCCTTTACTCTGAGTACTAAATAAATAAAATAAATATAAAAATAAATAAATAAATGTATGCAGACGCCAGTTGCGTTCACAGTGCGCCCGCGAGCCGCGTGTCTTCATGTGGCGGGCGCGGGCGCGGGTTGCGCGCGTGTTTCTAATGGCTCAGTCCGCCAGTATAGTTCACAGTGATATAGCGTCTGTTAGGTGACTACGCTTGTGGTTCTAAACCATTTTGATTCACCCGCCGAAGCGTCGTGAATCGTCATGGATATCAATATGGAAGAATTTATATCTGCAGTACAACATCGCACTGCTATTTGGCAGAGCAAACATCTGCAACATTTAAATAGGGCGGCGACAAATACATTATGAGAAGAATTAAAACTTCCTATATTGCAATTTCCATTTCAAGTATGAATTTTCCATTAATAAAAGAAAATCTTCATCCATGTCTTCTAAATACGTAGCAAAGTTTGAGAACGACCAAACATATGTGCAATGACATTCGTAGCTCGTTCGGCACTGTGAAAACGCAGACGCCAAGACCCGAGCGCCCGCGCCCGCCCCCGCACCCGCTAGTGCAGTCTGATTGACCACTCATTGTCCAATTGTCCAATGGGGCGTCTATCCGACACGACCAGAGAGACATCAGGTGCAGGACCAACGACTTGACATGCTTTTAAAGGCACGGGGACTAACACACCACCAAACTCCCAAACTACGGGCTACTACAGAGAAATTTCTAACAAAAAAACCTAATGCTTTTTTACCCGACCTTGGAATCGAACCTATGACTTTAAGCACAGCAGTCGTTCTTGCGACAAATATTGACAACGTAAATAACTCATAAGTAAATAATTCACGAAAAAACTTCACCCAAAAAACTCTAAGTATGCTCGATTCAGTACGACGTAACCCCATTACTTTCCTCACAAAAACTCTTCTGACCTAACTTATATTTCTTTAACAAAGACTACCAATTGAACGCGATTCCTCTTCGCATAAGACCCCGGTTACTTCAACGATGACAATTTAACTTTCCTTAAGATCCAGTGATCGTTCAGTGAGCAATTGAGAAGATTTCGTAACTCCTTTAATGGAGTCTGTACCGTCTTGGAGTCAACCAGGGAGCTGTCTCAAGACTTAGGCAGGATTTTTAAGGAACGATGACACTGCAAACTGAAAATGTTTAAGTCCGAATTAAAAGGAATCTGTTTTTGTTCGAAAGGGTCAACAAAAAAGAAAGGATTTTATAGAGGAAGTCGTCATTGATTTCTTTTAGGAAGAACGGATATTTATTCCGTACTTTTAATGGATAGATTTTGAAATGATTATCATATTCAACTGTCTTGAATGCCTTATTTGGTAATAGATATATCCTTCTGTGTACTACATTTCCTTTGAATATTAATTATCTTATTTTATTTACGATTATTAAGAATTAGTATGTTCTACCTATTACCCACTAACTTTCCTTGTGATTTCATTACTTATGCCAAGATGAAAGATATATGCCTAAATTATAAACATTTTTATAATTTAGCCACCAGCTGTGCCCCGACTTCATTCATATTTTGACACAAACGAACAACACAACTTAAGGAAACAAAGTTATTTTGAAATTAAAGACGGTTGCTTAAATTTATTTTTTATGTATCTAGTAAGCATGTAAAATGATTGATAAGAAAATGTTTGATACCGTTTTCAATAAAAATACACTTCTCATCAGAAAAATCGAAACACTGAATTTCTGTCCTAATTTAACACAAAAGAGTTTTCGCTCCATGAAAATAATCACATGATTGTATAGCTGGCAGTTTAGCCATTACAATGATAAGCTAAAATTCCAAATTAGAATTTCATTTGTTTATCCTATAAATGAAATGATTCACTGTTTTGAGACAAATGTGTGTTTAGAGTTGGAGTACATTTATAGAGAGGAGAATATATTTTTTAATAATTTGAAAAAAAAAAAACGTTCGTTTTGTTTTTAAGTTTAACTATATGTTTCGATACTACAACTGATGGGTAACCGTTCTGCCTCGGGAAAATAACCATTTAAATTTCACGCTGTATATTGATATAAAAAAATAATTCAGTTGTAACCCTTTTATGTATGAACCTTTTTATACAATATCTTACAATAAACCTATGTAAGTGTCAAGAAATTTAGATACCAAAGTGGGTACCTAAATGTGTTGATAGAGTACAAATTAATCCAATAGTAAAATCAAACGAGATGTTGTAAAAAATATATCACAGATTTTATTACATGTGTTTCGACGAAGTGGCTTTTAAAATCTTGAAAATGTGGATTGTATTGTAGTGCTTAATTAAAATACAACAATAACCGAATGTTAGTATTCTCATTTTAAGTCTAGGCTTTTTTCAGAACGCTAGATTTAATCCAGGTCGTAAACACGACGGAACGAAAAATTTTATTTTTATGAAATATCTTAAAAATACGTTATTGTTAACACTAGGAATTTTATATTGTGTATAGGTTTATATTGGGTTAACACAGACTTTACGATCTATTTTACCAATCAAATATTTATTTCAGAAAACAATTTTATATTTAATTAATTCGTTTTAACATTGTGAAGGGTTTATGAAAAAAATCCACACCGACACCCATTGCGGTGCTTTTGATCAAACCATGTCTCATTTGCTGAAGTATCCAAAATGCCAAAATACTTGTAATTTTTAAGACTGGCTAGCTAGAAGCCCAACATATATAAAACTAGCTGCAGCCCGCGACTTAGTTTGCGTGGGAAGATTTCCCGCGTTAATCCCGATCACGTGGGAATTCAGGGATAAAAACTATCCTGTGTCTTTCCCAGGGTCCTTAACTATTCCCATGCCAATATCATCTAAATCGGTTCAGCGGTTTAATCGTGAAAAGGTAACAGATAGATAGACAGACAGACTGAGTTACTTTCGCTTTTATAATAATATATTTATTATAAGTATGGATGTAACATAATTTATTCAAATAGTGAAATTAGTTTATTTCGAATCGTTTATTAAATCGATTTCTATAACTCTTTTAATATAGTTTTATACTACACCTGCTTGGAAAGTACCTTGATACTTTATCAAATTTACGATAGAAAGTACGTCATTGCATATCGAACAAATATGCGGGGAGAAAACACATCTGAGCGGGAGAGAAAAGTGTGTGAAAATCCATTTCTTACGTGGTTTTTCTTTTTTAATTTTAGGTAAGACTATGCGCCGGTAACCTAAATATCAAAAGCCAAAAAGTTTTTACAGTGAGTTTTTATCTCCAAGTTCGCAAAATGACACTGGCCACTAGCTGTGTGTTGGATGGTGTCGGGCTGGCAGTGCGACCCTGCGGCAGCAGGATAAACAATTTGAAAAAAGAACATGTGAAAATTGCAGACGCCATTGGCGCCATTTTCAAAAGTGTTACATTAAGCTTCACTAACTGCAACAATTTCAATATAAATTTCAATTAGTAAAGATTTAGTTTTTTATTTTCCTCGTAGGTGTTGTATAAAGCACTATGTATCACTCGAGAGAAAGTGCGATTCCCGATCATTCGGTGTTTTAAAGCCCTCGCCAACGGCTCGGGCTTCAAACGACACCCTCGACGGTAATCGGTCACTTTCTCCTCTCGGTGAACAATGTACTATTTTTGTTCAATACAAATTAAAGAAAAATGATGACTTCCTTAAAATAAGTTTGATTGATATTTAATGTGTGGGAATAAAGGACATTGATATTATGAAAAAAGTTATAGAAAAAATCTAAGAAACCCGACTGCTCAACTGAAATGCAAGAAACAAGCACATTCTTATTTTAAAAAGTGACAAGCAGGCGGGACCCAATTGAACATATTTTTTTATTTTTAATTGGGATGGGTCCGCCTGCTTGTCACTTTATAGGCATAGACATCGAATTCTGATAGGCATCGAATTCTGACGAATATAGACGAAATATTCGTCGCTATCTATACAAATTACAGATGCATCGTCTGTGACACAGACGATGACATATTATATCAATACTATTAGACAATTGCTGTGATTTCTTGGAAGTCTAAAGGCGCTTCTAAACGGGCTATATTTTTCTGCAATATGTGGCTGCAATACAATGGCCGACAACATTGTCAGCAATACCAGCCAGACTATGACATATTGCAGTAATGTTCCGGCAATAGTTGAAAAACATTTTGGGTATGGCCATGTGTGGCCGATATTGTTCGATAGATTGCCAGGCGATCGCTGAGCAATCGATTTAACTGCAATGTTGCCCAGCCAGTTCTATTGTTGTTTCAGTCGCTCTCTATTGTAATGACATAGTGCATCTTTTTCTACCGATATGAAGTTTGTTATGAGTATAATTGCTATGTTCAGTGCTTTGTTTGACTGACTGACCTGTGCTTGTTTGTTTTTGAGGTTATATTATGTTTACAAAAATGACTAATACGTGGGCTAACGAGAAGGTTATATATAGATTTCATTAATGAAGTACATTTACACTCTCAGTTCTGGGATGTTAAAAGCGGTATATAAAAAGACAGAAATGCTAAAAAAGATGGATGGATTTTAATCGCTGAAAATTTTGAGTTATCAATTATTTTAAAATCATTTTTGATTTTAAAATAATGCAAGCTGCTGCGACAAGTGTGATTTCGTCAGCCATTGTTGCCGATTTGTGTAGCCCGTTTAAGAGTCTGCATCATGAGCCACCCTATAGCCGACATATCGCAACACATGACCCAGCCATAGATAGCTCGGACATCAATGTCCGAGCAATGTTTTTGTAATGGCCGGGCAATTAGTTGCCAATAGTGAAGCCACAAATTGTAGAATAATATAGCCCGTTTAGAAGCGCCTAACAATAATCAGAATACTTATATTTAATTATTTTTGGGGTAAAAAAATACCTATATCAAAAATTATAGATATCGGTATTCCGTAAAAGATTTTGACGAGACTAATTTCAGGAGGTTCTTCTATTATTATGAATATTCATTTCTAAATCTGTCAAATTATATAATGTATAAAATACTTAAAATATTTCATAAATGAAACACTTTATCTTAATTAAACCAGTATAAATACTATGTAAAGATTCTTAAAATCCTATTAAAACTTTAATAGTAAATACAAGTAAATTACAAGTTGCGAAGAGCTAGGAAGTGTTAACAACTTCTTAAATTAGCAATACGTTTTCCGTAAGAAACTTACTTGAGATAAAGTTGAACAAAGTGTGTAGATAATGCTGTAGAATCCTTTGAAGCTTACCTGTTAACAAAAAAAAAATACAACTATTACAAATTAAAATTTAATTAAAAATTAGACAATACAGGAAATGATACTATTTGCAGTAACAGCACAGCTTAAGCTTAAAGAATTTATGAATGTTAAATCATACTATTATATATTTGTTTTATGGGGTACAATAAAGAGTATATCTTTACATATACAGTATGTTAACTAACAGAGGCTAAAAAAATATTACCATTCGAAAACAAAATGATTTTTTTTATATTAAAATATTCACTAAAAATGTTACATTGATACGTAAAAGAAACACTCTGTACACGCGTACGCGTTCATAAATAAATTGCAACGTTGCCGATCTTCAAGTACGCGTGTACAGAGTGTTTCTTTTACGTATTAATTTAACATTTGTAGTGAATATTTTAATATTAAAAAAAATTAAACATTTTGTTTTCGAATGGTAATATTTTTTTAGCATGTATGTGTAGGCGACTTATTGTATTTATTAGTTTATCCATCTTTATATATTAAAAACTTAACATAAATACATAGTAATAAATATATACACAGTTATTTATGTATTGTTTAGCATACAGACATACATCACACATACAAAACGCACTTACATTCATCCACATCATAAAAACGTATAAAATAAATAATTCACAAGCATCGCCGGATGACACTCGGTAGTATGCGGCAGGCCGGCTAGTTTTGAACCAAGTACATACGCATAAATATACATCGCTGCGCTCGCGCCGTACAGCGGTGCCCGATGCGTTCACGGACCTACCTTCAGTTCCTAAATATCACACCGCCGCGAAGCCCGCGTTGATTATAGATGTGAACTAAAACCTCGTAGTCAATAGTGTACTCGTATTTACCTACTGCTATTGTAAAATCCTAATCTGTGCCTGTACTCTAGACTGTATATTTCTCCTGTCCTAAAATAAACTTTGAAAGTGAAAGTGGGTTTGTCTTTCATTACCAAGAGACACACCTACAACTGGTGACCCCTGACGAGAAACACAGGGTGATGTCTAGTAGCAGCGAAGATTCTAGAAAATCGCAGGTGATTGAGCGCACACGCGAGCGTCGCTTAAAAATGGCGGAATAAAAACCAGGACCAGCAACCATTTCCACTACGCCTGCACCAGTGCAAATGAGAATACCACCTTTCTGGCCAGAAAAACCGGCGATATGGTTTGCGCAAGTGGAAGGACAGTTCGCTGTAATGAAAATTACAGATGAAACGGCAAAATTTTACCATATTTTGGCCACGCTTGACAGACAGTACGCAGCGGAGGTTGAAGATGTTCTTACCGGCCCACCCGACTACAAGAGGTTGAAAAACGAGTTGATAAAACGTTTATCAGTGTCTAGAGAAAACAAAGTTAAGCAACTATTGATGCACGAGCAGCTCGGCACTCGAAAACCATCTTAATTTTTACGACACCTCCAACATCTCGCGGGCCCTGAAATACCCGAAGATTTCTTGAGGACAATCTGGAGCAGTCGTCTTCCTACAAGTATGCAGTCGATTGTCGCGTCGCAGACGTCATTGTCACTGGACAGCCTTGCCGAACTTGCAGACCGAATAATTGACATCGCGACGCCAACGCAGCAGGTTGCAGTAGCTTCATCATCTCCGGTGGACGAGTTGACACGGCAAGTTAAGGAGCTGACTCGTCAAGTGAGCGCACTGACGGCACAGGTGAGCCGGCAGTCAAGACCTCGCGATCGTGAGTCACGACCTCGGCAACAACAGCAGAGTGCGACACCGCACAGGTCGCAATCCAGTTATCGACGGTTCCCGATCTGCTGGTACCACAACAAACATGGCACCAAGGCTAGGAAATGCATCAAGCCCTGTGACTACAAGGCGGAAAACATCCCGGGCAGTCAGTGATGGCGACGGACGACTGCCTTAGTTCTACGGGTCGCCTCTTCGTTACGGATCGCAAGTCAAATATTCAATTACTTATTGACACGGGCAGTGATATTTGTGTTTACCCTGTAACCGCGCTTAGTGATCGCCGCTGTTGTAAAACTTCATATCAATTAAGTGCTGCCAATGGTTTTACTATCGATACGTATGGTTACATTCAATTAAACTTAGACTTAGGGTTACGTCGTAACTATCCGTGGCGTTTCGTCATTGCCGACGTCACAAAACCAATTATAGGGGTAGATTTTCTTGCTCATTACCAACTGATAGTCGATATCAGCAAACAAAAACTTATTGATACTTTAACCAATGTTAGCACTGTAGCCACTATATATAAATTAAATTGTAATGTCCTAAGTGTAAAAATTACGACTGTAGGTGATAGCGAGTTTCACACAATTTTGTCCGAATATCCGGAAATAACACGTCCTGCTGGTATTCCGGGTGTCATCAAGCACAACACTGTACACTATATTCGCACTACACCAGGCCCTCCAGTGTCATGCTCACCTCGTCGTCTCGCGCCCGATAAACTTAAGATAGCTAAACAAGAGTTTGAGGCCATGTTAGCCAATGGCATTGCACGTCCGTCTGACAGTCAATGGGCGTCACCTCTCCACCTAGTTTCGAAAAAGGATAACGGTTGGCGTCCGTGTGGTGACTATAGGTTACTCAACGCTAGAACTATACCCGATCAATACCCTATTCGTCATATACAAGATTTTTCAAACAGTCTGTCCGGTTGTAAATTTTTTTCAGTAATTGATTTAGTGAAAGCTTACCATCACGTTCCTATATTTAAGGACGATATTCCAAAGACCGCGATCACTACACCTTTCGGTTTATGGGAATTTCCTTTTATGACTTTTGGTCTACGAAATGCAGGCCAAACTTTTCAAAGATTTGTCGATGAAATGACTCGAGGATTAGATTTTTGCTACCCTTATTTAGACGATTTTCTAATTTTTTCTAGAACGATCCACGAGCACAAAGACCATCTGAGGCAGATTTTCACTCGAATGAGAGACTATGGCGTACTTATTAACACCAGCAAATGTGTCTTTGGCGTCTCAGAAATAATATTTCTAGGATATCACATCTCAGAAGAAGGTACCAAACCCCTCGACAGTAAAGTGAAAGCTATTGCCGACTTCCCTGTCCCCAAAACCGTTAGGGAGCTCAGACGTTTTCTAGGTATGGTCAATTTTTACCGGCGATTCTTGCCCAACGCTGCACAAATACAAGCCCCCTTGAACGCATTTTTAACTGGATCAGTTAAAGCTACCCACCCTGTCAACATCACAGGAGTTTCCCTGCAAGCTTTCGAGGACTGCAAAAAGAGCCTCTGTAACGCAGCTCTTTTAGCTCACCCCGACACAAACGCTAAGTTAGGACTCGTCACTGACGCCTCTGATACGGCGATAGGTGGAGTACTACAGCAGCGTAAAGACGGTGTTTGGCAGCCTCTTGCATTTTTCTCGCGTAAATTGAGTCCTGCACAGATCAAATATTCCCCATACGATCGAGAACTCCTGGCAATTTACGAGAGCATTCGGTATTTCCGCCATATGCTGGAGGCCACTCTCTTCACCATCTACACAGATCATAAACCGCTTTGTTATGCTTTCCATGAGAGAAAGAAAAATTGTTCTCCACGTCAGTTCAGACAATTAGACTTCATCTCGCAGTTCACAACTGATATTCGCCACATTTCAGGTAAAGACAATATTGTCGCTGATACGCTTTCCCGCGTCAATGAGCTGCAAATACCAGTTGATTTGGAAATCATGGCCAAACTTCAGGCAGCAGACAATGAACTGGCAGAGAACCTCCGAGGCGAAACGTCTCTTCGTCTTAAAAAGATGAAGGTCCCTGGTAGTCGTACTGAGCTGTACTGCGATGTAAGTACAACGACTCCAAGGCCTTTCGTCCCCGTGCCACTGCGTCAGCAGGTATTTAACTGCTTGCATTCACTTAGCCATCCAGGTGCTAACGCCTCAGCCAAACTTGTTGCACAGCGCTTTGTCTGGCCCCTTATGCGCAAAAATTGTCGTGATTGGTCTAAGGCATGTTTAGCATGCCAGCGCACGAAGGTAAATAAGCATGTCATGTCACCTTTAGGGACGCTCGATTTGCCATCAGCGCGTTTTAAACATGTCCATTTAGACCTGATCGGCCCATTACCGCCAGCTGGTGATTATCGGTATTGCCTTACACTCGTCGATCGCTTCACGCGATGGCCGGAAGCTGTACCTATTACCGACATCACCGCCGAAACGGTAGCCAAAGCGTTCATATCCTGTTGGGTGTCCCGATACGGCTGTCCTTCCCAAGTTGTTACTGACCGCGGAAAGCAGTTTGAATCGGCGCTGTTTCAACAACTATCCAACTTGATCGGTTTCAATCACCGCAGGACAACAGCATACCACCCACAGTGCAACGGATTAGTTGAGCGATTTCACCGGCAGTTGAAGGCAGCTATCACCTGCCATACTGACGCAAACTGGACTGAGATGTTACCTTTCGTGCTACTCGGCATAAGGAGCGTCTTCAAAGAAGACCTACAATCTTCATCAGCCGAGCTGGTTTACGGTGAGCCACTACGCCTCCCTGGCGAATTTTTCGGCCACGACGTAAAAGGATTTACCACCGACATAACCGATTTCTCGGCACGATTGAAGTCCTATGCCGAGAAAGTACGACCAGTCCCGACGCAGCACCATTCTACTCGCAGAATCTTCGTTTATAAAGATCTTGCCACATGTAGCCATGTATTTCTTAGGGAAGACTTGCTACGTGGTTCACTTCAGCCTGCTTACACAGGGCCACACGAAGTACTGAAGAGGTGTGCCAAATATTTTGTAATTCGTGTGAAGGGTAAAGACTCGACAGTAAGCATAGACCGCTTGAAACCAGCCTATATATTGTCAGATGACCTAAGACCAACACAAATTGTTACACATCCTCCTCCAACTCCTCAACCATCTCAGCCTCAATCACTAGACTCACCAGCCCCACAGACGACACGATCCGGAAGGCGAGTACATTTCCCCGATTATTATCGTCCGCAGACACGGCCTCTGGAGGGGAGTGATGTAGGCGACTTATTGTATTTATTAGTTTATCCATCTTTATATATTAAAAACCTAACATAAATACATAGTAATAAATATATACACAGTTATTTATGTATTGTTTAGCATACAGACATACATCACACATACAAAACGCACTTACATTCATCCACATCATAAAAACGTATAAAATAAATAATTCACAAGCATCGCCGGATGACACTCGGTAGTATGCGGCAGGCCGGCTAGTTTTGAACCAAGTACATACGCATAAATATACATCGCTGCGCTCGCGCCGTACAGCGGTGCCCGATGCGTTCACGGACCTACCTTCAGTTCCTAAATATCACACCGCCGCGAAGCCCGCGTTGATTATAGATGTGAACTAAAACCTCGTAGTCAATAGTGTACTCGTATTTACCTACTGCTATTGTAAAATCCTAATCTGTGCCTGTACTCTAGACTGTATATTTCTCCTGTCCTAAAATAAACTTTGAAAGTGAAAGTGGGTTTGTCTTTCATTACCAAGAGACACACCTACATATGAATGCTATACTATTGAGGGTTAACGGGAACGCCCTCTGTTAGTTAACATACTGTATATGATTCCTCCGTGTCTCTGAATGTTAGTCCCGACTGTCATTTTGTACATATTTGACAGTCGTTACTGGTAGTAAGAGACCAGACAATCTGACACTGGGTTTGCCAAGAGGCATCGTGTTACTCAGCTACGAAGATTTGGAGATTAGATAGGCAGTTGCTCCAGGTATAACACTAGAACTCAGCTAGTCAGCTCAGTAGGGTATCGGTAGGATAGGGGTAGTGGTATCGGTTGGGTAGGGGTAGGATACCACGCGAACGAAGTCGTAGCGGGTCAGCTAGTGTACATATAATAGTGAATAAATCCAAAATACTATTTTGTAACATTAACGTAAAATCTCATAAATGTACACTTTATGACATACTGATACTTATTATAACAATTTAGATTTGTGAAATAGTCATTATGATTCATCTAGGTTCCTACTAAGTACCCCTTTTTTAAGTTAGATAGATAGTTATACTCTTTATTGTACCCCATAATATAAAGGGTGTTAAAACACGCGGTCTTATCGTTAAAAACGATCCTTTACTGACATCCTTTGGATAGAATTGACACAGCAGGAGAAAATAAATACGCGGGTAGTCCATGGTGTACTATTTACTTATATACAATACATAAGTAATAAAGTACATACTCAATACGTATTTTGTACTGACATACTCAATGTATATACTTACATTAAAAAAGCTGAGACATATACTTAAAAATAGTAAAAAATTAAAGAGGGAGATAGAGTTCTTTTACCATGTTAATCTTTGAAACCTCATTTGGAATTAGCGAATCGATAATAATAATTGAATGTTTCATATAGGAAAAATTGGCCAAGTGCGAGTCAGACTCGCCCATGAAGGGTTCCGTAGTAACTACGCCAAATAACTTTGTTTTTTATAGTGTTCGTATGAATTACAAAGTTATATTTATGGTTTTAGAAAATAGACTATATCTCAAAAACTGCTTACCCAATCTCGTTCAAAGTAATTTTCCTTAAAATTTTACATTAAGATCTACAGCATATATTTTTTAACATTTTTGACTCCATTATTATATAAGTTAAAATACCACACACGCATAGGTTTCATGAAAAAATATATTTTCAGTTTCAGTTCCATGTATGGGGAGCCCCCCTTAATTTTAAATATTGTTTTATATTTTTCTGAAAATTGGAAAGCGGTTTACAGAATACATCTACCTACCAAGTTTCACATGTAGGTATGTATAGTCCTAATATTTTCGAAATAAAATGGCTGTGACATATGGACGGACAGACAACGGACAGACAGGCATGACGAAACTATAGATTAGCTTTTTAGGGTTCCGTAGCCGAATGGCAAAAAACGGAACCCTAAAAAGCTAATCTATACTAAAATTACAAAGTGATAAGTATTGTTAATAAGTTTGTGTGTAAAGGGTATTCTCTACTAATGAATCAATTCCAAAATTAAAATCGCTGATGGTAGACCATTATTACTGAGTGCTTTGGAGGCACATATAGGCTATAAATGATTGCGTTTCTTTTCGGAGTAGTCGGCTAGGAAACACCGACCTCATCTGAATCAAATTTAACACACAAATTGACGTGTGAGAGTGTTATGCATAACCAAATTGCAGAAAAAAAAAATCATTTAATAAACGTGACGGAAAATCTCTATAGGTACCCTTTTCTCGAAAATTTCGCTGACGGAAGAATATGAAAATTTGGCACAGTTTAAGTTTATAATAAAATAGAGATGTGCAGAAAGTTAATAGTATATAATCATTATGCATTCAAAATACTTTAATTATGGTAAAATTTGGACAGCTTGCCTGCCCGGGTAGCGGAATTGTTCAAAAGAGTTACCGCGGCCTCGGAACACGCAGGACAAATGATGGAACACGGATGGGTTTTAGTCAGTAAAAGTCTGACACACCCTCCCGCTTCGCACAGATCGAGAGGCAGTCATTGGATGATTTCCCATCCTTTGAAAAGGGTGACTACTAATATCATTAATTCACTATAGATTTACCCAAAAAATAAACAAAGATACTTAACTCACTCCTGGCCTATACAATACACCTTCCTACCAAAGCTATAAAGCTTTTGGTACAGTACGCACGGCCATGATAACGATGTGTCTATCAGTCTCTGAATTTCAGTCGCTGAAATCAAATTATTGCCAGCAAACGTAGTATCATTCGCAAACACATGACATAGGCATCGAATTCTGACGAATATAGACGAGATATTCGTCGCTATCCGTACAAATTACAGTTGTATCGTCCCTGGCACATACAGTATCATATTACATTAATGTTTACTTTTAGACCATCGCTATTTCTGGGAAGTCTAAAATGATCAGAATTGCTTAGTTATGACGAAGAAACTTTTGTTTTTTTTTTTGAATATGATAAACTCATAAACCACTGGACTGAATGAAAAATATATTTCACCAATAAAAACATATGAAACTACATACACGGTGTAACAGATTAAGTGCAATAGGTACCTCAGACACCCCAATTAGAATATTAAACTATAAGTCTAAAACAACATTCGTAACTAAATAAATTGAAACCGTAAACCAAACCAAACCTAAACGCAAAACGTATGTGCGTCATACAATATGCTTACGCAGACGCATACACTCATGCAATGTTAGCGGCCGACTCGCACACGAGCGCATTTCCTTGAATTAAGGTTTGTATTAATTTGCCATGATACTGTTTCCATTTCAAGTTACATGAAAGATTTTTCCGTCAAAATTTAACACCTATTTTTTATGAAGGAAATCGATTCAGAGGCCGATTCTGAACCAAATACTTTCAGGAATTGTGTTGTATATTTAAGTTTGACATATTGATTATATGGTAGCCCTTCCACGGACAGACCACGGAAAGTTTTTTTTTTATAGGTGATAGGCTTGCGTTTGACCATAATCTCACCTGATATTAAGCGATGATGTGGTCGAAGATGGAGCACGCTTACCTAAAAATAACCTATTCACTCTTGACTTAAAGACCCCCAGGTTATAGCTATCGGGAAACACAGACTCTGGCAGGGAATTCCACTCCTTAGCCGTACGCACAATGAAAGTATTCCCAAAACGTTTAGTGCGTATGGGTGGGTTGTCCGCCAGGCTAAACTTTTTTTATTTAGTGCTAATAGGTTCGCGTTTGACCACCATCTCAACTTTAAGAGTAAATGACAACAATGCGTTATAAATGTTATATTATAGATGAGATTTGTTCTAATATTACACGAGAACGTTAAAATGCTTTGCATAATTGTAATAAGCAAACCCATACTAATATTATACATGCGAAATTCTGTTTGTTTGTTTAGTAACACGGTTGAACGTGTTTTTGATGTAAAGATAGATTTCACCGTAAAAAAATATTACACGATAGAATTACTTTTAGGGTTCTGTAGCCGAATGGCAAAAAACGGAACCCTTATAGTTTCGTCACGTCTGTCTGTTTGTCTGTCCGTCCGTCCGTATGTCACAGCCATTTTATTCCTAAACTATTAAGACTATACATGTGAAACTTGGTAGATAGACGTATTCTGTGAACCGCTTTCTGATTTTAAGAAAAAAAATAAAGAAAATTAAAATCTCTCTCTCGCTTTCCATACATAGAACTGAAACTGAAAATATATTTTTTATGAAACCTATGCGTGTGTAGTATCTATAGACAGGTCTTTAAAAATGACTTCGAAGTTTCTAAAACCACTTTTTCATAAAGTCAATCCTTGAAAAGATATACGCTTCCAAAGTAGTAAAATGTGTGTCCCCCGCCCTCTAACTTCTATAGTAATGACGGGAAAAATCTATATACAATAGACCTTTAGTGTTGTGTTATTTGGCATATATACTACGGAACCCTTCATGGGCGAGTCTGACTCGCACTTGACCAGTTTTTGTAATCTTCATCATCCCCACTTCTCTCAAAACGGTAAAGGAAACACCTTGCAGAAATTGACATGACCTAGGGCCATAACATCAGAACATATTCGACACCTACCTACCCACAATGGGCCCTAGTGTTGAATTACGACCCAAACTATTTGGTCACTTAGAGAGGAGGCCTGTGTTTCAGCATTGGGAAGTAGACCTCAAGATGCCCACCATCCAACAGTTCATGAAACGCGTCTCTAAGCGTTTCTTTGATACTGCAATCAAACATAGGAATCTCCTTATCGCATCGGCCGCCCGATACGAACCCTCCCGCATTTCCAAGATTCGCCGACCAAGGCATACCTTAGTCACTCCCGATGACGCAATCACCCTGCTCCAAGAGAGCCGTAGGGAAACCAGCACAGTTTACAAAAACAGAAACCGACCGTCCTTCTGTTCTCGCCGCCGCGGCCCACCGCGACCTCCCCGTAACTGTCCACCCCGACCCTTGCCAGAGCCAGCCCGCGACGCTGAGCCAGTAGCTTTAAATTCCCTTATTATTAATAATAATGATATGATCCAGCCTATCTGTTCAGTCCCAAGCCAGCGCAACGATACTGGTATGCTGAATGGTCCACGGTACGTGGAGCTTAACGTTGCTCTTCAAAAAAAGTTACACAATAGCCTCTTCGGCCTACAAACCATATATATAAATAACAGTTCTAACCACTTACCTTCTGCACTGGGTACACCAACTTCGACCTTCCTAGGTCACGCCCAAGTGTGGTATGTATGTAAATATGAGGTGAGTAATTGAAAAGTGTGATGTAAGTCAAGTGTTCTGAACGGTCACAAGGCATCAGTCTCCAGATGGCGCGGTTCAGATCAGCATCACAGCCCTAACTCGTTTCCAGCAAATGCACGTGCCACGCGATGGCAACAAACCGGCGATATGTTCCGAGAATTATCCCTGGGTTTTCGTCAATCCGGGATTACAAAGTTCAATTAAACACTGTTCACAATCAATCTGCTAATATCACGTGAGATCCAATTCGATTTTCAACTATAATCAATAAAAACTCAATCTCCCCAGCGGTGGTTAGTTTTAGCAAGAACGGAAACGTCAAAGTGAAAAAAAGTCAAAGACAATAGAATAATGTTGCCAACCAAAGGTGCGTTCGGTTTCACGTTGGACTTAACACTATCCCTAGCTGCCCTCCCCTTGCGACGCCCTAAGCCGAGATCCGTACTCCACAGGGGGTGCCCTTAGCCGTAGTCGCCTAGTTTGTAAGTTTTATAATAAGCCCTGGCTGGAGGCTTTATTTAATTTGTTGATTAAGGCAACCACAGGCAAGCCTGGTTAAGCAGCCGAACAACCTCAAAAGTTGACCTGCGAGATGCCACACACAAAAAAAATCAGCATTGGGAAAGTTAAAGGGTGATTTTTGCATTACCACACCCCGTGTGGTGTCGTTCAGCGCATACAAAGTTCGGGGATAGGCTGATGATGTCATGTTAAGCTCAAGGTCCCTATTCAAACTCACAACTGAACAGAAATGATCGGATAAGTTAAAGTACATTTATTTGTACGCCCAGTCGTTCCGGAGAATGAGGTTTGGGCTTTGTTAATTTTCGGCACACACTACTTACATAGCAACTGTTTGCGATAAAACGTGAAAGTGTAAGAAGATACACAGAGAAACTAATTTTCTCACGTAATAAGATCTGACACAAAAGGCTAGCAATGTTCACAGTTTCTTGTAATTGTCAGTGCGGTATGGCTCCGGAATAATTATGTAACATTAATCATAATAAATTCATCTACGAACGTGTCTTTGACATCACGGCTAATATGCGGATAGTTACAGAAGGTCTGTTATATGAAAATTAATCTTTGTACTTGGAAATACTTAAATTGGCCCGAGCGCCTTTTGAAGGTTTCCCCTCGATAAAAAGGTCTGATGAAATCAAATTAAAGATATGAGACGAGTTTGATTCTTATTTATTCTGTTAACATATTAAAATATTAGAAATAGACATACAAACACATAGACTTATATGTACATTAGTAGCCAGCCGGTATCGCGAACAGGGTCTAAGCTACCGTTGATCAGGGGGCACTCAGGAACCTTCTACCCATACGTGCCGTGTTCAGGATTACTGCTTTCTAGATCCAACCTTTGATGCTACAACAAGAGCCTCATCAAAATAAGATCGAGTATCTTGGCAATTATGCCACTGGAGTCACGAGTACCAGCCATAATTACTACTGTATCCAAATAATCACTTGTCCTAAGGAGACGAAGCATGTATGTAAGAAGAAGACAAAACTAGGTCATGTCCTTTACTACGTCTATTCATCAAACTAAAATACCCACAAATCCTTACACACACCTAATCTTCTCATACACTAATAGCCCTTTTGTTTACAGTAACTATGACGTCAAATAACTCGTAGGGCTCTAATGAGGTTATACGCCAATTTAGTTGCGTTAAAGCGATTGTGTGTGGTTTTGTCTCTGCCGTAAGGGTGTAGTAACGACATTAGTGGCTACTCGGAAGTAATGTGCTGAGACCTGAAGAAGTTGAGGCTAGGTAGTCTCAAATTCAAAATATTTTATTTCACATAGGCCTAAATGGGTACTTACATAACGTCAGAATTTTGTGCATGGTTCGAAATTGGTCGTTTTCTATGGAGAAGAACCGGCAAGAAACTCTACAGTTACTCTTTTAAAAATATAATGTTTACAATGTATCCATAATACAGGTTAATTAGGTATGAGAGGACAGTATAGACCAGTTAATACATCACGGAATTAAAAATAAAAAAAAAACAAGTCTAAGATTCTACAGTGTTCTCCCATGGTTCTCTTATGCACCAAAAAGCTTTAGTTTAGAATATATTAAATTAAATTGGACATTAGACTTCAAAAATAAAGGAAAAATGAATCATAAAAATGAAATAAAAGAAAGTGTGTTCAATCGGATAGATTATCGTAGGGAAATATAAAAAGACGCACTCACGCAAGTGAAGTTGTTAACAGTTCTGTAACAGACTTCGGCAATTTGTCATAAAAGTGTATGCTATTTATGAGGAATGACTTAGCTAGCTAGTACTTAGGGTAGTGTCTAATTATACGAATAGGATTTAATGTTAGGCAAATGCATAGTGGATTTCTTTGTTCATCAGTAACCGTATATTTTTCAGGAATTCTTCTTGTAAAGTTTGCATTTTTGTTTTTCAATACAGACGGTGGTGAAACACGATCAATTTGAAAAAATAACAAATATTTTATGTATGGAATCATATCAATTTTCTTCTTCGAGAAAATTAAAATACAATTAAAAACATAACATATTAAAAATCTGCATATGCCTCGCAACACAGTTCTTGTGCCGTAAAAGTTATGAAAACTTTTCCATGTTTCTTCACTCAGCGGGGGCATTTTTGGGGCCTTTATGAAAATCACAACTTGATAAGAGATCAAAGTTTTTTTTTGGGTTTGTGGTATTTGTCTCTATTGATCTCATGGTATGAGCAAAACAAGGTAGAAGAAGTAATGAACTTTAAACATATTCGAAGATCGCGCAACACACAAATACTAGTTATACTATACAGCGTGTAACCAAGGCACTATTTAAATACCAAAGGCACGGCTTCTTTGGGTGATATCAAACGATATTGGAAGGGTTTTTTAAGATTCTAAGAGCAGTTGTTTGGTTGTTCTAACATAGCTAAACTGTGAATAGGGTACTTAAGGTAAGCTTGCTTCATCTTTAACCACATCGTCGCTTACCATCAGGTGAGTTAGTGCGAGTAGTAAGACGCGCACTTATCAACAATAAAAGATTGCAATTCATTTCACGAAAACGCGAGTAAAGGCTTAGATTAAAAAAATGATTTGTCAGTGCTGAATTTCAAATAGAATAAACCTAAAACAATTGCTTAGTAGGTGTAACAGCCGACGGCGTACTTCGCACGTACCTACCCGATATTGTCACATAAATCGGATTTTTACCAAAAGGCACTTTTCGGAACACTATTCAGCCTAGATTGTTACCGTTCAGTACCGCTCATAAGAAAAAATGGCCACCAATATCTTACGTAACATCAGAACGTATTTCTGTCATAATGTGGTTACAAAAAAATCGAATTATAGCATCCTAGGGAGAGCCTCATCTACCAGCCCAAGGCTGATTCGTTCGGGGCGAAATTGAAAAAGATTAATATTACTCGACTTAAAGGAAAAATGTGAAAGTAGTTCTAGGAAAATCATCGAATATACCTAGATTATTATAGAAGGTGACATATTGAATTTTTATTCGATTGGAAAACTAGACATGTTTTATGTAAAATCTAGCTTAATAGTGATAGGATATTACAATTTTTACGCGTGAGGATAGAAATGAAAAAATATTTTGTACTTAGAAATGAGTTTCGGATTATTTTTGGAATCCCTCTGCAGTCGATCCTTCATGGCTAAAGATCGCCATCACCATTATTAAGCCTGAAGCGGTTTCGTTAGGCTTTTTCACATTTTGCAATCGGTAGCCATATGGAGAACTTCTTCAAAACTGTGAGAGCTGTTTGTTTTCAGTTGCTCCGACCACCGTAACGGGGTTCACCCTCTTGACCTTTTGCCCTCAACGTTTGCGTAGATGATTAACCTTTCCAGAATCTCATCCTGGCGTCGAACAATGTAGCCGAAGTAACTCAGGATGCGGCATATTGTGGACAGACGGTCTTCGATACCAAGCTCTTTAAGAATAGACACATTTGTGTGGAACGCTGTCCATGCGGTATTCGGAGCAAGCGTCGCCAACACCAATGAATTTCGAATTTCGAAAAAAAATTCGAATGCGTCTAATTTCCTCCTATCATATTTTATTTATGAGAATTGTTGGAACAACAACAAAATAATCACGTAGGTACTTAACGGATTTGTAGCTTGTGGCTACATATTAACAGCCACTCAGCTCGATTATAAAGGTTGAACAATGTTTGCCGATATCGGACCGAAGATGAGTAGGTGACCATCGAAACATATCAGGCTCCCCCTGTGCCTCGGAATGTACACTAAGCCGTTAGTCCCAGTTCTCATTTATCCGTCTTTGATAGTTGTTGTTTGCCAAGAGGTATCTCATAATCCTATTGCCTTTTTTTTTCTGGGTTGGATAATCATCGAATAACTTCTCCTGCTCTGGGTTAAGCGGATGGGAGTGTCAGACTTGTACTGACTAAAAACCCACCCTGTTCCTTCAGCTGCCCGTAAGTTCCGGGGATCCGGTATCTTGTTAGTACATTTCCGCAACTGAGTTATGGAGGACAAACAGACAGTCACCTCATACAGGGTGGCCCGTTTACAGTGGTCCAAAGATTATTTTCAGCTTGAGAGCATCATAAGTGATCATTTAAAACATACTTATGCTTTCGAAATGTTGATTTTTTTGTAATAATCTAGTAGACTGGATTATTAAATAACTCGAGTTATTTACACTAGATGAGCCTATAGCGCGATTGGTAGATTATTGCACTATGCTTATACCAAATTTAATTCGATTCGGTCCAGTACTTTTCATAACAGAGTGGTAAGTTGTCAAAAATATTGAAATTTCGGGTAATTTAAAAAATAAACATAATTTCTAAACCATAAGTTTTCGCTTAACTAAAGTATGTTTTAAATGATCACTTATGATGCCCTCAAGCTGAAAAAGTCTTGGGACCACTGTAAACGTGCCACCCTGTATAAAACACTAGTAATCAGCTGCAACAGGTAAGACTGCAAGCCGAACCTAACGTAGTTTAGAAAAAGCTAAGCAAATGATTTATTTTTTTTATTTTTTATTTATTTATTTATTCGGCACACACATGTTATTTATCGAAAGTGAGATACAAAAAGAAGAGGAAAGCAAACAGTATACAAGAGAAGTACCTGTGAGCCCCAAACTAGGCACAGCCTGTATCTTGGTGGCCCAGGATGTGAACTTAGCTAATTACAGTTTAGTGCAGACAGCGCAATTTGACTCTTGTCAAATTAATTTGAATTGGGCAGATATAATTCAAACAATAATAATGTTAAATGATGATTAGAATTTATAACTTAATAATAAAGAAGATATTTTTAGGGTTCCGTAGCCGAATGGCAAAAAACGGAACCCTTATAGTTTCGACATGTCTGTCCGTCTGTCTGTCTGTCCGTCCGTCCGTATGTCACAGCCATTTTATTCCGAAACTATTAGGACTATACATGCAAAACTTGGTAGGTAGATGTATTCTGTGAACCGCTTTCCGATTTTAAGAGAGAATTTAAAAAACATTTAAAATGAAGGGGGCTCTCCATACATGGAACTGAAACTGAAAATATTTTCTTTCATGAAACCTATGCGTTTGTTGTATCTATAGACAGGTCTTTAAAAATGACATTAAGGTTTCTAAAATGACTTTTTCATAAAGTTAATCGTTTAAGGGCCGATTGTTCAATCCTCAGATAAAAAGTCAGGTAACTATTTTATGAATAGAGTTATCTCGCTGTTTAACTGACTGATAATTGGTCGCCTATTTTTCAATCGTTATTTAAGCCATGGATAACTATCTGACCGAATATTTAATCTCTGGCAACTCTAACTTCGGAGAGTTGAAACAAATATATTGCTTAAACAAGCGTTAGAGCAGGATAGACTATTGTATTCATTTCCTGTCAAGCAAGTGTCACTCACTCGTGTTATTTTGTGGTTACCTATGGTATTTGGTTCGACGACGCGACGTCTAGTTATTTTGATATTTTCAATTACTCTGATTTTATTGCAAATTGTAGCATCGCATCGCAATGCAATCTCTAAAAAGAGAGCGAAAGTTTGCCTTAGAGATGCTATAGTTTCTGTAACTTTTTTTACAACACGGCATATAGTGGAGCTATGAATGCCACCAAAATCACCAACAGTTATGTAGAAACTCCCAGTGGCATAAAACCGCAGTGTAATTAGTAACTGTAACATGGGTGGGATACACTGGTTCCTGTAACAAATAAAAGCGCACAGGTAAGTATTAGGTGGGCGCGTGGGTACCTATTATTAGGTTTGCACGTGGTAGTTTTTTTTTAGCTTAACCCATCATCATAAGTCACAAAACTGACCTTTGTGTTTCGTGCTTGATTTTATCTTCTATCAGGGAAAGCAAATATAACACAGATTCTTTTAAAAGTCTGAATCGGCGATGAAATTCTTTTGAATCCCACTCATTATAGTGATCAAGTAACTCTCAAACCTACGGAAAAAGTGCCAAACCTCCCCTTTCCCCCCCCCTTCTCCCCCCCCCCCCATCGTATCTCGGAAACTACGAGACCCGTATTTTTTCTTTTTACGGATTCGTGTAGAGGAGGCTCGGTAAAGTAAAAACCATTTTTCAAAGTCCCCCCCCCGCCCCCCTTCTCCCCCCCTTTAGGCGGATCTCGGAATCTAAGAGACTTGGAACATTTTTTTTTTCAATTTCATTTAGAGGGTTAATGCTTTAGTCGAAATAATTGTGCAACCCCCCCCCCATTCCCCCCCCATTCCCCCCCCTTTTTTTTTTTTTTTTCACAAGCACGCGAGGTGCTTGCACCTCGCGCAACACGCAAATACTAAACACCCCATCATCCCCCCCCCCCCCCCTTTTATTTTCTTTTTATTTCACAAGCACGCGAGGTGCTTGCACCTCGCGCAACACGCAAATACTTGATTTAGAGGGGCAATGCTTTAGTTTTTTTCACAAGCACGCGAGGTGCTTGCACCTCGCGCAACACGCAAATACTAGTTATACTATATAAAGCTAGATTACCACTGACTGACTCACTCACTCACTCACTCATTGACATAATTGTTCTCCCAGATGGTGGATGGGGAGGTGGGTATATTTTGACCGATTCGTAAACAAGTAACTCTCAAACCTACGGGAAAAGTGCCAAACCTCCCTTTTTCCCCCCCCTTCTCCCCCCCCCCCCCCCTATCGTATCTCGGAAACTACGAGACCCGTATTTTTTGTTTTTTACGGATTCGTATAGAGGAGGCTCGGTAAAGTAAAAACCATTTTTCAAAGTCCCCCCCCCCGCCCCCCTTCTCCCCCCCTTTAGGCGGATCTCGGAATCTAAGAGACTTGGAACATTTTTTTTTTCAGATTCATTTAGAGGGGCAATGCTTTAGTCGAAATACTTGTGCAACCCCCCCCCCCCATCACCCCCCCCCCTCTTTTTTTTTTTTTTTTTTCACAAGCTCGCGAGGTGCTTGCACCTCGCGCAACACCCAAATACTAAACCCCCCCCATCACCCCCCCCATTTTTTTTTTTTTATAAAAAGCACGCGAGGTGCTTGCACCTCGCGCAACACGCAAATACTTGATTTAGAGGGGCAATGCTTTAGTTTTTTTCACCAGCACGCGAGGTGCTTGCACCTCGCGCAACACGCAAATACTAGTATTTATATATTATGGCCTTTTCTTCTATTGCCAGATCCTCAATAATATCGAAAATATTCATAATTATTATCACTTCGCTGGTTGTTTAAACAATAACCTCAAACCAAATGATTTTTTACGTTACGTCAACGTCAAACTTACCGATCGAATAAGCGGTTATTGGTCGGTCGAAGCAGCAGATAGATTTATTCCTCAGTTAGCGGAGTTATTCCACCGATAAGTCTTATCCGACTATTGAAATATTCGATATCTTGCTATCTGTTGAATAAAAGCTATCTGTTTGTTTATCTGGGGATTGAACAACTGGCCCTAAAAGATATACGCTTCCAAAGTGGTAAAATGTGTGTCCCCCCCCCCCCTCTAACTTCTATAATAATGAAGTGAAAAATCTAAAAGAAAACATATGTTGTAGATCTTAATGTAAACTTTGAACCAAAATTGGTTTGAACGAGATCGAGTCAGCAGTTTTTGAGATACAGTATATTTTCTAAAACCGCAAATATAACTTTGTAATTCATACAAATACTATGAAAAACAAAGTTATTTGGCGTAGTTGTAAAAATTGTAAATAATCTAGTTTTAAGAAATTTGTAAGGTTTTTTGTTTTTTTTTTTTTTTTCAAATAAATATATTAAGTATGTTATATTTATTATAGTTACTCCGGATTACGGAACCCTTCATGGGCGAGTCCGACTCGCACTTGGCCAATTTTTTATACCTATTTCTATTAGATGGCGTTCTACAGAAGATTTAGTACGAGTAACACTTCTGTTTACTCCATAAACTTACGAAGCATAAAGATAAAGCAACATAATAAAATCAAAGCAATAAACGTTTATTGGATGAAGTGAGACAACTGATATTTATACATGCTGTAGTATGCTTGACGATTGTGCAGTAAAATATATATTATATACGTGTGTGTACACCTGAAGATTTTATGGAATTATTAACGATGTAAGGGGATGTGGAGATCCGGCCCTGGTCCTGACTATGGTGTGGGGTGAAAAGGAAGGGTAAGCTCACTGTCTAGTAAGAACCAGGCTCGAGTGCACGCGTGCCTCAAAGATCACTCTCTCACTATCGGTCTACCAGACATACTTCAGGGTAGCATCCACGATATACACGTCTTGTCGTACCAAGCGCTTCTCCTCCACATTTATTGTGCGCACAGCCAAGTTGTGGAATTCTCTGCCGGCTTCTGTGTTCCATGCCACTTATGACCTTTCAGCCTCTCAAGCAAGAGTGCACAGGTATCTTCTAAACTCGCTCGCTTCATCGTAGACCTCATGGATCGCTTATTATCAGGCGCGATTAAGGTCAACAGCGGGCAAATTCGAAATAAAATAGAGCTTTCAGAAGTATTGACGTAGTCTGATAGAACAATTGCCTGGTGGGTTTGCGGGAATATTCTAACGCGATACGGCAGCGAAGTACTTTCAGCAAATTGCGTCTTTATTGGGAACTAGTGATGTAACATAGCATAGCATACAAGCTACTTGAGTAGAACTTAATAATATCTATCATATGTCAGGTTTCCTACATGCCTTCGAATTCACATTAAACACTATGGTTAGAGTAATTGGAAGACGGAAAATATGACACCAGCTAAGGGGCATCATTTTACTGGATCTTTGGGGTTAAATGGGCAGTCTTTCCATGTAATTTACCGGTAGTTAGATCCACCATGTTACTCGACTGGATGGAAATTGTTTTATTTAAAGTTTTAAATTATGAATGTGGACTATTTAACATTGTAAAGCAAAATAAGTGTGTAATGTTCTCAGCGGTGGGATAGAGGTATTCTTTGAAAGAGACAGATTGGACTTTAGAAACCACGCAGACACATTGGCAAAGGTTATATTTTATCTATTTTTAGATCTGTGATGATTGTGCTAGTTTCCTCTCAATTTAGTAGTTTAGGAGGTACTGTCATAGGTTGTATTATATTATTATTATTATTATTATATCATTAGAAGTATAGCCGCATTTCCACCTTTTCTGGACTTCCTTAGTTTACTATCCCAAAAAGAGACAATGAAATTAAAAGATGACCACCTGCAATTTTTTAAACTTTTGCGCACAAAGGACTATAATGAACCGTGTTTTTATTTTACACATAATTTTTATAACCTAAGTCTTTTAACACGAATACTCAGTTGCATTCGTTTACGCATGAAGCCAACCCCAGCGTAGTTGGACAGATGATGAAAATTAAAACATAAGTCTTCTTACTTTTAGGTTTTTCTGTGATGTGCAAGTAAGAATCACAATCTGTATTTATTTCATTATTTCATATGTTACGTTTTGTTGTTTAACACGTTGAACGCCAAGAAAAAAATTCATCTTCTCGTTCAGGCCGCATCGGTCAGTGATGGCCGACAACTAGACTTGTCGTTCGGGCCGCATCGGTCAGTGATGGCCGACAACTAGACTTGTCGTTCGGGCTGCGTCGGTCAGTGCTGCCCGGCGTTTAATATCTCCATATTTAATGACTAAAGTTGACTTTTGTTAATGAAAACATAGATTTGGACATTAGATATAAGTATCTATTTTTTTTTATGGCTGGCTTCCCGACAAACCAGCAATAAAAAAAAAAATCGGTCTAAATTTGGATAGAACTGTGATTTTTGCTTAGCCTAAAGGGAAAGCTCACTGTGGGTCAGCACTGACCGCGTTAACGTTCAATGTGTTAAGAGATAAAGATTAGTAAAATCGCAAAATTAGTGGGTTCTGTGTTCCCATACATTCGGTAATCTGAAACTGTTACACATACACACGCTACTATGTATCTTGGGATATTTTTAAATTATTACGAATGAGCTTCTGACCTCGATCACGCCTGATATCAAAAGCAATAAATAAGGCCCACGTTGAAACGAGCGAGCCCAGAAAGCGCCTGTTCAATCTCTCTTTAAAGGCGGGTCTGTGACGGTCGAGCAATTTTCACACGAACAAACCCACGGGCAACAAATAGTCCTTCTGAACATGTAAAAAAAACTCTTAAAAGTTATTCGCCTCTCCTTGTAGGGATTACGGGTGAATCTGATAAGGCCTATAAATGCGTTCGGTTCAGCTTGACGTATTGAAATTGCGTAGGCATTGCAGCAAGCATAGCCGGTTCGAAGTAATAGGGTATTAAAGGGATACGCAATTTTTCCTTTAGATCCTGGAATTGGACGGAGGAAATATTTATTGTTAGGGGACACCATGTTATCTTTCTAATGCCTTCGTTCTAAATGGCTTGTCTTCTTTATTGTCATTGATTGACGTAAGTCACGATGTGATCAAATGAATTTAATTTTGTAATTTTTAGTAGTTTACACAATGACGTATAGTGACATTTTTATTTTCTGTATTGACATGGCCCTGATAAAATAAATTTAATAATTTTACTTATATTCTAAAATACTAGATTGTTTTGTTTTTGTATTATAAAATTGAAAACTATTTAAAAACTATTTATTTTAAATTTAACTGAATGTTAACTATTCTAATTTTATGTTGATGCATGTACCTATTTAAAGATACTAAGCACAAATTTGTTTCCGAATTTTAAATAAAACATATTACTATGTAAAATTTGCATGCCAGTAAGGTAGATCAAGGAGAACGAAATTCATTGTAATGTTAACACCACTGTGTATGCGCTTGACCAGCAAATAAATGATTTATGATTATGATATGTCTATTACCTAAGAGTAACTTACCTACATGAAATTGACATAGATTTTTTTTCTGGGGGGAAATTCATCCAATGACTCCTCCCGCTCTTGGTGGAGTGGAGGAAAGTGTCAGGCTTTTACTGATTAAAAGCCCACACGGTTCTTTTAGTTGCACTAGCGTTCTAGGGCCTCGGTAACTTGTGCATGGAACACGATGCGCCTTCAAACCTGATAGGCTTAACGTATATTCATATTTTTTAGCAGTTCTAACATTTTTTTTTATTACGGATGAGTCCGCTCTGACCTCGATCTCGCCTGATGGTAAGCGATAGATGAGGTCTACGATGTGACGAGCGAGCCCAGAAGATGCCTGTTTACTCTTACTTTAAAGGTTGAAAGGTCATAAGTGGCAGGGAACACAGAAGCCGGCAGATAATTCCACAACTTGGCTGTGCGCACAATAAATGTGGAAGAGAAACGCTTGGTACGACAAGACGGTATATCAAGCAAGTGTGGATGGTACCCAGCCGTGCGTCT
Organism: Tholera decimalis; assembly: GCA_943138885.2. Lineage (NCBI taxonomy): Eukaryota > Metazoa > Arthropoda > Insecta > Lepidoptera > Noctuidae > Tholera > Tholera decimalis. Next base: position 42,920,493 of record OW964558.2, read on the forward strand.
AGTAGACCGGTAGTGAAATGGAGATGGAGGAATCAGGTCATGGAGGTCCTGCGCATGCTTCCCGAAGTACAATCTATAGAAAACCGACAGGCAAGCAACGGTTCGCCGATGAGCCAGACTATGAAGCTTGCCCGATAGCACCTCGTCGCCTATAAGCCTTTTAGCCCTGCGCTCGATCGAGTCCAGTGTACTAAAATAATCCTATCCTAAAAATTCAGTTACGCAGTATTATAGTGCATAGATGTGAGCGCAGATACAGGTGCACTCTCTGTTCCTTTATTCACAAGGTTCGATGGGACCAAGCGCAGAACTAACGGCCTTACATACTATCCGAGGCACCCGAGGTACAAAACTGATTTTCAAACTCCGGGCTGTAACTGAGATAACCCTAATGGTAGAATCCAATTACACTTTGGCCAACCTGTGAATCGAGTTCAGTACCTTAGGTTCAGAAGTACTCGTTGTTTGCAACCACTCAAGATCAAATAAATAAATAAAATCAATATTAACTTTTTTTTATTTCACATAGGCATACATGGACACTTAGAAAATGTCAAAAGCTAGAGCACAACTGACATAGTCAGTAGGCACAATGAAATTAAAAGTGAAACCCGGCTCTAAGGGTCTTCAGTGTTCTCTTATTCACACACAAAAGGAGCTTTATAAAATATAAAAATAGACTAGACAAATGACACTAGACCAACAAGGCGTTGACTACTTGTAACACTAAGTCTTGATACTAAAGTTTAAGAAAAGTTAAGTTTAAGTAAAGTTTAAATTTTTCCTGTAAGCTTGTGTAATTTAGTTGCCTATTGAAATTCAGCTTATACCACAGCATCATTTTTATTCAATTAAAAGTTTCAGTCTGAAATCTTGCATGAGTTCTATTAACTTGTAAATCTTGCATGAGTTCTATTAACTTGTAAATATTGCATGAGTTCTATTAACCTGTAAATCTTGCAAGAGTTCTATTTACTTGTAAAAATCTGCTTGGTCTTTTCCCAACTACGTTAGAGTTGGCTTCCAGATTAACCGGATGCAGTTGAGTAGGTACTAGTGTTTACCATAGAGTGACTGCTTACTTAACATCCACAGCGACAGTGACTACCACGATACTTCTTGGAAAAACTATGGTCAAGTTTTTTGACTTCTAGCTACCCGTAATCAGTGTCTAAGATGTGTATAATTTGGCCGGAACTAACGGCTCGGCTTGTGTTGGTAAACCTCAAATATCAATCCGTGCAGTTGTCATTGTCCTGCATGGAGTATTGCAGTCACTTGTGGGATGGCTCAGTCAAATACCAGCTAGCTACAGTTGACTCGATCGAACGCAGAGCTAAAAGGCTCATAGGTGACGAGGTTCTGGCAGGCAAGCTCCACAGCCTAGCTCACCGGCGAACCGTTGCTTGCCTGTCTATCTTCTACAGATTGTACTTCGCAGAGTGTGCGCAGGAGCTCCACGACGTAATCCCTTCATCCCCCTTTTACTACCGGTCTACCAGACATACCGCAGGATACCATCAACACTTGGTCGATATACCGTCTTGTCGTACTAAGCGCTTTTCTTCAACATTCATTGTGCGCACAGCCAAGGTGTAGAACTCTCTGCCGGCTTCTGTGTTCCCTGCCACATATGACCCGTCAGCCTTTAAAGCTTTTCTGGGCTCGCTTGTTTGAACGTACCCCATTCGTGCAGTCAAATTAAAACATCTTCCTGCGCCGTGGCTAACATATGATGTAAGAGCTGTCATGCACAGGAAGGCAGTATGCAAGTCTAAGTTCAGATGTCACCCCTCACCATTGAACCGGGAGATGTTTGTGAATGCTCGCAATCGCAGCAATAGGGTGTGTAGGGATGCAATGCGCCGCCATATTCATGATTCAGTTGAAAACGGTGATCCAGCTAAAGTCTGGAAATTTCTCAAATCGATGGGAGTTGGAAAATCACGCCAAGAATCGATTCCTAAAAACCTAAATATTGATCTGTTGAATCAACACTTCTCATCCTCGTCCTCCTCTAATGGGACAATGAAGGCAAATACAATAAATTATCTTTCTAACCTTCCAACTCCGGATCACTCCGCATTTAATTTTAGTCAATTTTCTGATTGTGATGTTAAGAAAAGCATAGTTTCAATCACATCCACTGCCGTTGGTAGTGATTGTGTCAGTCGGAAGATGATACTCCCTGTCCTCGATGAAATCCTTCCTATCCTTACCTATATCCTTAACTATTCTATTTCCAATGGTGTCTTTCCATCGGTATGGAAAGAGGCCAAAATTATTCCTCTACCCAAAAAATTGAATCCTACATCTTTTTCAGAATATCGACCTATTTCCATCTTGCCTTTTTTATCTAAAGTCCTTGAACGCCTTGTCCACAATCAGCTTAGCTCTTTTCTTTGCAAGAATAGTCTGCTGAATCCTTTCCAATCCGGCTTTCGTCCTGGTCATAGTACCACTTCCGCCTTAGTAAGCGTTACGGATGAGATAAGGTTGGGCATGGATGAAGGAAATATGACAATTCTTTGCTTGCTAGATTTTAGCAACGCTTTTAATACCGTTGATTTCGAAATCATGCTCAACATACTTCGCTCTATTAACATATCTCCAACAGCGATTGACTGGTTTCGTAGTTACCTGTTTGGCCGCCGGCAACGTATTTGCATAGATGAGTCCTGCTCTTCTTGGTGTAGTACTTCAGCCGGTGTTCCTCAGGGTGGCGTTTTATCTCCTTTACTCTTCGCAATATTCATAAATTCTATTTCTAAAACACTTCAGTCCTCCTACCATCTTTATGCTGATGATTTGCAAATTTACAGACAAACTCCCTATACAGATTTGCATACTGCTATTGATATCATGAACCAGGACTTGGCTTCTGTTTGCGAATGGAGTGAAGCACATGGTTTGCAGGTTAACCCGTCAAAGACCCAGGTCATTGTGGTTGGTAGTTCCAGGTTGGCGCCTAAGGTAAAATGGACGCAGCTTCCTCAGGTTATTTTCAACGGCACAGCTATTCCATTAAGCGAGAAAGTTAAGAACCTTGGGGTTTGGGTTGACAAACATCTTTCTTGGGGTCCTCAATTACAAGAAGTCAGTCGCAAATTATTTGCTTCTGTCCATTCCCTAAGAAGATTGCGTAACTTTCTGCCAACTGCTACTAAAATTGCGCTAGCACAGTCTCTTTTACTTCCCATCCTAGACTACGCTGATGTCAGTTATCTTGATCTTACTGAGGCACAATTTGATAAACTTGAGCGACTCCAAAATGTTTGCATTAGATTTATATTTGGCTTGCGCAAATATGATCACGTATCCGAATTTCGTACGAAACTCAAGTGGCTTCCAATACGTCTTCGCCGGAACTTACACATTTTGTCTCTGCTTTACAGTGTGCTGTTTAATCCTAAAACCCCCACTTATCTTAAAGAACGATTTAAGTTCCTTCATGACACACATGCAAAATCTCTGAGGTCATCAGAAAATTTAAGGCTTGCGGTACCGAGTCACGCCACCAATTTCTATGGTAAGTCGTTCGCAGCTCAAGCAGTACGGCTGTGGAATGCTCTACCCGTGTCAGTAAGACAGGCACAAACCCTATCTTCTTTCAAAAACTTAGTAAAAGATCTTTATCTCTCTTCTTAAATTGGTGTTATTATGTATGTCTTTGTTTCTTTCTTTTTTTTTAATATTTATATGTATATATATGTTTTGAGAACGTTATTTATTGTTTTGTATTTTATATAGATAAATAGTACACCGTGGACTACCCGCGTATTTATTTTCTCCTTCTGAGTCAAATCCATCCAAAGGTTGTCTGTAAAAGATCGCTTTTAGCGATAAGACCGCCCATTGTATCACCCTTTTTAATTGTTAAGTCCATAATTTTATTTTACTGTTATGGTGTACAATAAAGAATATATCTATCTATCTATCTCATCTTACACTTACCATCAGGTATGATCGCGGTAAAAAGCGGCTAATTCATAATTTAAAAAAAAATGAGCCTCGGATTTCCAATAAAAATATTCGCATTGAAAGTTATAAGAAACTTCATACCAAAGGGTCAAACACTAAACATTTTCATTCCGAACACAATAAGTGACTGAAATGTTCTTAATAAAAGAGTTCCAATATTCTATCGCTGCCAATAGCCCCGTGGCAGTATTGCCTAGGGAGTAACACGGAAAGTCGCGCATACTCGTACAAACTAGTAACAATAAACTCTGATACGAGTCCCTCCCTGACATCTGTGAGGGCGCTTTATTGTTTCAGAGGACTTTTGTGATTGATAAAAGAGGAAACTATGTGAGAAGTAGAGGTATAGAGTAGCCTTGTTAGAGATGTTTATAAAGTTGAATTTTCACCATCATGATTTTGATTGCTTATGCCATAAATCATAGAAAATAAATTGATATATAAAACATGATATCGTGAATAATTCGTTTGTTTAATTTTTTTTATTATATGTACGATGAAAATTATGTAAGAATAAACGTCTTAAAACAATTAATAAAAACAATCATTTTCCGATCAATGTATAGTGACTTGTTACTTTTTAGGATTCCGTAGCCGAATGGCAAAAAATTGAACCCTTATAGTTTCGTCATGTCTGTCTGTCTATCCGTCTGTCCGTCCGTCATGTCATAGCCATTTTATTCCGAAATTATCAGAACTATATACATTAAACTTGGTAGGAAGATGTATATTATGTGCACCGCTTTAAGATAAAAAAAAAAATAACGGGGCTCTTCATACATGGAACTGAAACTGAAAATATATTTCTTTTTCATGAAACCTATGCGTGTGTGATATCTATAGAAAGGTCTTTAAAAATGACATTGAGGTTTCTAAAAATACTTTTTCATAAAGTCAATCGCTTAAACGATAAACGCTTCCGAACTGGTAAAATGTGTGTGTCCCTCTAACTTCCACAATTATGAAGGGAAAAAAATATATGCTGTAGACCTTAATGTAAACTTTCAAAGAAAATTAGTTTGAACGAGATGGGGTTAAGAGTTTTTGAGATATAGCATATTTTCTAAAACAGTAAATATAACTTTGTAATTCATACAAATACTATGAAAAACAAAGTTATTTGGCGTAATTACTTCAGAACCCTTCATGGGCGAGTCTGACTCGCTCTTAGCCAATTTTTTTCTTTATTTCAGTTGAGCCAACTCTTAACCTTGATCATACCTGACGGTAAGCCTTAGTTGAAGTCTAACGATCCTGAAAATTGAACATTTTCTAGTATTATAAATAGTTTGTTATAAAATTTGATAATTATCTTGAATTCAAATCATCAAACGACTTCTGCCACTCTGGGTGGAGCGAAAAACTTACAACAAATTTCTGACTAAAAACCTTGTTCCTTCAGTTGCCCTAGCGTGCCGCGGCCACAGTATTTTGTTATCTGAGTTTTTTTTTTATTGAAAGCATATTCACGTTTGACCACCATCTCACCTGATGGTAAGTGACGATGTGATCGAAGATGGAGCACGCTTGCCTAGAAGTAACCTATTCACTCTTGACTTAAAGACTCCCAGGTTATAGCGATCAGGAAACACAGACTCCGGCAGGGAGGGAATAAATCCCTCTAATAAAAATTTATAAATTAAACATACCCATTCCTTTCTAGATGGAATGTTACAAAGTTCAGAGTTTTATAATTTCATGAAACCTCTCTCGGATATTAAGGCTACTAATCTGCCCTAATTTGAACCCTAATTTTTCGGGGCCAAAATCATTGCCAATTAGCTCTGGGAATGTATTTAATCTGCAGAACCGTTGAATAGTTACCTATAGAATAAGGAGAATGGGAGGCTTAATTTAATTCGTTCTGCCATTAATTATTTATTATTGGGTATTTTTTAAAATCATTATGCCAAATTAGGAATAGCTCCTGTATCGTGATAGCATTTTTTCACCCAGAAGGAGTGAAAGGGTTTGTCAGACCTTAACTACACAAATATTATCATTAGAACTTAAAACGGGATATTTACTATGTACCAAATATCGAAAACTCGAAACGATACGTACGTTTCGAGTTTTCGATATTTCTAATGATACTGTTAGTGACCATGTTAGCTTAAAAACTTTATTATAAGAATATGTGAAGATCGCACAAGATGTGTTTTTTTTTTAAATAGGCTTGCGTTTTACCACCATCATCATTTATTTTTGTATTTAAATCCTTTGCAGAGGAAGAGTTTGTGGCAAAATGATAACAGTTGCACAAATCGGGAATACTTTCATTGTGCGTACGGCTAAGGAGTGGAATTCCCTGCCGGAGTCTGTGTTTCCTGATCGCTATAACCTGGGTGTCTTTAAGTCAAGAGTGAATAGGTTTCTACTAGGTAAGCTTGCTCCATTTTCTACCACATCATCACTTACCATCAGGTGAGATGGTGGTCAAACGCAAACCTATTCCGAATAGAAAAAAAATCAATATTCAAGATTAAACAACTCTTGCCAAGGTCGCTCTGTAGATGGATCATCATCTTCAAGATTCCACCGTGCTTCGGAAAGCACGATAAGCTGTTGGTTACCGGTGTCATTTGTACAATATACAGGGTGGCCCGTTTACAGTGGTCCAAAGATTTTTTCAGCTTGAAAGCATCATAAGTGATCATTTAAAACATACTTTAGTTAAGCGAAAACTTATGGTTCAGAAATTATGTTCTTTTTTTAAATTACCAGAAATTTCAATATTTTTGACACAAAACCACTCTGTTATGAAAAGTACTGGACCGAATCGAATGAAATTTGGTATAAGCATAGTGCAATAATCTACCTATCGCGCTATAGGCTCATCTGGTATAAATAACTAGACAAGATTATTAAAAATAATCATTATTTCGAAACCAAAAGTTTTCGCTTAACTAAAGTATGTTTTAAATGATCAATTATGATGCTTTCAAGCTGAGAAAAATCTTTGGACCACTGTAAACAGGCCACCCTGTATAATATGTTTGATTATCATCACGGGTAGTCAGATATCAAGAATTCTGGCACCAGTCTTGCCAAAGAGTATCGTGTTATCCAGCTACTGGGTTATAGAAGTCAGATAAGTAATTACTCTGCGTAAAATACTGTTACTCAGATGCATCTGGAAAGACTAGAAACTAACACTGACGTAGTTGGGAAAACACTAAGCAAATGATTTAGATCCTTTACCATTAGTTACTTAGTACGTCATCAATTTTGCTAAATTGTGCTCACTAGCGTCGACCGCTTTGAAAGAGATGATTGATGTTGAATATTACTAAGCGAACTTAAATAGGACTACCTAGTTAGATTTGCATTCAAGGTAAGCTTGTGTTAAGTACCTTTTATAGGCCGAGCCCTTTCTCAACTGTAATGGAGTCAGCTTTCTGTCTAACTAAAGTCACCTGAATAACGGAATCCATTAACTATAGTTGTCTGTCAACTAAAAATATTCTTACTAAGAGAATTGTCTACTGCGAAACCTTAATATGTATTCGATGATTAATTAAATGAAGTTGTTATTAATTAATCAATTGGTGTTTTTTAAGATTAATCATTTATTTTTAATATTTCAAGTTGGTTTTATTTCCTAATTTTAAATCCAATTATTTTGCTGTAATTAAAAAAAAAATCTAAATGTGTAACTTGTTTATCTTTTTTTTTTCAATTTGTATAATTAGGTTTATTTGAAATTGTAAGTTAATGTTTAAGTTTAATAGCATTATGGAGAGCTTTATTTGCGCTTTATTTTCATGTGAATTAGTTATCATTTATGTGCCTATACTACAATTATATGATATGGCTGCACTTTGTTTGAATAATACAGGGTTAATTGTAAAACACCAAAAACCTCTCAGGACTATGTTACTAACATCATAACCAACAACTTATGTTCTATGACTTTTAAAAATTCGTCATATTTTAGTTCACCAGATTTTCATATAAAAATAAAAATATTTAAATTGAACGCTCTAAACGCATGTAGCGTCTATGCAAAGCAAAAGAAAGCGATAGTATAAATTGCTTTCTTTTGCTTCGCATAGACTTCGTAACATTTAGGGCGTTCAATTTAAATATTTTTATTTTTGGTTTTCAGTGTTTTACATTTAACCCTGTATATGCAAAAGTTTATATCTATCTGTATGTTACTCTTTCACAGCTATACCACAGAACCGATATTAACAAAATTGGCACGGTAATTGATATCGAAGACCACGTCTCAAAGATATTAGCTTATGTTAAAAATCAATAAGCGAGAACACTATAGACTCATTTCTGATTAGTTATATTACATTGTATCATGTCAATTGGTCTGTACTGTCCTCTAATACCAAAAAAAAATGTATCTATTATGCAAAGATTGTGAAAATCAATACTTCTTTTTTTAAAAAGTAACCGTGGAGTCTTGCCGGTTCTTCACCATAGGAAACGACCAATTTCGAACCGTGCATTAACTTCTAACGTTTTATGAGTGCCCATGTAGCCTATGTGAAATAAAATAATTTCGATTTTATTTAATTTGAATCATTAAGAGATTGAAAGTTTGTACGTAAGAAGTCGCGAGGAAGATAGTGAAAAAAATAAGACTGTAAGCTCTTCATGCCATGGGATAACGAGGGGTAAATTAGGGCGGGTAGGGTGTGGCAGTGTTTAGCCGCGCTGTCAGCCAAGGGCGGGTCGTGTTTGAGCAGCTATTCGGATCCGCTTTGTCACGTTAGGAGGTCGTATTTTATGTAACTATTGAACCTTGTCTTGTTCTATTAAGGACAGAGGTTATTTTCAAACCCACTTTTCAATAGTTGGCTAGTTGAGAGCAGAAGTAATCCAAGTGACATTTTGTGACTTTTGAGATATTAATCAAAACGCGTTTTTATTGATTTTAAAAGTATGTCATAAATTAGTTGCGAATTGTTTACGTTTTCTCATAGATATTAACCTAAGTTATGAAGTAAAGTGGTGATGTTATCCAAGTAGCATACGAGTCATTTAGATCACAACTCCACCAAGAAATTATGTTTTTAATGGCTATGCAGAAATTTAAAACAGGACTTTGTTTGTTCTTGAAAAATGGCTCGTACCACTTGGATTACTTCTGCACTAAGATTAGTCCAAAGGAGAGCAAAAAGTGACTCAACTCTGTTTTGACAAAAAGGTCACTTGCATTACTTCTGCTCTCAACTAGCCAGTTATGTTTATTTTTTATCTTTAAGGCGTGCAGCTAAATACTTACAGTTGCACGACTCGATCTTCAACATTAAGCAACGTTTCTCGAGATCGATCCGTAGATGGGTAACTGATATCTAGATATCAGTTACTTCACGCTAAGGATTTTAAAACAAATCTGGGTCATTTTTCCACCATTAACAGAATGCTGGTTCAATTTCTTGTCTTTCTTACCTAGTGTTGATATTGATAAGTCTTATTCCTTACACAAATTCAAGTCTGTCTTACATAGGGCATTTTTACAAAAATGTAAAATAATTTTATTATGCTTCTAGCTTTCCACTTATATCAAGTTATATTTTTTAATTATTTAACTGTTCTTTCGTCTTATAATATGTGAAATGCTATGTTGGTACTAAAGCAATAGCTTTAGCAATTAGTAATACCTAGCTAGCCATTGCAATGTTCGTAAGTTTTTTTTTTTTGTTTTTGGTTTTATCTCTACTTTTACGTTTATTGTATAATGCATGCCGTGGCAGCCTTCAATTAGGGTACACTATTGTTTGTAATAATATTGTAACTTGTTACATGTTTATTGGTGTATGCTTTGTTGGTTGTCCTTAAATAAATAAAATATATATAAAAATATAAATAAATAAAAAAATATAACTAAATTCCGCCTTGCCTCAGAAAACACGTTAAATCGTTGGTCCCGGCTGTTAATTTTACAGACGCCAGCACATCAAGCTACAACAATCTGTCAAATTACTTTAATAGATTTTCAACTTCATTGTCAAAGAAGTTAGGTTCAAGTTTGATTGGGAAAATTTGACAGTTTCGGGTAGCTTCATGTGCTGGCTTCTGTACATTTTTGACAGAAGACAGAAGTCAGAAAACCGTAGTAATAATGCCAAGTGGTATCTTGTTAGACAGTCGTTCCATGTTCCACTAGTACCCAGATGCATCCGGTTGGATAAGAAGGCGATCTCGAGATAGTTGGTAAAAAATCTAAGCAGATAATGATGAAAGATAAATGATCTTTATTTTGCAAATTGGTTATTAAATAACACTTTTACACGTCAATTTTTCCGTAAATATTAACTAGATGAGGCCGGTGTTTCCTAACTGACTACCCTGAGAAGAAACACCAAAACAAACTCAAGCCGGGGTGAAACTCCGCTACCGCGGCAAGTCGCGGCTCAGCGGATAGAACTCCGGCGCGATCTCACGGCAGCATGGAAAGAGCGGCTGTTGCAACCGAAGGCTGGGCACGCCGCAATCGCGGCGATAAGTCCCCTCTTTGAGGAGTGGCTGAAGAGAGGCCATGGCGTCCTCACCTTCCGCCTGACGCAGGTGCTGACCGGACATGGCTGTTTCGGGAGGTACCTGTTTCGGATTCAGCGGGAGGACACGCCCGGGTGTCGTCATTGTGAGGACCACCTGGAGGACACGGTGGAGCATACGGTGGAGGTGTGCCCTGCTTGGGCGGAGCACCGTCGTGTCCTCGTAGAGGCGGTCGGCGGCGGCGACCTCTCGCGCCCTGCTCTGGTTCAGACTATGGTGCGGAGCGAGAGGGAATGGGATGCGGTCACCTCCTTCTGCGAAGCAGTCATGCTAGCGAAGGAGGAGGCCGAACGCGCGATGGAGAGGCAACTCTCTTCCTCGCGCCCCAGCCGCCGCGGTAGACGCCCCGGGCGTCGGGGATCACGAGCCAATTTCCGGCCACCGTAGGCGCGGGCCTGCGGACGGCGAGCAGGGGTCGCTCACCGTCCGGTAAGGACCAGGCCCGAGTCGGCGGCGCTTCGTGTTCCACGCGCGCCTCAAAGAGCTGTCAACACCAGTGACGGGGCCTCATAGGGCCATTGCCTGCCGGGGTTTGCGGGAAAGGTCTACCGAGTTACCGCAGCCCCGGAAAATAGGGCAGCCGAAGGAACAGGGTGGGTTTTTAGTCAGTAGAAATCTGACACACCCTTCCGCTTGACCTAGAGCGGAAGAAGTCATTCGATGATATTCCCACCCCAAAAAAAAAAAAGGGGTCCGTCTCTTTTAAAGTCCATACAATCTACACTGGTTTAATTATATGGGAATCTTGTAGGTTTCAGTCTGAGGCGGTCTTTTGAAGAAAGATGCTCACAGATTTGAGTGTGCCAATCCATACAGTGCAAGCATTTGTCAAATGACGTATAGCTCAACTTAGAACAAGGAGCTTAACGATTTGACAAACAATATCAAGGTAAGGACGTTTGGATAGGCCGCAAAAAGCACTCAAACTGCTAGACAATCATGTTTAATTCGAATAAAATAACCTACATAGTTCACGAATTCACAATCGTTTATGAGGATTATGTAGATTAGTCTTTTGAGGAAAGAACCACACTGATTTGAGTAGACTCATCCTGTCAGTACAAGCCTTTCTCAGTTAGTCTCTAAGCTCAACTTTGGACTACTAAGGAGCTCAACGACCATAGATAACAAAGAACATAAATTGACAATTTTCATCTTTATACTTACCTACGTGTAGTTCTTATTATAGAGAAAACATTACATATTTATATGTACGTATATTTTGTATACGTATCCATATTCTAAATGTCTGTCAGTGATTTTAAAACAACTGTGTTTTGACTAGTGCTTGTAGTTATATTAATCCATTTTTTTACATTAGAGGTTTCGAGCCAGATACTATGCTGAATTAATGATTATTTTTGTTGTGGAATTTGTTTAGATAAGGTCGGAATTAAGATGGTATTGGCTGGTGATAAGGTTAGTTTTTGAGTGGCTACTTTCTGGAGAAAAAAATATTTGTGGAAAAAAGGACTGACGTTAGTCTTGTTTAATTAGGGTTTATTAATCACTTTTCAGCAGGGAATACTGGTGGGAATACTTATTGATTTAACATTGTCAGTGATTTTAAAACAACTGTGTTTTGAATAGTGCTTGTAGTTATATTTAAGCGTTATTAGAATACAAACAATTCTATAAAATATTTGCCTGTATAAGTATCGATTTTAAAGGAGTTTTCTCCGAAAGATATAAAAGGATATATAGTGCAACATATAAATTACTTTTTAAACCCGGAATTTAAACGAAATTGGAATTTACGCGGGAGAAACCACGTACGTAAAATTAACTTCCATACGAAGGAAGCCGTGGACACAGTTAGTATAGGTAGTAATAAAGTCCTTCATATGATTCACATATGTCACACGGTTCTATTTCTATTCTTGTTTTCCCACTTGTCCCCTCAGTGACAAAACAATATATATTCATTAACGTGCCGCGCCTGTGTTTGTCAGTGGATTCGGAGCAAATTGATTGTGACAGACGGTTAGACAGACACACGAGTGATATAAGGTTTCCGTTTTTCATTCTGGCTTACAGAACCCTTACACATCTCCAAGTTATCACAACGTGGCGGCCACTGGACTACAATACCAAATAGTCCACAATGCAAAGCTTGGTTCGGAGAAAAAAGGGGATCTAGAATTATTATTATTTTTTATAGATAGAGAGCTAGCAATATAGTTAGAACAACCATTACTATAGGTAGAATAAAGCACACACTTCAAGCCGGAACGGACCAGAACAGTCTTTGCCCGCAACCATTACTTCTCCCTAAACGCAAGACTGTACAATAAAGTAAATAAACAGTTAGGTATATTCTATCTTAATAGGAAAACCTGTAAAATGAAATTAAAGGATTGGCTGACTCTCTTACCAGGAAACCGAGGACCATTGGCTGCCATGCCTAAGTAATTTTATTAAGTTATCAAACACAAAACACACATTATATTATAATCTGTATTCCCCTTTAATACTAAATCTCACATACACTCACAGTTACACTACAACATACACACTTGCACACACATCAATGAGCAGTTTATTTATTTAGTATTTTCGGACAAACTCTTTGCTTTTTGTTTTGTTTTAAATTCATTTAGTTTCATATTAATTTTAATTAACTTTTTTATTTATAATTTAATTTTTTGTCTTGTAAATGCTTGTAATACTCTTTTAGGCTATATTTTAGTGACCAGCTTGGAAGGAACCCCGACACCTGAGATTCAGGACGTATCCCAGTTTGGGTGTCGGAAGTTTCAAGTTATGTGTATTGACCTAGCCGAATCCAAATATTGTAAAATTGCTTTGTTCCTTGTGTATATGACTTCAATAAATACTTTACAATAAATAAATTACTAGCAATCCTGTTAAGGCTGCTCTTTCGAAAAAAGCTAGAAAAAAGCATTCAGATGAAGCAACTTTTCGTCGGCAATTACAGAGAAATTACATCTGAAAAAAATTGTTAGTAATCTACATGATATGAACCGTAATTTGGTTTGGCCACAATTTTTCCATCGGTATCACATAATAAGAAAAAAAAATGCCAAATCACCTCCAAATCATTGAGATGAAACCATTTTACTCCTTATTTTCTTATCAAAAGAGTATAAAAAATATACTACTGCTTTGCAATACAAATAAAAATAATTTGGTTTTGTTACTTTTTACAAATATGTATTATTTTTATTACAATAAATTAAAAATGCGTCCGATTAAAGACTGCGTTTACATCACCCCCGCACTCGTCCACAAATTCAGTGCGGGGCGCATCGTGTTGCTAGGTGGACGTACGTCGCGTTGCGAGAGCTCATGCACTACGAAATAATATCGTAAAATATAACTGCAAAAATTAATTTTGTAAATAGTGGAATAGCTTTTTAACCGACTTTAGAAAAAGGAGGAGGTTCTCAATTCGTCTTGAACTTTTTTTTTATGATGTTACTTCATTACTCGCAGATGGCTGGACCGATTTGAAAAATTCTTTTTTGTTTGAAAGAGTATACATTCTAGTTAGTTCCATTGTCGTCACGTTTGGATCTGATGATGGAATCATGGAGAAATCGAGAGAACTCTTCAAATATTATAGGCATACCTATAGCGTTTTGGGTATTTCTTATAGTACCTTGTTTAGTTTCTCTCGAAAAGCACCATTTGAGGAAGTGGAACTGATGACGAAGACCCCAGATGGCCATCGAAACAACTCAATAATAAGTATTTCGTGGATTGCGATTAGATTACTTGAATATAGATGTTAAGCAATTTATGCTCGTCATAATGCATATGGTGAAGTAGAGCTGATAGTGATGTACCAGGAGAACTCCTCAAAAATTAACGGCTCTGCACCGGGAAAAGCAATATTTTGTAAAAGGTGATAAGTAGTTGACATTTTGGCTTTTGTAACTAGATAAATTACAAACCGACCCACTAAAAAGCGTGAAATAAAACTTATTATCAAAAAATAGAACCGACTTTCGATTCGTCAAAAAGTTTTATTTCTGATTCTTGTTTATAAGTTAAAGATTATTCTATGTATCTATAAGTAGTGTTAGTGTTATAAACTCATAGTATTTTACAGTTTTAGTAGTGTTTAAATTTAGTTTGTAAAACATGGGAATAAGCAGAAACGAATGAAGAGAGGTCTAAAAAATATTACAAACAAAAGGGTATACATTTATTATCAAGGTAAGTTTTAAGTTTTATCTACATATTTCATTATAAACTATCGCTTTACTTACCTACTTACTTACTCGCATAAAAGTAGATAGCACAGAGTAAACGGACAGAGGGTAAGCCTCATACAACTGCGCTATGATAGGTACACTACTACAAGCAAGGCGCGTGTGTGCGCTTCGTCTGAGCGAGGCCTGGCTTGAGCCGATATGCACCGGTTTCTCTTCATACGGACGAAACCGCTAGTTGAGATAGAGAGATAGAGTTAAGATAATGTACAAGAGAAAGAAGAAAACGACAAAGAGAAGGAAATAGAACTAAGGAAAGAAAAATAGATTGATGAGAAAAATGAAGAAAACGAGAACGAAGAAGGACGAAAAGAAAACATAGAACAAGATTTTATATGGCTATCAAAATTTCTAAAAATAAATATTATGTGAACACGGAGAAATAAATGAGGATGAAGAAGTTCAACCAACCAAAAGAATAAAAATACTTGGTGAAAGAAAGTTAAATTTCAGTGAATTTTAGTTATAATCTATTTGTTTATAAAAAATGTAACAAATAATATGACATACACTAGTAATAATTATACTACCTATCTACCTTACTCTAAGTTCCTACCTACATACCTACCTTACCTACCTACCTACCATTTTTCTCTTAATAGAAACCTTCCTCAAACTATAACGAATATTCGAAAAAAAAATCCGTATTGGTCCAGCCATTTCTGAGTTTTGCGCTTAGCAACACATTTAGCCATTAATTTTTATTTATATATAATTTAGTTAAAAAGATACATCAAGTTGTTTACCTCATGTTTCGAGCCAGGCTGATCTATAATAGAGGTATAGTTTCTACAGTACATACTCAAACTGCATCTATATCAATAGATAATAAATAAAAACAAAATTTGACCACTTTTCATGCGGTACAAATAAAAATGAATTTAGCTTTCACGATGACTTGACCTTCTGTGATTTCGATACTCTGTGTCGAGACTAGGCGAAGCGACGACGCATGCTGGCGGCGCAAGCGCGGGCCGAGCGCGCCTCTCTTTTCTGTTGCATGCGGGTAGTGGAGAGCTGCGCGGAGTGGCGCGCGGTGAGGGGTCGTTAGCTCCGCCCAAATGGTCAAGGTTATTGGCATGAATACAAGCCTTAACCCCTGCAACTAAGCTAAATATGCTTGTGTCTGGAGTGGGTTCACGACAATAGTGTAATGGGTGGGGTTCGAACCTGCGACCTCTTGATCACAAGGCCGACGCTTTAACAATAGAGGCTCAGTAGGGTATTGGTACGCTCTTGCCAGAGTGGTCGTGATCAATACGTCTTGATCCAGTTATCCGGGTCGTTGTCTTCACAATTTTACGCTAATTTTGCCTGGTAATTATGAAAGACTCATTGGAATACTATCCCTCAATGTACTTGATTTGGTCAGGCAATAAGCAACCTGGGGATCTTTAAGTCAAGAGTGAATAGGTGAAAAAAGGAAAACGTGCCTCATCTTCGACCACATCATCACTTACCATCAGGTGAGATGGAGGTCAAACGCGATATTAATGCGTGACCTTGTCTCGTTTGCATGAGAAACCTGTAATTGAAAGTACCCAAACAATAACTTCAATAGCCAAGTTCAAGGTTGTTCTTTTGTTGTTGAAACAATTGGAATTTCTAACTGAGGTATACAGTTATTGTTTAGTATTGTGTCGACAACTATTTAGAATCAGTGCCAAATACAAAATTGGTAGAAAATCTATTGTATCCATTACAAAAGCAACTTAAAGTTATGCATAACAATAGTTATGTCTGTGTTTCGAAGCACAGACTATAAAATTACATTTAAATACGTCCAAAATAATATTTTATCATCAATACTTCATCAATCAATACGTCATGTATGGATGGGAAAATAAGGCTTTAATGGCTAAGGTGTCAAACTTGTGAACCCATGAATCCACTCTAGATACAAGAATACTTTGTTATAGCTTAGTTGGAGCGATTAACATGATTACTAGTAACGTAAATTCTACCCATATTGCTAGTTCTCTTTAAAGAAAATATAGAAATAAATAACATCTTCTATACTATAAAACTAGCAATTGCTCGCGACTTTGTTCGCGTGGGAAGTTTTTCCCGTGTAAATCCCGATCCCGTGGGAATTTCGCAAAGTTCCATGTTAGCGAGCATCTACGTACTAAAAAGAACTCCCATGCGAAATTTGAGACCCCTACTATTTGTAGTTTCTGAGATTTCGTGAGTAATCAGTGAGTGGTATTTCGCTTTCTATGTCTATCCAAAAGGACTGCAGACAACAACTGGTATGGAGTCTCTATGCAAAGTTTTAGCTCAAAATAAGTGACTCACAGAATTGACCCCAAATTATCGGTTTCATATGTTTCTTGAATACCAGTAATAACAAACGTGTCACAGCACTATGGGGGTCATCACTTTCCACGCCACTAGCCAATAATAAAACGATAATTCTCTTCGTTCTTCTTAATTTGAAAAATTCAGTCTCTGGTATCAATGTTTTGAAATCTATACTTAATATTATAAAGCGGAAAAGTTTGTTTGTTTGTTTGCTTGAACGCGCTAATCTTCGAAAGTACAGGGTGGATTTGGATGAAATTTGGTATGGAAGTAGCTTGAAGCTTGAGGAAGGTTATAGGCTACTTCTTACCCGACTGTAAAGAAGGAGAGTTATGTTTTTATCGTGATAGAATCTACGGGAGCGAAGCCCCGCGTGAGTACTAGTTTCTAATATGCTCCACACAAGTACACATAGGATTAGAAAACCCTTGCCATATCGTTTATTATCATCCAAATAAGCCGTGCACTTGGTATGTATAATGTATATACCCTTTAAAAAACACGTTGTATAGATTAAAATGTCTGTTCAAGTTCAGTGTTTTCAAAATAACTGTGTTTTCTCAAGTCCTTATATTTATTTATACAATAATAGAACGCAAAACGACTTTTTAAGAATTTTTAATTTCAAGGCTTTTTTTATCCGGGCTTATCTCTGGAACGGTAAAGCCAATTTTAATGGAGGATAGAAAAATGAAGGATGGAGGATAGAAAAAAAAGGAGGAAAGTTATACAGCAACATAATTATAGGCTCCGACGGGAAAATCCTACCACTCGCACGAAAACGTAGGCACAGCTAGTTAAAAATATGCAGAAATTATTCTTCAGCAGTATTTTATTGCTAACACTTCAATAAAAGGGAAACCAGCCTAAATAAATAAACAAAATGTCATTCCCTGTTACAACAGACTGAAATACTTAACCTAAATATATACAGGAAATTCTACCATATCAAGGATTTTCCAACCTTAACTTCAGGCATTAAGGTTGAAAATAGAGTAAAGCAGGTGATATTCCCGAATTAGATAAGGTCATTTTTCCTTACTTTTAATTTAATAAAAAAACTTGAACAGAGCGTCTCCACTTGGTTCTTATCGAGTGACGGTAAGAAAAAAGTTTATTAATCCATTTTATTGCAATCCCTGAGGATGTTTCGAGCCAGATACTATGCTGAATTAATGATTGTTTCTCTTTGTGGAATTTGTTTAGATAAGGTCGGAATTAAGACGGTATTAGCTAGTGATAAGGTTTGTTTTTGAGTGGTAACATTCTGGAGAAAAAAAAAATTGTGGAAAAAAGGACTAAAGTTAGTCTTGTTTAATTAGGGTTTATTAATCACTTTTCAGCAGGGAATACTGGTGGGAATACTTATTGATTTAACATTGTATTATTTTTCGGGTTCCGTACCCAAAGGGTAAAAACGGGACCCTATTACTAAGACTTCGCTGTCTGTCCGTCCATCTGTCTGTCACCAGGCTGTATCTCAAGAACCGCAATAGATAGACAGTTGAAATTTTCACAAATTATATATTTCTGTTGCCGCTATAACAACAAGTACTAAAAGCAAAATAAAATTAATATTTAAGGGGAGCTCCCATACAACAGACATGATTTTTTGCCGTTTTTATAGAAAATGGTACGGATTCCTTCGTGTGCGATTCCGACTCACACTTGGCCAGTTTTATTTACCGCGCAGGTCAATCAAAATGCACCCTTTTATGCATCATATATGACCAATATGAATAATAATATGAATAATGAATATGCCAATTGGCAATTAATGCCGGGGTACCTCAGGGGTCTGTTCTCTCAGCAACTTTGTTTTTGCTGCACATTAACGATCTGCTGATTCCCGGTACCTTTGGGTATGCAGACGACAGCACAGTTTCTGAGAGATATGTGTCCAGCGCGCGAGCTGGTGGGTCACAGATCCAGTCTCTCCGTGAGGACTTGGTTGGGCGCTTGAACTTGTCCTTGAAGGCTGTCTCCGAATGGGGCGATGCCAACTTGGTCAAGTTTAATGCAGCTAAGACCCAGGCGTGTCTCTTCTCCACAAAAAGGAGCCAATTTTGAACCAGCTCCTAATTTCCGAGGTGTAACCGTGCCGATAACCGACCGTATCGAGCTTCTGGGGGTAACTAACTTCTACCCTCAATTTTGGCCCGTTTATCGAGGCTAACGCTCAACTAGCATCAAAAAGTTGGGAATCCTAGCAAAGGTGAGACGGTACTTCACACCCGAACAGTTGCTCAATCTCTATCAAGCCCAGGTTCGGTCGTGTATGGAGTACTGCTCTCATCTTTGGGATGGATCTGCTAAATACCAACTGGACGCGCTTGAGTCTATCGAGAAGCGGGCCAAGAGACTCATTGGCAACGATGACGATCTCCGGCCACCGTAGGCGCGGGCATGCGGACAGCGAGTAAAGGGCAACTCGCTGTCCGACCATGGACCATGCCCGGGTCGACGGCGCGTTGTGTTCCACGCGCGCCTCAAAGAGCGTCAGCAATATGATGAGGCCCCCCCTGTAGAGGGCTGAAGCCTGCCGGGGTCGTAGGACTTATCCCATTACCGTGACCCCGGAACGTAAAGGGTTATTGAAGGAACACCGTGGATTTTAGTTAGTAAAAGTCTGACAGTCCCTCCGGCCCTGCCCGGGGTGGGAGGACTTATTTGATAATTTTACCACGATAAAAAAGGAGTCTTTAATTCAAAAGTGAATAGGTTACTTTTAGGTAAGCGTGCTCCATCTTCGACCACATCATCACTTACCATCAGGTGAGATGGCGGTCAAACGCGAACCTATTTTTAATAAAAAAAAAATTAAAAAAAAAACACTAAATAATTTTAAAGAGTTAAATTTAAGCGTCAATAGCCAAATGTTTAAAACAATCATAGACATGTTGTAAAATCGTTTGTTACTATAAACACAGACAGATTAAGGCTCATTACATCATGTCGAAGCTTTATTTTCATTTTAAATTGTACTTATCATGTAGGTCATCTTTAAACTGATTAAATTTTTGACATGAAAAGAGTCACGACATTTTTCATATCTTTAAAAGCCCGTCTACGTTAATGCGATCAATTTATTACGTTCATCAATTTTATTAAAAACCTTATACGGGATCGAGGTCGCGATGCGCTTAAAATCTAAAAGAAAGTATCAAACTGCTTAAGGACGTTTATGTCAAGTCACAGACGAAGTCGGGTATAAAAGTCTAGCTTATAGGTTGCCCTATAGCCTCCTTTATCTTCCCTTGTCATATTCCAATTCCAAAATCCCATTCAAAATGGTTCGGCTGTTCCAGAGATTAGCCAAACAAACAAAACGACAGACAGAATAACAAATATATAAAAAAAAAATGTGTTTTGGTTTCGTGTTAATACCTATACGCACTTGAGAAAAAAGAAGTTACGCATTTTGAAATCACAAGACGGACACTTAGATTCTATTGATATGTATAGTTAGATGTATGTGTGTGTGTGTGTTTAATATTTTAGCATATATAATTCTGTATTTTGTTATAATATATAATGTATTATTTGTATATTGAATTTATGACATTAATATTACTTGTACACCTACCACATTGTGGTCTCTTTAACCCAAATATTGACTGGAAGAGAATGCCTTGTTGAATTAAGTCCGCCCATGTACCACTATTGTACATAAAGTTTAAATAAATAAATGTATAGAAAACTTTGTAAACCTAGACAGGCCTAAGTAATGCCCCAGTCATTCTATAGGTACCAGTAAACCTCGAGAATAGAAACACATGGCAGGTGCATTTTTTAATAAGTTAAACAAAAAATTAGAAAAAGGCTCCGTAGAAAAAAATTCGCCACGCTTAGCTAAAGTGTCTGAACATTTTCTAATCTATTCAAAAAGTTTTATTGCTTGGCCGCTTTTTATCGGACCCTCTTTGGCAGTCAGCCCCAATAATGCTCAAAAAATTGCGAAGGAAATGTTTTTTCTGTATTATCGTCACTGGACAGATTTTCAGGGATTTCAAAGGCGAATGACAAAAAGTTCTTATCTTTTAGTCAATTTCTAGTCAAGCTTTTACTTGCGTAATAGTTTGATTCGCAAATTGGGAAAAGCAGTTTTGATTACATACAGCAATGGGCTCATTACACTGTCGGGGTTGCGAGAATACTGAGATACCACCGCTCCGGACGTAAGGATAACTGAAGGAATAGACTGGATTAATTAATAAAAAAATTCTCTCCCTTCCGCTCCACCCACACGAGGAGTTATTTGATGATTTTCTCCCCGAGAAAAAGGCACATTACAATGGCCTACCATATCTGCGTGTTCTATGTACAGAGCGACGATAAGGTTATCACATTAAATTGTACAGCAGGTATTACAAGTTGTTATCAGCCCGTTAAAATAATAAAATAAATTATTTTACTAAAATTAAGAAAATGCATTTTTCAAACATAATAAATAATCCTTTATAATATTAGTTTACTGACCTGTTAGAGCGGTAACGCCGTGGCACAGGCGCCGGCGGAGCACGTGCCGAGTGATTGTTCAACTGATTACTTTTATGCAATACGTGATGTTGTGAAGTATTAAAATGGAAAAAGGATCCGTGGCTATAATATTGTTTATTATTAAATTATTTTAATTGTATATGATAAAATACCTAATATAGACTACGTGGTTTCAATTAATGTGATAATCTAATCGCCACCCTGTATATACATACACATCTGTTTAACTATCCGGAGAACACATCTAACGTAGTTACCAATCTATACTAATAGCTGAACTAATCTGAATGTTTGTTACACACATAGACCACAGTTTAAAATAACACATACCTTGGCTAATTTAAATCCCGGTAAAACTTCCGAAACTTTCCACCCGAACGAAGCCTCGTAAAACCGCTACTCTTCTATAATAATTGCCAAATGTAGGATCAGCACCCATTCTGAGCCCGTTTGATAGCAAAATGGGATCGGCAATAAGAATGAGGATATTAACTCAGCAACTGTCCCCGAAACCGATTGCGTGGCAGTATATATCTTTCCAAATAAAACGAACGATTTATGTAGGTATTCTACGAACTGTAGGAAAGAAATATGTTAGGTCTTTTAATATCTTTATATCTGGAATGTAATTAAGGGGGGCATCGTGGCTACATAATACCAGCCGTATGAAAAGATCTCTCAGGTTAATCTAGGATTTCAAAGAGTCAGCAGCATTGACGGGGTCAGGTGCCATTGTCTGCCGGGATTGTGGGAACGTTCTAATGAGCTATCATGGCCCCGGAACGCAAAAGCAAATGAAGGAATAGGGTGTATTTTCAGTAAGCAAAAGTCTGATGCTGCCTTCTTTTCCACTCAGAACGAAAGGGGTCATTTGGTGATTTTCCGACCGAAAAAAATATCAGATAATATGTTTTTGGAAGGCTTGTCCTGTTTAGTCTATGAAGAAGTGAAGATCTTAATACAACGTGTTTTAAGATTAAGCGCAATACCTCAGACACCCCAATTAGAATATTAAATTATAAGTCTAAAACAACATCCGTAACTAAATCAATTGAAACCAAACCTAGACATTTTTTATAAAATAGTTATCCTTACTAAACGCAAAACGAATGTGCGTCATACAATATCCTTACGCAGACGCATATGCTCATGCAATATTAGCGGCCGACGCGACACGTACTCAATTTTCATGAATTAAGGATTGTATTAATTTGTCATGATACTGTGTTTCCATTTTAAGTTAAATGAAAGATTTTTCAACCAAAATTTAACACCTACTTTTTATGAAGTAAATCGATTCAGAAGCCGATTCTGAACCAACTACTTTCAGGAATTGCGTTTATTCAGTTACACGTTGTATACAACGTGTAATTTAAAGGGTATATACATACCAAGTGCACAGCTTCTTTCGATGATAACAAATGATATGGCAAGGGTTTTGTAATCCTATGTCTACATGTGTCTGATGGGAAAGGAGGAAACGCCTGGGTGTCACCACTGCGAGGGTCGCCCTGAGGACACCGTAGAGCACACGGTGCAAGACTGCCCCGCCTGGGCAGAGCACCGACGTGTCCTCACGGCGGCGATAGGCGGAGACCTCTCGCGCCCGGCATTGGCCGAGGCCATGCTGCGGGGCGAGAGGGAGTGGGAAGCGGTCGCCTCCTTCTGCGAAGCAGTCATGCTTCCGAAGGAGGAGGCGGGCCGCGTGAGGGAGAGGATGGCGTCCTCCCTCCAGCCCAGCCGCAGTGGTAGACGCCCACGGCGTCGGACGTCGGCCGACGATCTCCGGCCACCGTAGGCGCGGGCATGCGGACAGCGAGTAAAGGGCAACTCGCTGTCCGACCATGGACCATGCCCGGGTCGACGGCGCGTCGTGTTCCACGCGCGCCTCAAAGAGCGTCAGCAATATGACGAGGCCCCCCCATAGAGGGCCGAAGCCTGCCGGGGTCGTGGGACTCATCCCGTTACCGTGACCCCGGTACGTAAAGGGTTATTGAAGGAACACCGTGGATTTTAGTCAGTAAAAGTCTGACAGTCCCTCCCACCCTGCCCGGAGTGGGAGGACTTATTTGATAATTTTACCACGATAAAAAAAAAAAAAAAAAAATGTCTACATGTGTGGAACTTATTAGAAATTTCAATACATTGATACCAGAGACCGAATCTTTCAAATTAAGAAGAACGAAGAGAATTATCGTGTTATTGCGAAGTCACGTGGAAAGTTATTAACCCTCATAGTGCTGTGACAGGTCTGTTATGATTGGCATTCAAGAAACATATGAAACCGATAATTTGGTATCAATTTTTTGAGTCAGTTATTTTGAGCTGAAACTGTGCATAGAGACTCTATACCAGATGTTGTCTTCAGCCCTTGTGGATAGATATATAGGGTTTCAGTTACACGTTGTATAGAGATTCCTCAAGAACTCGGAAAGCACGTTAAGTTGTTGGTCCCGGCTGTTATTTGTACATCTTTAAAAGCCGTTACGGATAGTCAGAAGCCAGAAAATTTGACACCAGTCTTACCAAGGGGTATCATATAATCCAACCACCGGGTGGTGAGAGTCAAAGAGTCAGTCGCTCCATGTTAAATACTATTACTCAGCTGCATTTGGTTAGACTGGAAGCCAAATTCAAATACAATACAATACAATACAATACAATACCATACAATACAATACAATAATTTATTTTAAATCAAAAGTACAGACTATGTACATCTGTTTACAGTGAAGGATTTACAGGTGCATAGTATACTTGATCAATGACCCCTATGCTAGGTGGTACCTGTGTTATAGGGGTCATCCAGGCATTTATAAAAAAAATATACTTAAAAATAACGTGCAGAGATTAGTAAAAAAGGGTGTGGTGAGTTAATGTGTCTGTAGTGTTTATGTGTGTCTACTTGTATAGAGGTTTGAGTACATCTTCTGTTTGGTGGTAATTAAGTGTGAAGAGATATTCTTTTAATTTGGTTTTGCAATGGAAGTTATTGAATTAGTGTATATTTCTAGATAGTGTAAATACAAATTCATTTTATTTACATCAAACATGGTATTAAAGTTGTTACATCAAAATAAGTGCGTACATGTCTAAGGATACATAGCATGCAAACTTAACACGTTCGCTGACAGTACGTCGTTAGGCGGGAAATTAAAATAGTGCGTTATGACAGTACGTTGAGGGACGGGCCACTTATTATTAAGAGTACGTCCTGGAAATTTCTGCTGTCGTAATGTGGTGTCAGGGTAAGTGCTCACCGTTAGCAAACATGTTATAGGTATTGTAGCGTAAAACCGCTACGGTTAAAACCTCCTCCAATCCTAATCCAAACTTTTCAATAAAAAATTTTTTCTTCATAGCTGTTATTCACATTTGAACCAGGAATCGTGAAAAAATCGTCGGTTGTTTGCCTTTTGACGGCGTCATTACATTTTTGGGACCCGATAAGTGATGGTCGACCTTATTTTTTGTGATTAATATCGAAATTATGAAGTGAAAGTTTTTTTTCTGTTGGTGTAAACCCAATAAAAAATATAAAGTGTCCTAGCAAAAGTATAGTCTGTGGGTGATTTTCTGGTTAATTTGGTATGTATTGTCGTCTTTTTTCTTTTCGATCCATTTCGCACTAGTTTCATAATTAATCAAAGATTCAGCTTGCATCGGTGGTCTGAAGTTTCTTTTTTGTTTAGATCCCGTTACAAGCCAATTTTTGGCTCCACCCTACGGGCAAGCGTGGTCGGTTATCGACGACGGAGGTCGGGGCGCTCTCGCCCGATATCCGAGCACATCCTGTGCCTGAGACGTCCATCTCAAAGGCCTGAAGAGAGTACGAGGTAGATGCGGACTCCGCAGCGCAGTGGCTCCGTGATTTCTACGTTACTTCCCACAGTCGTGTTCAGCCGTCCAGGAATTACCGAGTTTTCGCAGCAGGAGTTCTATTTTAAATAGTGCACCTAATTTGTATATTTCTAATCTAAAAATTCTCACGTCAAAAACTCTTTCTAACCTAAGGCCTATCAAGACGCGTTGGATGCTCTTAGTGTTTTTGTAATTAAAATTACTAATAATGCGTATTCGCCTAGCTATAACCGATTGCAATCGATTTTTTTGTTAGGTAAGTTAAAAATATTTGCATAATACTTTCGATAACATTCTTTTTCTTTCCGCTAAGTTAACCCACGCCATCACTGAAAGGTTCCCAATAATAACTAATATTTAACTTATTTAATTAAGAACTTGTTTTCTATCTTTTTCCTTTTAATCAAAATTAAACGTTTTAAGTAGCGGTTTGTGTTTTACTGTGCACTTAATTTTATTTACGCTACAATATGGCGCCCGAATTAAAGTAAGTTTGCATATTAATTATTACTAAAATACCTTTTTTTTTGTTATCTCGTGTGTGGTTGCTCTTGAGAGCAATCTTTAATTTTCATCTTTCTTATTGTGAGTTTCAGGTTTTAGAATTGGTCAGATACCCGTATGGAAGTTAAAAGGATTACCTGTCTTGAATGTTTTCCCGATTCATACGACTGGACTACGGAATTGCTAACTGAATATATGTTCTTTGCTAAATTGTGTGATGTTTGTGAAATTCAATTTTAAAGATTAACTTTGTAACTATACCCAATTTCCAATTCTTTTATTTTCTCCCAAAATATACGTATCTATCCCGAGTTTTATTTTATCCCAGTAGGTAGCGGTAGTTAGTTTCCCGTAGAATGTGTTTGATGTGTGGATTGTTAGGCATCGTGACCAAAGGTAAGCTTTTTGAATGGTCGTGTGCTAGTGTCTACCTTTTTTATTTTTTAGCCCGACTGTTTGCTTTTCTGCTATTTGCTAGTATCTGTTTTTGTTGGATTCTTAGCCCAGCGGATTCCTTTGACGTTCATTTTGTTGTCTTCTTCCCGTATCGATATTACGGCACGATATCTAACGATTTCCTGCTAAGTCCCGCTCTCTTTCATTTAATCTATTTCTATTTTGTGTTTAAAAATGTCCGAAGAAGGTTCTATCGGTGAGACTCCTTTACACGAAAGTATTATTATTTCTAGACCTCCTCCCATTCCACCTAGGCCCACTCCGGGTACTAGTCGTTCTAACTTACCTTCTCCTATGAAATCCGAGGACTGTCCCGGTTACCTTCTAAAAGATTTTCGCTAAGAAAATGGAACATAAATTATACTGGAGATACCAGTGTTCGAAATTTTTTTACCAGTATCGAAGAAGAGAAGGATTCAGACGACATAACTGACAGATATCTGCTTAAACGCTTCCACGAAGTGTTATCCGGTCGCGCCTTGAATTATTATAGGTCAATCCGTCGACCTGATATGACTTACCCCGAATTAAAAGAAAATTTCTTCAATACATTCGGAGAAATTGATTTCGAGTTTAAAACCGGTCAACAAGTTAGAAATACAAAACAGAAATCAGATCAACCTGTTTTACATTTTGTGCATCAGATTTCTCAATTGAATGATACATTACGTAAACCAGTCGATAAATCTGAACTATTAGAAATTATCACTCACAACATGCATCCTAGATATTTTCCATGCTTATCGATACATAAATTTACTGACTTAGATGCGCTCATTGACACTGCATCGCATTTTGAAAGTTTTTTGCCCAAATCTACAAAATTAGTTTCAAGCGCAACAAATCAATCACAAATCTGTCCAAAATGCAATAAAACGGGACACCCCTATCGTACTTGCCCTGATTTCCCTGGTATGCTATGTTTTAAATGCCGCACACCTGGTTTTATAACTCGTGATTGCCCAAAATGCAATCCAAAAAATGTTTAGCCCACCGGCGACACGCATTACTCCGTACAGTGTCACCGGTGATAGCGTCCGATTCGTCTGATAACCGTCCTTTCATCGAGATCATATTGTGTAACCGGGTCGTTAAAGCCCTACTTGACTCTGGTGCACAAATGTCCCTTATTAGTGATTGTTTAACCCAACAACTGGGTATTTCTTTAAAATCAAACGTTCAGTGCCCACGTGTTATTTCCGCTAATAACTCTCCTATTGATATTTTAGGAACTATCTTTCTCCCAGTTAAGTTTAATGGTACGACTTTTGTCCACGAATTTTTAGTAGCACGTTCTATGTCTTCTTCAGTTATTTTAGGTATCGAATTTTGGAATAAGTTCGGTTTGACTTCAGTTTTTAGTCAAGCTTTTAACAAAAATATCAAAGGTAATATGTACCTTCCTCCCGACTCTAATTCCCTACCTCCTGACTCACATACCCTTCCCTCTGACTCTCAATCCCTTCCTCAGATTAATTGCATTAGCGAGGTTCGATACATTTACCCTCGTAACGTTTTATTACCAGACCAAGAGCTAAAGTTACAACGGGTCATTGAGGAATTCGATGTCATTTCATCCGATAAAGTTGGCCTTGGTAAGACTACTTGGCTATCACACAAAATAAACACTACTAGACCACCAATTAGACAACGTTTTTACCCTCTTTCACCTGTTAAGTTAAAGTTGCTCAATGAGGAAATCGATAAGATGCTGGAGATGGGTGTCATTCGTCCCTCACGTTCTCCATGGGCCAGTCCTGTTGTGATGGTTACCAAAAAGGACGGTTCTGTACGTTTTTGCGTTGATAGTAGGAAATTGAATAGCGTTACTACTAGAGATTCTTATCCGCTCCCCCGTATTCACGATATTCTTGACAACCTTCGAGGTGCAAGGTATATAAGTTCTCTTGATTTTAGGAGTGCATTTTGGCAGATTCCTCTCGCTGATGATGAGAGTTGTGAAAGAACCGCTTTCATAGTTCCACAACGAGGTTTATTTGAGTTCGTCAGAATGTCATTTGGTCTCACGAATGCAGCTTCCGAGATGCAGCGCCTTACTGATATGATCGTCAATTTTCAATTCACTTCGACCAGTGATAATTGCGTTTTCGGTTACGTCGATGATCTAATCATAATATCAAAAGACTTTGATAGTCACCTCTCGCTCCTTAGAAAAGTACTAGACCGTCTCAAGGAGGCCGGTTTAACTATTAACATAAAAAAATGCGAGTTCTGTAAAAGCGAATTGAAATATTTGGGTTATATCATTAACGAAAAGGGTTTACAAACTGATCCCAGCAAGCTCGATGCTATTAGGGATTATCCCGCTCCTACTACAGCTAAGTCACTACGTGGTTTTATTGGGTTATGCTCATATTATAGGCGTTTTGTTGATGGTTTTTCTTCTATAATAGCTCCACTCACTGCCCTTATAGGAAAAAAGAAGGGTCGTGACCCTATAAGTTGGGATGATGCCGCCGATCAAGCATTCCTAAAATTAAAGGATGCGCTCATCAATACTCCCGTTATGGCATGTCCAGATTTCTCGAAGCCCTTCATTTTGCAATGTGATGCGTCAGCCGTTGGTCTTGGTTCAGTTCTTTCTCAAAAGTTCGATGGTGTTGAACATCCTATCGCTTATTATTCACGCTTATTCTCAAAAGCAGAACGCAATTATAGTACAACTGAACGTGAACTTTTATCCGTTCTTGATTCCATTAAGCATTTTCGCTGTTATTTAGATGGAATGAAGTTTTCTGTTATAACCGATCATATGGCCTTGAAATGGCTCCTCACACTATGTAATCCCTCAGGGCGTTTGGCGCGATGGGCTACTGTGATTTCCCAATACACGTTTATATCATTCATCGCAAAGGGTCGCAACACGTCGTTCCAGACGCTTTATCTAGAATGTACGCGAGTCCGGTTACATTCGATCAAGGACCTGACCATACCAATGATAGATGGTATAAAAAGGTGTATTTAGGGGCTCGTGACTCCCCTCAAACGTTTCCAGCTTACGCCATTCGGAACGGTGTTCTGTTAAGACGCATGCCAATCACTAACCCATTGTGCTCTGATCCTTGGCGCGTAGTTTTACCCGTTGAAAAAGTTAAATCCGCTATATGGGAAGCTCATAATAATCCTCTCTCTATACATCCTGGAGTTTCAAAGACTTATTTTAAGCTCAAGGATAACTTTTACTGGCCAAATATGTTTCGAGATGTTTCTGAGACTTTAAGGCAATGTGAGGTTTGTAAAGCTTATAAGATCGCGAATTCCCAACCACGTGGTCATATGTGTTATCCAAAGGAAGTTTCTTTACCTTTACAAATGATTTCTATCGACGTTATTGGACCGCTTCCAATCGCTTATTATGGGTTCAAATACATTTTATCTATGGTCGATGTTTTTTCTAAATATGTTTGGTTAGTGCCCCTTAAAAGGATTGACGCCAATTCAGTTATAAAAGCTTTGGAATCTGAACTATTTTTTAACTTCGGAGTTCCACGGTCTATTCTCTGTGATAATGCTACCGTTTTTCGTAGTAATCAGTTTTTAAACTTTCTTAGATCGTTTCGCATTGATTCCCCTACATATACCCCTTATTACACTCCACAAGCAAACACGGTAGAACGTTATAACCAAAGTGTCGTTACTTGTTTGAGCATATTGGTTGGCGAGAACCAAAGGAATTGGGCTAAATTGTTACCCAAGGTCAAACTTTACCTCAATTCATGTATTAATTAAGCCACAGGGTTTACGCCAAACTTTCTCATATTCGGTAGAGAAGTCTGTATGGATTCATCGCGTGCGAATAACCAGACTCTAAGCACTAATTTAGCTGAAAGTCGGGAACAACACGCGAGTAATCTGACTTCGCTCGCCGAGATTTACGCAAAAGTAGCGGACAATCTTTCTTCTGCTTTTCTCCGTAATTGGCGAAATTACAATACGAACCGGACGGCTATTACACTTAATGCCGGCGACATTGTATGGAGGCGTAATTTTTCAAAATCATCAGCTGCTGAATACTTTACAGGAAAGCTTGCTCCTCGTTTCATTAAATGTCGTGTGATCAGAGTCATCTCCATGACTATATATGTCCTACAAGACTGTGATTCTCATCATATTGGACAATATCATATAAAAGACATACTTAAATGAATTAATTTGTTCCATATTCTTAACTTAATCAGCATTACTTATGTTAGGCCATTAGTTTTCAATTAACGACACCTCTTTTATTATTTCGACCCTCATTCCTCCCTGGAGTTAATATTTATTCATAACCATTTCCTCTCATTAGGCGTCGTATTTTTGATTTTGATTTAAGGTCCACCCTCTTCAACTTAACCCTCTCTCTTTAACTTAACCTTCTAACTTATCCCTCTATAACTTAAGCTCTTAAATTCAGTCTTGAGTCGTGTTTGACTTTGAGTCGTGTTTGACTTTGAGTCGTGTTTGACTTTGAGTCGTGTTTGACTTTGAGTCGTGTTTGACTTTGAGTCGTGTTTGACTTTGAGTCGTGTACGACTTTGAGTCGTGTTCGACTTTGAGTCGTGTTTGACTTTGAGTCGTGTTGGACTTTGAGTCGTGTCTCACTTCGAGTTTTTATCTGACTTCGAGCTTTTGTGTTCGACTTCGAGTTTTTGTTTGACTTCCTTTGAGTTTTCGTCGTATTTTTAAGTTATTTCTTAATCTCAACTCTTATTTGTTTCGTGTTGATTATTGTTCTTTGTTCCTGTATATATTTAAGAATATTACTCTAGATCTATCGTTTGTTTTTCTATTCTAATGTAGGTTTAGGAGACGCATCTGAAGCTCGCACTGTTAACGTCTAAACTGGAGGCCGGCTTTCAATTTTATTCAGTATCAGCTGCACTTCGATGTTGTTGATTTGATGTATTTAGTTTAAAGTTAGTTAGGCTAGTTTATTTAATTTGTATATTATGGTTTTCACTCTCGGTTGATGCTATCCCTTTTGTGTTGTCAGTCTGTTATTGTGTTTTCAATCTGTTGTTGTGTTTTCAATCTGTTGTTGTGATGTCAATCTGTTATAGCGTTGTCACCCTCTCACTGGGTTGATACATTCACTTGGGTTGATCTCTCACCTTTCTTTTAGGGTTGTCAACCACCTTTCTTTTAGGGTTGTCACTCACCTTTCCTTTAGGGTTGCCACTCACCTTTAGGGTTGCTACTCTCAATTTTTTTTTACTGGGGATGGGGTACTGTAGCGTAAAACCACTACGGTTAAAACCTCCTCCAATCCTTATCCAAACTTTTCAATAAAAAATTTTTTCTTCATAGCTGTTATTCACATTTGAACCAGGAATCGTGAAAAATTCGTCGGTTGTTTGCCTTTTGACGGCGTCATTACATTTTTGGGACCCGATAAGTGATGGTCGACCTTATTTTTTGTGATTAATATCGAAATTATGAAGTGAAAGTTTTTTTTCTGTTGGTGTAAACCCAATAAAAAATATAAAGTGTCCTAGCAAAAGTATAGTCTGTGGGTGATTTTCTGGTTAATTTGGTATGTATTGTCGTCTTTTTTCTTTTCGATCCATTTCGCACTAGTTTCATAATTAATCAAAGATTCAGCTTGCATCGGTGGTCTGAAGTTTCTTTTTTGTTTAGATCCCGTTACAAGCCAATTTTTGGCTCCACCCTACGGGCAAGCGACGTCGGTTATCGACGACGGAGGTCGGGGCGCTCTCGCCCGATATCCGAGCACATCCTGTGCCTGAGACGTCCATCTCAAAGGCCTGAAGAGAGTACGAGGTAGATGCGGACTCCGCAGCGCAGTGGCTCCGTGATTTCTACGTTACTTCCCACAGTCGTGTTCAGCCGTCCAGGAATTACCGAGTTTTCGCAGCAGGAGTTCTATTTTAAATAGTGCACCTAATTTGTATATTTCTAATCTAAAAATTCTCACGTCAAAAACTCTTTCTAACCTAAGGCCTATCAAGACGCGTTGGATGCTCTTAGTGTTTTTGTAATTAAAATTACTAATAATGCGTATTCGCCTAGCTATAACCGATTGCAATCGATTTTTTTGTTAGGTAAGTTAAAAATATTTGCATAATACTTTCGATAACATTCTTTCTCTTTCCGCTAAGTTAACCCACGCCATCACTGAAAGGTTCCCAATAATAACTAATATTTAACTTTTTTATATTTTTTAATTAAGAACTTGTTTTCTATCTTTTTCCTTTTAATCAAAATTAAACGTTTTAAGTAGCGGTTTGTGTTTTACTGTGCACTTAATTTTATTTACGCTACAGTATGCAACCCGACATAGAAGGGGAAAGGTACGCATGTGAAGATGAATCTAGAATGTAATTTGTTTTGTTTATCATATGTGTTAGATTGCTTGATATTTTTGCTTTTTAAGGTTCCGTAGCCGAATGGCAAAAAACGGAACCCTTATAGACTCGACTGAAACTGAAAATATTTTTTTCATGAAACCTTTACCTGTGTGGTATCTAAAGACAGGTCTTTAAAAATGACATTGAGGTTTCCAAAACCACTTTTTAATAAAGTTAATTGTTTAAAAGATATACGCGTCCAAAGTGGTAGAATGTGTGTATCCCCCCTCTAACTTCTATAATAATGGAGCAAAATTAAAAAAAAAAAATACGCTGTAGATCTTAATGTAAACTTTCAACCAAAATTGATTTGAACGAGATCGGGTCAGCAGTTTTTGAGATACAGCATATTTTCTAAAACCGGAAATATAACTTTGTAATTCATAAAAACACTATGAAAAGCAAAGTTATTTGGCGAAGTTACTACGGAACCCTTCATAGGCGCATTTGACTCGCACTTGGCCTTTTTTTGCATATAGATACACCCGCTCATGCACACACCAATACATATTTGTATATGTACAGTGTATGCGTATTGTATCTATGTATATTCACTCTCTATTTAATTATAATCTGTGTACTTTATAATCGGCGTAACGTTTAAGTAATATTTTTATATTTTATACCTGTAAGCTAAGCAGCGACGCATTTTATTTATAAAAAACTTAAAACACTTATAAAAAACTTATTTAAAGATAAATAGCAAATTAGCCTTAGTAACTACTTCTGTAAATTTGTATAAAATGTACCTACCTATACTGTTTGTTATAGTACATATTACCTCAATGTTTGTTTTATAATATTTTTGAGTTTTGCTATTAAGTTCGTTCGCATGTTCTAAATTTATATAAGTTAAACAGGGAAACCTATTATTAGCCATACAAAACTGTATTACACATATTTTATCATTCGTTTAATGTATCGCGGTTGGTTTTCTAAATAAATAAACAAATAAACAAACAAATGGATGTTGTTAAAGATGAATTGAAGTAAAACAAAAGTTTATAAAAAATGACCTCAAAAAACTATTAAAAGTTCCAAATAAATCACTTTGAACAGCCGTCTGATGCAGTAGATTGTATTTAATTTAGTTCAGTCACAGACAAAAATGACGTTGGATTTTTTCTTTTATTTAAGTAACTTGTTAAGCATATCACACACACACAAGCTGTGACCGCAACTTTGCGCAAATTCACATGGGAGGATCTTTGCTTTTTTTTTATTGGTAAGCTGGGCTTGGGCATGCGTGTTACCACCACCTCACTGGAAGTTAAGTGATGATGTGTTTGAAGATGAAGCACGCTTACCTAGAAGTAAACAATTCACTCTTGACTTAAAGACCCCCATTTTTTCGTGTAAAATGCGGACCGTAACGCGACGTATATTAAAATAAAATTATCTTACCATTTTTTTTAGCTAAATTTAATATACCTATTATCAAAACATTCTTGTAATTTGAGAAAGCTTAGTTATAAGACTATGAACTTAATATTAATCTTAGCTAACCTTTCACTACCTTTCGCCTGCTGAAAATTCATTAAACTAATCAAATTCGCTAAATCAAGTTTGAAATTGTTACGTTAATATTATTGATAGTATTGATTTTTCTCAATCACTTCAAGATCAAGTGGGTCTCAAACTTATTAAAAACTTAGATTGATACTTTAAACGTAAGTGAAACCCGAATGAATACCTGGTATCGTTAATTTTAAAATAGGTGAAATGGGTTGATCTTCGCTGACCTTTACACGGATTGCTCGACCAGATAGTCATTAACCCCTAATTGAATTTCCGACATCGAAATAGCTTTTGGAATTGCGGAATTGTTTGTGCTATCAAAACAGTTTACCTGTAGGTATTTGAAGTAATGTAATTACAAGTAAATATAACTGTGGTGACCCAGTGGTTAAAGGCTTGACTTGCGAAGGTAGGTCGTGAGTTCAAACCTAGTCAGGCACATTACTTTGCGTAATTTGTAATATCACTTCTGCTCTCAAGACGGTGAAGAAAACATCGACAGGTCAAGTAGTTTTTTTCGTGGAGGGAAAATAATCAAATAAAAATAGGGAAAGGAGTGTCAGACTTCTACTGACTTAAAAAGCACCCTGCTCATTCAGTTGCCCTTCAGTTCCGGGGCCGCGGTATCTCGGTAGAATATTCTCGCAACCCCAGATCGAGAGGTCCTAGGAGAAAAACTAGGTGTCCTAAGACTAAAAGTCCTAAGGTATTTGATAGATAAATAAATAAATAAAAATAAAAAATAATAATAAATAGCCACCAAATCGCATTCGCCCGCATGTGGATTACGTCCCATTCTTCTCATAGAGATGAGGCTTGTAACTCAGCAGGCTGTAACGTAATAATTATGCTGATTATAATAATGAATATTACAGTTCTGTTAATATATTATGGTGACAAAAAAAAATCATATTTCTTTCTGAAAACAAACTAAAGTATCATTTTATTGGCACTCCAACCTATTTTTTTTTAATGTGAACTAGCTATGTGGGTAAAATTCACATTTTTTGCAATCTTGTTAACCCCTCCAACTAAGCTAAATATGCTGGTGTCTGGAGTGGTTTCATGGCAATAGTGTAATGAAATAATGATAATGATAAAATAATGAAGATTATTTTGCAAACATAGGTCATAAATAACACTTTCACACGTCTTTTTTTCCGTAAATGTAAACTAGATGAGGCCAGTGGTTCCTAACTTACTACTCTGAGAAGAAACACTGAAAAAAACTCAGAGGTCAACGTCTCTTTTAAAGTCCATACAATCTGTAATGATGAAATCATATGAGAGCCATGTAGGTTCGTGCCTGTGGCGCCCTTTGGAGGACAGAACCCCACAGATTTCAGCAGGCCCGTCCAAACAGTGCAAGCATTTGTTAATGAGTGGAGTTCGAACCCGCGATCTCTGATCACAAGGCTGACACATTAGCCATTAGTTTAGTAACGGTTAAACGACGCTCATTGAAAAAATATCTCAGTTGGCGAGCAATAATCACACAGAAATGACGAGGGTGCCAATCAAGTCAATGATAGGTCCGTTTTTATTTGTTTATAACAAAATCCATAGCTTTAAAACAAAGTTTTTACAGTATCTAATAATTAATCTTAAAGCCAGTTACGGATTTACAAATTATTCACTAGATAGTAACAAACGTGTAGGTGAGTATTAGGGACATACAAGCAATTTTATCCTATTAATACAAAATACAACATTTTATTTATTTATTTATGAACAAACACGACACTTAAAAAAGAGAAAATAGACATAAATACAGATAAAAGAGCCCAAAGGTGCTGCTTATTTCAAAAGAAATTTATTTCAGCAGACCTGCTACAGGACAGTTGAAGAAGAGATCATAGACACAGTGTGTATAAATACTAATTGGGTCATACACAGAAAAAGTGTACATTTTGGATTTGTAACTAAACTGATAGGTGACGATCCTGAGAATCTCCGTTACGAAACTGATGTCATAAGGCATCGTACACACGGATTGGGTGAAAAAGCATTATTTTTGGAGTATCACTTTTATTTAGATTACTTTAAAAAAAAAACACTAAAATCTTACTTATAAACAAAATAAATTTATACCAAGTATATCAAAGGAATAACCTTGTCTTTTCTGAAATGGGAATGGAAAATTTAGTTAGGTTACACACAACCGGGCACGCCGCAATTGCGGCGGTAAGACCCCTCTTTGAGGAGTGGCTAGATCGGCGTCACGGCGTCCTGACCTACCGCATGACGCAGGTCCTCACCGGACACGGAAGTTTCGGGAGGTACCTGTGTCTGATGGGTAAGGAAGAGACGCCTGGGTGTCACCACTGCGAGGGTCGCCCTGAGGACACAGTCGAGCACACGGTGCAGGACTGCCCAGCTTGGGCAGAGCACCGACGTGTCCTCACGGCGGCGATAGGCGGAGACCTCTCGCGCCCGGCATTGGTCGAGGCCATGCTGTGGGGCGAGAGGGAGTGGGAAGCGGTCGCCTCCTTCTGCGAAGCAGTCATGCTTCCGAAGGAGGAGGCGGGCCGCGTGAGGGAGAGGATGGCGTCCTCCCTCCAGCCCAGCCGCAGTGGTAGACGCCCGCGGCGTCGGACGTCGGCCGACGATCTCCGGCCACCGTAGGCGCGGGCATGCGGACAGCGAGTAAAGGGCAACTCGCTGTCCGACCATGGACCATGCCCGGGTCGACGGCGCGTCGTGTTCCACGCGCGCCTCAAAGAGCGTCAGCAAAATGACGAGGCCCCCTCTGCAGAGGGCCGAAGCCCGCCGGGGTCGTGGGACTCATCCCGTTACCGTGGCCCCGGTATGTAAAGGGTTATTGAAGGAACACCGTGGATTTTAGTCAGTAAAAGTCTGACAGTCCCTCCCACCCTGCCCGGAGTGGGAGGACTTATTTGATAATTTTACCACGTTAAAAAAAAAAAAAAAAAAAAAAAGGTTACACACAACAACTTTTTATTCTTCTGAACTAAGCTTAATAATTTCTCAGTTTCGTAACATAACGCAATATAACGAAAATGAGAATAAAATCTGAGAAATTATAATCTCTAAAAATGTTTTTACGTTAACCACGTGTTTATCGCACAAGCCCTGAGCTTATTCTTTAAGATAATACAAAAAGCAAGAAAAGGACATAGTAAGTAAACCAGAATATAATAAACTTCACACAATATTAGTCGTTTATAACCCTGAGGTATTTTTTTTTTGTAAATATTCACTTGTGATTGAGTATCTCGTGTAGCCACTGACGCTTTTGAAGTTTTCTATCACGAAACAGGCTTAAAGGATTGTTAGGTACTTACAGGGATACTGGGAGTCAGAAGATCACCACACAATGTCACTAGCAGTCATATTTCACCAGGTTTTGAGTGTTTTTCAATCGCGCGCGCGGAGTTAGCATCTGCCGGCCGGCTCTCTTCGTTTTGCACTAGTTTCTCCTCGCTTCACCAGATGGCGGGAGCGATATGTTACTCAAAGCGATAGGTGAATGCGAGTGGCGGCAAATTTGAATAAGGAATGGACTTAGGGAAACATCCTTAAGCCTGTTCAACTTGATACACGTCTTAACTTCACGACTACGACGAAAACTTTACTTTAAAAATTTTACCACCATAGTGATTTTGACGTAAGTAATGAATGATGCTATAATAGGAAAAATAGTTATACCACTTTAAATCATTGTGTTTCTAATTTTATTGCGTGTTACTAACCCTGAGTAACGAAACTTCATAATTTTGGGACAAAGATTGTTTAATTAAAATAAATTCTTCTATATGCAATTTAGGAAAAAAAATTGTCCCTATTAGTTACTTGATTCATCAAGAATAATATAGCCACAGTCAATATTACATAAAGCGATGAGTATTTGTAACAATACATTTCTGAAAATGTGTAGCGGTCCTTGGGACACTAAAAAAATGTATGAAGATATTTTTAACAATGTTTTGGCACCCAAAAAATATACTCTTTTAATGAAAATTTAAGTTAATATACAGGCTTGGTTACGCTTCGTAGCTTATAGTTTTTCTTATATTTTTTCTACATCACCTACTGGCGATTGGAAGGCATTGGTTTACCGTTCTAATTTATTTAATCTGTGCCATATATCGCTGATTCGGTGATTTCCTAGTGCGATGCAGCGCGCGCGCCATGTTGCGCCGCGCCGTCATACGCAGTCTCGTTCTAACCTTGGAATCGGGTGGATGCGTGTGTGACACTAATTCGTTCCATCGCGCCCTAAAACCCCTGAACTGAACCTATATAAACTGTTATCAGCCTACCCCAGACCTATGATAGTGTGTTGTGTACTGCTGGCCAGCATAGTGTATCCAGAAAGGACCTGTGAGCTGTTCATCCCGAACGCTGACACGTGGCCGTCGCCTGCGCGCGCTGGGGATCGCTGGTCAAGGTATGTGGTGCAATTAATGAATTGGACGATCTCCTGTGCCTTCAACTACTTAGGACAGAATCAGCATTTATAGCCTAGATTGCTCTAATAATCTAGGCTCAATCCGCGTGTGATTTTTAGCGGAAATTTACACATTCCGCAGGTTATACGCTCCATTTTGGTCCTTCGTCCCGGGTAAATTAATTTTGGGCCTTTTTACGGCCTATTTTTAAGTCCTAAAAGTCTGATTTTGAGCAAAAACTTTCAATGTTAATTGCATATCATTACACAACTCTCAACTCTATTGCTTTAGTGATAAGGTTCAAACTGCCTTGCGTTTACAATAGGTCAACCGTCAAATCAATTTTAATTTAAACCTTTAAGTTCACTATTTAAAGCTCCGAAGAATACATTTAATTGAAGATCAACGTTAATTCATATCGCTAAATACGTTTATTTAATTAATCAGCTAGTTTTCGGCGTAATTACATAATTTTTTGTTCGGTTTTAAAAATTGTGGGTAGTGGGTATAAATCACAGAAATAAAAAATATAGGAGAAGTGGTAAGAGGGCGTATCGGTGTCCGCGCGACATGGCCACAGGGCTCATGTCACAGGCAAGTGGCCGTCTCCGCGAACTAGTGCGCTTTTGACGGCGATCGTGATAACATATATGAATGCCGAGTTGTTCTGTGGTATCTTGTAAAAACTGAAGCCAAAATCAAATCTATGTGAATCATGGAATCACTTACCATATGTAAGTACAAGTATTTTACAATATTTGTCTTTAAAATCATGAAAAACAATAAATCGTAAAATATTTCTTGGTTTTACTATGTTATTTTTGTTTTCAATAATCAGAGCGACTGTACTACTTGTGCTATAAATACATTGCTCCTTAACCACTACCTGAGTTCGTCACTAAGTAACTGGACAAGCAATGTAAAAATAACATACGAAACTGTATTACGCGGATTCATCGCGTAGTGAGGCCACCACTTCTTGCGACGAATTAGTGATGTGCTTGTGCAGATCCACTAACGTAGGCTATCGACAGCAATGTCGATTGACAAAAGAAATATTCCTATTATAGTTTAGGGGTTTTTCAACCGACGACAAAAAAAGGAGGAGGTTATCAATTCGACGCGTATATTATTAATATTTTTTATGTATGATCACCGATTACTCGGAGACGACTGAACCGATTTGAAAAATTCTTTTTTTGTTTGAAAGGGTTACTTTGAAATTGGTCCCATTGTCACCAGGTCAGGATCTGATGATGGAATCCTGGAGAAATCGAGGGAACTCTTCAAATATTATAGGCACACCTATAGTGATTTGAGTATTTTTTATATATTCGAAAACCACCATTTTGAAGTCGACCAGATGATAAAGACCACCGATGGCCACTGGAACTACTCAATATATAAGTAGTAATAATAAGTAGTTCATGTGTTCCGCTTCGATTACTTGAATGTGGTTATTAAGCACAATATGCTCGTCACAATGCATATGGTGAAGTGAAGCTGATGGTGAACTACCAGGAGAACTCCTCAACAAATAACAGCCCAACATTGAGAAAAGCAATATTTTGTAAATAAATATAAGTAGTTGACATTTAGGCTCTTGTAACTAGGTAAATTAAAAATCGACCAATTAAAAAGAGTGAAATAAAAACTTTTTACCAAAAAATTAAACAGACTCCCAAAAAACATTGCAAAGTGAAAAATAACTTTAATTTCGGAAGTCGGTGCCAAAAACGAAAATACAAAACTAAAGACACCAACTACCGAAATTAAAGTTATTTTTCACTTTGAAGTGTTTTTTGGGAGTCTGTTTAATTTTTTGGTAAAAAGTTTTTTATAACATACGGAAACCTCTAAGAAAATATCTTTAACTTTTATTTTACATGAGATGACAGAAATAAAAATACGCTGAAAAGTTAAGTGTACAAAAAAGTAAAAAAAATTAAACAATTTATTTTACGCCCGCAGCATGCGTAAGGAGTTCCGACGTCGCCGTCGCTACAATAGTTTATTTTTCAATCTGTCAACCGTTTTAGCCCAGTTGGAAGATCGATGTAAATAATGTTTTTTTTTACTTATTTTGATTTTTTTACAGAGTAGTAGAGAAATGCGTAACCAATATTCGTAAAGTAAGTTACTTTAATTTTAGGTTAATAATCGGTGGTGTTTTTCGGTTTAGAATTATCGTATGTTATGCCTTATCCTATGTTGCTGTTTCTTTATTTTTTTATGGTTTTTGTATTTTGCTTCCGTTGAAGCTTCGTATGCGTAATAATAATCGGCATGGTTCAGATAATATATTTGTGAATTTAGCTTAAAATACGTCCATATATTCATGCTATTTATTTGTTATGCATGGATGTGTGTTTGTTTTCATATATTTAACAATTTCTCTACTAACTAGGATTTTTCTTACAACAAAAACCTATTATAACCTACTAAACTATTACCTGCGGGGTAATTGCGTAACACACTTACAGTAGGAATCGGTTTCATTATGCTAAATCAACACAACTGCGGTATTTACGTTGTTGAGCAGACCAATATTTCGAACATATGAAGCAATGGATTAGCAAAATACGTCAAAATCATTCAGATCTTGATTTATAGTGTGTTACGTAATTATTGCGATGCTTATTATATGCTGACGTTTAGAAGTAGCTTAGGATGTATGTAAATGATAAATAAGTGCTTTTCGTATTTTTCAGCTTCCCAAAAGATGGTAACATAAAAAAGGAATGGATTGATGCCACAGGCATGCCACCTAACTGGTACTTTACAAAAAATAGCACCATATGCTCGGTTCACTTCAGCGCAGAAATGTTCCAGCCTCTAAAGAAAAGTCGCAGGCTTTTTGAATGGTCAATTCCAAAATTAAGAGTACAACTGA
Source organism: Tholera decimalis (assembly GCA_943138885.2). Lineage (NCBI taxonomy): Eukaryota > Metazoa > Arthropoda > Insecta > Lepidoptera > Noctuidae > Tholera > Tholera decimalis. Next base: position 42,962,050 of record OW964558.2, read on the forward strand.
TTTTTGCAGAAGTAGGTTAAATTTTATTTTATTACTGAAAGCTATTCTCATGTTTTAGGGCATTCATAAAATCAGTCATTCAACTTTTCAGGATTCTATACAACCTATACGGCTGGTATGTTCCGATCAAGAGCGTAATGTAAGTTAACATCAACTTCTATTTGACCTATCACTATGATAATTAAATATTAAGATTTAAGTCGAAAGCGCCAGGATAGCCCTTAATACTTAGTAGGTAGTACTTAATAATAATTATGTAATGTTATGTTCTTGATAATATGTTTATTGTTATTATAATATTTTCTGGACATGCCATTTTTTATTTGGTTCATTTTCAGGTGCCCAAAAAAAAAATGTACAATAATAAATGGAAGAATCGATAACTTTCCGATTTAGTCAATCACTAGCGTATATGTAAAATAAATTGCTTTTGCACAGCACAACGATAGCGACCGATGTTTTTGTGTGGGTAAGTTCTACGGTGCATGGTAAATTCACGCTGTGTTTGACGGAATAAGGTTTATTATTGATTGTATAGTACGTTCTGATTTAAGAAATGCGGGTGTGTGCGCGAGTGCGTATCTATTGATTTTATTAAACTGCATGTGTAGTTGTTGCCCCGCCCAGCGCCTAACTGGAGACACACGGTTCCGATATAATTTCGTCTGTTGACCACATCTAGTTATTTATTTTATCTATGGTATAAATCGTCTTACGTTGACTGTGGAATGTTCTAGTTCTGAACTTTGTTCTCGTACCCACGATCAAATTTAGTTACGCATTAGAAACTTTTACATACTTATTATGTTGGTACTAATCGAAATTGCTAAATGAATAACATTGATTGTTATTGTATGATATACTTGTATAGGTTCGTTAGGTTTACGCCTGTTATATTCGTTTTGCACGAGCAGGTATGCTTTATATAGCGAGACTCAACCGCATATGATTAGTTATTGCAACTAACCATATTATCATCGCGTCGCTTGTTATTTTGTTTTGTAAGGTAACTTGATTTCTTGACAGAAACCTTCAGGTAAAGTAACAGATGTGTATAAACTTTACGCGTTATTTCTCCTCAATGGAAACCGCCGTATATTTATACATATCACACCCGCACCTCACGTTTGTAAACGTAGTATATACTTACTAGATAACTTATTTCAAACAGTCATCTACGCGACAACTCGTGAGGAAATTTATTGTTTCTTACGAAGTTATTTCGTTAAGAATACACTCGCACCGCTTACGAAAATAAGTTAATACTTTTTTTCTAAGTTCAACACTTAACTTATTGTTAGTTAAGAATAGTATCTTCATTTACTTGTATTGAGTAAGTTAATCTCATTCAAGTAGAAGTTAGTGCAGACAAGTTAATCGCGTCGCATCCGACATAAATGCTATAATCGGGTCGTAGGTATATCTGAGCTAATCATAAATATAGTATATAGATGGGTACGTTCATAAGATATTTGGCGTGCTCACTATTTTAATTTATATTAGATTTGTGACGTGCACTTAGTTAAAGCGTTGGTAGTTTATATTATTTGTTTACCTTTCAATTTAATATTGTTAGGGTTTCGCGTGTACGGAAAGTTCGTTTCGTACTATTTAATTAAGTTATAAAATCTTTCATTGGGTTATCGATTTGATTGGTCCCTAACCTCACTCACTGGGGTTCCGCAGAAGATAATAGGTTGATTTAATATTATTATTTTTGTGTCATTTTTAACTTCTGTTCACAATGAGTGACAAGGTTAAACTTAGATTATTAACAAGTAAACGTGACGCATATTTTGCGCGGGTTCAAAGGATTTTGGATTCAACTAAATCTTTAACTACCGAAAGATTACGCGAAGCTTTCATCGCTCAGGCAAAACAAATTGATGGATTGCGTAGTGAATTCAGTGGACTAATGGACGAGATAAATATGCTCAATTTGACATTGGATCCAACCTGTGAAGTAAGCTATGGCGCATTGCATTCATTTGATGAGTTGGTCGGTGAAATAAAGTTTAGTTTATCTTCATTAACTGAGTCAAGTGCTTTCCAGAAACCTAGCCCGTCAGCGAGCCCTAATACTCACCATATACAGGTTCCTAAAATCGAATTGCCTACCTTTGACGGACATATTCAGAGCTTTCCGTTCTTTCATGAGACTTTCAAACGTATTATACATACTAACGCAGATTTAACAGATTCGGATCGCATTCATTATCTGTTGAGTTGTTTGAAGGGAAAGGCTAGGAATGTGGCCGAAGGTATTGTACCTTCTGGTGATAACTACCTTGTTGTTTGGGAGGCGCTTATCGCCAAGTACCTAGACACTCGCGCGCTCGCTACTAATTATCTAAATCAGCTGTTCTCATTGAAATCGTTCGGATCGACTCCCGCTAATATTGAAAAGGGTTTCGATAAATTAACTTCTATGGTTGCGGGACTCAAACAATTGAAAATACATAACCTAGATGATTTTATATTTATTCATTGGGGTCTTAAGTTAATAGACTCTGATACCGCAAAACATTTTGAAATGTCGCTTCGTAATCAACAGGAGTTAGATTATGATTATTTCGTAAAGTTTGTTCGTGAACAAGTAAAAATCTTGTATCGCACCTCTCCTGCGGCTAGTAAGTCCGCCCCCGCCGGTAGCGCCCGCGCCTCATCTAAAGAATCGCAGGTGTTTGTGGCTACTGAATCTAAATGTTCACTTTGTCATTCCACGCATAAAAACTTGTTTATGTGCAAACCGTTTCAAAAGTTGAGCGTTGATAATAGATTTAAGTTTATAAAAGACAATAACAGATGTGGTAATTGCCTAAGTAGCCAACATACTGTCTCTAAGTGCCTATCGAAGACGACATGTAGGAAATGCCACGGCAAGCATCATTCCTTATTGCATTTCGAGCAATCGACGCAAGCCCCTGCGCCGACGCCCGCTAGCGCCCCCGCTTCTGCCTCTGCGGCCGACCCAGCTACTTCCGACCGTGTGGCTTTGTGTACGCATTCTTCTGCTCAAGGTCAGGTCACACGGAGTACCGAAGTGCTGGCTACTGCCAAGGTGTTGGTGGCGGGTAGGAAGGGTAAGGCCGTGGTGGTTGATGTCTCTTGGACCCTGGGTCGCAAAAGAATTATATGACATCGCGTTGCTGCCGTATGCTCGGTCTAACTATACATACTGACTCGATAACTACCGTTCGTGGTATTGGAGGCACGTCGCAGCCCGTTCGCGGCTCGGTGAATCTTACTTTCAGCTCACGGTTTTGCTCACAGCCTAGGTATGAAATAGACGCTTTAGTTTTGGATCAAATAACCGGACAGCTTCCTCTGGGTTCTATAGATACGTCCGTATTAAATCATATTGATCCTAAACTACTCGCGGATGGACAGCTGGGGTGTGCCAGGTAATATTGACCTGTTACTTGGGGTCAAGTTGTTCGCTAAGTTATTGCGACCCGGTCATGTGACCAGCGTACCCGGTTGTCCCGACGCATTGGAGACTGTGCTCGGCTACATACTTCTAGGAGAAGCACCTATCATTGAACCTCCAACTGACACTCTGTCTTTCTTTGCGAGTTCTGTCGATAACTTCGATCTTCGTAAGTTTTGGGAGATTGAAGATGTTACTGCTTCATCCATTGGGAGTGTGGATGATAAATACTGTGAAGAGTTTTATTGTAACACAATTACCCGCGCTCCAAATGGCAAGTATGTGGCAGCTTTACCACTGAAAACAGACGCGGCAGCATTAGGAAATTCTTTTAGTATGGCTCGCAAGAGATTCTATAGTCTTGAACGTAAACTTAAATCACTTCCTAACGTCAAACTTCTTTATGATGACGTCATACGGGATTATCTAAAAAACAATTATATTTCTTTGGTGCAGAATATCGTACCTGATTGTATGTTGCCCAAACGAAATTGTAAGGAGCGAGAAATGGAATAGTATATTCCTCACCATGCTGTCATTCGAGAGGATAAGGTGACCACCAAATTGCGTGTGGTCCTAGACGCCAGTGCATGTACAGATAACGGTACCTCGCTCAATGATATCCTGTACGCAGGTCCAGTCCTTCAGGCTGACCTTTTCAACATTTTATTGAATTTTAGGCTTTTTAGTGTCGCTGTTTCCGCAGATGTCAAATCTATGTACCTACGTATAGGTATACGCTCACAAGATCGTTCACTACAACGTATCTTATATCGGTTTAACGAGGAAGAAGAACTTCAAATTTATCAGTTTTCAGTGCTTCCTTTTGGTTTAAAGTGTAGTCCTTTTATAGCTATTCGCACTATCCAACAGTTATGTCAGGATGAAGGAGCACAGTTGCCTCTCGCCAGGGACATTTTGCAGCGAGATCTTTATATGGATGACATAGTTAGTTCTATACCTAGCAGTGCGCTAGCTATAAACTCGGCTCGTGAACTAATAAAAATATTCTCTCTCGGTGATTTTCAATTGACGAAGTGGTCTAGCAACAGTGTCGATGTTCTTCGGACTATTCCAGAGTCATTACGACTTTCACAAAGCGTGGACCTAAGTAAAGATCCGACCCAGAAAATACTGGGACTTCGTTGGTTCCCTGACGAGGATTGTTTCGTATTCCAGGTTAACCCTGATGTTCGCACTTGCACTAAACGGAATATTCTTTCTTCCATCGCACGTCTTTTCGACGTTTTAGGCCTCGTTGCACCGATAATTTTATACGCCAAGCTTCTCATCAAAGAGCTTTGGCTTGTCAAACTTGGATGGGATGACGTCCCACCACCTCGCATTGTTCGTCTGTGGGAACAGTTTCAATCTGAACTGCCAATTATCTCTGAATTGAGATTTTTGAGACATGTTGGCGTCGTAGAACGCTGTAGACTCTCACTCGTCGGTTTTGCCGACGCTAGTGAGAAGGCTTACGGTGGTTCGGTTTATGCCCACGTTGTCAGACCTGACGGTAGTGTCGTGGTCTCGCTGGTGTGTGCGAAATCTAAAGTCGCGCCACTGAAAGTCGTTTCGCTAGCTCGTCTCGAGTTATGCGCCGCACTCCTCTTATCAACTTTGATAAAGCGAGTATATAATCTTTTCGCAGCTCGACACGCCATTGAGGTAATCGTAGCTTTTTCGGATTCAACTGTAGCTTTGAGTTGGATTCATTCTGCACCGCATCGATGGCACACCTTTGTAGCCAATCGTATCGCTAAGATTCATGAGAATCTCTCGGCAGATCACTTCTTCCATGTGAAAGGGTCTGAAAATCCCAGTGATTGCCTCTCTCGCGGTTTAACGCCTGCCCAATTAGTTCATCATCCGTTGTGGCTAAACGGGCCGTCGTGGCTTAAACTTTCCCGCGCTGAATGGCCGATAAAACCATTCGTTTCAGGCGAGTCGCAAGAGCTTCCAGAAATGAAGCCCGTGGCTTTACCTGTTCTCTCGCACGAATGTTCTCACAGAAATCCTCCTTCTGACAACATTTTGTACGTTCGCTCTACCAGGTTCTCGTCCTGGTTTAAATATTTAAAAACAATTTGCTTAGTTTATAAGTTCATCAAACGGCTCCCTAGAGGGCCCATTACCGCGTCTGATTTAGAGTTCGCTGAATCTATTGTGTGGCGATCTGTGCAGAGGATTTACTTTGAATCTGATCTCGTTCGTTTAGCCCGCAATGAGTTGTGCTCTAAGCCAGTACAACGGTTAAGTCCCTTCCTTCACGAAGGACTTATCCACGTTGGAGGTCGCCTAGCAAACTCTGAGCTAGATTTTGACTCTCGTCATCAGATCCTCCATCCGCGTCAAGATCACATAGTGGAACTTTTAGTTTCCCACTATCATGTGACAAATTTCCACACAGGTCCAACCTTGCTCGTATCACTCTTACGACAAAGGTATTGGATCCTGTCCGCGCGATGTATTGCACGTCACATTACCTTTAAATGTAACATTTGCTTTCGAGCAAAGCCACGACCTACCTTTCCTATAATGGCGGATTTACCACGTTGTCGCGTTGAGTCGGCTCCTAAGGCTTTCTCTCATACAGGTTGCGACTACGCGGGACCCTTCTTGGTCACGCCGGTGCGTGGTAGAGGCCAAAGGGCCAGGAAAGCTTACATATGCCTTTTTACATGCTTGACAACTCGCGCTCTGCATCTTGAGATTGCCTCAGATCTTAGCACTGCGAGCTTTCTGTCTGCATTGAAACGCTTCCTAGCGCGTAGAGGTCCGGTTCAGTGTCTGTACACAGATAATGCTACCAATTTTATTGGAGCCAAATCCTATCTCCGAGATCTCTACCAATTCTTGGCTATAGAGTATCACCCCTTGTGGGAAAGAGAACTTGCAGAGCATCGAATCACACTCAAAAACATCCCCTGTAGAGCTCCACATTTTGGTGGTTGTTGGGAAAGTGAAGTGAAGAGTGTCAAAACGCATCTCTGCAAAGTCATTGGTCAGCAAATTCTTAGCTTTGACGAGTTTAACACGATGCTAACTCAAGTAGAAGCTTTACTAAACTCGAGGCCTCTGTATGCGATCAGTTCGGATCCGTCAGAGCCTACTTCATTATCACCGGCGCACTTCTTGCATACTAAACCTCTTTTATTTCTGCCCGCTCGCGAAGTCAATGAAACGCGGTCACATCTTATTTCGCGATATGAATTGACTGATCAGATGGTTCAATCTTTTTGGAAGCGGTGGCGCCAAGAGTACTTGCACACCCTACAATCCAAACAAAAATGGAACACTTCTGTCAATCCAATACGGGTCGGTACGGTTGTCATCTCCATGCAGGACAATGTGATGCCTCTGCATTGGCCGTTAGGAGTAATTAACGAAATATTTCCAGATAAAAACGGAGTTTGTAGAGTCGCATCTGTCAAGACTCAAAGCGGGATCCTTCAGAGTCGCCCGGTAGTAAAGTTGTGCCCTTTGCCAACGCAATAAGTTTAGTTACCTTAATATTAAGTCTTATCGTGCACCAATGTGCAGTATAAGATTTAGTTACCGCGTAGAATAGCTAGTTAAGTATTCTTATTTCTTATATTATATAGAGTCGCCACTCTAGAGTTCTTATAGCTTTGGTGGAGTTGTGATGATATGCAACTTTATTTACTTCTCCTTGGTGTTTCGAAAGTGGGAACTTTCAAGCCGGGGAATATGGTTACGCTTCGTAGCTTATAGTTTTTCTTATATTTTTTCTACATCACCTACTGGCGATTGGAAGGCATTGGTTTACCGTTCTAATTTATTTAATCTGTGCCATATATCGCTGATTCGGTGATTTCCTAGTGCGATGCAGCGCGCGCGCCATGTTGCGCCGCGCCGTCATACGCAGTCTCGTTCTAACCTTGGAATCGGGTGGATGCGTGTGTGACACTAATTCGTTCCATCGCGCCCTAAAACCCCTGAACTGAACCTATATAAACTGTTATCAGCCTACCCCAGACCTATGATAGTGTGTTGTGTACTGCTGGCCAGCATAGTGTATCCAGAAAGGACCTGTGAGCTGTTCATCCCGAACGCTGACACGTGGCCGTCGCCTGCGCGCGCTGGGGATCGCTGGTCAAGGTATGTGGTGCAATTAATGAATTGGACGATCTCCTGTGCCTTCAACTACTTAGGACAGAATCAGCATTTATAGCCTAGATTGCTCTAATAATCTAGGCTCAATCCGCGTGTGATTTTTAGCGGAAATTTACACATTCCGCAGGTTATACGCTCCAAGGCTAATCTTCATATCAATAGACAGATATAACAACAAAGTGGGGAAAAAGTAAATATAGCATAATATTAGACATTTATTTAAATATGAAAAAATCAACAGTACACTTTTTCTGAGTATGACCCAATTACGATAATCGAAACATGTTTAACGAATAACATAAACTTCTTAATATGCAGCACAATAATACAAAAACAAAAACTGCTGACCATATCTCGTTTAAACTAATTTTGGTTGATAGTTTACATTAAGATCTACAGCATATACAACGTGTAATTTAAAGGGTATATACATACCGAGTGCATGGCTTCTTTGGATTTGGATTTTGGCAGCAAGGGTTTTGTAATCCTATGTCTACATGTGTGCAGCTTATTAATTAAGAAGAACGAAGAGAATTATCGTTTTATTGGCAAGTGACGTGGAAAGTGATGACCCTCATAGTGCTGTGACACTACTGGTATTCAAGAAACTTATGAAACCAATAATATAATAAAGAAACCAAAAAAGGTCAATTCTGTGAGTCACTTATTTTGAGCTGAAACTTTGCATAGAGACTCCATACCAGATGTTGTCTTCAGTCCTTTTGGATAGATATGAGGTTTCCGTTACACGTTGTATATTCATTGAGGTACAATACATATTTTTATAAATACTATGAAATATATACAAACTTATAAAATATATATTTTCTTAGATGTCAAAGTCAACGACTTAGTTTTTCACAATGCTAATCTTATGTCCAAATTTCATCACAGTCACAACACTATAACTCAACTATCAGTTTTACGACCTTTAGAATCTCATAACTCAGGCCATAAACAACCCGATAACGATCCAGGATTCCTATCATGTCCTCTCCACCAATCACATGATTCCAAAGGCAGTAACCCTCAGCAAAAAGGTTTTACGCCACATTAGCATACTGTCTTCTTTCGGGACGCAGGAAATTGTTTTTTTATATGTTACTTAAGGGATTTGTTGTTTTTTTTGGGATATCTAAATAGTGATTTTATTATTGTATCTGTGCTAAAACTATGACAGGATTATTGTCTCTTAAATGGTAATAATGAGTGATTATCGCCTAGTAAGCATCGTGCATAGTTTTATACACTTTTTAGGGACTTATCACACTAGCGAGTTGCAAGCGAGTGAAAAGCGGGGCGAATGCACGGCGAGCTCGCCGCGAGTTTGCAACGAGTGCGCGGCGAACACGCTGCGAAGATGCTGTGGGTGCGTTCGTTCCCGTCTTCGAAGTAACAAAGCTAACAGCAGCGTTTCCTCATCGGAATCTATTCTGGCAATGAATGTAAAAAACGCGGATCGCACACCGCCAACTTGTTGGCCACCCGCGGCGTCTTTGCAGCGAGCTCGTTGGGCACTCGCCTCGCTTTCCACTAGCTAGTGTGATAAGGCTCTAATTCTGGTCCTGTGGGATTTCTAAATGAAAAATGGCCCAATGACCTGCTAAATCTACATGTATTTTAGTATGCTGAAAATAACTATGAATAACATAGTTGTTTTAAAATCTCAAACAGAACCTTGAAAGTTATTTTTATCTATAGAAAGATATACTTAGTTAATATCATGAGAAAGTCGAAGTCCATTTACCAGCCTGGTCTTAGCCCGTGTTGCCAAGTGCCGTGCCCGACATTATACTGTGTAATAATATGTTCCCAAAACTTGAATGTTTAGTGATGAGAAAAAAAAAACGAAAACTTGGACTTTGTAACAAAATGCTTAACATGTGTGTTCTCACTCAGCCCTTCAACAAATCCACTCAAATGGCATCTCGTGTTTCCACTCAACCCATCCAGACGTATCACGAAACCATCTTTGAAAGCAGGTTACGTATCTGCTGACCACTAAAGCAACATAAAGGCGAGCGTGGCACTAAACTGCGCCACTATAAGCCAATAAGGTCAAGGTCACCAGACAAGGGCCGCGTTTAGCATGCGACCTTGAAACTACTCAATGAAGTGTGACTTTGAAGTTAGATGTGAAACTACTTCTGATCGCGACTTTGTTTGCGTGGAAGCATTTTCCTGCGTAAATCCCGATCTCGTAGGAATTTTGTGATAAAAAGGAGCCTAGTAGTTATTCCAAGATGTCAATTATCTACTTGCCAAACATTCAGATCCGTTTAGTAGTTTTTACGTATGAAGAATACCACAAATCCCACAAATCTATACTAATATTATAAAGCGGAAAAGTTTGTTTGTTTGTTTGCTTGTTTGCTTGAACGCGCTAATCTTCGAAAGTACTGGGTGGATTTGGATGCAATTTGGTATGAAAGTAGCTTGAAGCTTGAGGAAGGTTACAGGCTAGTTTTTACGCAACTGCAAAAAAGGAGAGTTATGTTTTTACCGTGATAGAATCCACGGGAGCGAAGCCCCGCGTGAGTACTAGTAATAGATAAAGCATCCATCCTCACGAACTTTCGCAGCAATAATATTAGTAAGGCATAACACATACGAAGAAACATTTTACTATATAATCTTAGATCCACTGTTTCGTATGAATTTGAAATAAACAATAAATAATTTTCTACTGATTTAAAAACGCTATTAAGTGCGTACTAAATTATGTCATAAAATAACAATTAATTAATAATAATTGCGTATTGTGTTTTCTCTATAAATGTGAGAAAGTATTTCTTCGCAACCTCCTTCATATCCATTGTGCGCACAGCCAAGGTGTGGAACTCTCTGCCAGCTTCAATGTTCCCTACCACTTATGACCCGTCAGCCCTGAATACAAAACTGAACAGGCATTTTTTGTGCTTGCTTACCATCAACTTTAATCGAGGTCAAGAGTGGTTGAGGTTTTTCCTTAAGCTGTACCAAAAACGGGGTTACATACAAAATAACTTAAACCCATTAAAATAATTACAGCCAAATCTAAATCCATTACACACTACACAAGCTTCTAATTTGCCAAGTTTTAATTAATTCACTGATACAAACCTGGCACTAACAGCTATAGCCACATCACGGACAGACCAACAAAAACTAAGTTTTCGTCAAGTAATCCCCTTTAATTGAGTAGGTCCCCTAAGGCAAGCGTCCCATCGCCGGCGAGAAAGTGACTAACTTTAGACAAAATTTTCGCCCAAAAAACGTACAATAGATATACAGTATGTTAATTAATAGAGGGCGTTCCCGTTAACCCGCAATAGTATAAGCACATCAGTTAGATCGCCGCACACGCGGCCCGTCATTCATAAATAAATTGCGACGTTGCCGTCCTTCAAGTATGTGTGTACAGAGTGTTTCTATTACGTATCAATTTAACATTTTTAGTGAATATTTTAATATAAAAACATTTTGTTTTCGAATGGTAATATTTTTTAAGCATGTATGGATGCTATACTATTGCGGATTAACGGGAACGCCTTCTGTTTGTTAACATACTGTATCTACGAGTAGTTTATATTAATAGTTAGCCGTTGTGGTGGTTCTTACCACCACAACGGCTTATACTTCGGGTAGACTTCTAGTCTAACCGAATTCAGTTGACTATTAGCATTTTACATGAACAATGACCATCACAACCCAGGAGCTGGGTAATTCAACATCTCTTTGCATGACTTGTGTCAGGGTTTTCGGCTTCTAACTACCCATAACGACTGTCAAATATGAACAAATGGCAGCTGGGACCAATTGCTTAACGTGCTTTCCGAGTCACGGAGGAAACTTGATTTGTTAAGATGGTCACCCATCCATAGACCGACCTCGGCAAGTGTTACTTAACCTTGCAGATCGACCACGATTTAGCCACGAGCTCCTCCTGAGCGAAAAATCTATCAAAGATAAATAATAAACAAAAAACAAATCAAAGGTAAAAAGTATCTAATAGCCTAATGGATAAGGTGTGGAACTTGTGATCGAGAGGTCACGAGTTCGAACCCCACCCATTATACTATTGCCGTGAAATACTCCAGACACAAGCATATTTAGCTTAGTTGGCCCTCCAACTAAGCTGTTACCCCTGTTAACAAGATGGCTAGTAATGTAAATTCTAATCATATTGCTAGTTATCTTCACAAAATAATAATAATAATAATAATAAGTAAAGTTGAACGCGTATGTGAAGCTATACCACAAATGGATAAAATAACCATCAATAAGTCTGATGTAGCCAAAGCAGTTCATCCGTTACCAAACTGGAAGTCTCCAGGAACGGATGGACTGCACAACTTCTGGCTCAAGTGGTATAGCAGCTCGCACGCGCTTTTGGCTTCTCAATTCCAGGCATCCTTAGAGGCTGGGTCTCTACCAGAGTTTCTTACGACTGGCTGTGCCCACCTGCTCCATAAGAGTGGTAGTCCCATGGAACCCAAAAACTATAGACCGATTACTTGTTTGTCTGCGGCCTATAAGGTTCTTACGTCCATTCTGAGAGTGAAAATAAATATGCACATTGAGTGCAACTCAATTATGTTCGCTTCTCAGAATGGATGTAGGAAAGGGTCCCGTGGCACTAAGGAGCTACTCCTCATTGACATGGCCATTAGCCAACAGGTTCTTCGATCCCGCAAAGATCTATCAACATGCTGGATAGACTACAAAAAAGCCTATGACTCTGTTCCTCATACCTGGCTCATGAAGGTGCTAGAGCTTTACAAAATAGATCCAACTCTACGCACCTTCCTTGAGTCATGTATGAGGCAATGGAAGACGGTACTTCGCTATCCAGGATGTCGACCGATCCGAGGGAATGATGAGCCTATATGGATCAGACGGGGAATATTTCAGGGTGACAGTTTGAGTCCACTTTGGTTTTGCTTGGCCCTGAATCCTCTAAGCACAATGTTAGAGGACTCAGGCCTGGGCTATCGGTTGAGTAGAGGAGGTCAAAGTATATCCCACCTCCTTTACATGGATGATTTGAAACTCTTTGCCCCCAACAACTTGCAACTGATGGAACTACTGAAGGTAACTGAAACTTTCAGTAGCGCCATCAAGATGGAATTTGCTGTGGACAAATGCGCAATCATGCATGTAAAACGAGGAGAGATTATGGAATCTGAGGGAATTCAACTTTCAGACTCCATACACCTTAGATCTGTCTGCTTGACCGAAACTTATAAGTATTTGGGTATGTCGGAAGCTTTGGGCATTAATGTTGCTGACATGAAGCAATCGTTGAGGGAGCGCTTCTTTGGCCGCCTGACAAAGGTATTAAACAGCCTTTTGTCGGGAGGAAATAAGGTGCGCGCCTTCAACGGTTGGGTCATGCCGGTGTTGATGTATTCTTTCGGCATACTCAAATGGACTCAAACCGAACTGGACGCCCTGGATAGGAGGGTCCGCACACTGCTAACCGCAAATCGGATGCATCACCCACGATCATCGGTGATGAGACTGTACATCCCGCGGAAGTGTGGAGGTCGAGGCTTTTTAAACGCCAAAACTCTCCACAACCGCGAGATTTGCAGTCTCAGGGAATATTTCCTTCAAGCCGATGTGGGTATGCACCGAGATGTGGTTGCAGTGGACAAGGGACTCACCCCGCTGACCATGGCTAAAGAGAACTGGCACAAACCTATTATACTCACCGCAGATGACCGCAAGGAGGTATGGAAAAGCAAGGAGCTTCATGGTCGCTACTATCGGGCTCTCTATGGGCCCGATGTAGATTTGACAGCTTCCGTTGCCTGGCTACGCTTCGGGGATCTCTTCGGAGAAAATGAAGGTTTTGTCTGTGCAATTATGGACGAAGTTATCTTGACGAATAATTACCGGAGACATATTATGAGGGACGGGACGATTGACGTGTGTCGGGCATGCCATCATCCTGGTGAGTCCATCAGACATATTGTCTCCGGTTGTTCTCGTCTTGCTAACGGCGAGTACTTGCATAGACACAACCAAGTAGCCAGAATTATCCATCAGCAACTTGCTTTGAAATACAAACTTGTCGATTCTGAGGTACCGTATTACAAGTATGTGCCCGACGCAGTTCTCGAAAATGACCATGTCACGTTGTACTGGGATCGGTCTATCATCACTGACAGGACTATTGTTGCCAATAAGCCTGATATAGTGGTGATAGACCGATTAGTGCGCCGCGCAATGATAATCGATGTTACCATCCCACATGACGAGAATCTCGTGAAAGCTGAGAAAGAGAAACACATAAAGTATCTCGACTTAGCTCATGAGGTTGTTGACATGTGGAATGTGGACTCGGCTGTCATTGTGCCGATTGTCATGTCAGTCAATGGGCTGATAGCTAAAAGCTTCCACGACCATCTGTCGAAGCTGGCGTTGCACGGCTGGATAAAGGGCCTGATACAGAAGGCAGTTCTCCTCGATACAGCTCGCATTGTGAGGAGGTTCCTTTCTCTGGAGACCTAACCACCGGTAGCTTGGACCCTGCTCCCGACACCGATGGACTGCCATTTTTTATATTTTTAAATGATCTTTAATATTGTAAGTTTTTATAGAAAAATATTGAAAAATGTAATTTTTGAGATATGTGTTGAATAAAGGAAATAATAATAATAAAAAAAACATGTGTGCAATTCACAAGTGGTAGAAGAGAAACCTTCAAAAAAAAATTTGTCTGTCTCTTTTTACTGTCGCTTTATCGACTCCCCACGAGACCTCCCCTCTCCTTCCCCCTCTCCGCCCCCTCTCAGGGCTACCTCACCCCCCCGCGACCTAACTTCGTTCCCGTGGTCGCAAGATAGCCGAGTTTGGAATCATTTTAAAGGACATCAAAACCTCTACCACTTGGCCCCAGCAGAATTCCAAAATTCGGCAATTTATGTGTCTGTCTCTTTTTACTGTTGCTTTTTCGTTTCATAAATTTTCAAATCACAACGATGCTAAAGAAGTTTTCACTTCAAAATCTGATGATCTTGCTCTACGATATTCGCTTCTTGGTCAGACCTCACGCTGAGAGGAAGACCAACCAGAGGACCCAAGATGGCCCAACGACAGAACTATCCGAACTACACACTCACATGTTTTCAGATGCTACCTTTACTCGCTTCTAGTAAATCGCTGGCAGTGGGACAACTGCCTACAGGAGCCTAAACCGACCCGAACATATAGCCCGCAACCTTCCATTCGCAGAATATTTTTTCGACTTGAAATATGTACCATAATAAATTACTGAAGGAAACGATGTAATTTTTCATGATAAAAATATATGAGAAATCACTTTACTTTCTAAGTAAAGTGATTTCTCAGAGTTTCAAACAATTTTTGGGGTGCACTTTGTTATGTTCCGGTTTTGTAAAGTTAACCCCTATGTACTCTATGATAGATTGGATCAATTTATTTAACGAGTAGCGAGTAGAGCTAGCATCTGAAAACCAGTTGGCGAGCAGCGAGCAGCGAGTGTGTTGTTCCGATAATTTAGTCGCTGAGCTATCATCTGGTTGGGCTCTCAGCGTGAGTTCTGACTGCCAAGTGACCGCTGAGCGAGTATTATCTTTGACAGCTCTTGTCGCTCAGCGACAAAACTAGTGAAGCGAGTAATTGCCGGCAATGTGAAAAGTCAGCGATCGACTATTAATATAAGCATCACTCTTGTTTACACAGAAAGTATATCTATTGTACGTTGAGCGATAAATCAGCCGACAGTTAATCGTTTCCTCGCTGACGGTAGGACAACTGCCTAATGAATGAGGAAACATTTTGAACTATCGATGAATAAGATAATGATAAAAAATATAAAGGAGCTTGGCTAAATACACACATCAAAAGTGTCTAGGGATCAAGCATTTTTATGCGGATTTCTTGAGATTGAGATGTGGCTTTGTAATAAATTTATGATTTTATAAATTTATATGGATCCTTTTTGGTGCATTTCATAATTTGAAACAGGAACTGTTAATCAGATTCGAGTAAAAGATGAAAATCAGCTGTCAATATTTTCCCTATAAAAACATACAACGCATTGAAGACATTATTAGTGCTACTGTTTCCCTACTACTGATTAAAACCAACGTTATTATAGAGCGGCGACGTCATTTAAGCAGGGAAGAAATGCTCAGAGCCGTGGGAATGATAGAAGCTGGTTCCCGGCAACGTACTGTGGCTTTAGCTCTGAATACAAGTCAGAGTGTTATCAGTCGACTTTGGACACGTTACCGGAGCACTGGTACCGTGGCTGGGCGCCATGGAGGACGGTATCGGTGCACTACACGGAGACAAGACCGATACATTCAAATCTTAACTCGAAGAGCTCCAACAATAACCGCCATGATGTTAGCCGTGAGGCTTCATCACTCTTCAGGGAACTTAATTAGCGACCAAACAGTCAGAAACCGCTTGCATGAAGTGAACCTTCATTCCCGAAGACCACTACGGGTACCACCTATAGCAATGCACAATCGTAGGATTCGATATCAATGGGCTCTTGAACACAGAAATGGCAGAAGAACAATGGCGTTTCGTGTGCTTTTCTGATGAGTCTCGTTTTGGTATGAGACCGGATAAAAGACGTATACGACACTGTAGAACCCCTGGACGCCAACAGCGATTAAAATCCTGCCAGGAAGTCCATCCTTATAGTGGTGGAACCATCATGGTATGGGCGGGTATTTGGATCGGCGGAAGAACTGAGTTGATTTGGATCAGAGGCAACCTCAACGCTCAAATTTATGCTGAGACGATTGTATCTGACGTCATCGTTCCTCTACAAGTGCAAATCGGTCCCTTATTTCAGTTAATGCATGATAATGCACGACCGCCCACCGCAAGAGTTGTAAGACAGACTCTCGCCGCAGCTAACATCAATATCCTGCTCTGGCCTGCTCAGTCACCAGACTTGAACCCGATTGAGCATGCATGGGATATGCTACAGAGAAGAGCTCTGCCGAATATGGAGGGATCCAGTCGCAACAAGACCTTTTTTTGTTGTTGCAACGAACATGGGCGGCCATTCCACAGCGTGATTTGGATGAACTCATTTTGAGTATGCCAAACCGATGTTCTTGTGTTGTTAGTGTTCGCGGTAGAAACACGGATTATTAATTGTTTAAGTTACCCAATAAAATTTTAAAGAAAACTGTTATTTCAGTCTTTTTTTCGAACTTTAATGTTAGTGGTTCAAATGTCAAAAATCCCTTTATTAGGAAAATGGCAAATTTCTTTATTAATGCAAAGGTGACTTGGTTTATCGTTACTGTGACAAACGAAAACACTTTATTTGATGAATCCTTAAAGAAAATTTTAATTAATATCAATCAGGAGAAAAGTTATTGCAAAAATATATGTTGATCCCTAGACACTTTTGATGTGTGTATTAAAAGCCACACGGATCGATCTTCAAGATTAAGGGCCTATACTACCTCAAATGTCTTAGCGTGATCCTCCGTTATATGTCGAAAATACTGCAGCAATAATTTTGAAATAAATATATGGTAAAGTTAAGGACTAATGTTAGGTACTGTGTTTGACGAAAACACGATTCCATAAAATTTTCTTGATAGAAAAAAAATCCAAATTTACATCCAAACCGAACAATAAACCGCTGGTATTCAAAAATAACTTCAAATTAGATAATTAAACTTTGCATATTAATTGAATTAACTATAAAGCAGGTCTTATGTTATTTACTTTTTTAAATTATCATTATTTTCACCGTAAAAAGAAATAAACTAAATTATCGGTGTCTTGGAGTCTTTTCCCTGCCACCCTGTCTCGCTTGCTCGCGTGACCGCGGCCTGTAGTGTGCGAGCGAGATAGAGTGAGAAGTGCTGAGGTATTATAGGCTCTTAAGCAAAGCTTGCTTGCTTTTATAAATGACTATCATACCACTATCGGAACTTCTCCGTGCCACGGAAAGCACGATAGAGCGTTAGTCCCAGCTTTCATTTGTAGGGACATCTTTGACAGTCGTGATAGATATTCAAATGCAGATAGCAAATAAGGACTTAACAACTAAACAGGGTGATACATTAGGTGGACATATCGCTAAAAGTTATCTTTTAATGACAATCCTTACAAGACAAGATGAAAAATCAGACTCCGGTCATGCCCAGTGTATAACCCAGTTACTGGGCTGTAGAAGTCAGATAGACAGGCAGACAATTGATTGATTATATAATAGTTGAAAGTAATACGTGATTTATCTTGTCAGTGTAGCAGAATTACTTTAGTTAATGAGTCTAGTGACAAAACCACAAAAATTCCAAAAGTTAACCTACAAGGTTATTTTACAACCAAGCCATGCCTTGGGCTCTTCTAAACCATGACGTTTTACCACTCCCAAAGGTCAAACGCATATAAAACTCCAAGAATAGAAACTCATAAATACAAGTCCCATACATGACTCCCTAGCCGATCACATTTTTCGACACAAACTGACACGAATTCCAAACAAACTGATTTCAAAGCTCCTTCATTATTTAGAAACCTCACGAGACAACTTTCTTCGTGAGAGCATTTTATAAAACAAATCGTACGTGAGATAGGAATCTAAGTAAGAATTTATGAAAGACTTTTACGCAAGGAGTTTGGGTAATATAACTTCGTTCTGATATGTTGGGCTCGTAACGTTTTAGGGTTTCGTAAACAAATGGCAAAAAACGGAACCCTTATAGATTCGTTATGTTTGTCCGTCCGTATGTCACAGCCATTTTATTCCGGAACTATAAGACTAACATGTGGAACTGGGTAGGTAGTTGTATTCTGTGAACCGCTTTCCGATTTTTATACAAAAATAAAAATTAAGGAGGGCAGCCCATACATGGAACTGAAACTATTTTTTTTTTTTCATGAAACCTATATGTGTGTGGTGTCTTTAGACAGGTCATTAAAATGACAGTGAGATTACTTCAATGATTTTTTTCTGAAAATGAATCGTTTAAAAGATAAATATTACCAAAGTTGTAAAATGTACTCCCCAACTAACTTTCATAATAATGGTGTAAAAAATCAAAAAAAAAAAAGAAATGTATACTGTAGATCGTAATAAAAATAAATAAACAAAAATTGGTTTGAACAAGATAGATTTTTTAGGTGTAGCATATTTTCTGAAACCACAAAATATATTAACTACAGACACTACACACTACACTATGAAAAGCAAAGGTATTTTGCGTAGTTACTACGGAACTCTTCATGGGTGAATCTGACTCGCACTTGCCAATCTTTATGAAGAATCATATAGATTTTGTAAGTCGTTCATCGTCTGGGTTCCAAATATGAAAACGTCACTCATGTGTGCTGAGTATGTTATGAGGTGACACTATTGCCTTCATAAAATACAGAAGATTTTACTTTTCTTGCTCATGTTCACAGATTGTTTTATTCAAATTATTATTGAAATGAAATGAAATTAAATCTTTATTTTGTAAATTGGTTATAAATAACACTACACGTCATGTTTTTTGCGTGTTTAGTTGAGCTAGGTGAGGCCGGTATTACCTAACTGACTACTCTGAGAAGAAACACCGAAACAAACTCAGAGGTCAAAGTCTCTTTTAAAGTCCAGACAATTTGTATTTGTATATGAGAAGCATGTAGGTTCATGTCTGTGGTATTTTTATTTTGAGGAAATAATCACGCTTTCAGCGGACCTGTCCAGAGAGTGCAACCATTATAATATATTCTATTAAATTGAACATCATAAGCATATTATTGGAATTGGAGCAGCCCTAGTAAGTGACATAAGTACACTTGTGGGGTTCATAATTTATAATACTCTGGCGGGAATCATATTTGCGCTATCTCAGATATTTTTTCGGTTATAGGATTGCGTTTGACCACCATCTCATCTAAGGCGATGATGTGGTTGAAAATGAAGCACGCTTACCTAGATGTAACCTATTCACACTTATGTAATTTTTTTTACATTAAAATTCTATAGATTATATTATCTTAATTAAGAATGATGTGTATAGCTGAAATTGGCGTAATTAGCTCAGCTTACACTCTAAAAATATTGTTTAGTATATATGTAACTAATTGTATATTAAGTTTTAGATATGCCTTAATCAGTAAATAATAATAATAATAATAATAAACTTTTTGCCCCCAGCAACTTGCAACTCATGGAGCTACTGAAGGTAACGGAAACCTTCAGTAGCGCCATCAGGATGGAATTTGGGGTGGACAAATGTGCGGTCATGCATGTAAAGCGAGGGGAGATTATGGAATCCGTGGGAACTCAACTCTCGGATTCCATACACCTAAGATCCCTCGGCTCAACTGAAACCTACAAGTATTTGGGTATGTCAGAGGCACTAGGCATCAATGTTGCTTATGTTAAACAGTCATTGAAGGAACGCTTCTTTGGCCGCCTGAATAAAGTACTGAATAGTCTTCTATCAGGCGGAAACAAGGTGCGTGCCTTCAATGGTTGGGTCATGCCAGTATTGATGTACTCTTTTGGCATACTCAAATGGACTCAGACTGAACTTGATACCTTGGACAGGCGGGTCCGCACAACGCTGACTGCAAATCGAATGCATCACCCACGTTCCTCGGTGATGAGACTGTATATCCCGCGGAAGTGCGGGGGTCGTGGCTTTTTAAATGCAAAGACCCTGCACAACCGCGAGGTATGCAGCCTTAGGGAATATTTCTTACAAGCCGACGTGGGTATGCATCGAGATGTAGTAGCGGTGGACAAAGGCCTCACTCCGCTCTCCTTAGGTACCGAGAATTGGCGCAAACCTGTAGTATTAGATACTAATGACCGCAGAGAAGTATGGCAGAGCAAGGAGCTTCACGGACGCTATTACCGGGCCCTTCATGGGTCTGATGTAGATACATTAGCGTCCGTAGCCTGGCTACGTTTTGGTGACCTCTTCGGGGAAACCGAAGGTTTTGTCTGTGCAATTACGGATGAAGTTATGATGACGAATAACTATCGGAAATATATTGTGAAGGATGGTACGGTAGACATATGTCGGGCATGTCACAAACCGGGAGAATCCATTCGTCACATTATCTCCGGTTGTTCTCGTCTGGCTAACGGAGACTATTTGCATAGACACAACCTTGTAGCTAGGATTGTTCACCAGCAACTTGCTCTTAAATACAATCTCGTGGAATCAGAAGTACCGTACTATAGGTATGTGCCCGACCCAGTTCTCGAAAATGGCAATATTACACTGTACTGGGATCGGTCTATCATCACTGACAGGACTATTGTTGCCAATAAGCCTGATATAGTGGTAATAGACCGATTAGAGCGTCGCACAGTGATTGTTGATATAGCGGTCCCTCATGACGAGAACCTCGTGAAAGCCGAGAAAGATAAGCAAATTAAGTATCTTGACTTGGCTCACGAGGTTGTTGACATGTGGGATGTGGATACAGCAATCATTGTGCCGATAGTCGTCTCAGCCAATGGCATAATAGCCAAGAGCCTCGACAAACATCTTAGGAGGCTCTCGTTGGGCAGCTGGATCAAGGGCTTGATCCAGAAAGCAGTACTTCTGGACACGGCGCGAATTGTTAGGAGGTTCCTCTCTCAAGAGCCCTGACCACCGGTAGCTTGGACCCTGTTCCCGATACCGGTGGGCTACTGTTTTTTATATTTTTAAATGTTTTTTGTTTTTATAGGAATATTTAAAAATGTAAATAATATGTATATAAAATGTAATAAAGGAAATAATAATAATATTCCACAACTTTTTTCACACAACGCCATCTAGTCCCAAACTAAGCAGAGCTTGTGGTATGGGTACTAGACAACTGATAAACATACATATATATTTCTAAATACATACATATTATAGATAAATTACACCCAGACAAAGAACAAATGACCATGCTCATCACACAAACATTTGTCCTAGGTGGGAATCGAACCCACGACCTTGCGCATAGCAGTCAGGGCCACTGACCACTATACCTAATATATATATATATAATATTTTTTTTATTTGTCAAGGTTGAATGGTGGTTTGAAGACACAGTTGGTGCAGTGGTTGAGCAACTTGTCACGGGTCACGGGTTCGATTCCCGCATCTGAATAATAATTTGTATGGCCTACAAGTTTTTTTCTATCATTCCTAATGTGGAAATTGGTTTCTCTTAAAAATATATACACATACGTCTTTTGTATATAATCATTCAAAACTACAGATATCTTTAACAAAATTGTTACCTATACCTACATTTTTCCGAAGTTACTTCTTCCGATTATCCCCCACCTCAAACCCAGTCAGAACCAATTTGTAAAAGAGTTCAAAGACTTTGCTCTCAAAGACTTTGAAAGCGGTTCCGGTTACGTAATACCAACAAAAAGAGCTATAAATATCTGCGCAAGGTTCTGAAAAACCGTCACGTGGCGGTAAGGCATCCGGTTTTAGCACGTGTCGTAATATTAGGACACTCTTGCCTATAGCTATGCCATGTTCGGATCTCGATAGGGATAGGGAGGGGTTCGGATATCGAGATTATCTAAGAATAAAAGTTATCTAATTCAGAAATCCTGTAATTTCTGATTGTCTTTTTTTTATGAACCCGTACTTGGCTCTAATCACGCCTGACGCGCTTGAAGCGCTTGATGAGATTAGCGATGGAACGAGCGAGCCGAGATGATGCCTTTCACTGATGTTTTAAAGGGGTCATATTATGTGGAAGGGATCACATAAGCCAATTTAGAGTTGCATACAATTGTGATACAAACTGACCTTGAACTCTAAAACCCCGTTAACTAAATAGGAAAATTACGAGTTATAAAGGACAATCTGTACCTAAATCGATCACGGAAGATATAATGATGAATGATGAAATCTTGAGAACTGTAGTAGTGTGCCCATAGTTAAGAATAAGACGGGTGACCTCACTGACTCTAATAACTATAGGCCTATATCTCTAGCTACGGTAATCTCTAAAGTATTTGACAGTCTTCTTAATACGCACTTGAATAATTACATAACAGTACATGATAACCAATTCGGATTCGGTCCAAAGTTGTCAACTGTGCGAACAATTGTACTACACACAGCGTGGGACACCTGTTTATGTTGTTTCGTAGACCTGTCGAGGGCATTTAACCTAGTTGCCTGACGACATTTTATGGAAGAAATTAGGGTAAAAAAATTGGCCAAGGGCGAGTCAGACTCACCCGTGAAGGGTTCCGTAGTAACTACGCCAAATAACTTTATTTTTCATAGTATTTGTATGAATTACAACGTTATATTTGCGGTTTTAGAAAATATGCTATATCTCAGAAACTGCTGACCCGATCTCGTTCAAACTAATTTTTGTTGAAAGTTTACATTAAGATCTACAGCATATATTTTTTTTTTGATTTTTCACTCCATTATTATAGAAGTTAGAGGGAGGGGGGGGACATTTTACCACTTTGGAAGCGTATATATTCTAAACGATTTACTTTATGAAAAAGTGGTTTATAAAACCTCAATATAATTTTTAAAGAACTTTATATAGATACAACACACGCCTAGATTTCAAGAAAACACCTTTATTTACCATATTATTTCAATGTACAGTTTGTTACGCGTAAAAAATTAAAAGATAATACTTTTAGATCTATTTTCATAAAATTAAAAACATTATTTTAATCAAAAACATCTGTATTTTAACAGACATGACGAAACTATAAGGGTTCCGTTTTTTGCCATTCGGCTACGGCACCCTAAAAAGTACAGGTTTGCCACTGGTTGTACTCAACGGCATACCATTGCAGAGAGTACATCGCTTTAAATATCTTGGGCATATATTGACTCCTGATCTACAACGTGTAACGGAAACCCCATATCCATCCAAAAGGACTGAAGACAACATCTGCTATGGAGTCTCTATGCAAAGTTTCAGCTCAAAATAAGTGACTCACAGAATTGACCCCAAATGATTGGTTTCATATGTTTCTTTAATAACAGTAATAACAAACGTGTCACAGCACTATGAGGGTCATCACTTTCCACGTCACTTGCCAATAAAACGATAATTCTCTTCGTTCTTCTTAATTTGAAAAATTCGGTCTCTGGTATCAGTGTATTGAAATTTCTAATATGCTCCACACATGTAGACATAGGAATAGAAAACCCTTGCTATATCGTTTGTTATCATCCAAAGAAGCCGTGCACTCGGTATGTATATACCCTTTAAATTACACGTTGTATATGATGAGGAGGACGTTGAACGAGAACGGAGGGCGTTGTTGGTTAGAGCCACAGAAATCTTAATTAAAAATCCACCCGGCTCCTTCAGCTGCCCGTAAGTTCCGGGGCCGCGTTATTTTGTTAGTAAATTTCTGCAACCCCGGCGGGCAGTGGCCTCATGAGGCCCCGTCACTAATGCTGACAGCTCCTTGAGGCGCGCGTGACACACGACGCGCCGCTAACCCGTCCGTAAGCCTGACCCATAGTACACTAGTTTTAAATTTTTGTATCCAATGAAATATTGTAAGGTGCACAATAAAGTATACAACGTGTAACGGAAACCCCATATCTATCCAAAAGGACTGAAGACAACATCTGTTATGTAGTAGCAAAGTTTCAGCTCAAAATAAGTGACTCACAGAATTGAACCCAAATTATTGGTTTCATATGTTTCTTGAATACCAGTAATAACAAACGTGTCACAGCACTATGAGGGTCATCACTTTCCACGTCACTTGCCAATAAAACGATAATTCTCTTCGTTCTTCTTAATTTGAAAAATAATATGCTCCACACATTTAGACATAGGATTGGAAAGCCCTTGCTATATCGTTTGTTATCATCCAAAGAAGCCGTGCACTCGGTATGTATATACCCTTTAAATTACACGTTGTATATCTAATAAATAAATAAATATTCGAAGGTGATGCAGCATTAACCAAAAAACCAACAATTAGCTTTTCTATGAAATTAACTCTTATGATCCTTTATTTTTCGGTGGAGAAATCATCTAATTAAATTACTCCTCCCACAATGGATCGAGCAGAGAGTCTACTCACTAAAAACCCGTCTTCCTTCAAATCCCTTTACGTTCCGGGGCCACGCAATCTTGTAAAACATTTTCGCAACCCGGCGGGCAATGGCCCCGTCGGAACCCTCCAATGCGGATAACTGCTCTCTAAACTTAAGAGTCCATATCCTTTAAAGATCACATAAAACCTTATTTTGACTCCAATAACTTTGCACTATTTCCGTCCGATTCGTATATTTTTATTGTTCGCATAAATTCTATTCCAATCGTTTCGCCGTTCATACACTTCCAATATCTTGGAATAAGTTTACCCTTACGTGGGTAAAAGTTTTTGGTTTTGTGAGAGAAAGTTTGAGGTGTTTTCAATAATATTAACTTGTACTGGCTACTGGGAATACATGAGGATCTGTTGCTTTTTAAACTGCAATTTTTACCACAAAACCTGGCGAGATTGAAATTGAAGTTTAAAATACCGTTTGCGGTAGTTCGTGGAAGTTTCTTACGCCTTTACTGAGATACTACAAAGATACAATCTAATTCCGCCAAGCCCGTTCCATCATCGGACTACGAGACAAACGGCGAAGTGCCATCGTTACATGATGGACATCCCACCCATACTCACAAAACGTTTTAGGAATACCTTCATGGTGCGTACGGCTAAGGAGTGGAATTGCCTGCCGGAGTCTGTGTTTCCCGACAGCTACAACCTAGGAGTCTTTCAGGCCAGAGTGAATAGGTTACTTTTAGGTAAGCGTGATCCATTTTCGACCACATCATCACTTACCATCAGGTGAGATGGTGGTCAAACGCGAACCTATTTTCAATATAAAAAATACTTTGTTTGTTTGTTGTTGATAAAGACGCTGAAGTGTGAGAATATAGTAAATATGTACCTATTGCTCCTTTATTATAGTGAGTAAGCTGACTAGACTTACTTATGGGGGGTAAAACTTAAAATCTTCGGTTCCAATGTAAGATCTGTACTGCTCTATGAGTGCGAAACGTGGAAGGTAACAAAGGACATCTCACGCCAACTCCAAAGTCTTCGTCAACCGCTGTCTGCGTCGCATTCTCTGAATATACTGACCCGAGAACATTTCCAACGAGGAACTGCTGGGAAGATGCCACGAGAGCGCGATCGACCGACAGATCAAGCGTCGCAAGTGTTTTGTCAAGTAGTCATTAAATAGTACGTAAACGATGTGGTTGTTTCCTTTTAAACCAAACCTTAGGAACCCCAACATTACAAAGCTGATCTGTGTTCAGCAATAAAAGTCAATTTGATAGTAAACATGCTTGCTGTGTACATATAGAGACCTTACAACTACATTTAGAAGTTACCTTGATCATAAGGTAACCCATTCATTGGGTTATCCGAATTGATAGGGTAGCCCAAACGATAGTCGAACTCTAACGATATAATTTTTAAAATACTTTGGATAGCGTTATTAAAATTCACGACTGGGTTGATAAGGATATCGCTTTATTACGGTAACCCTGTTGAAGTTTAAGTTTAAGCGTGATTGAGTAACGTTCAATTTGAAAACAATTTGAAGAGGTCAGTTACAAAAGTCACTAAGTTCACTTATTGACTTTTTAAACTAACAACATTTTCGAAATCTGCATTCAAAATTAAGTTAGGATTTTCGCGAAACTAGTCCCAAGTAACAATAGTTTATTTTTAATATATTACAAAGATTTTGAAAGTCCCAAAAAAGTAAGGAGCACCAAATGATGATATTAAGTGACTCTAGATGAAAATAATCTCATATTTTGATGTGCCTTGCTTGTTATGCGTGACAGTCATTACCAAAAGGTCATAGTTACTGACACGAGAGATATCAGTCAATGTGAAAAAAAAATAAACTAGCACAAAAGGATATCATCACGTGAACTTCACAAAAATAGACAGGAATAATCCTATCTACTTTATCCGAAAACTAAAAGAAATAAACTTTGTAAAAAGAAAGGCGTTCGGAATCGTTTATAGATCAAGAGAGCTCTCTGTCAAAACGATGTATTGAGTACAATAATGTATCGAGTGCCATTCTTATCTGACACTTACAATACCGACGGTGATCGAATATTTTCACGAAGTCTTTCATATAGAGAGAGAAGCATTAGAATATAAAAATGTCTTGCAAACAATTTGATATATGAGCAGAATTTAAAGTGGACGCTACACAGTTTATTTACTCTTCGCTGTATTTGAATTTGACCTCAATGTTATTGTATGACTTGTATGCATAGAATTCTTCTTCCTTCTATATACAGTCTATTCTTCTGTGGAATGCACTACCTCTCGATATCAGGACGGCCACCAATCAATATGCATTTATCATAAAGTTGCGGGATTATTTTCTTAACAAATAGTGGAAGCAGAGTTTTCACAACCCCCTTTCTATAACTTTTTATTAATCTATATATATAATATATTTTTGGTATGTATTATGATAAATATGTATGTAAGTTTATTCTTAGTTTATCTATTATACAATGTAAATATACACTTGTAATAAAACTTTTACTTTGAATTTTTTGAAAAAGTCTTAAAGGATCGTTTAAGTAAACATCTTAATTTAAACAAAGTGATAAGTGATAGACAGTATGGATACCAGAAGAGTGTTGGCACTGGAGATGCTATTTATACATTAATAAATGATGTAGTTGACCAAATTAATCGTAAAATGAAGGTAGCTGGTATTTTTCTAGATTTAAGCTCTGCTTTCGATACTATTGACTTTGAACTACTCATCGCTAAACTTGAGCACTATGGTGTAAGAGGTAAAGCTTTACAACTCTTCTCTTCATATTTGAAAAATAGGAAAATGTTTGTCGAAGTCAAAAACACGCAATTTAATAGGTGTAAAAAAAGTTATAAGTCATCCTTGCTCAATATTACAGCTGGTGTGCCTCAAGGATCGATCTTAGGACCTTTATTATTTATTATATTTACCAACGATCTCATAAATTATTTTAATAAAATATTACCTGACATAAGACTAATAGTTTTTGCGGATGACACAAATGCAGTAGTATCAGCAAATGACATTCAAACGCTTAGCGATGCAGTTAATGCAGCTCTAGCTGTTTTTCATTCTTGGTTTACTGCGAATAAACTTATAATTAACGTGAAAAAAACGAATATAATGTTATTTAAAACGACTGCACGTAATAAAGATAGTATGGATATTGAACTAAATAAGGTTAAAATTCAGCTTGTCAGGGAAGTAAAGTTTCTAGGAATATATATAGATGATTTATTAAATTGGAAAAAAGAATTAGTAGCACTTGATTCATCCATATCATCGGCGTGTTATGCTCTACGAATTCTTAGGGATGAAGTAAGTTTAGAAGCTCTAAAACTAGTTTACTACGCGCTAATAGAGTCTAGATTACGGTACAGCATACAGTTTTGGGGTAACAGCTACAATTATAATTTTCAAAGGGCGTTCATTCTCCAGAAAAGAGCAATTAGAACCATTGTTCGTACTTCGCAACGGGAAAGGTGTCAACCCTATTTTAAAGAACTTGGCATCCTCACAGTACCTGCATTGTATATATTGGTACTTTTATCCACGTTAAAGAAATACATTTACTACTTTGAAACTCATGAAGAAAGACTGGTAAGGGAAAAAACACGTAGAAAAGATTTAGATAGCAAACTCATTCCGACACTTAACATTGTTAAACACAGTCCACTGTACCAGGCAGTTAAAATATTTAATAGGTTGCCGCTTGAATTAAAAAGCATATTATATACAAGCTCGTTCAAAGCAAGGCTCAAGGGATTCCTGTTGGAGAAATGCCCCTACTCTGTAAAGGATTTGTAAAATACTAGATTAAAATTATTTATTATTTGTTGACATTGTTATTACTTATTTATTAAAACTATTAATAATAATTTTAATTTTTTGAAATGTATTGACATTGTTTGTTTTCAAGATTTCAGTATTTTTATTTTAAATTCTTGTTGTATAATTCTATTTTTTTTTTTTTTTGACATTACTATTACCATTATTTTCTTATATTTTTTATTGTTATCAGTCCCATTATAAGCAATTCAATTATTAGTTTTTACTGCATGTGTACCTAGTTGTTAAGCTTTTATATTCGCACACAATGTAAATTGTTTTTGAATAAATGAAATGAAATGAAAAAAAATGAAATATATTATCTACTTAGTTTATTTTTTTTATGCACCTGCCATGTTGTCTCTTCACCACCCATGGTTGACTGGTAGAGAATGCCTATGGCATTAAGTCCGCCTTTGTTCATTGTGTTGCATAAAGTTTTCATAAATAAATAAATATACTTAAACTAAGCGCTTTTCCTCTACAATTATTGTGCACACAGCAAAAGTGTGGAACTCTCCTACCACATATGACCCGTCAGCCTTTAAACTATTATTGAACAGGCATCTTCTGAGCTCACTCCATCTCCATTGCCACGCGGCGTCTCGCGGGTTCGATTCTTGCACGAAACAAATGTTTGTACCTATGGTCTACAGATCTTTGTTCCAGAGCTAGGTACTTGTGTATGTGATTTCAATTGTCAACGCGTCCACAATCAAATATGTAGGTTTCAATAGTAAAGTCTTATTTTTGTAGGTAGATTTCTAATGTATGATGAATTATTTAAAAGTTCTAACATCTATCTCCTAGTAAGTCCTAGTTGTAACATACCCTGTACATTATTTTTGAAAAAAAAAATAGTTTAATTCTACATCTAAAAAGATGGAAGTGTCTGTGTAACATTAGAACTAAACTTATGTCTGTCTGTGATTTCTTTCTCGTGTGCTCAAAGTCATATACACGATACTAAAACACAAACAATTTATACATTTTTCTGTGTTTGTCGATCTTTCTGTTTGTCTGTGCGAATCTTTGAAACAACTGAACCGATATATTGTTCCGGAATTTCAGCCGGATCGGAATTTATGCTGCGAAATTCTCCACGCATGTAAAGTCTCGGGTACAGCTACAATAACCAAAATAATACAGCATCAATAAACAAGACAGCTTTTATAAAACTAAGAAAAACCATCAGTAAAAACTACCTATTTAAATACTAATGCAGGTATTTGAATGCTGGTCAATAACCGTTATCCTAGTTCGTAAAGTTAAAGAGCTCTGAAATCTATAATTAAATCTTACCAGTTCACCACGCTATCGTATTTGCGCTCTGCCGCTACGCCAACATCGCTACTTCGCTTTATAGGACGCAATTGTGAGGTGATATGGACACACAGCTTAACTAATGGTTGAATTTAACCATTTTCTAACATTCCTCTTTTTCTTACTTATTTAGGGTTA
The DNA here is from genome assembly GCA_943138885.2 of Tholera decimalis. Taxonomy (NCBI): domain Eukaryota; kingdom Metazoa; phylum Arthropoda; class Insecta; order Lepidoptera; family Noctuidae; genus Tholera; species Tholera decimalis. The sequence goes on from OW964558.2 coordinate 42,991,927, forward strand.
CGTTTAGGGTTCCGTAGCCGAATGGCAAAAAACGGAACCCTCTTACCAGAAGCCAGATTTAAACAGACTCAATATATCTAATCAAGTATTTCCATCTAGTCTTAATCCTATACTATCTCTTAGCAAAGCAAAGACCTTCTGGAATTCAGGCTTTACATAAACTATTCAGGTACCTAGTAAATCATACAGCTAACTCGAATAACTAATTACTACTTACATACTTAGCAACTTGTGAGGTCCGAATTAATTTGTAGAGTTTCTGATTAGTTTGCCCCTATTTATTCCTTTAATATACCTACTGTATAGTACAGAAAGTACTTACAGGAATTAGGGGTAATTGAAACGGTAAATTAAGGGACATTAGGTGAAAAGGTTTTTGGGACAGAGCCCTGAATTTGCCTGAAACGATTCTTAGGGACTTTTCGGAAGGTAAAAAGGTCCAGGCATTTGTAGATACGATCTTGTGAAGTAAATATATCTAATCTAATTAAATGATAAAAAGAATCCACATCTCAGTTGCTGGGTAACATGATACTCTTTGTCAAGACTAGTGTCAAATTAGCTTGACGCACTTGAGTCTATCGAGAAATAGGCCAAGAGGCTCATTGGCAACGAGAAATGGTCGGGGCAAAGCTCCAGAGCATTGAACATCGGCGGCGTGTTGCAAGCCTGTCAGTTTTCTATCGGTTACATTTCGGGGAGTGTGCGATGGAATTGCACAATTTAATTCTACCAAGCCCGTTCTATCATCGGAATACAAGACTAACGGCGATGCGCCATCGTTACATGGTGGACATCCCACCCGTACGCACAAAAAGTTTTGGAAATACTTTCATCGTACGTACAGCTAAGGAGTGGAATTCCCTGCCGGAGTCTGTGTTTCCTGATAGCTATAACCTGGGAGTCTTTAAATCAATAGTGAATATGTTACTTCTAGGCAAGCGTACTTCATCTTCGACCACATCCTCGCTTAACATCAGGTGAGATGGTGGTCAAACGTAATCCTATCAATTATAAAAAAAAATAACGATTTACAAAAAAGTACAAATGACATCCAACGTTTTAACGCGCTTTCAAATAAAGTATCTGCAATAATATAGCCCGCTGTTATTTTTCAGATTGTCTAACCTCGGTAAAATGTGTCATGTTTCAAGTCTGTCATTGCTTTTAGTCAAAAAGGTCCACATTACTTAGCCCTTACCACAACATTAGGTCTAGTGGTCCGCTTCTGGACAAACACTTTCATATACCTACCCACCCTTTCGTTTTATAACCACTTACTTTCACTTAATTACACATTTAAAGTTTGTATCGTAAGACAAGTACCAATCCTCTTAGCTACCGGAATGATACATAATTAATGAACGTTGGTAGTTTTGATGGAAGAAGAAAAGCTCTCAGCTAAATAATAACAGTTGTATGGATTGATCCTTGAACCAAGTTCAGTCCGTAGATGGGTTACCATTTCAACATAATAACATATGTATTATGTATTTTTTTTAAACTTACATTTTTAAAAGAGTAACCGTGGATTATCTTGCCGGTTCTTCTCCATAGGAAACGACCAATTTCGCACCGTGCACTAACTTTGACGTTTTATAAGCGCCAATGTGAAATAAAAATATTTTTTTTTATCGAAATTCAGAAATCTCGTTAAGCTATGTGTCCTGGCTATAATTTTTACATCTTTGCACGGATCAATTTTCAAGGTTAAGCAGCATATGCCAAGATAGAAAAAAAGAAAATAAATTTTATTTGAACCGGATGTAAAAGCACACAATAAATACAAATAAATAAAACTAAAAACTATAAATAAAACTAAAACAATATAAATAAAACTAAAACTTAATGAAATAAAACAGCATTGCGTGTGCCTCATGGCTGTGCCAAATATGCCCAGTTCAGCAATCTGTCCGAGCAACCTAACCAACTAAGAAAGCACGTTACGCTGTTGATCTCGGCTGACATTTGTACACTTTTACAGTCGTTACGGGTCCAAAAACTAGAAATTCTGACACCAGACTTGCCAAAAGTAATCGTGTTACTCAGTTACTGGGTTGTCAGATATGCAGTTGCTGGATGTAAATTACTAGTACTCAGCTTCATCTGGTTATTCTGGAAGCCGACCCAAAAGGATAAGGAGATAATGATCACCATCTTTTCATTAATCCTACTATCCTACTAATATAATAAACTAGCGACCCGCCCCGGCTTCGCACGGGTGCAATGTTTATATTAAATATACTATAGAATGTCTTTATATATATCGTTGACAGCCTTCTTTTCATTCGACATCCATGTTCTCTTTAGTAATTACTCTTGAAAGTGCGACACATAATTTACCATGGGGAAAACCACAGAACAGATAAAAGAGGTTAGAAAGGAAATAGTTCCTGATTTCTATGAGAACGCGTGTCGCCGCTTGTCTCCCACTCCCACAGCTCAACTAGAAGCAAGAGGCTTGTTACGTATGCGAATTACGCACACAAATAAATTACACACACTTAAATCGAGAGCTTGCTACTGATCGTAACTCACTGTCAATAAACATGCGCCATGCATCACGGCCAATCAGGGCAAAGGATGAAACGTCAATGGTTAAAGTGATAGGATGCAATACATTGTCATCTCAAAAATTATCAGTATTCCTCTACTATATTATGCATGTTATATACTTAAAAACCTTCCTATTGAATCACTCTTTCTATTGAAAGAAACTGCATCAAAATCCGTTGCGTAGTTTTAAAGATTTAAGCATACATAGGGACAGACACAGGGAAGCGACTTTGCTTTACACTAAGTTAAGATGCTTTATACTATGTTAAGATAAGAAGAAGTTGCGAAAATTTGTGAGGATGTATGCATATTTGTTGCTCTTTCATGCAAAAACTACTGAAAGGATCTCAATGAAATTTGGTAAGTCGATAGTTGACATTCTGGAACAACACATAGGCTAGCTTTTATCCCAGAATTCCCACGGAATCGGGATTTAAGCGGAAAAACCATCCCACGCGAACGAAGTCACGGGAAAATATAATTATGTTATTCGTTGTATTAGATAAACTTCCTGGATACAAACGAAACGGAGGCACGTGAAGATTTATATAAATAAACAGAATTAGAGGATATTAAATATTAATTTACTTGAAAGATAAAATAAATGGCTATTAAGGCGTAATCCATAATTCTTTCTAATTAGCGCTACAGAAAATATCCTGTTCTAATTAATTAGTAATCCAGGATAAAACTCTTGTTACCATAATACTGCTCATCCATAATAATATTTTTATATATATTTTTTTATTACGGATGAGCCCACTCTTGACCTCGATCTCGCCTGATGGTAAGCGATAGATGAGGTCTACGATGTGACGAGCGAGCCCAGAAGATGCCTATTTACTCTTGATTTAAAGGCTGAATAAGTGGCAGGGAACACAGAAGCCGGCAGAGAATTCCACAGCTTGGCGGTACGCACAATAAATGTGGAGGAGAAGCGCTTGGTACGACAAGACGGTGTATCAACCAAGTGTGGGTGGTACCTAGCCGTGCGTCTGGTAGACCGGTAGTGAAAGGGAGATGGAGGGTGGAGGAAGGAAAAGTAAATAATGAAAAACCATTTATTTTTAGGTAACAGACACCTGTAGATAAATTCTTTATTCTAAATATCATTTATACTTATTTCCTATAATATTAATCTTACTAATATTATAAATGCGAATGTTTGTGACCATGGATGTAAAGATGTACGGATGTTTGTTACTCTTTCACGCAAAACTACTAAACAGGTCTGAATAAAATTTAGTAAGTAGATAGTTGACATCCTGGATTACCACATAGGCTCTTTTTATCACGGAATTCCCACGAGATATGGATTTACGCGGGAAAACTATCCCACGCGAAAGAAGTCACGGGCAGAAGCTTGTCTAGAATAAGCCGGCACGCCACTAAGCCTTTATTGGTCTTACTTCTTCACATTCCTTCTTACCGCACCGGGTTTATGGCTAATTCCTATGCTATTTCTTCCATTAAACTCTTAAATTAACTCTTATGTGTTTTTACAGGATGTCAACTACCTACTTTCCAAATTTCATTCACACCCGTTCAGTAGTTTTTGCGTGAAAGAGCAACAAACATACATCCTCACAAACTTTCGCATTTATAATATTAGGAAAATAATTTATATAGAAAATTATTAAGATAAAGACATAAATCGGTAAAGTAAAAGCGAGTCACGGAGACATTGCTAGTAATAGCCACTTATACGTAGGCCAATTTAAAATGGGCATTTTTCTCCTATATCAGGGTTTACTCAGACTTGGAACATCTATTTGGCACTACAAACATTTCTTTTGGTGCTGGAATCGAACCCGCGATACGCAGAGTTACAGCTTATCGCTCAACCACTGTGCCGTCCGTGTTGTCAAATTATTAATTAATAATTTTATCAACAAAGTACTATTAGGAAGTAAAATTTGTTTGAAGACATAAAGGCCAGCTTTATACGTTTTTCTTTTGACAACACGAAATTATGGTATAAGAAATTAAAGAAGCCTGAAGTTGACAGCTGAAACCATTAACTAAGGACTAGCTCTTTGCCAATGACAGTTAGAATTACAAACACGTACCGAGGTTTTTTTTTCTGGTTTTGCAAAAGGCAAGCCTTTGGCATTAAGATTTCTGGCTGAATAAATTTAAGAATTTTATATTTAAGGTAAAGAGAAACTTGTAGTTAATAAAAATAGTACATTATGGTACAAGTGTGTAATGTTGGTGATTACCGCTGAGGCGCCATTGAGACCCGAGCCGTTAGGTGAGGGTCTTAAGAGAGCCGAGGACGGTAATCATCAATACACACGTGTATCATACGACGTTTTTCAATACACTTGTGAAGAAAATAACTATAATTTCAACAGTGAAAACGAGTTGTGAATTGTTTTTCGCAATGGCGGTAAGAATTAATCATTTTCCTATGCGCGCGCATCTAACAGATCGGCCATAGACTAAAAGAATAAGGTTTCTTTTTTTTTGGCTTTTCTCGGATAGCGTTTTAGCCACGTACAAAATGGGTAATTCAAAGTTTTCTTTATCACATAAAAAACAAAAGTTATATTTGAGTGAAAGTTGTATTTATTAAAAACGTACAAGTTGAAATTTATCTACCTATTTAAATACGAAGTTACATGAAACTAGCAAGCAATAGGTAGGTACATTAATTTATTTGTACTATTGAATACGATATTTTTTGTTTCTAAATTTTTAAAAACAAAGCAACTCAACCAATTTAAAAAAAAAAACCTATAACTCACTTCTGAATAATAGTAAAGAAAAAGTCACAGTTTGATTACAGGTGTCATTATGTGCCTAATTGCGGTGAAATTAGAGCCATTTTATGAGCAAGTGTGTTGAAATAGTACATTGTTCACCGAGAGGAGAAAGTGACCGATTACCGTCGAGGGTGTCGTTTGAAGCCCGAGCCGTAGGCGAGGGCTCTAAAACACCCGAGATCGGGAATCGCACTTTCTCTCGAGTGATACATAGTGCTTTATACTACACCTACGAGGAAAATAAAAAACTAAATCTTTACTAATTGAAATTTATATTGAAATTGTTGCAGTTAGTGAAGCTTAATGTAATACTTTTGAAAATGGCGCCAATGGCGTCTGCAATTTTCACATGTTCTTTTTTCAAATTGTTTATCCTGCCGCCGCAGGGTCGCACTGCCAGCCCGACACCATCCAACACACAGCTAGTGGCCAGTGTCATTTTGCGAACTTGGAGATAAAAACTCACTGTAAAAACTTTTTAGCTTTTGATATTTAGGTTACCGGCGCATAGTCTTACCCAAAATTAAAAAAGAAAAACCACGTAAGAAATGGATTTTCATACACTTTTCTCTCCCGCTCAGATGCGTTTTCTCCCCGCATATTTGTTCGATATGCAATGACGTACTTTCTACCGTAAATTTGATAAAGTATCAAGGTACTTTCCAAGCAGGTGTAGTATAAAAGTGTTTTACACCACAATCCTGTAGCTGGGTAACTCGATACTTTGGCTGTGTCAGGTTTTCATGTTTTTGTACTGTAACGACTGATAAAGATAAAAATCCAAATGATAGCCGAAACGAACGGCTTAAAGTGCTTTCCGAAGCACGGGGAATCACACCATCAGCTTTCAAAATCCGAGCTGCTACAGAGAAATTTCTATTATAAAAACCCAATAACAGTTTTTTCTGACCCGAGAATCGATCCCGAGATAGCATAGTCTTCCGCATAAAACAGTATCTCGTATTTAACTATTTAAAGTCAACAGATTATTTATTATATAAATATGTACACATAAATTATATATAAGCAGCTTTTGTTATCTTTTACAATCTTTTGCATTGCTTAGACGAGCCTATAAAGGTCGCGTCAGTTTCAAGGATATTTCTTTTTTGTAATAAGAGGACCAGCAATGTTGGTAGAATTCACATTACTAGTAATCTTGTTAACCTACTAGTAAACTTGATTTGTTACCACTACCGTCCTTTTATATTTTTGAAATTTGTTTATTTGTGTGGAGGCATAGGGAATTGTTTGCGAAAGCAAGCGATGTGTATTCTCGCAGCAGGCGCGACCCCTACAGGCTCGTTTTAAATGTCCTTCCAAGGCTTGCGAAATATAATAAAAGCTGTGTGTTTATGTGTGTCCAGGTTTACAATAGAATACCAAATGAATTAAAAACATTAAATACAAGAAAGTTCAAAAATAAATTATACAAATGGCTCTCTGCTAATAGTTTTTACAGTGTTAAGGAGTTCCTGGAACATAAAATCGCATGATGACTGATAGTTTCATTTTGCATGTATTTGCACGCTTATATCTATTAAGCAAAACATGTTTGTTCACATTATTAACATTACCATCTTTTATACCATGTTTATAGCAAATAAATGATTATGATTATGAACCTCTCTAACAAAACTTGCTTGTGTCTAGAGTGGGTTCACGGCAATAAGCTAGTTGACAAAATTTGGAAATTCGTTTGAAACTATAGTTTAGTATCTATTTTATCCCAAAATATATTATTTTTAGAAAAATAGGCCTATTACATAAGTATTTTGCGTTTTTAGAAATTAACTTAAAATTGACCTCTAAAAAGGCCAAGACTGTCATGGCGTCTTGAATGACGTCACACCTCGCGAAAAAGTCGAGTTTGTTTATGTCAGTCAATGAGATATTTTTTAATAAATAATGAATTCCTCTTATTATAAATACTGTATAGTGCCCCAATGTAAAAGCACAACGATAAAAACGGCAAACAAATTATTCATAAACGTTCCAAGCAATAAACCAATACGAAGAAAGTGGTTAGAAATTGCAATGTAGCAAGATGCTCATAGTTTATCAACTAATTCAACAATTTATTTCTGTGAAGATCATTTTGCCGTAAGTATCAAACACAACTTGATGTGCGTATTTGTAAATATAAAGTTAAAGTTATGAATTTTGTAAAATTTACCATATAAAGGTAAACATAACCTATAAAATGTTATGACTTGAATAGGTTTATGTGTTTTATTATAGGAGTTAAAATATTATTTTCGTTTTATGCCTATAAACTGTAATAATTCATACTCTTTTTACATTTTTTTAGACTGGTAACTGCTAACTACATAAGACTTTATGTTTGTTTTTCACATTATACTTAGGTACATAGAAGTTTTAACATTGCGGAATTCCGATGAGCAAAACTCGGTGTTCGTTGCGAAATATTTTTCAAGCATAACGGCGTCAATTTTGGGAAAATTACTGCTGTTTGCTTTGCTAAATCCTGATTCCATGGCGAATTATACGTGTATCAATTTAAAAATAAACAAACAGTATCAATTTAACAATAATTGCTGTAAACGAAAAGTGTATCCGAATAACCTGTTCACTTTCTACGAAAATGACAGCTACAACATGGGAGACGTGACGTCACGCTTCTCTGATTGGTGTTTATTGTCACGTGATTAAATGTCTAATTCTTCCGATTTAATTTTCCAAAAATATTATTAATTTTATATTATTTTAATAATAATGTTGTTTTTTTATTTACTACATATCATGATTAATCATTAGAAACTCTAAGTCATGCGATTTATTCTTAGTGGAAACAAGCAGTTGTGTAATGAATGGTGTTCGAAGCTGCGACCTTTTATTTATATCGCTCGCTGTTTGTAATTTATGTTTACAACAAGCTTAACGCAAATGTTTTCCCTAGTTACCACGTGTTTCTCTAAACTGTGTTTGAACATGTTCAAATTCAAAGTTTAGCCGCACACAATCTATCAAGATCTTGCTTCGGTCTTCTTAGCCCCGAAAACTCGAAGTTCGGTGGCCAAACTTGGTTGATCGGGTCATCTAAGTTTAGCTATCAAAGTTCAAGTGAGCGTGATGAACCTGGTATGAATGTATACATAATAGGTAGCAGTTGCATTGGACTTCTTACTGCGAAGCTCTTGTGGAAGATATTATTGTTACTGGTATTATTTTTATGTATTTAGCTATGTTAAGAGCACTGATAACCAAATGGTAACGATGGTTCGTACCCAGGTAGGCTTTGAGTAATAAGATAAGATAAGATTTATTTATTTGCTCCATGTAATCTTCATTAACTAAATGAATTATGTTTATGTATTGTTTTTTTATTTTTTATTTAAAGGACAAGAATAAATCCTGCGGTATACAACGTGTAACGGAAAGGGTATAATTATACATACCAAGGGCACGCCTTCTTTGGGTAATATCAAAAGATATTGGAAGGGTTTTTTAATCTTATCTCTACATGTTCGAAAGTAACAGTAACACCGCCTGCACGCTAGACTACTACAGTATTAGGCGCACAGAATTACGGAAGAGATTTATCGTCATATTTGCAAGTAACGTGGAAAGTTATTGACCTACGTAGTGCGGTGACACGATTGTTATGATTTCAATTTAAGAAACTTACGAAACCGAAAATTTGGTATAAATTTTTAGAGTATTTTATTTTGAGTTGAAACCCTTCCAATGTCGTTTGATATCATCCAAAGAAGCCGTGCCCTTGGTGTGTATATACCCTTTCCGTTACACGTTGTATAAACTTTATTGTAGCCCACGAATTATCCGCATATTAACTTTGAAAATATAAGCAAGATATGCCATTTGATATTGATATTCAAGAAGGCCATCATACACCCTACACATAAAACTGGGAACAGAAACTGTGTAAATAATTACCGTCCTATAGCAGTTCTGCCTTCTATGTCCAAAGTTCTAGAACGTATAATTAATAGAAGACTGGTGAAGTATCTCGAAGATAAAAATCTTCTCTCTCCCAACCAGTTCGGGTTTAGACGTAAAAAACGAACCAGCCATGCTGTCACGGAACTAGTTGACTTTGTCACCAAGAATATTGACAAAAGAAAAAAGTATTGTCAATATTTCTAGGCTTAAGAAAGGCATTTGATACAGTTTCAATTTCTATCCTACTTTCTAAGCTGGAAGAGCTCGGGATTCGTGGCGTACCACTTAACATTATGAGAGACTATCTAGAAAATCGTACCCAGTGCGTAAAAATACAGAATTACTACAGTAATGAGGTGCCTGTGACATTTGGTGTGCCTCAAGGTAGCGTGATTGGCCCGACACTTTTCTTAATCTACGTAAACCAGCTCTGTAACCTAAAACTGGAACATGGAAGTATTATAGCGTTAGCTGATGACACCGTCCTTACCTTCGTGATTCGTGGCAAGATACCTTCAAGTCAGCACAAAAAGGACTCAATACTGTTATGGGTTGGCTTAAAACTCATATCCTCACTCTCAATACGGAGAAAACTAACATTCTCACCTTCACCATTCGAAATTCCTCTCAACCTCCAGACACTTACGCCTTGGTAGCACATTCCTGTTTACAGCCTGGTACTATTGCTTGTACCTGTCTAAAATTAGAGCGATGTCAATCTCTTAAATACCTTGGAGTGATACTTGACAATGGCCTGAGTTTTGCAGCACACGTAGATACCTTAACAAAAAGAGTCAGAAAACTAATCTTTGTTTTTAAGACACTTCGCTACGTTGCTGAACCCCAAGTTATAAAGAGTACATACTTCGCACTTTGTCAGTCTTTTCTAAATTACTGTGTTTGTGCCTGGGGGTGTTCCTAAGACGATATTGTTGAAACTGGAGCGTGCTCAGAGAGCAGTACTGAAAGTCAGTACCTTCCAGCCCATCCTCTTCCCAACAGAAGAACTATATAAGAACTGTGAAGTGCTCACAGTCAGACAATTATTTGTGCTTAACACAGTTCTACAACAGCACCAAAAAACTCCCTACGAGGTAATCACTACCAGACGTATAGACAAAGTAAGCCAACCCTTTCGTTGTCACTACTCTTTTACAAGAATGTTTCCTTGTTTCCAAGGCCCCCATCTATATAACAAAATTAATAAAATATTGAAGTTTTACTCACTTCCATATTTATCACTCAAAAAAGTACTTTTACTTGGCTCCAGACTCTTAACTACAACAACACTGAACTCTTGTTATCATCTCATAACACTTAAGACATCCTCTGACATCACAAAAACATTCCCCGACTTACACTCACACACACACATATCCATACACGTACTCTTATACACATACAAACACACACACTCACACACCGACACTTCCTTACACTCTACATCCATCGTTTTTACCTTTTTTATTTTGTTTCCTTATGTTTGTTAAATAATTTATTATGTATAATCTGTATCTACCAAACTTGTGTAAGATTATAAGCGGCTTCACGCATTTCTAAGTTAAATTTTAAACAAAGCATCGCAATAGGGTCGGGCCTAGCACCTTTAATACAAGTTGTCTCGTCAACTTAGCAAGGGCGCTAGAGTCTCCAAATACATTTACTGTGTATAACAAAACAGTGTAACTCCATGCTATTTCAATGTATGTACATTGTACATATATGTTTTCATTTTTACTGTGCAAATAAATAAATTATTAAATAATCAATTCAAATAGTCATTATGATTATAACATTAAAATTCAATTATTATTAATTAAAAAAATGTTAGAATCAAAAGATAGAATACAAAAATATAATAATTAGGAACACAAAATAGAATAAAAAATTAATCATAAAATGAATACGTCTGTAAGTGTAAAAAAGTGATTAATTATATTATTAATTCCGATACATTCATAATTCCCATGAGGACTAGATGAATTATTAAAATTACAATAATGTGTACCAAATATCATAATAATATTAATTGTTACATTGCGCAGCTAAAACAGTTAGTACATGGAATTTAAATTTAGATTAGTTTTATGTTGCAAGTCGCGAGTTTGAAGCCAGTCAGTCGCATTATTTTATGTGATTTATACTGTTACGCCAGTGACGTCGCTTAGCTAAGTACGTCGAGAAACTTCGACCGACATCTAGAATGTTCTATACACTAACGCCACCTGGCGGCGAGTAGCAGTACTGAATATGTCGAGAAACATCGACTTCTTGAACATTCGAGACTCGAACGCCACCTTTTTTTTTAGCAATACTAAGTATCTCGAGTAGCTTCTGGAACATTCTTGGCAGTATAGGCAGTGAGTCGATTGTACAAGAATGTTCTAGAACGCAGATCGGGGTATAAATAGATCGCAAAGGAACGCAGACGGTAGTCTTATTAGAAAATATGAGGCGATAAATAATCGAAGCTATACAAGTGAATTTCAGTGCGATTTAAGTGTTAAGTGACAAGTATTGTAGTGTGAATAACTGTGTTAATTTTAATAGTCTAATTGGTGTTAATTATTTCTATCCCCAACTCTAGCTGGTAACAATATTATCACCACTACTAGGTAGGAAAGCCGCCCAGATAACCGTCAGATTGTGAATTACATTGTGCAAACTATATCACCTGTGTTATTAACTTGTATACAACTTATGCCTTTATGTACTACGGTCTCCTTTATATATGCAATACATTTATGATGATAATGACTCCTCTTAAAATGGTAACGCTATAGACTGTTAACGGAATGTTATGTTACATTATATAATTTTAATAGACCATTTACAATTACTTCTGATAATTGACTTTTGTCAAGGTTAGTGTGTATCAAGAATGCTTATGGGACAAGACTTAAAAATGTTTCAGAGGATCGAAATAAAAATATTTTATGAAAACGGATTCTTGAGTGATCTAAAAATAACTTCTATTTTAGCATGACTGAGAGTAATCGAAGCGAAATTAATAACTTTCCTAAAGATTGTTTTAATAATTTTGAAAATGTAATTTATTTCTAAGTATTCTTATTTCATTTATTGTGAAAATGGTCTAAAAAGGTAACGTAATAATTAATGAGAACTGTGGTCGCTCAGTGGTAACAAGCATGACTTTTAAGTCATAGGTCGTGGGTACGGGGCAAACCCCGGCAGTCACATTACTTTGAATAATTGCCATTATCCCAACGTTTTGGGAATACTTTCATTGTGCGTACAGCTAAATAGTGTAATTCCCTGCCGGCTCCAGAGCCTTGAACATCGACGACGAGTTGCAAGTCTATCGGTTACATTTCGGAGAGTGTGCGATGGAATTACACAATCTAATTCCGCCAAGTCGGTTCCATCATCGGACTACAAGACAAACGGCGATGCGCCATCGTTACATTGTGGACATCCCACACATACGCACTAAACGTTTGGGAATACTTTCATTATGCGTACGGCTAAGGAGTGGAATTCCTTGCCGGAGTCTGTGTTTCCCGATAGCTATAATCTAGGGGTATTTTAGTCAAGAGTTTACTTTTAGGTAAGCGTGCTACATCTTCGACCACATCATCACTTACCATCAGGTGAGATGGTGGTCAAATGCGAATCTATTATCAATAAAAAAAAAATCACTGCTCTTAACAATGAAGAATGTTTTTCTTCACTATTATAAGCTTCGTGAGGAAATCAGCATGTCTTGGGACCGCACTGTACGCACGTTGTGGATCCATCCCTTCTCATAGAGAGTTGGTCTGTCTAATTATGTTACACTTCACACATGTCACATTACGAGATTAGTCACATTATGTGACTTCGTTCGCATGGGAATTTTTTTTCGTGTAAATCCCGATCCCATGGAAATTTCGCATAATCCCGTCTTAGCGAGCATCTACGTACTAAAAGGAACTCCCATGCAAAAGAGAGCCCTACTACTTGTAGTTTCTGAGATTTCGTGATCAATCAGTGAGTAGTATTTCGCTTTTATATATAGATTGATGATAATTGTCATAATTACTGACTCTTGTCATAAGTAATTTTCTAATTTGTAATTTCAACTATACAACGTGTAACGGAAACCCCATATCTATCCAAAAGGACTGAAGACAACATCTGGTATGGTGTCTATGCAAAGTTTCAGCTCAAAATAAGTGACTCACAGAATTGACCCCAAATTATTGGTTTCATATGTTTCTTGAATACCAATCATAACAACATCACAGCACTACGAGGGTTAATAACTTTCCACGCGGCTTGGCAATAAATAACACGATAATTCTCTTCGTTCTTCTTAATTTGAAAGATTCGGTCTCTGGTATCAATGTATTGAAATTTCTAATAAGTTCCACACATGTAGACATAGGATTACAAAACCCTTGCCATATCATTTGTTATCATACAAAGAAGTCGTGCACTTGATATGTATATGCCCTTTAAGTTACACGTTGTATAGATTGATAATTGTCATATTTACTGACTCTTGTCATAAGTAATTTTCTAATTTGTAATTTCAACTCTGAATTAAATGAGTTTTATTTTTATAATAAATGAGTATCCCAAATCACATTATATGGCGTGTATGTAAAAGATGCGTGTTTGACAAATTCTCTTATTAAATACTCATTATTTTGTCTTTCATAATTAACTGGGTCGACAATATCAATAAAGGGAATCAAAATAAAATTTTAGTTTGTATCTTCCTTTCTAAATTAAAAATTCCCAAGACATATTATAAGTGGTAGGCCAATCACTTTCCACGTCCCTTCGCAACACTCGAGTTTCTTTAGCGTGGGCGCGGCAAATAGGCCGTGTAGGTGGATGAAATACCCTTCAAACTTCACTGAGAAATTCATTAACTTTTATCAAAGGTCTCGCGGGTTTTTTAATTGTCGATCAGAAAATCATAGCCGGTAACTGTTGTGTATCGTTATATTGACAGTACTGTTTATTAAAAAAAAAAACCGTTTGTTTCATTTAAAAACAAGGGGTTCTGAATTAAAGTTTTCTATAGAAAATTAAAATAAAGAGGATAATAATCAGTATTTCTTTAAAGTTAAGCCTCATCTGAAAGGGTTGCGGGAATATTGGGTTGCGGGAACGTTCTAAATAAATACCGCGGCTCGGAACGCAAGAGCAGCTGAAGGAACAGGGTGGGTTTTTAGTCAGTAGAAGTCTGACACTCCCGCTCCACCCACAGCGGGAGAAGTCATTCGATTTTTTAAGCAAATTTTCCCACCCGGCAAAAAACCAATCAAAAGAACGTGTAATATGAACCTACTTATAGTCCGGGACACGTAAGTTGAACTAAAATGGCGGTCGTCCGCGGAGGTACAATTATTGAGAAAAGTCTTCACCGTTGTTGTTCGGCAAATTAAAAATAATCTCGGATTTTATTTCAAATTGTTGTATTTCTCGAACAACCTAGACATCGAAAGTGGTAGTTAGGTATTATCAAATATAATAGTTAAAGGAATGAACTAATACAAATTTAATATAACAAAAGTTAATGTACAGCTGCATGTTTAATAATTTTCACTCACTGGCATAACACAAGACTTGGAAAATCAGCTATATTATTTTGTTTTAAAAAGTAATTGTAAACGTCAACTATTATTCTCCTCCCCTCTCTCCTAATAGTTCGTTGTGGTGGACTCATTTTCTTTAAATTAAATTAAATTAACACACATTTGACAGAGACATAAATTCTAAATTAATTTAGTGCATAATTGTACATCAGAGCCGCGCTGAGAGTGAGCGGGCAGCCCGGGGCGAGTGGAGACTACTAGGCGTATGTAACTCTTTACCGAACCGACTCACTGATCTGAATCATTGAAGTGATTCAAAAGATTGGTTCAGTAAGAACGTTTCAAATGCATCATTTGAATCTGAAACATTACTTTTGCTGGCTCATTTCGCGCGACGCTTCGCTCGTGTGGCGACTGAGCAGTGAGCGAGTGAGAAAGGAAGACTAAGAGACACTGAGTTACTTTAACTATTGACTCTCGTATCGTATGCACCAATATCGACTTTATTTATAATCTCACTTATTAAAATAAATATGTAGACATTCAGTATTGATGCCTCAAATCCAAAATGATCCAAATGTACCAAGTGAAACATATCAGTGTTCCGGATCATTTCAGTGATCGAGATGCAAATGTTCAAATCCCAAAAATTATACACTTTGCCCACTTCTAGAGACTGCGTGATGGCTAGCGTCGCCGCGTTGTTATGGCTACGCGCCGCCCCGCACCCCGCACTTCGATTGAGACCCAAAAATGTGTTACTGCGCATTCAAGGTCATAGTCCAACTTACGTATCCCGTACTGAACAAAATATAATGTCATTTAGAATATGTACACAACTATATTAATATTATTTTTGTTGGATCGCAAAACACAAGTTGAGACCGATCCAGTAACTAATTATAAATATTTGTTTTGGGGTTGACTCAAATTGGCAAACGGTTTGTTTAGTTTTTTTTTAAATAATCAATAAGCCTTGTGATGTTTCATGTTAAGTGGAATACTAATAAAAAATAATAAGTAGGTGTTGCTCTAAGATCTTGTGTCTAATCGAAACCTCAAAAGAAATCAAACAAGTTACACACTGTCGACTTCCCACCACTAATTAAGTGGTTACCTTAAAGAGCGTGTATAGTGTAATAATTAAGCATTAATTAATTATAAGTTCTACACACGTAGACTTAGGATTACAAAACCCTTGCCATATCGTTTGTTATCATCCAAAGAAGCCATGCACTTGGTATGTATATACCCTTTAAATTACACGTTGTATAAGTCTTTTGTAAAATTCGGTACCATTTTGTCCCGGAGCCTACAGACAGACTTCATTAAAATTAAACAACCTTATACTCAAACATATTCAAACGACCGTTTAAACTGACCAACCGCCCACTTAAGCCTTCCAGACCAGAATGTGGGAGGAATTTACCTCCTCAAAGAGAGGGCTCTCGTCCTCTCAGTATCAAACGGCCGTACCATCTTCGTGTAGAGGTCCTTTAGATCTCTTAAACAAAATTCGTATGCTGATGCGAGTCTCTGAAGGGAATCTGAGAAGATGTCTATATGCATATGAAACTGCATGAATATTTAAGGAAGTGTTCTTGAGAATCTTGTTTGCATTCAAATTTTTCCTATTTCGTGGTTCAATTTCCTTTAAGTTTTTTTTTTAGATACTTCGTGGCTAAACATGTAATAACAGCCGCACGGGTCTATTTTCAAGGTTAAGTAATACCACCCGAGGTCAGCCAGTGGATGGTGAGACTGTTTTTTAGGAATTTAGTGCAATATACTATTCGCTCTCAACTTGAATACGCCTGTTTAATATGGGATCCTTTATATAACAAGTACAAACAGGCTATAGAGAAAGTCCAAAAGAAGTTTTTGCGTGCAGTGCACTACAAATGTCATCATACCTGATCGTCTTACCAACACTTATTAGTTCTATACAACCAGCTTTCTCTTGAGAAAGGACAAGTGCTTTTTCAGATAATGACACTCCATGATTTAATATATAATAAAGTAGACTGTATTAATTTAAACAAAATGAGAAAACTTGCAGTACCCAGGTCGGTTCAGCGAAGTGGAGTGCGCGACTACCCTCTTTGCCACAGACTCGTACCGGACGAATTGCGCGCGTTCCACTCACACGTCTTGTAGACGTGTATAATAAAATTTTCTTGGAGGTTGATATTTTTGTGTTATCAAAAAAAATATATAAGAAGCAAGTAATAAAGAAAATTTGAACTAACATTAATTAAAACATAATCATTTTCAACAAGTACCTTTAAGTATTAAGTTAATTATGGGTGACTTCATTGTTAGTGTCACGTCCACCGCATAGCAATGTAAATAGTAATCAGTGGAAAATGTAGTAAGTAGTTATTACATTTAATAATTTATTTGTTAAAATGTAGTCTATTAAGCATATATAATGTAATATCGTTTGTTTTCCCCAATGAAGAAAAAAAAAAAAAAATTCACGGCCGACCGTTGGTTCTCGATCCTTTTTTTTATTACTGATGGCCCTACTCTTGACCTTGATTTCGCCTGATGGTAAGCGATAGATGAGGTCTAAGATAGGATGAGCGAGCCCAGAAGATGCCTATTTACTCGTGCTTTAAAGGCTACAAGGTCATAAGTGGCAGGGAACACAGAAGCCGGCAGAGAATTCCACAGCACGCACAATAAATGTGGAGGAGAAGCGCTTGGTAAGACAAGACGGTATATCAACCAAGTGTGGATGGTACCCAGCCGTGCGTCTAGTAGACCGGTAGTGAAAGGGAGAAGGATTCAAAGAACAATTTATGAGTTTCTAAGTTGCCGGACACCATGTGCAGCGTTTAAAAATAAATATAATATTTTGATATTAAATAGGCGTAAGTGATAGACAGTCACAATGGCATTCATGACATCTAGATTCTTACGTGCCTCGGACGTTGATCTCGCCGGTCAACTGTACATTTTTGGCTGTCATTACGAGTAATCAGAGACCTTAACATCATTCACCAGTCTTGCTGAGGGGTGTCGTGTTACCCAGTTACTGGGTTGTGGAGGTCAGATAGGAAGTCGCTTTGTGTAAAACACTAATACTCAGCTTCAACCAGTAGTCATCAGTAGTCATCAGTAGTAGGTTGGAAGTCAGCACCAAGTGGCTAAACAGATTCTTACTTCAATTTTGTGATTATATGGAGGACTTTATCATGATAAAAGATAACCCCCTTTTCAGTCGCGCAAAACCCCATAATAAGGCAGTCTATAACTCAAAAAAGAAAAGAAACTATTTTTTTTTTATTACGAATGAGCCCGCTCTTGACCTCAATCACACCTGATGGTAAGTGTAAGATGAGGTCTACGATCGAACGAGCGAGCACAGAAAATGCCTATTCACTCTTGCTTTAAAGGCTGACGGGTCATATGTGGCAGGGAACACAGAAACTGGCAGAGAGTTCCACACTTTGGCTGTGCGCACAATGAATGTTGAAGAAAAGCGCTTAGTACGACAAGACGGTATATCGACCAAGTATGTGAAATATATACTTTCATACCAAAGTTCATGAAAATCCAACCTGTACTTTCAAAGATTAGCGTGTTCAAACAAAAAACTTTTCCGTTATATTATATAGTAGATTATTAATAATTTAGCCTTTTACGTTTTCACTGCTGAGACAAGGCTGAGACACAGGCTTCGTCTCTATGAGAGGGATTAAGCCATAATCTATTACACGAGCCCGATACCACGTTTTAGATTTATTGATCATAGAAAAATACTGCTATCCTCACGATATATGTTTTTTTACTGATTTAGAAGCAGCGGTGCTGATAAAGCTCAATTTACACCGCCGCGGAATGGAATGGAAGCGACTTTTTGCAATGAAATTGTACATAGCATAATGAACTTTATGTCAATTGTATAACATACAAACGACAGTAGCTAGGGGAATTCTAGAGAATGCGCGAGGATTCCGCGGAAGACGCGCGACCTTGTTTTGGCTCCTATTTAGTTTGTGTGTTATACAATTGACATAAAGTTCATTATGCTATGTACAATTTCGTTCGCTTCCATACCATTCAGCGGTGTGGCGGTGTAAATTGAGCCTAGGCATGACAATATATAAAGTATTATTTTTACACCAGTCGCTTAGCGAAGTACGTCGAGAAACTTCGACACTAGAATTTTCGAGACACTAACGCCAACTGGTGGCAAGTAGCAGTACTGAATATACTGAGATAGTTCAACTGACTTCTAATACATTCGAGACACTAACGCCATCTAGCGGCGAGTAGCAGTACTGAGTATCTCGAGTAGCTTCTGGAATATTCCTGGCAGTATAGGCAGTGAGTCGATTTTACAAGAATGTTAGAACTCATAGACCGGGGTATAAATAGATCGCAGAGGAACGCAGACAGTTGTCTTATTTCAAGATACGAGGCCATATAATCGTAGCTTTACAAGTGAATTTCGGTGCGATTTAAGTGTGTGTGACAAGTATTGTACTGTAAATAACTGTGTTAATTTTTGTTTGGTGTTTATTTACGTAAAGTGTTAATTTTGGTTTAATTGGTGTAAATTATTTCTATCCCAAACCCCAGCTCGCAACAATATTCTTAACTGGTACGAAGATACGATTACCTCGCAACTCGGACCCGCAACAACGGGACCTCCGCTTCTCAATTTGTCATTATTCTATGATAATTTACAGTATACAGATCGATCATTCCCCCAGATTACTTCTTTTTAGTCTTGGATTCGGTCCAAAGGTAATAGAGAAGCGACTAGAATAGATCGAGTAAAATGTGATTATCCTTCAGTATGTTATATTCTATTATTTATATTACGTTAGTGTTAACACTTTAACTGTCCATGCATTACATGTAATGCACTGAAAACCTTACGTGATACGTTCGTGCATTACATATAATGAATGCACTAGTGTTATGTACGACTAGTGTTGTTCATTGGTGTCCGTTTTAATCAAATCGATACTAAGTCCCGTAAAGTACAGAGCCCGCACGTTGAAGCCATAAAAACCTGTTTTTAACCGACTTCAAAAAAACGAAGAGGTTCCCAGTTCGTTTTGAACATTTTTTTATGTATGTTACCTCATAACTCGAAGACGGCTGGACCGACTTGGAATTTTTTTTTCGTTCCATTGTTTTGAAATTAGGATCTGATGATGGGATCCTGGAGTAATCGAGGGAACTCTTCAAATATTATAGTACCTTGTGTAGTTGCTCTCGAAAAGCACAATTTGAGGAAGTGGAACTGATGATGAAGACCACAGATGGCCACCGAAACTACTCAATAATAAGTATTTTGTGGATTGCGATTCGATTACTTGAAAATGCATGTTAAGCACTTTATACTCGTCACAATGCATATGGTGATGTAGAACTGATGGTGAAGTACCAGGAGAACTCCTCAAAAATTAACGGCACTGCATCGGGAAAAGCAATATTTTGTAAACGGTGATAAGTAGTTCACATTTTGGCTTTTGTAACTAAATAAATTACAAACCGACCCACTAAAAAGCGTGAAAAAAACTTTTTAGCAAAAAGTAAAACCGACTTCCATATCAAAACACTACAAAGCCAAAACTAACTTTAATTTCGGAAGGCGGTGTAAAAAAAAAATTACAAAACCAATAACACCGACTACCGAAATTAAAGTTATTTTTGCTTTGTGGTGTTTTGATATGGAAGTCGGTTTTATTTTTTGCTAAAAAGTTAAAAAAAATTGGAAACATTCAACTTAAATATAATTCATTAATTTAATCCCAAAAATCAAACTTAAAAGCATGACACTAAAAACATTCTACTTAGGTACTGAACTTAAAATATAAAACGTGTTTTACCGTTTTTGAACAACACTGTTTGTTAGGTAGTCCGTGCTCAGACATCCGTGCATTACATATAATGCACTTGATGGATTATTCAAATAATTTCAGTTGGTTTATTACATTAACTCAAGTTTGTTTCTTTAATTGAACACAAATTAAAATATCACTATATTAATTATAACCTTTTTAACATGTGATACACAATATTTAACTATTTATTATCAAAACATTGTAAACACTATTACGAAACCTATTTATAAGATAAGAGTTTAAACTGTTCTTTCATTGTTGTCTTGTATAACAGAATATTTAAACGTTATTTAAAAAATAACGTTGCTTGTTTACTAATTCTGTCATCGTAAAACTAATAAGTAATTGAACTAATTAATTTCAACATATCTACTGTATTTTTATATCATTTAATCATAGCTTAATGTTAAAATACAAAGGTTAACAAATCTGTTTTAAAATCGTACGATGTGACGTCACTTGTTTATCACTGTGTATAAAAGCCGCCGCTCAGTCGTTCTAGACACTCTGGCTGGGGGCCTTTAATTCATTAGAGGTCACCACAGGACAGACCGGTTAGGTAGTACTTTAGCCGTATAGAGCTAAACTACGAGTGGCCCCACCTAAAAAAAAAAAAAAAAAACAAAAAAAAAAGTTCTAGACACAGTCACTCACAGTCGCTCTGGAGCAGTCACACCGAACGGACCTAAGTTAAGTGAACTTGTGTTGTTTCTAACTTTTATTAATATTTTTATGTGTAGAATTGGTATAAAAATCCTATCGTATTGCTATTGTATTTGAATATAAATTAATTATATTGTATTTGTTACTTTAATGTGACAGTGTTATTAATTGATAATTGTGTGATAATTTAATGAACATTTGGTATTAATTCTATAAATAACTTGACTTATATAATATGTAATGGGTAATGAAATAGTAGATACACAAGTAAATAAAGCTAAAGTTATAACGATAGTAATCACATTGTGGTAATATTGTAAAGTACATATGTATAGTGAATTGATGTTTATGTGAAAATGAATTATGTTTTGAAAAGAGTAACTGTGGAGTTTCTTGCCGGTTCTTCTCCACAGAAAACAATCCTTTCCGAACCGTGTGGTAAATGAATAAATTTATATTGCTATACAAATGGCTAAATTATTTCTATAATATACCTGACAATCATGGTAATATCGATTAATTGATAATTAATCGGTAAATACATATAAATTGATATTGATAATTAATTACTTTTAAAAAATGACAACATTCTTTATACATATACTATATATATACATCTATTTTATATACTTAATCTCACATCAGAAGTGGGATTGTTCACAGCCCACTTATTTTGTTTCGGTTTATTGAGTCTTGGTTTATAGTCCATGTGATTTTATTTTAAGAATAAAATATTCAAGTACCCTCGTACTTGAATATAGGTCACGATTGTCCGATTGTTTTCTAGTTACTCTTTTCAGTTCTAGTTTTGGTTAACTGTACATTTGTTTTAGGCCTTGATGTTATTTCAAGTAGAGGGTACATGTATGTCACTATTGCCCTAATTCTAATGCATTGTGTGAAAAGTTTCAGAATGGATCCCGCAATATTGGAAGGCCTCTTCATCCGTGATGCTGTCTCGGGCTGTTGCTGCCGTTCAGATGATGATTTGGTGCTTCCAGACCTTGATCCAGTAGCCAGTGACAGCAATTCAGCCTGATGGTGCCATAACATCGAGGAACCTTGTGAATAACCTTGATGGACCAACATGAAAACCTTGTTTTGGCTCCTATTTAGTTTGTATGTTATACAATTGACATAAAGTTCATTATGCTATGTACAATTTCGTTCGCTTCCATACAATTCAGCGGCGTGGCGGTGTAAATTGAGCTTAGGGCATGACAATATATAAAGTATTATTGTTACGCCAGTCGCTTAGCGAAGTACGTCGAGAAACGACACTAGAATGTTCGAGACACTAACGCCAACTGGTGGCGAGTAGCAGTACTGAATATACTGAGAAAGTTCAACTGACTTATAATATATTCGAGACACTATGGCATCTAGCGGCGAGTAGCAGTACTGAGTATCTCGAGTAGCTTCTGGAATATTCCTGGCAGTATAGGCAGTGAGTCGATTTTACAAGAATGTTAGAACCGGGGTATAAATAGATCGCAGAGGAACGCAGACAGTAGTCTTATTTCATACGAGGCCATATAATCGAAGCTTTACAAGTGAATTTCGGTGCGATTTAAGTGTGTGTGACAAGTTTTGTACTGTGAATAACTGTGTTAATTTTTGTATGGTGTTTATTTACGTAAAGTGTTAATTTTGGTTTAATTGGTGTAAATTATTTCTATCCCAAACCCCAGCTCGCAACAATATTCTTAACTGGTACGAAGATACGATGACCTCGGAAGTTGGACCCGCAACATCGGGGCCACCGCTTCTCAATTTGTGGTTATTCTATGATAATTTACTGTATACAGATCGATCATTCCCGAGATTACTTCTTTTTAGACTTGGATTAGGTCCAAAGGTAATAGAGAAGCGATTAGAATAGATCGAGTAAGATGTGATTAACCTTTACTATGTTATATTCTATTATTTATATTACGTTAGTGTTAATGTTAATCGACATCTTTAATAGTAGCGTATCTAAGTTGAAGAAGACTCTATGTAGGCATTTCTTTGAAAACATTTAAAAGTTTTTTTTTTTAAATTTGTACTTATTTATATGAGGAGTGATTTTTCAAAAGGCCTTATTTCCATTTTTTGTGAAACTGTAGATTTCGACGGAATCGTAAAAACAACGTAAAATCACAACCATAACGTACAACAGTTTAGGTAAAAACACCTCATTTCCTACTGTAAAAGGACCATCAACAGTAAAATTTCATTCAAACCTCGCACAATTCCACGGTATGCAAATCCATAGGTCCAGTGTAAGTATAGTTTCAAACATAAAGCCATAATTCCTGCTATTTTTAATATTCTTATTATAAAATTTTATACAAAACGGCATGATTCCTTCACAGATAAAAATGAGGTTTTAAAACAAAATATTGCTTGTGAATTTTAACGCATTTTTTGTAAGTTTAACTTTTTATGTATGGGACGAAACCCAAGCTAACCGAGGAGCCACAGAGATTAGTTCAGCACTTTACTGCTATTTAAATAATCTTAATATCTCCGACCATGTTACAGTGCTCAAATTATTCTGTGATGGATATGGGGGGTAAAATAAAAATAGTTACATAGTACATGTTTTAATGCAATGGCTGTATTCTAAATCACCAAAGAATTTAAGAGAAATACGACTACATTACCCAGTTCGTGGTCACAGCTTCCTACCAGCTGACAGAGTTTTTGGAAGAATAGAAAAAGATTTGCGAAGGTGTGCTGTAATAACTAAAAAAGAGGAATATATCAAAATAATTGGTCAACATGGTGATGTGCTTTGGCATTTGAAAGATATAAAACAATTATCCAGTCATTTAAAAAAAATGGACAAAATTCAATCTTTAAAAAAGGTTTTTATTCAAAAAAGTGAAAATAAGAGGGGGAAAGTTTTACATTGTAAAGTGATTGGATATAAACACTTCAGATTTCAGTCTGGTTCAGAAGAGGCAGTTTCGCTGTTGAAGCAGGGTAAAAGAATCCCTTCAGATATACCAACATTAGACTGTGTGCGGATACAACTTTCAGCTAATATAAAGAAAGATGTAGACAATTTGTTAAAAAAACAGTACGGAGATGATTGGAGAAATATAGATGATCTGACTTGGTATAAAAATATTTTAGATGATTTGCTAAGTAGTGTGCAAGAGAACTGTCATGAGCATGACATGGAATGTGAATGTCATCAACCAGATGATTTGATGAACCTTAGAATTTAAGTATAGATTACCATTGTGACCTTTATAAAATGTGATTAAAATATTTCCGGATTAATTATTAGTTTGCATTACTTCCAACTAATTAGCTACCCGAACAGTGTGATTATGATGTCTTCAGTTTTTTTTTTTCAAAAAGTCTCATTTCTAAAATGTTGTGTAACAAAAAGGCATATTTCCAATTCATCTTAAACAAAAGGTCTTATTTCCTATAGTAACAAACAAAAGGCCGTATTTCCAACACTTACTTTTACTTTTAAAGTCGTTAGTTATTAAAATTCAAATTACTGGAATGCCATTGGTTTTGAGAGAATATTGCACATTGATTTCCGCTCTTTTAAAAAATATATTCCAACTTTTCTACCTACCACAGAAAATTGGAGTTTATGAAAATTTGTTCTTAATGGAATTAAGGCCTTTTGAAAAATCACTCCTCATATATATGTTTTTCTCTCTGTATCTCTGCTATCTGTCTCTATTATTATACTGTATATCTAGTTATTAGTGAAAACATGTAATTGGCCATATTGTATTTATTATCCTTATTAATTTCTCTGTCTAGCTGTAAGTTTTCCAAACGTAATAATATAAAATAAAATACCACAATCGAGGAACTCGTGGCTAAATGACAACAGCCACATGGGTCAATTTTCAAGGTTAAGCAACACTCGCCGAGGTTGGTTTTCGGATGATTGACCATTGTACATATAATGGAGATTCCTCCATGTCCTCGACAAGCACTAAGCCGTTAGTACCAGCTGTCATTTTTAGGGTTCCGTAGCCGAATGGAAAAAAAACGGAACCCTTATAGTTTCGTCATGTCTGTCTGTCTGTCCGTCCGTCCGTATGTCACAGCCTTTTTATTTCGAAACTATTAGTACTATACATGTGAAACTTGGTAGGTCGATGTATTCTGTGAATCGCTTTCCGATTTTAAGAAAATAATTAAAAAATATTACAAATTAAGGGCTCCCCATATATGGAACTGAAACTGAAAATATTTTTTTCATGAAACCTATGCGTGTGTGGTATTTATAGATAGGTAGGAATGACATTGAGGTTTCTAAAACCACTTTTTTCAAGTCAATCGTTTAATACGCTTTCAAAGTGGTAAAAGGTGTGCCTCCCCCTCTAACTTCTATAAAAATGGAGGTAAAAATCTGAAAAAATATATATGCTGTAGATCGTAATGTCAACTTTCAACGAAAATTGGTTTGAACGAGATCGAGTCAGCAGTTTTTGAGATACAGCATATTTTCTAAAACCGCAAATATAACTTTGTAATTGATACAAATACTATGAAAAACAAAGTTATTTGGCGTAGTTACTACGGAACCCTTCATGGGCGAGTCTGACTCACCCTTGGCAAATTTTTTACATCTTTGACATTCGTTACGGGTTGTCTGTAGCCAGAAAATATAATACCAGTCTTGCCAAGGGATTTCGTGTTACGCAGGTTATGGAGGTTAGGTAGGCAGGCGCTTCATGCCGAGGGTACAGGCCCTTCATGTAAAACTAGTGTCGTGTGTGTTTTGTGTGTGTTGTGTGTGTGTAGAGACAGCTGAGTACTAGTCTAGTAGTACTCAGCTGTCTCTGATTAGACTGAAACAAAACTCTGACATAGTAGGAAAAAGTCTAAGTTAAGATGATATATTGAATAATTTAAATGGCTAGCCTGGAACTAAATTGGTGTATGTATTTTTTTAGCCAAATCCATTCAATTCAATCCATAGTGGTCAAACGTGAACTTATTTTCAATAATAAAAAAAAAACATTTTAACAGGGTCTGTTATTTTGTCAACAAAACAAGGTTGTGTCCAACATACTACTTTAAATTTTTGGATATCATCTTTTTAGGGTTCCGTAGCTGAATAGCAAAAAACGGAACCCTTATAGTTTTCCGTCCCGTCACGTCACGTCAGTCCGTCTGTCTGTCTGTCCATCCGTCTGTATGTCACAGCCGTTTTATTCCGAAACTATTAGGACTATACATGTGAAACTTGGTAGGTAGATGTATTCTGTAAACCGCTTTCCGATTTTATTAACCCTCGGCATGCCTGGTAGGGTCTGTCAGACCCACAGCGGCATGTAAATCATCATTTTTCACATAAATTAGAATTTCGCGCGCTACCGCTCTCAGTAGCTGGCTGTTACGAACTCATCTACATCCTCCGCCCGCTTAGTCATTCCGCAGCCAGGTCTTGACGTAGAAGGAAGGAGTATAAAGTGCGCGCGGGTCTCTCAGTCCCCACCAGGCATACAGCGTGACTTTATTACGTAAGTATTATTTTATTTACTTTCTAATAATTATTGATATTTGTGTGCTAAAAGTCATTTATTTATGTATTTTTTAGATTCAACATGGAAAGGCAACTGTCAGACGAGGACATAGCTAATTTACTGCTAGATGAGAATGGAGAGGATGATATTACATTTAATTCTAGTGGAGAGGACTCTGATCATATCTTCCAAGAGGTCGAAGTAGCTTTTTCTGAGGCAGAAGAGGACATTTTTATTTCAAATGATAGACATTCAAGTTCATCGGATTCCGAAATGGATGTACCTTTGTCCAGACTTTCGACATCATATAGAGCCAGAACTTACAAAGGTAAAGAAGGAACTATATGGTTTGAAAATCCAAATAGGTCTAATGTTCGAAAAAGAAGTGGAAACATATTGACTGGAACTCCTGGAGTGAAACCTCTAACCAAACATGTAAAGACTCCTCTAGAATGCTTTTATCTCTTTGTAATATGAGTCTATGTTGCTAGACGTATTATTTCATACAAATGTAAGGATTTAAAAGAATTAATCAAATTTAAATATCTCTAATGAGTATTCCTTTGTGGAAGCTTTTTAGCCACATTTGTTTTGATCATTCAATTTTTAAATGTGCAAAGTGCTATGAAATCAAATCCCAAGAAAATATTGATACGAGTGAAGAAGACTGACTATTTTATAATATTGCATAAGCATATGTTAGTGCCTTACATGCCATAAAGTCTGATCTGATATCTCTAATAATTTGGTAGAAATAGCATGTTGTCAAAGATTTTATGACTATATTTTGTTAAAAAAATGAGTATTGTTTAATTTAAAATATTTAAATAAAGATCATAAGATTAATATATCTTTTCAATTATTATAATATTGTTTATCCCCTTAAAAGGCATTAGGACACCAAACAAATTAAATTATGTCGAGAAAGTAAAAAAAAATATCCAATTGAAAATCTGGGTCTGAGGGACCCACCAGGCATAACTTGTAACTTTTTACCACCAGGCATACCAAGGGTTAAAAAAATATTTAAAATAAAGGGGGGCTCTCCATACATGGAACTGAAACTGAAAATATATTTTTTCATGAAACCTATTCGTGTGTGGTATTTATAGACAGGTATTTAAAACAATATTCAGGTTTCTAAAACCACTTTTTCATAAAGTCATTCGTTTAAAAGATATACGCATTCAAAGTGGTAAAATGTGTGTCTCCCCCTCTAACTTCTATAATAAAGGACTGAAAAATTAAAAAAAAAGTATATGCTGAAACTTTCAATCAAAATTGGTTTGAACGAGATCGGGTAACCAATTTTTGAGATACAGCATATTTTATAAAACCGCAAATATAACTTTGTAATTCATACCAACACTATGAAAAACAAAGTAAAAATGTAAATAAGCTAGTTTTAACAAATTTGTAAGGTTTTTTTTTTAAATAAATATATATTATAGTTACTTCGGAACCTTTCATGGGCGAGTCTGACTCGCACTTGGCCAATTTTTTTATTTCTAAAATAGTATTTGCTTGTTTACCTACTATCCTACTGATCACGTCTTAAATTACATATAGATAGCTAAGTTATCTACTTAACTACCCTAATAATATATATGTTTATCATCAATCTTACCTTACTTCTTGTATATTATAAATGTGATAGTTTGTAAGGCTGGACAAATGGATGTTTGTTACTCTTTCATGCAAAAGCTGCTAAACGGATCTGAATGAACTTCGGTATGTAAATAGAAAGCACATAGAGTCTTCAAATGTATTTTGTCGCCTGTCTCAAAATGTTTTTGTCGTATTATGGACCCCTTTAGTCCCATGCTAGCCAAATTACGTTGCTGTATATACCAATCTGTCGATCTGACATAACGTTAATCGAGCGGTGGTTGATGAAAATCAGCACTTGTTTGAAGCATCTATCCAAAGTAATCAATCACTTATGTTCAGCAATAACATTTATACTTGCTTAGCTGCGACGCACAACTTGTTTTTTATATTGTACTCAATTTGTACTAGCGGCTTTGCCCGCGAGGAGTTCCTGGCAAACTAATAACATCTGCACTAGTCAATCTTCAAGGACTTGCGGTTGGTTTATGGACCATTTTAACCCATTGAATGCCGGCCAAAGTCGGTTGCCACCATACATTTGGTTATGTACGGACATACATATTTTATTTATTTTAGTTTTTTTTTTACTCACAGTCAATAAAGTTACTCTTTTATTAATGCTTGTATTATTTGAGATATCATCCTATACTAAAATACTCTATTGGTGAGGCCAGTTACTGTACATTCTATAGAAACTCGTAGTGAACTTTTACGTACATATCCGTATTCGGCGTCCTGCATAGAAACCACATACAGATATATCCGTAGTCGGCATTCAGTGGGTTAATTGACGATTACAACTCTTTCAACTTTTTGAATCGTTGTCTCAAAATCTTTTTAGCAAAAAATAAAACCGACTTCCATATCAAAACACTACAAAGCCAAAAATAATTTTAATTTCGGTAGTCGGTGTTATTGGTTTTGTATTTTCTTTTTTTCACATTGAGAACCTCCTCCTTTTTTAGAAGTCGGTTAAAAACGGTGGATCTTAGGAAAAAAATATTTTGAAATTTTTGTAGATATACAATATTTGTCTGGGCTAATTTTGTGATAAAACTTACCGGTTTGCAAAACATTATGAAGAACCCGTTTTTGTGACCTTTGACCCCGAGTAATTTTTTTCCAGGTGGCTGATCGATGAGGATTTTTGAGACTTCATTTCTGATGGTGTTTTGAATAATCCTACCAATTTTCAGCTAGGTGAAAATTTTTGTACCCTCGGATGTCTAAATTGACCAGACTACTGGGGAAATAAACGATTCGTGTTGTGTTCACTTTTATTTCTACCTATAGCAAAATAAGTGCGGACAGAATCAAAATAAATAATTCAAACGCCTATAAATATATTAAATAGTACCTTATGAATAAACCACCAGTCCCGACTTATTTTAAGCAAAACAACATTAGCTATTTATCATAAAACTGAATCATACAATAATTTTCCTAAATCGTCTGAAGATGTTCGTGATGAAATATTTCGAGATAACCTCAAGATCGTAAGTGGCATGCCGCAGAGGATTAGTGACGACTTACATATAAAATAAACGTCTTTTGGGGGTGTAGTTCGTCTTTATTTGAATAGTTATGTGTGCTTAGACAAGCGAGAGCTACTGAAGTGTTTATCGAGGTTCAAAATAATATTATTCAACTAACATCATCAATATCTTTCGATTTGACAATTTAAGATTAACGTTATTTTTGGGAAAAAAATCATGAATAACTTCTTTCGCTCTTCAATATATAAATTTTTCTTTACATAAAGGTACCTTAAAATTTAAATTATCATTACAAATTTAGACAAACATATATTTTCCGTTGTGAGGAGACTGATATCAGCACTAGGCTCAACTGTCATACAGGTTACTATCTAAGCTTTATTTACCTGAAGTTTATTTATTTCGACTTATACGTTTTTCAAACAAAGGCATTTTCTATTCGTCAGGCTTTTTTTAAACTTTGGTTGTTTTCGTTTGAAACGATGAGATGTATAGAAGTAGCTGTGATAGACAAAAATAAACAGCAATTTGAATTATTCTTAGTTTTCAAACAATACAAGCATTGCCGTACAACTTGGTAACACAACACAAAAAACTTGGGCACATTAGTTTTTTTTTTAGTTTAGTGATTTTTTATAATAGCATTATAAATTAGTTTTAAAAGAGTATTGCCATATGCATATTTGAGTAATAAGTACCTGGTTGTCGTATCCGGGACATCAGAAGGGTTAGTAGTCCGAGGTCAGCCTCACTTAGTCTTCTACACTAGTTATCTCAGCCAATGAAAGATCTACTCGCAGTTGACCTGAAACAAACAAAAGTTTACTTATTACTTCTATGACCAATCATATGAGATGGATATGTTTTTTTTACCGAGGTGGAACCTCATAAATATTTGCCGCCCTGGGGTAAACGGCCTACTTATTTTTCCCTTTGAATCCAATTCTCAAGCCCACAAAACAATTTCACTACATGCTATTGTTATGCCACTTGCTTAGCGAAGTACGTCGAGAAACTTCGACAGAAATCTAGAATGTTCGAGACACTAATGCCATCTAGCGGCGAGTAGCAATACTGAGTATATAGAGAAAGTTTGACTGATTTCAAATACGTTCGAGATACTATCGCCATCTAGCGGTGAGTAGCAGTACTGTGTATCTCAAGTAGCTTCTGGAATATTCATGGCAGTATAGGCAGTGAGTCGATTGTACAAGAATGTTAGAACATTCTTATAAAATCGACTCACTGTTTATACTGCCCAGAATATTCCAGGAAGCTACTTGAGATACACAGTACTGCTATTCGCTGCTAGATGGCGTTAGTGTCTCGACTAGATATACTTAGTACTGCTACTCGCCGCTAGATGGCATTAGTGTATCGAACATTCTAGATTTATGTCGAAGTTTCTCGACGTACTTTCACTAAGCGACTGGCGTAACACTATGCTCATACATTTTTTACAATAATTAAAAGCAATATCCTTGAATCCAAAGAGGAGCTTGTGGCTAAATAATAATAGCCACACTCGTCAATCTTCAAGGTTAAGCAACGCTTGCCGGAACCGCTTTGTGGATGGGTGACCATCTTACATACCAAGATTCCTCTATGCCTCGGAAACAACGTTAAGTTCTCGACTGTCATTTGAACATCTTTGACAGTCGTTACGGCCAGTCAGAAGCCAGAAAATCTGATATTGATCTGGCCAAGGGGTATCGTGTTACCCAGGGTTAAATATGTCGCTCCATATACAATACTCATACTCAAAGATCTCTATCTCTCTCTTTAATTAATAAATAAATACAAATAGTTTATTGTGACAAATAAAAATTACATCACATTTGAACGTGTTCGGAGCCTCCAGTTAAGCAAACAATGCCTGTATTAGAAGGCTCCGCTCTTTCATATCACAGTAGTACACTTATACTAACTAGCGTTACTATAGTGGACTGTGACCTTAACGGTAATTATGCAATGTAACAAACAAAACAATTATTAAAAAAAATGAAATATTAAAAAAAAATTATTTAAAAAATTAACTAATTAACTAAAATTGCTCTTTTAATTATGTACAGTAGTTATAAATCTTATTCCCAGTATGTGTATTTGATGTGTACCTATAGTGTGGTGTGGTAATGCGTAGTGGGAGTTGCGCGCGATGTGGTGTGATGTGTGGCGTGTGGTGTGATGTGGTGTAGTGTGATGTGATGTGGTGTGGTGTGGTGTGTGTTGAGTTGCGTGGTGTGGTGTGGTGTGCGGGTGTTTTTATTACTATTTTTTTATATATCTCAGCTTTGTTTTTTTTTATGTATATATCAGTGGCGAAGGGTGAATTTTCATAAAAGGGAAGCCGGACCAAAAAATGCTTACCTTGCTCAAGTGTGATGCGTGAATTCCAGTAACTGTGGCCCTGTGGCTGACTTTGAATTCTTGTAACTTCGTAAATAATTATTTGTTTAATTGAAAATAATACATTACTATTTATATATTCATATATAAAATATTGGACTAATATTTGCCATATTTCAAAAGGGAAGCCGGTAGGAATCGAATTGTATGGAGCCTTCGCCACTGGTACATATGTATGTGTATTGAGTATGTAGGTTATTACTTATTTATTGTATATAAGTGAATAGTAATCCATGGTTATCCGCGTATTTATTTTCTCCTGCTGTGTCAAATCCATCCAAAAGTTGTCTGTAAAAGATCGCTTTTAGCGATAAGACCGCCCATTGTTACACCCTTTGTAGTTTTTAAGTCCTCATTTAATTCTGTTAAAAAATAAATAAATATAACTCATTTAATGCAGGCACGCAGGCCCATATAAAAGCTAATAATATTTACATTAATTCTATTCTTAAAAATATAATTCAATAATAATAAAAATACATCGACTACAAAACAAATTGTTAAAACATAATAAATTAAATTAAATTAAATATAGGTACATTATTACTACTGCTATAAGTTAGTAGTAGTAATAATGTATACTTAATTTAATTTATTATTAATAATCTTACACAACTAACTGGCATGCCCGGGTGGAATCCCCGATGATGGTGACTATCATTATATGACTGCATGCAGTCTTATCCAGTGAGCCAGCATCGGGGAGTCCCACCTAGAGCATGGGTACCGGTTTTCGATAATATCGAAAAACCGGAATATCGGACCATAAATCCGATATCGAAAAAAGCGATATTGGATTTCAAATATCGGTTTTTCGATATTTTATATGAAATAAAACACCAGACGCAATAGAATCTTTCTTATTTATTTCATTGAATTTAATTAATATAAACAATACCTATCAGTTAATTATAATAATATGTATACTACAGTATCATTTATAAATGATTATTTCCATATAAAAGTGTACAACACTTGGGCCGACGCCCGGCATTGCAAAAAATAAGCACGTATCTCAAAGACAATACCTTGAATGCCCTCCGCTACTTTTTTATATGTTTTATTACTGATGAGCCCAGAAGTAGCCCGTTGACTCTTGCTTTGAAGGCAGTCGGGTCATATGTAGAAGGGAACACAGCAGCCTGCAGAGAGTTCCAAACCTTGGCCAAGCGCACAATGAATGTAGAAGAGAATCGCTTAGTATGACACGACGGTATATTGAACAAGTGAGAATGGTACCATGCAGTACGTCTGGTAGATAAGGTAGAAGATGGAGAAATCGTTAGTATAAGGTAGAAGATGGAGAAATCGGGTCATGGAGTTCCTGCGCACACTCTCTGAAGTACAATTTGTAGAAGACCGACAGGCAATCAACGTTTCACCGATGAGCCAGACTGTGAAGCTTGTCTGCTAACACTGCATCGCCTATGAGTCTTTTAGCTCTGCGTTATCCGAATCAAGTGCAGCAAGCTGGTATTTTGCTGAGCATCCTACAAGTGACTGCAGTACTCCATACAAGAGCAGACCTGTGCTTTATACAAATTCAAAAGTTGTACAGGTGTAGAGTATTGCCTCACCTTATGAAGGATTTCCAGCTTTTTGGCTGCAGTCAAAGCTTTTGACTCAATGGTTGAGCCGAAGTTTAAGTTAGACGTCAACTCCATGCCCAAGAGCTCCAGGCGGTCGGTAACTGATAGGTAAAGATGCATCTCGGAAAGTAGGAGATAATTTAAATTGGCTCATTTTAGCAGTGAAGAGATAAACCTGTGTTTTCAAAGCATTGAATTTGACCAGATTGTCGGGTCAAATTGATTCGCTCCAACATGGCTTTTCTAAGACAGGCTGTTTCGTCCCTGCTGGATAAGTATATCTTTAAGTCTGTGCTGTCATCCGCGTACCCAAGAGCTGGAGCAGGTCCTTGATATGCAGTATAAAAGAGTCGCAAAGAGAACAGACCTCTTAAGAATACGCATTGACATTGATAGACATAAGATCCGATGAGCAGCCATCGATGACCGCTCGGATTGACCGCTTACTTAAGAAGTCAGAAATCCAGTTGCAGAAGCTAGCAGGGACGGCAAATGCAGGAAGCTTGCTCAGTAGAGTAGAGTGCCAGACCCTGTCAAAGATCTTTGAGATATTGAGGGACGCTACAAGAACATTGCCGTGTTTCATAATGGCCTCGCCCCAGCACTGCGTAACATACACAAGAAGATTTCGGGTCGACCCACCAAGGCGAAAGCCATAATTGTGGTCACTAAGTAGCTAAACTACCTTCCGCCACCGCCTAATTCCGTTCAGCCCCAGGAACATCTGCCACCCGAACGGGACTTGCATTGGCCAATTTGGAAAGCTATCAATGGATTGCGAACCCAAGTAGGCCGCTGCAATTTAGCAAAATGGGGCATTATATGCCAAACTGACACTCAGTGCGATTACGGCGTTCTTGATCAAACAATATCCCATTAGCTGGAGTCCAAATGACCCAAAAACGTGTACATTAGAAGACCTAATAAACGCCACTGAACGTCCGGCCCGCTGGCTTTGTTCACGTCTAGTCTTCAAAGGGCTTTATGGACGTCTTAAATGTGAATTTCTAAAACTGACGTTCCATATTTCAACAATAGCGATCTCTTGAATTGCCGTAGTATTCGTCTTTAAAGCCATAAGATGACGCGTGTAGTCACCCCTCCAATTGAGTATCTAGTTCTTTGCGTTTATCGTAATAGTTACTTATAAAAGGTGTAACAGATTAAGCGCAATACCTCAGACACTCCAATTACAATATTAAATTATAAGTCTAAAACAATATCCGTAACTAAATAAATTGACACCAAACCTAGATATTTTTTATAGACTAGTTATCCTTACTAAACGCAAAACGTATGCGCGTCAAAAAATATCCTTATGCAGACGCATACATTCATGCAATGTTAGCGGCCGACACGCACACGAGCGCATTTCCTTGAATTAAGGATTGTATTAATTTGTCATGCATGACACTGTTTCCATTTTAAGTTAAATGAAATAATTTCCCGTCAAAATGTAACACCTATTTTTTATGACGGAATTGATTCAGAAGCCGATTCTGAACCAGCTACTTTCAGGAATTGCGTTTATTCTGTTACACGTTGTATATTATGTTACTCAATTACTTATTTTAACTTGTGTTGATCTTTTATTTAATGACATAGCAGAGTATGTTAAGAAGTTGATATTTTTGGTGTATCATACTTCTAAATTCGAATTGATATAAGATTGCAATGAAATATTTTTAATAATAAATGACGTTGATTTCCTTAGCAAACTTTGATACATTCTCTAAATTCTAATATTTGAACCCTTACAACGTTAAAACAAATTTGATCATTTTATTTCCATAATATCGAAAAAATATCGAAATACCGGAAAACCGATATTAAAAAATTGAATATCGAAACAAAACCGGTATTGGGAAAAGGTTCCGATATTCCATGCTCTAGTCCCACCTGTCCACCAGCGCTCGCAGGATGGTGTTGGGACTGCCGCGCGTTCGGTTCAAGATTGATGCTATCGCTTACGCATAATGGCCACGAAGCTGTCTGTGCCAGCCGCCGCAAACATCGCGGAGGCGCTGCAGTAGCGCGGCAGCCCCATCAGCACCCGGAACGCGTTATTGTATTGAACACGCAGGTCTCTGTATGTCCGCAATGTCGCTGTATGTGTGCAATGTTATGGTATACAATAGAGTATATCTATCTATCTATCTAAGCTGCATCCTGCACACTGGAAGCCAATCCCAAAATATTTGGGAAACTTGCTCAAGGAATTTTCCTATATCAGGCTTCGTTGCACAAAACCGACAGAAATCTAAAACAATTAATTACCAGAACCCCAATCTATTTACCGGAAAAGAAATTCTTAAGGGTTTAAGCCCCAATTTATACATCGGATACCGTTAATCATAAGATCCTTAAGAAACCGCGCCATCATATTGTAGCTGTTCGACCCCAAGCCCAGCCAACGGTAACTGGTATGTCGAACCGTCCGCGATTACGCGGAGCCCTACGTTGCTTAATAATGATAACAAAAATGTATCACTAACCTGAACGCTGGGGACGCCAACTTCGACCTTCCAAGGTCACGCTCCAAGTGTGGTTTGTATGTAATATGAGGGTGAGTAATTGTAACGTGTGGTGAAAGACAAGTGTGGATGAACGTTCCCAAGGCGCCGATATCCAGGTAGCGGTCACAACAGCAATCACAGCTTAACTCGTTCCAGCAAGCGCGCGCTACGCGTGGTAGACAATAAGGCGATGTGTTCCGAGAAATATCACTGGATTCTTGTTAATCCGAGATTACAAAGTTCAATCAATCACTGAACACAATTAATCTGTTCATATCTCGCGAGATCCAATTCGATTTACAACAAATTCCACGTGCCAGGCCAACCGACGACAAGGCGGCGTACGATTCAACAATATCCCGGGGTTTTTCGGCAAATGGGGAATACACTTCAACAATTAGATAATTCGCGACCCAATTATCGGTCTCGACAGGCGAATCCAACAATATTTTACCAAATAATTAACTCAACAGGGTCCCGATGACCGGCATTTTTCCAAGCAAGCAAAAAACTATCTGTCAAGTCAGAGAGGTTATGTCAAGATCAAATTCCTTATGTCAAAAGGGTGCGTTCTGTTTCACGTCGGACCGAACAGTAGCTGTTTGAGGTAAAATTAATGGTTCGTATATATTTTGTGGGTAAGGATGGATCGGCGGTGGAAGTGTTTTATCAGAATTGATGTTGATGGGGTATTTATTCCTCATGGTCCCCGAATTATTTTTAATTTGTAAATAATAATATCAATTTTTATAAACTAGCTTGTGCTCGCGACTTCATGCGCGTGGGAGGTTTTTCCCGTGTAAATCCTAATCCCGTAGGAATTCCGTTATAAAATTCCAGGATGTCAACTATCTACTTACCAAAATTCATTGAGATCCGTTCAATAGGTTTTGCGTAAAAGAGCAACAAACATACATACATCCTCACAAACATTCGCATTTATAAAATTAAGTAGGATTTATTTACTGTAAGTATCTGTTCTTGTAACTTAAAATCCCACAAAAAACATTAATGTGAAAATGGGAGCCAAGTTCAATTGTCGACTTCTCTGACAAAAGACTTGAGATCTAAATGTGTGCCAAGTTCTGTAGACAATCCTGAAATTTATTTATTAGAACGTACAACATTCTTAAGTAAACTTAAAACACAATTTCTTGTTTTTCTCTGCTAGAACAATGCTTATTTAAAAATATGACTTTTTTAATTTGAACAGTCAAATTATTTACACAAAGCAAAGAACTTATGATCTATTGAACCTCATCATTTGACTTGGCTAGTTTTTATCAGCAAATAAATATTTAGAAGAACAGAACCTTAAAATATAAAAATAATA
Organism: Tholera decimalis; assembly: GCA_943138885.2. Lineage (NCBI taxonomy): Eukaryota > Metazoa > Arthropoda > Insecta > Lepidoptera > Noctuidae > Tholera > Tholera decimalis. The sequence continues at coordinate 43,029,700 of OW964558.2, forward strand.
ACTTGCAATAACATAAAGTTGATATGTTGTTTATCTAAATATAAGATGAGTAGTATGTAAAAACTAGCCAAGTCAAATGACGAGGGCATGCGGACAGCGAGTAAAGGGTAACTCGCTGTCCGATCATGGACCATGCCCGGGTCGACGGCGCGTTGTGTTCCACGCGCGCCTCTAAGAGCGTCAGCAATATGACGAGGCCCCTTCGAGGCAGGCTTCGGCCCTCTACAGGGGGGGCCTGTAGAGGGCCGAAGCCTGCCGGGGTCGTGGGACTTATCCCATTACCGTGACCCCGGTACGTAAAGGGTTATTGAAGGAACACCGTAGATTTTAGTCAGTAAAAGTCTGACAGTCCCTCCCGCCCTGCCCGGGGTGGGAGGACTTATTTGATAATTTTACCACGTTAAAAAAAAAAAAGTCAAATGACGAGGTTCAATAGATCATAAGTTATTTTCTTTGTGTAAATAATTCGACTATTTAAATTGAAAATGTCATATTTTTAAATAAGCATTGTTCTGGCAGAAAAAAAAAACAAGAAATTGTGTTTTAAGTTTACTTAAGAATGTTGTACGTTATTATAAATTAATTTCAGGATTGTCTACAGAACTTGGCACACATTTAGATCTCAAATCTTTTACTGGCGAAGTCGAAAATTGAACTTGGCTCCCATTTTCACATTTATGTTTTTGGTGGGATATCATTACTTTGTGTAAATAAAATTGTTATGCCAAACTTAAAACTTATTTTTTTTTGCGTTTACGCTGTGTAGTTTTATGTTTAGAACTATTTTCTTGAATGTTTGAAATATTAGAGCACCTCGCCTTGCCCATTCATTAGCTGCAATTTTTTTTAAACGTTTTCTGCATATGCTTAACCTGGCTATGACGAAATGATAAGGGTTTCTAAGAACGTTAAAAACAACCATTGGTGGATGGAACTTATTTTCCTACGAAGAATACGATAGATACGGAAGATGACTTTTTTGCTCTTATAATTTGGCAAGGCGCGACCTTACTTCTAATAAAATCAGTTGATTGGAAAAAAATTCAAATCCGATAAATTCACTGTTTTCCCATTTTTTCCTTTGTTTACACACAATTATCTAGCTGGATACCAAATTTGAACTTACTAGGTCATCTGGAAGTGGGTTAGGTTTTTTATCTATCTATAGTTCAGTCAGTCAATCAGTCATAAAAATGACGACTTTTGGATGTTAATATCGATATAACCGTTTAAGCTGTATTTATAAAATTTGGAGTACTAGTTTGTCTAGCGGGTCTCATTATATGAACCAAATTTGATGTGTTTAAGTTGAATAGTTTTTGAATTATGAAGGGGTCAAAAGTGGCTCTAAACAGTTCGTGTACTATTACACACGGCCGCTGCTCGCCAGTTCTCTTTGCTTGAACTTGGCTTGATACGCTGCCGCGTGTCTAAACATGTTAAATATTTTAAGTTACTAGTATTTCACAAAATGTGCCTAGTATTTCCTGTTTACTATATTTTTTTTTTAATTATCTCTTCTCATATTTAATTATGGCATTTAGCACGATATCTCTTCACCACTCATGGTTGACTGGTAGAGAAAGGCTAAAAGGCTAAAAAAGGGCTAAAAGGCTTATAGGTGACGAGGCGCTATCGGGCAAGCTTCATAGCGTGGCTCATCGGTGAACCGTTGCTCGCCTGTCTGTTTTCTACAGATTGTACTTCGGGAAGTGTGCGCAGGAGCTCCATGACCTAATCCCTCCATCTCCCTTTCACTACCGGTCTACCAGACGCACGGCTGGCTACCACCCACACTTGGTTGATATACTGTCTTGTCGTACCAAGCACTTCTCCTCCACATTTATTGTGCGCACAGCCAAGCTGTGGAATTCTCTGCCGGCTTCTGTGTTCCCTGCCACTTATGACCTTTCAGGCTTTAAAGCAAGAGTGAACAGGCATCTTCTGGGCTCGCTCGTTCCATTGTAGACCTCATCTATCGCTTACCATCAGGCAAGATCGAGGTCAAGAGTGGGCTTATACCGAATAAAAACAAAATCTCGTGTTAGATGGGTAAGAGCAGTAATGACCCAGTGGTAATGTAAAGGGTCCGACTTGCGAGTTGCAAGCTATGGGTTTGAATTCAGTTAGGCACAATTACTTTGTGTGTCTACTATTAAATCGTTAAAATCCTCCAACCCGCATTAAGTTCGCATTTTGATTTTGGATGTTTGTGATGATGATACAAATACAGTGGGTATGTAGGTAACTAATCTAGTAAAATATAAGATTACTAGCTGCTACCCGCGGCTTGGCTCGTGATAATATTTTATTTTTCAGCGAATTAAAGTAGCCTATGTCACTATCCAGGACTTCATCTAACTTCACACCTAAACACACATTGAAATTGAAGTATTACTCCGGTTTGACATCACATACTGATAAACAAATAAAAACTATTTTGCATTAATTATATAAGCAAGGATTTGCTTGCAAAACAAGCAAAACTTTAAACGTTCTCGATTAAGGTTTTTAAACAAATTCCAGCTATCGTACCTACGTAAAATTATTATGTAATACACTGTTGCCATTTATCCTTAACGTTTTGACATTCAATTGTAATTACTTGCAAGACTGACGGTGTTAAGTGATATACTGAATAAAAGTAAAGACGTGAGGATTGTATTGGTGACCAACTTATCAAACAATTTTTGAAACTTAGATATGGCCTATGTTACTTGCTGATAATGTAGTGTTATATCAGTGAATTAATTTTAGAAATAGAGATCTAGTAGATTTTTAATTTATCGATTACGCAAATTCAAAAATATCTAAGCTTTCCTCTGTAATAGTAGGGTGGATAAAAAAACCCAACTTTGTCCCAAAGAGCTTTGATTGCAAAGGTATATTTTTTTACTTCCCACAGTTGTCCAAGGAAATTCAATCTCCAAATACTTTGGGACCGAGCATCAAAGTTACCCCATACCAATACAGAAAATAAGGAAACATTTTATTTTTGCACAAATACAAACATCGACCAACTCAATTCCTCCGGGATTCGTAACTTGGACGTCCCATGAATAGGAAGTGTGAAGGGATTCTGCCCAGGATTATTTACTTTTGGAAAACGACTACGATCAGTCAGAACTTCAGCCACAAGATAACAATGGATTAAAAGTTTAAGTCAATCAAAATCCGATGCGAATATCAAGCGCGGCATCAAAAAGTTGCTAACATTTTGCAAACCTAGCGTTGTTTTTGTTTAATTTTCTGTTAAAAGCAACGTTGTAGTACAAAAAGAGCAAACGCGAAATTGCTTCCGATGTGATTTCGGAAGTTTTGAAGCGGATCACATTGATAAAGGAAAAATAAACGCTGCAGCTGACAATATTGTCATGGAAACGCAAAAAGATTTATCACATTCCACGTCCCCAATATACCGCCTAAATATAAACCTCTTCTCCCGTTTTGAAGGTTCCGATGGGAAGTACTACTTAACTTTAAGTACCAATAAAGTTTAGATTAAAGCTGTTACTGACATCTTAGATAATATTGAAAATTCAGGCAGTTTAATAACGACGAGGATTATGTTATTTTATTATATTAAATTTAAAATTTTTACTTTCCAATATTTTGCTAAATTAGGTTCGGACTGGTATAATTTAAAATTTTTGTAGGGTAAGTTTTTATTTGAAATGTCCTAGAATTGAAAATCCGAAGACATACAACATACATCGAATCACACTGGGCTTTATCATAGAGAGGAGTTTTGTGTCCCAACAGTGGCATTATGGTTTATGTATAAGTCAAATTTCTACTAATCGGATCCAGACCATAGTAGAAGGAAATTTGGTTAATCCTGTTAACGTTTCCAAATCAAATTTAGGACGTACTTTAAATTTAAATTGGATTTTGCCTTAATAAAATTTTATTTCAGTATCGATATCTTCATTTGAATTTAATTGCTCGGGTCAAAAGTCACTCTAAGCCAGTTAACCTATTAGCTTGATGCCCATCTTTATGGTTCCACTTCTTCATAAGTGCTTCCATATCCATAAAATTGTTATGGCCTCGTTCTGGATGACTTTCAAAATGAGGACTGTGGGGATTTGTTTTTATTCCTGCTTTAAGCTCTTTTGCTTCATAAATTATACTTACCTTTTCGTTTATGTTGGGATGATTTTTTTATTATGGTTACATATTGTGCCTTAAGTCGTTCTGTGTTCCTTTATTTAACATAAAATATCCTTGAGAAAATGTTTCATATTTTATCCTTTAAGTTTATGGCGTCTATATTTTTACTGTTATCTCAATGAATACAACTACAAATAGGATTCTACAAGTGGGGTCACCACTTGTAGAATATTGAAATGATTTAAGTTATATTTAAGGGGAAGATAATTCAGGTTTTTTTTAAACATCCTAGTATGTTGTAGTTGTAATCATTGCTCAAATTTGTTTTAAAGCAAATCCTCGTGCTAAATTTAAAGCATCAACACTTTCGATTTCAATTTGTGTGTTGTGCAGTAGAGACTAAATTGAAAAAAAAATGTTTTGGCTTAAAACCTATTTAGCTGTAACAAATGCTATTTACGCATCCCAAATATTCAATATGATGTAACGTGAAACGGAGCTCGGAGTATCATCGCAGTTAACATCACATTGAACAGCCAAATGGCAAAGAAAATACCGTGAGCAAACGCATAAACTGGCAATAGCATGTAACGTGCGTAATCTGATAAAAGAAAGGTATAAAAAACTGAAGAAAGAAGGTCAATCTCAGGAATACACCGAGTACATCATGTACATCATCATGTGTTTAGGCTGTTCTCAACTTTGTTGCGATCGGAATCTTCGAGTCTAACCAGGTGCAGCTTGAGTAATAGTGTTTTACATACAGAAACTGCTTGTTATACCTCCACAATCCAGTAGCTGATGAATTGATACTCCCTTGCAAGACTGATATCAGATATTCTGACTTCTGGCAGCCAAAACAAATAGCTTAGCATGCTTTCCGAGGCACAGGCCACTCGATATGTTAAGATAATCATCCATCCACCATCCATTCATCCATATTATAACATTGTTTTACCTTACAGATAGATCTGACCGGCTTTTATTATTTAGCCACAAGCTCACATAGATACTTACGTATTGAAATGACTCGTATCTTAAACAAATGCCTATCGATAAACGAGTCGTGAAATACCTGCGCTAGATTTTGTTCAGTGTACGAAGCCGACCTTCTTTATTTAACCGCTTTGTGGTGATAAGTAGCTACCTGGTACGAGAAGCACGATCAAACGACCTGGATCCAGCCGAAGACATCCATTCAACGCAACGGAAATGGAACTATGGTTTTTATGAATCGGTTTAAGGTTTATCGCAGTCATGAGTTTTTCTTGTAATTTTTTGTACAGTGAATTGATGGATTTTACTGAATACAATATGATATTCAGTTTAGTGTACTAGCACTTCGCCCCGACTTTGTGCGCGTGGATTTACGACCCCGTGGAAATTACGGTACAAAATTCCAGGATGTCAACTATCTACATACCAAATTACGGTACAAATTTCCAGGATGTCTACTATCTACATACCAAATTACGGTATAAAATTCCAGGATGTCAACTATCTACATACAAAATTTCATTCAGATCCGTACAGTACTTTTGCGTGAAAGAGTAGCAAACATTCATACATCCATCCACACAAACTTTCCCATTTATCTGGGGGCACGGCAGTGCCCCCGCCAAGTCGAGCAGAAAGCGGCACGGCCGTACCATACTTTTCTCGAAGCAATTCAGGCCATTTTCGACCCCGTATAACTTCGTTGTGGATAAAACTAGAAGCCTTAATTTTTAGTAACCAAGCAGGCATTGTAAAAACATGGTATGTTTCAAATTTCACTCAATTTGAATCAGTAGTTTAAGAATTATAACGAGTAAAAGTTCCTTAATTTTGTCACTCACTGACTGACCGATCATCAAAAGTCTAAGGCACTTCTAGCAGACATAGAAGCTTCAAATTTAGAATACGAGTGTATGAATCAAAGAAAAACTAAAATATTTTTCAATTTCGGTCCAGTTTTCTATGTAGATACATAAACTGCATAAATAACTTTGTAATCCCATATATTTATATGGGATTACAAAGTTACATTTACACTTAATTATTCAGTGTACCTGTATATAATTATGTATAATATAATGGAACAATAGGTGTAGATAGGTATCTAGATATAATTATGTTCAAAGGTAACTTGTAAAATGGTCAACGGAATAAAAAAGCCAGAGAGAGGGCTTTAAGAAAATTCGTTGTTGGTATACAGAAAGTAGAAGGCACCGAAAAGGAAAAAGTAGGTCTATCTACAAAAAGAAATGAGATCCCATAAAAACAATACCTGTTAAAAAAACCAAGTCTCGCAACTCAGTTCTTCTACCGTAAAAAGTTGTGAGATCCATGTAATAAATACCAAGTCGGTTATTCGTTTATTCAGTCCCTACTTAAGGGACCTTCTGTCTTAAGTTGTTACGTAATTATCTAACCTAACAACATCTTATAGTGACCATATCAATATTAAAATTCTTTAACGTTTTAAATAAATAGATTGACTAGGTAATCGCAAAAACAATCTAATTTATATATGTATGTATGTATTACTTGTGAGATATATTATGTTTTCATGCGATAGCCGAGTCAATCTATTTATTTAAAACGTTAAAGATTTTTAATATTGATATGGTCACTGTAAGATGTTGTTAGGTTAGATAATTACGTAACAACTTAAGACAGGAGGTCCCTTAAGTATGGACTGAATAAACGAATAACCGACTTGGTACTACATGGATCTCACAACTTTTTACGGTAGAAGAACTGAGTTGCGAGACTTGGTTTTTTTAACAAGTATTGTTTTTATGGGATAATATTAGTAAGATGTAGAGCACTCACAAATAATGCACCCTGCTACGAATGAAAAAAAGTTTAAACAAACCCACAAACAAATTTAACCTCTTTATAATATTCCTATAGATGTGATCAAATAATCTTTTTGTTGCATGGTGGAAAACCATATGTATTTGTTTTCATTGTTATTTATATTTAGGACCTTTGATCTCAAAATGTGTGTATTGGATGTTCCTCCTTTTCGCGACAGGCTTTTTTTAGGGTCGTGACTCCCCTATGGGAAATTATTTTTGTTTGATGATCACCTTCACCAGTGCCTATTCTTAGCGTCATGGAGTACATGTTATCATAGTCATTTTCAGTCATTTTTACACACTACACACCCGTTTTACTAATTGGCAGAGTGATACTAGGAAAGAACTACACACACACACACATACGCAGTTGCTCTATGTAAAACACTTATTTTACTCAGCTGCATCCAATTAGACTGTAAACCGACCCTAACATACAACCTAACAAGACCTCCATATCTTAAACTAGTACTCACGCGGGGCTTCGCTCCCGTGGATTCTATCACGGTAAAAACATAACTCTCCTTTTTTGCAGTCGCGTAAAGAGTAGCCTATAACCTTCCTCAAGCTACAAGCTACTTCCATACCAAATTGCATACAAATCTACCCAGTACTTTCGAAGATTAGCGCGTTCAAGCAAACAAACAAACAAACAAACTTTTCCGCTTTATAATATTAGTATAGATACGTGGCTTAAGCAGAACTTTAATGTTAGGCTATTAATGTTAACAAAACTGCATACATAATATTTTCGCCTAAGAACAAAAAGATTCCTGTTTTCCCTCCTCTTATGGTAGATGGCCAACAATTGTTGAGATCAAACCATGAGAAATACCTGGGCCTGATCCTGGATAGTAGACTAACATTCAGACCACACATCGATTACGTAAGAAACAGATTGATTCCGTTGACTGGAGCTTGGCGTAAGAGGTATTCCTCGAAGCGCTACCATTTTGAAGCGCACCTAATGAAGCGCTCCTTTTTTATTCCTCGGAGCGCTCCTTTTAGTAGCGCTCCCGATACCATGTTATCGGAAAAGGAGCGCTCCGAGGAATACCTCTGGCGTAATATTGCTGAATGTGTGCCATATCGACTACGCTACACTATATATAACACACTAATCAAACCCCACCTAGACTATTTAATACAAGTATGGGGACAAGCTGCTATTACACATCTATATGACCTACAAGTAACACAAAATAAAGTAATTAGAACTGTTCAATTACAATTACTTAACACCTACAAAAGAACTTTACGCTAAAACTAATCTATTTAACCTACAAAAAGCATAGAACTACCTTCGATTAGAACACTGTACGGAAGAAGAACAATTCAGTTTGAGGGAGCGCAGCTGTACAATAAGTTACCAAAAGAAATACGGGACTCCACATCAATAAATATATTTCAAAATAGGTTAAAGTTGTATTTGGCTAACCAGCAGCAATAGGCTACTTACAAAATGTACTCGATAGATCGAACGACAATGTTTATATTTAAGATTTTTTTTTAATGTTAAGTTTCTCATATTTAAGTGAACTTTCTATGTTCTTTTTGAGAAATAAATTTCTTTAAACCGAACATAATTGGGTAATGGTTAAGCAAATGACGATGACACGTATCTTACTAAATGATATAAAATAATAGATGAAAAAGTTTAGATTGATATTTGCATGTTTATTGCGCAATCACATCAAAACAACTAAACAGATCTGATTCGAATTTGGTATGTAGACAGCTGAAATCATGGCACAGATAAGAAATTTTTTTATCTCAGAATTTCCACGGCGTTGTAATATTCGTGAGGAAAATCGCGTAGATAACGACCTCATGTGAACAAAATCGCGTGTAAACTGTTAGTGGCAGAATAAAATACGAAATTCAACACGTGTTGGTATTATATGTATGATCAAAGAATCTTTACCTGGGATACGATCGGTATTTGTTTTCATTGTTATGTATGTATAAACGATCTTTGATCTCAACATATAAGGACTGTCTAGTTGATCTAGTGATCGCAAGCGCCAGGTCTCGAGTTCGATAACCTGGATGGACAAAAATGTTACTGGGTTTTCTGATTAAAAATTTAAAGCTTAGAGTTAGTGAGTCAGCGGTGTGATAACCCGTATCTCGAAAAGCATGTGAAGTCTTTGGTCGTGCGCCTCATCTCTTTTTGGTCGTGTTGGATTGCCGTAACATCGAGCTATGAGGGTTAAGGTACAGAAATTGCACCTGTATCTACACAGTGCACATACTGCACTATAATATTACATGAACTGTTGGCTAATTTTAGCATTCAAATAGACCGGCCGAATCTGATTACACAATTTAATATATATTTCTTAACTCATTCATGCATTGTACGGGCATAAGCCTATACATATACTGTTTACTGTTTAATATTGAGAGAGAGTAGGAAATGACTGTTACTGTTAACTGTTTAATTAATTATTAATAAAATAAATTATTATATTCTAAATACAAATATTATAAAACTGTTGTAGACTGTTAAATTTACTGTTGACTCTTACGAGTGTTAAAACTGTTGTGCGCGGTCGACCTGAACCGAGAGAGTGACGCACTCTCGTACGTGATGGTACGAGATTTAATAAATTAACAAAATAATTAACAAAATTATAATTATCTGTGTCGAGGTCCAATGTGCGGTTGCTAACCGTACATGCATTCTTCTTCATTCACAGAAATTCAAACATACGGACAGTCTCGTCTTATTGTGTACTGCGTGGTATAACGCAATAAAGACCTATATTATGGATACATTGTAAAAAATAATGATATTTTGAAAAGAGTAACTATAGAGTCTCTTGCCGGTCCTTCTCTGTAGTAAAAGACCAATTTCTTCTGACGTTTTATAAGTGCCCATTTAAGCCTATGTGAAATAATATATTTTGATTTTGAGTGAGATTTACACGTTTTTCACGTATTAACCATGCGGTTTTTATACCATCTTAAGATGAAAACATAAACAAACCTTTTTTATAGCACTTCTTAATAAATATTCGCGACAAAACACAGGCCTGTTGGTCTAGTGGTCAGTGGCCCTGACTGCTATGCGCAAGGTCGTGGGTTCAATTCCCACCCAGGACAAACGTTTGTGTGATGAGCACGATCATTTGTTCTTTGCCTGAGTGTAATTTATCTATAATATGTATGTATTTTTTTTTTTTTATTTTTTTATTTAGAATAGGTTCGCGTTTGACCACCATCTCACCTGATGGTAAGTGATGATGTGGTCGAAGATGGAGCACGCTTACCCAAAAGTAACCTATTCACTCTTGACTTAAAGACTCCTAGGTTATAGCTATCGGGAAACACAGACTCCGGCAGGGAATTCCACTCCTTAGCCGTACGCACAATGAAGGTATTCCCAAAACGTTTGGTGCGTATGGGTGGGATGTCCACCATGTAACGATGGCGCTTCGCCGTTTGTCTCGTAGTCCGATGATGGAACGGGCTTGTTGGAATTAAATTGTGTAATTCCATCGCACACTCCCCGAAATGTAACCGATAAAAAACCGATAGACTTGCAACTCGTCGTCGATGTTCAAGGCTCTGGAGCTTTGAAATATATATGTATGTTTATCAGTTGTCTAGTACTCATAGTACAAGCTCTGCTTAGTTTGGGACTAGATGGCGTTGTGTATGTTGTGGAATATATTATTAAAAAACACCAACCCATTTAATCAACATGCTCCTAAAATCATATTTTATCTGCAATAGTTCAGGCAGCTGTCTCACCGTCAGCGATTAACGAGTAGCTAGTAGAGCTAGAATTGAAAACAAGTTGGTGAGCAACAAAATCAAAAGTATTTTATAATAGAAAAAACTCCACGGTTACTCTTTTCAAAACAATTGATCTTCACAATCTTTTCCTAATGTACTTATAGGTATGAGAAGACTGCGAGCAGCGAGTGTGTAGATCCGATAGTTGTTGTCGCTCAACGACAAACTAGTGGAGCGAGTCCTCGCCGACTGTCTAAGCGACCAACGATTGACTATTATATTTTTTTATTGATTATAGGATTGTGTTTGACCACTATCTGAACTGACAGTAAGCAATGATATGGTTGAAATGAAGAAAAATGAAATGAAATATTTATTTCTTAAATTAGTAATAAATAACACTTTTACACGTCATGTTTTTTGCGTGTTAAGTTTAGTTTAGCTAAATGAGGCTGGCCTAGAAGATGAAGCACAGAAGTTTACCTAGAAATAGGTAACCTATTCAATCTTGACTTAAATATTCTTAGGTTATAGCTATTAAAAAAAACAGACTCCAGGGAATCCTTAGTTGTAAGCACAATGAAAGTATTCCCAAAACATAGTTACATACTCGTTACATCATCGGACTACAAGACAAACGGCGATGCGCCATCGTTACGTAGTGAACATCCCACCCATACGCACAAAACGTTTTGGGAATACTTTCATTGTGCGTACGGCAGTGGAATTCCCTGGCGGAGTCTGTGTTTCCTGATCGCTATAACCTGGAAGTCTTTAAGTCAAGAATGAATAGGTTACTTGTAGGCAAGCGTGCTTCATCTTCGACCACATCATCGCTTACCATCAGGTGAGATGGTGGTCAAACGCGAACCTATTATCAATAAAAAAAAAGATATGCAACTTCTTTGTTTACACGGAATGTTCTATTTTACGATTTTTGAAGCGAGAAAATCTCTGAGAATTTATTCGCCTGCGATGGGGAGGACCAATTTATATCGTACCAGGTGTTGCAATACTCCTTTGTTCCAATTTGCCACTTCCACATTGCGAGAAATCATTGCAGAAGAATATATTGGAAAAAATTTACTCGTAGCCAGCTTTTCTTTGTGACAAATATTTTGTGACTCGAGAAAATGGCGACAATCTATTTCTGTTGGGTGCTTATGGCGCGCGCTATAGCTAGCAAGGTATTGCTGATATTGTATCTGTAGCTTTATATTGAAGTCGTTCCTGATATCATGTTATGATCGACGAGCGTATTTATTTTATACATGCACAAGTTACACGAACACAATATAGTCTTGTATTTTTTTTTTGTGGTTCTTGTGTGTATTTACTTACTGACAAGAGACATCAACCAGTATCTTTACCATGACCACTGTCCAAAATGTGGCAAGAGTTTAAATTATTACGGATGCATAGTTATATAAAACTGAAATCTTTGCCCGCGACTTCATTCGCGTCAGAGGATTTTCCCGCGCAAATCCCAATCCTGTTCGAATTCCCGGATAAAAAACCTCATGCGTTCATTTTACTTATATGTATAAACAGATTATAGGAAATAAAGACCCATCAATCAAAGATCTTAAGTTCTTTACAGATACATACGAGTATATATAGGTTCGACCAACATTTATAATTAAACATAAAAATATAAGACGAAACTAAATAAGGAATATAAAGAATCTTAATATTTAAACTAATCTAAATAATTTAATTAATAATTAAAATTAATCGTAATACAATATTTAATTTAATCTTTTTTATTTTATTTTATTTGTTACTTTGTAAAATTTATTTAAATTTATGATGTGAAACCAAATATTTGTGCTTCTATAATTATTATTGTATAAAACTAAGAGCTAAGAAATTAAGATCAAGTTGCGGCCTTTTTTTTCTGGGTGGGAAAATCATCGAACAACTTCTCCCGCTCTGGGTTAAGCGGAAGGGAGTGTCAGACTTCTACTGACTAAAAACCCACCCTGTCCCTTCAGCTGCCCGTAAGTTCCGGAGCCACGGTATCTTTTTACTACATTTCCGCGACCTCGGCAGGCTATGGCTTTATGAGGCCCCGTCACTAATGCAGACGGCTCCTTTAGGCGCGCGTGGAACACGACGCGCCGCCGACCCGGGCCTGGTCTTTGGCAGACGGTGAGCTACCCCTGCTCGCCGTCCGCAAGCCCGCGTCTACGGTGGCCGGAAATCGGCTCGCGATCCCCGACGCTCGGGGCGTCTACCACGACGGCTGGGGCGCGAGGAAGAGAGTTGCCTCCCCCTCGCGCGTTCGGCCTCCTCCTTCGCTAGCATGACTGCTTCGCAGAAGGAGGCGACCGCATCCCATTCCCTCTCGCTGCGCACCGTGGTCTGAACCAGAGCAGGGCGCGAGAGGTCGCTGCCGCCGACCGCCTCTACGAGGACACGGCGGTGCTCCGCCCAAGCAGGGCATACCTCGACCGTATGCTCCACCGTGTCCTCCAGGTGGTCCTCACAATGACGACACCCGGGTGTGTCCGCTGAATCCGAAACAGGTACCTCCCGAAACAGCCATGTCCGGTCAGCACCTGCGTCAGGCGGAAGGTGAGGACGCCATGGCCTCTCTCCAGCCACTCCTCAAAGAGGCGACTTTTCGCCGCGATTGCGGCGTGCCCAGCCTTCGGTTGCGACAGCCGCTCTTTCCATGCTGCCGTGAATCAAGTTGGGGCCTAGCATCTTTAACACAAGTTGTTTTTAACAACTTAACAAGTGTGCTAGTGGTACCAAACTATTATTCTGTTCACAGTTTTGTTACATATTCTTTTTTATAAAAATATAGTGTATTGTATTGTAAGTGAATACCAATGTAATTCTTTTAAGAAATAAACATCTTAAAAGAATCGTGACAAAAATAAAGAATGTTGTTAAAAATTATATATATATATTATATATAATAATAAGAGCCAGGGAAATAAAGTATATAATATATACTTTATTTCCCTGGCTCTGTATTTTCTAAGTAATATATTTCGGGACAAAAATACCCCAAGCCACAATAACCTTAGCGACAGTGAACTTTCAATCAATGAAGTTTTTTTTTCGAATCGATCGCGTCGCCCAGGCTACAATCTCATCCTCCTCATCAATCAAGTAAAATAACAAACAATTTTATTATTTTATAGTAGGTATTTGTGCCAAGAAATAGATAAAGAGACGCGTCTCCTTGCCTATTACTGGAATTCAGATTGAGCCCTCTTAAGCGTAATGACTGGTTCTAAACGGTGCGAGAGAAGAATGTCTGAGCTTGTGTGAGGCATTTCAGCAGATACCTACATAAAAGTGAAATACCAGTCACTGATTAATCACGAAATCTCAGAAAATACAAGCAGTAGGGCTCTCAAATTTTGCATGGGAGTTCCTTTTAGTATGTAGATGCTCGCTAAGACAGGATTTTGTGAAATTCCCACGGGATCGGGATTTACACGGGAAAAACTTCCCACGCGACAACTGCTGCGAAATCAGCCGTGTGAAAAAAATAACAAGCTTCTGCCCGTGACTTCGTTCGCATGGGAGGATTTTCCCGCGTAAATCTCAATCCCATGGGAATTCTGGATTGCTCTGTTTTGACGTGAAAGAAGGATACATAAACAAACATACTTACGCATTTATGTTATAATATTAGAATGGATGTTTTAGAAAACGTGTTCATGGTTATGTAGATATATCAGTATATCAAAGTTTATTAATTACATCATTTAGGACACAATTTTGCAACGTTAGTTCAATGTAGCAAATTCGTCAATTAGTAATAATTGATACGGTTAAGTGGAGCATGAAGATTGTGCGAAAAACTGATTTCTATTGGCAAAAAGATTACTGTAAGTCTCTTAATGGACTCACAAATCTTCCGATAAGCTAAAATTTAATATTGGGTATTAACAGAGAACTCAGAGATAAGCCAGAGAATTTTACCAACGTGCAAAGATTGCAAGTTCTGAAGACTAAAATCAAGATACTTTTAAAGTTAAGTTTGTAAAAAATAAACTGCCAAGTACCAGTCTGACTAATGCCAAGGATTCCGTACGACATTTTTTATTTACAATATTAGTATCTTATTGGTTTTACTATTCTGCAAGCTATGCTTTCGATTCAGAAATTATGGAAATGGTTGATATTTTTATCTATTTACTTCCAATAATGAAATAATTATTAATTAAATAATAATAATATAATAATAATTCCAGAAATATCGAAAAGGCTCGTTGACGCTTCCCGCGACCCAAGGGCTGGCTATTTCTTTGGTCAACGGCTAAGCATTGCCATACAACGAGGCAATGCCGCCAGTATCTTAGGTACGTTGCCAGCCGACAGCGTTGAGGATGAATTTTTTGATGCTTTATTGTAGTTTGTATTTTAGTACATCATTTTGTATATTTGTTGTAATTAATTGTTGAAATAAATATATTATATTCTTCCAATAAATACAAAAAGGTCTTTGAAGTAATATGTCACAACTTACCGTCTGAAAAAAAAAACAATTTTCATATTAAAAATTACCTTTCAAATTACGCGTCCATGTGTTGTGTGGCCACAGAATGGCGTAATTTGTACGAAAATGTCAACTATATGAATTGTTCAGTTTCTGAGCCAGTAAACCATGACAGGCAGACCAGTCATCCCATAAGATTTCCAGGTTTCATGCGTATGTTTAGAACCCTAAAACGACTTTACCACGTCTGCCCATTGCAGGTTGGTGGATTTATCTGAAGCTTCAATCTTAGTACATGCCAATTTCTTTCGGTTTTCCTTCACCGTTGTTGACAGTAGTGGTGATGATGACAATTACACAAAGTATTAAGCCGGTTTGAGTTCGAACCTATAACTCGTCAGTCGTGCCTTTAACCAGTAGGCCACCTCTTTGTAGGCATAATATATTTTTACAGAACGTCGTTCGCTTGCCAGCCCCTCAAACAATCGACCTACTTCCAATTAAGCCACCAGCCCCTTTTCCACGGCACAGTCATATCTCCTTCGTATATTCCCTCGTATTATCGATTCTTCGCCGCAGAAAGATTTATGCTGCCATCGGCTTCGGTTGAAATTAATTCGCAAAATTAATTACTGAAAGTTAATTGAATTTCATATTTCCTAGATTTATAACTTCTTGTGCGTTCACTGAAGCATTTCGATATTGAAACGCAAATGAGTTTTTCTTACAAATAACGTTTAGAACTGAGAAGTAATATGAGAGTCGTTGAAATGTGTCTAATAAGTAAGATTACTAATCTATCTATATATACCTTGGATTCAAATAAAAATACACTGTCTAAAATTTCAAAATAACTGTGTGCTTTTCTCAAGTGCTTATTTACACGATATTAAAACAGAAACATTTTATTTTCTCCGTATGTCTGTCTATTTTTCTGTTGGTGCGGGCTTATCTAAGCAAGGATTGAGCTGATTTCAATAAAAGTTCCACTGGAAGATAGAGTGGGTTATAGGGTACGTATATAGGTTAAGTAAAAGGTTTTATCCTGGAATTACCCATGGGCACATAATCACTGGATCATCGTTGCTCTCAATCTCATATTGTCTTAATAAAAGCACTAATATGCATATAAATCATTATCATATTTAAAGAATAAAAGTGGTAAGACGATAGATGTGAAATTCTTGAAATGCATTAACGTAAATCCACTTACAACGTTCGTATTACAACAAAGCTGTACAAAGTGTACAACCTATCTACACATAATATATGTATGAGTTCACTAGATCTGAAAATAAACCTTTAGGTTTAGTAAAACATAAAAGCGAAATTTTGATAGAGGAGGCAGCTCAACCAGCGGTTTCGGTGTACCTTTTGCTACAAATTTTGGTCGAAAATATTATGTACTCCTAATGTTTTAACGTGAAGCCGGGTACAGGGTACCTGGTCAAAGAGATGCGGTTTTACAATTTTCCGGGCAGTAAATTACTTGATTTCTGAAAAGGCAGTTTGGTTTTAGGTAAATTCTGCGGCCGATTTTAAAATGTGTTCCAGATTAAAGTAGAATAATGGTTGACTGGTAGAGAATGGCTACGGCATTAGTACGGCCTTTAAAAAATAAACTACAGAGTTTTTGCCGGTTGCTCAGCATAGAAGACGACTAATTTTAACCATGTAAGTACATGGTTAAAATTAAAAAAACGTTAGAAGCAAGTGCTTCTGACGTTTTATAAGTAGATACCCATGAAGGCGTATGTGAAATAAATTAATTTTGATTTAATTTGATTTGAAAGTAGGCAACTCCGTCACGATATGAGTTGCTTTAATATAAAGCATTTATATAAAGCATCTTGCATATCTTGTTTAAGGCCGTGCGCGCACTGCCTGCGGTGGCCGCAATTCCGGTAGTTCTACCGCACCGGTAGACTGACCGCAGTGCGCGCACTTCTATGACACTCCATACTTCACAAATTTTGCGGTGCGGTAGAACTACCGGAATTGCGGCCACCGCAAGGCAGTGCGCGCACGGCCTAAGTGTTCGCCAAGTATAATTGAGCTTTGGGTTAACAGCTTATCTAATAGATATTATCTAATCTATATCTGTAAACATCGAAAAACAATGGATCAGTTATTTATTTCGGAATACATAGTTCGTCGCTTGTATATTAATTCTGTTCACCGAGTTTGTTTTTAGTATTACAGGATCAAAGTAAATTCAAGAGACCACAGTGTTGTCTTATTACGTCATTGTTCTCCGTTGATATACCTTAATCAATTTACAACTCAAACATCCCGTTTAGATGCTCCGATATCAATCAATAGTCAACAGCCCTAGGTTTGACAGCCAAGCCAATTATTGAACTGATTGTAGATAGGTACGTTATATTAGATGAAATGCTGAATTGTTACCAACCGCGTTTCGACTCGAAGCAAATACTGTGAAATAGATCTCATCGTAAGAATTTGAATTATTCTCATTAGAAATTATAACGGGATATTTAACATAAGTAATTACTGTTTTGAAAAGATCGCAAAAAACGTACGAGGAAGAGGGTATACCAATTTGACTGCTCATAATCATTTAACCGAAATTATTTCAGTTTATCCTATGATGGCACTTACGTGCCGAAATATTGGAAACTCGAAACAATAATTACACATGGCAAATATCCCTTTTTAGGTTTTAATGATACTGTTAGTGACCATGTCTGTTTAAAAACTTGTATTTTAAATATTAATTCACAAGTAACCTGCGGTTTTGCTCACGTCTAAAGACCTGCATCTAGTTTTCCAGTTTCCAAAATCAATTATTGCCTACCCAGACTTAATGGCTATGTAAGAAAAAGTTTCATTCAGGTTTGACGAGTAGTTCTGGAGATTAGCATACATAAACAGATAAAAACATACATATTACCATTTTTAATCTATAACTGTTTCTTAACTCCCCTCAATAATTTTTAGTAAACATATTGGTGTATTCCCGTTGTCCCCGTAGTCCGTGACCCCGTTAAAGGGGACAAAGGGAATTTAATAAAATAATTAAAATTACTTCCCGTTGTCCCCGTAAGTTGTCTCCGTTAATTTCTTGTAATATATGCTTTTCAAATTATGCCCGTTGTCCAATGTGAGGACACAGTTTTTACTGTTTAATTTTGTAGGTATGTGTATTGATATGTAGGTATTATTATTGTTTATTTAAAAAAAATCATGCGTATCACTTACTAGTAATGTACCTAAAAGACTAAGACTCAACTTCAGTCCTAGGTAAAAGCTATAAAAGCTAAAAATAGATCTTACTGACTATGTTATATGGAAAGGTCTGGTTGAATCATGACAAGTGTAAACATTATGTAAGTACTTAGATCCTTACTCGTAGGGAAAATTGCGCATGTTTGGGTAATGCTAGCAACTTATACGTGTATTTCAGTTGATAGGTACTTAATGCGGCCACATAAGTAGTATAGGTACGCTAAAGTTGAAAAAAATATCAGTATGATTTTTTATTTAAACATTATCATATTAATAGATTCTTTTTCCTATAATTTCCTTGTTCCTGCGCTGGTATTAACTGCATTACAGGAGTCAGTTTATTCCCCGAGGCAATAGGTTAAATAGATTATGTCAATAACATAAAAAAACATGACTCTACACTTGGAATTTCTCCTGTATCGTCAGCGAATTTTTGCTAACACCCAGACCCGGTATAACTATTTGTAGTCCTTACAAACATTTTGTCCGCTACGAGAACGGAACCTACGACACGCATCGTAGCAGCTAATTGCTCAACTACAGCGCCAAGATTATGATCAAGAGTTTGATTGATCAAACTCTTGATCATAATCTCTGTGTATCTAATATATTTGAATACGTGGATAAAATTGATATAACAGCAAGGAAGTATTGATTCTTTGGTCAATTAATACTAACTAGCAGTCATCATTGAAATTACTTCCAATCGCTTAGTATCTAAAAAATATGAGCTTCTTTCTCCATATAAACTGTGCAAAATTTTATACTCCTTTCGTACTCCGTCCGCGTTATGTAAAAAGTTATACAACGTTCATATTAATATTATAGAATAAATAACTCACACTCACAAGGCTATACGGTCGCGTGATTTAAAGTTGCCGTAAAATGCAATCTCAATGAAAACGTAAATCCACATCACACACGCCGAGGTTGCAAGGAAAATTGCATAATTAAAGAAAAGCCTTTCAATACTCGTATGTAATGCATGTTCCTGAATAACGTAATAGTCTTTAGAGAGAAACATAACATCGCCATTTTGTGTTATTATGAGGAAAATGTATGGTACCCGTATCACGTTCTTACCGTGTCAACTCGTGACATTTCTTTTTCTAGAACTGTGTAAGGCAGCAGTCCCACCGCGCTGGCGAGGAAGCGATATTTCATACTCAAGATGTGCATTTTTTTTTAAGAAACTAGCTGTGTGCATTGTGTCACATACTTATTGGTAATCTTGTTAATACCTCCAAATAAGCTAAATATGATTGTGTCTGAAATGGGTTCACGGCAATAGTTTAATGGCTGTGTTTTAAACCCACGACCTCTTGATCACAAAGTCGATACTTTAGCCATTAGACTCTTGTTGTGGGAGAATGATGCCTAAACTAATCTGCAAGCTTGTATTTCAGGACACTAGGACTCCGCCTTTCAAAATAAAGTATTGAATTTATTAGTTATGCATACATTCCGTGTAAACAAAAGAGATGTATGTATACATAATCAATCTTTGACTGTTTACACTGCCTGTGAGGACTCGCCCCACTTGTTTCTCATTGAGTGATAAGAGCTCTCAAAGTTACCTAATATTTGCTGAGCGATGCTTGCTTGGCAGTCAGAATTGTCGCCGAAAAACCAACCAGGTGATAGCCTAGCGACAAAACTATTGGAACTTCTCACTCGCTGCTTACTACTCGTCAATCGCCGGCAGTAGGACGAATGCCTTAGTCTTGGACGCAAATGTTCCTCTCCTCGACTCTGTGTATGGTATGTATGAGACATGCATTATATTATTTTTAAATGAAAGAAGGTTGTACCATTCATTTCTTGGCAAAAGAAAGGCAGAGCGCTACTATTTTACGTGATTCTATAAAAACATTCCCGTCTATCATCGTTGTCATTTTTACATTTTTAATCGTCATCCCGTAGTCAGGAAATCTGCCACCAATCTTGCAAATGGGTATCATGTTAGTCGGCTACTGGCTTGTGGAGGTACTGGTAGCACTAAGCTTCATTCGTTAGACCGAAAGCTGACTCCGACATAATTGAGCAGATGATGTCACCATGAAAACGCAAAATATCGAGTGCTCTAAAGGATTTTTCTTTGAATGAAATTAGAATATGACCGTAATCAAGTGCCAATTATTCTCGTAATCTAAATATATTGTACATTGTCGGCACTTAGGTTTTTATTTATTTACTAGCTTTTGCCCGCGACTTCGTCCGCGTGGAATAGTTACTTTGGGCTAACGTTAAATTTAACCCCGATTTTGAAGCATTCTTCATTGGCGCTCCGCTCCTATTGGCCTTAGCGTAATGATATATAGCCTATAGCCTTTCTCTATAAATTGACTATTTAATTAAAAATTAAATATTTAATATTTTATTAGTATAGATAGCTGTTGCTCGCGACTTCGTCCGCGTTTCCGTCGTTTTTCGTAAAAAGTAGCCTATGTCCTTCCTCACGGTTCAGTGATTTTGATGTAACAGACAGATTAACTTTCGTAATTTAGTAGGAAAATATAATATGTCAGTCTATAATACTGTTGAAAAATATCGCAATGCGGAACCGCACAATATTATTGTTAATAGCTGTGCCCGCGACTCCGTCAGCGTGTAACTCCTTATGTGTTATTAAGTTAATGTATTGGTAATATTGTTTAAATCACGTTCACATGAGGCTTAAGTACCTATAGAACGAAAATACTTCAGCGCAAAGCTTCCGGGTAAACTATGTTGAAAGTTGACCCGTCCGGCACGTGAACATAAAGATTTCTAGAACTGCTAACCCGGGAAAGAGCGACGTACAACTGACCATGCGAGAAACAACTGACACCGAGATCTACTCCAGCAACACGAAAAGTCTGCCCTTGAACCTTATTAATTGTCATTGCATAACACACCGATACTGGGTATTGCGTTCTTTTAAATTCGAATGGAAAATTATTTGGTATTATGGCAATTCTGGGAATAAAGACGGTTTCTCCTGCACCGCAACCTGTTAAAATTTGAGCCTCGATTATATTTTGTTGCAACTGGGTGAAAATAAAACTAATATAAAAAAAGTGAACGTAAATTAGCCTAAACTTACCTATCGTTATACTAAAATAACTAATACCTATTTTATAAAATAACAACAAAAGGAATCTAAAAATAAATTATCAATGACTAAAAGTCGCGCTGATAAGCACGGTTTGTTAATATCTGTCTTATAAGTATTGTCCAATATATGAAAGTACTCTGTGGTATTGTCTGTCAATAAGGTCGAACGCTCTGAATGTCTATTCGGATCAACCATACTTTTCCTATCTCAATGGGATCAACAGGCAAAAATTGTATGATTTTTTTTGGGATTTTATGACCTGGTAACTGGACCTTTAGGTCAAATCTTATTTTAAAAAATTGTATGAAGCCCGCACTTTTTTTTTAGATAGGGCCTCTCGTAGTTCAGCACACTATGGCTGGTCACTACTCAACCGCGAACCTCGCGCTCGGACACCCCGCCTTTTTAGGGTTCCGTAGCCGAATGGCAAAACACGGAACCCTTATAGTTTCGATATGTCTGTCTGTCTGTCTGTCTGTCCGTCCGTCCGTCCGTATGTCACAGCCATTTTATTCCGAAACTACTAAGACTATACATGTGAAACTTAGTAGGTAGATGTATTCTATGAACAGCTTTCCGATTTTAAGACAAAAATTAAAAAATATTTAAAATAAAGGGGGATCCCCATACATGGAACTAAAACTGAAAATATTTTTTTTCATGAAACCTATGCGTGTGTGGTACTTATAGACAGGTCTTTAAAAATGATATAAGGGTTTCTAAAGCCACTTTTTCATAAAGTCAATCGTTTAAAAGATATAAGCTTCCAAAGTGGTAAAATGTCCCCCCCTCCCTCTAACTTCTATAATAATGGAGTGAAAAATCTAAAAAAAATATATATGTCTGTAGATCCTAATGTAAACTTTCAACCAACATTGGTTTGAACGAAATCGGGTAAGCAGTTTTGAGATACAGCATATTTTCTAAAACCGCAAATATAACTTTGTAATTCATACAAACACTATGAACAACAAAGTTATCTAGCGTAGTTGTAAAAATGCAAATAAGCTGGTTTCTAGAAATTTTAAAGGTTTTTAGGAACCCTTCATGGGCGAGTTTGGCTCGCACTTGGCCAATCGAGACGCGTTGAGCGCGACGACCGATTCTCAAAAATAATCCTTATAGCATGATTCAGTATTCACGCGCGATGGCTTATTATTAGCGTATTTCATGCATAACTTTGGTGTTTCTATACCGATTTATATGATTCTGTTTTATGGAATAGTTAATAATGTTAACTTTTTCAATTAGGGGTGACTGAGAGTGTTATAAACGTAAGAGTAGACAAATATTATAATCAGAAAGCTCCGAACTGCTAAGCTATCGGGAGTTACACGTGTTATTGTGAGTCAACCATAAAAGATAGACATATGCTTTCGTGGGATATTTTTTATATAATTTTAAGGAGAACATTTCCGTCATAAATGATTTCTGTGTAGCTTTAACCATTAAGGTTGCACACGCGACGGAAGCTTAAAAAATGGAGTAACTTCTCCCGTTTTTCCAACATTTCCCTTCACTGCTCTGCTCCTATTGATTGTAGCGTGATGAAAAGTATACTATAACCTGCTCAGGAGTATGAATATTAATTGTACCAAGTTTCGTTAAAATCCGTCGAGTAGTTTTTGTTTCTATAACGGTTATACAGACAGACAGACAGACAGACAGACAGACAGACAGACAGACAGACAAAAATTTTACTGATTGCATTTTTGGTATCGGTATCGATCCCTAATCACCCCCTGATAGTTATTTTGTAAATATATTTAATGTACAGAATTGACCTCTCTACAGATTTATTATAAGTATAGATTTATTTATTTATCATCATACAATTATCATTACAGGCTTATCACCTAATGCGATAATGTAGTCAACTTTCATACATATTTAAGAATTACAGCTAAACAATTATTATTACTATATTATTATTATTATAATGTAAAAGTAACAGCTTTCGATCTTTGTACTTGGTTACTAAGTATAAGTACACTCTCCATGTCTACATCACAACAGGACCGTAACATATCTCATAGAGAGCTCTCACTATGAACCCACCCAGAGTACAACAAAATAAGTCTATGCCTTCTGCTATATTGTTGAAAATACGGATTGCGCGCGTAAACGGCGCCTCATTCACCAGCTTAGTGCGGCCGGCGCACAGACGGGTATTTTGCAGTCCTAACCGGGCGAAATTAGTAAAAACAAATTCCAACACAAAAGCAAAAATGAATACTGGTCAGCGAGCCTGGTAGCTGCTGAACAATAGACGACCCTTTCCAGGCTCGTGCACCTTCGCCAATCAGCCACAAATCAGTTGGAACTTGATCGTTGTCGCATACGCTCGCGTCAGTTACGGGCTACATTAAAAACGTACCGTGTTTGAGACCTCACTGCTTTTTTATCTTGAGTTATTCAATCAAAACTACTATGGATTATCATAATACAGGTAAGAACAGTTTTATTTATTACAATTCACTAACGTTTACACGTATTTGTAAGGTTCAAAATCAATTTATAATTGTCACGATTTTTTAAGCAGTTTTTATCTGGATTGTACATTTCAAAATGATTATACTTATCTTTCCGAGTGCTTCCGAGTAACGATTTCTGTTGTAACGCATGACATAAACTGTCAGGTGATAGGTATATTACGAATTGAGTGCTACTTTATGCTACTTTCGACAAAACTTACGCGTTAGTGTTGGTGTTAGTTAAAAAGTATTAACCGTTATTTTCAAGCAAATTATGAAACGTTTTCTTTTTTATTGTTTTAGGGTTACCAGGGGGCTCTAACTACAAAGTTGTATCTAGAGAATACCTGTTCAATAAAATACAATAACGAGAGTTACACACTTTTGACGATAAAGCCGATTATTTGGAACATTACCTTTTATCGTCTGACAACTTTTTGAAGAACAATTAAGGGTTTTGAAACATAATATTTCACATTTCAAAAGTGAATTAAAAAAAGGTGGTTGAAGGCAAAAAATAATATTTCCTAAATTTATTACTGCCAATGCTACGTGGCTTCAAGAAACGTTCGAGATACCTATTGTTTCGCAACCACAAAAGCATGCCGGTCGCCCATCAAAACCTTTTCATGAACACTCTGATAGGAACAAGCGAAAGAAAACCAGTGAACTACGGTCAACTGTTAGTCAAGAAGTGTTAGTACATGCAGCCAAAACTAGCCTAGAGACGACTGGCCATATAAATGCATCCCATTTACTGTCAGAAGTCATGAAGTCACCGAAGCGAGCAAAAAAATACAAACAAGCTTATTCTAAATGTTTGCAAGTCAGTGACACACAATTATCTCCCTTCAAAGCACTATCAATGTTTATTGAAGCTGATCTATGAAGAAAACAATATGAGATCATCAGAAATTACAACAAGAAAATATATTACCCTTGCTATAGCGTAATACAGAAAGAAAAGCAAAAGTGCTATCCACCAAAGTCGTCAATTACTGTGACTGAAACAAGTGCAGAAGTTAATTTGCAAGACCTATTAAATCACACGGTTACTAGGTTGCTTACTTATTTAAAAGAAAATTTAAGTTATTTAACTGAAGAAGAACGTGGTTCATTGGAGCTTATTTATAAGTGGGGTTGTGACGGCTCGCAACAGTCCCAGTTTAAACAGAAAATGCACAATGAACTATGAAGACTCCACTGACTCCAACATTTTCCAAAGCTGTTTAGTACCGCTGCAGTTAAAATATGGGAAAAAAATTGTATGGCAAAATTCGACTCCCTCCTTGCACGTCATTGTAGACCAATGAGAGTTAGGTTTGCTAAAGAATCCACTGACTTGACAAATGAAAAAATCGAATACATATTGTCAAAAATAAAACAACTAGATGACAGTCAATTCATAAATGATGACTTGTCTGTTAATGTTAAGCATACTTTGACATAGCGACAGCTATGTTGTTGCCACCTTCTCCAGAATCTGAAGATGATTCAGATACAGAAACTTCGGAAACAGAAGAGGTTGAAGAAAGCGACAATGAACCCTGGCATTCTTCCTCATCAAATTAGATTTTATATAATTAGTTGATCAATAAAGCCTATTCGAAATCATTAATACTTTTTTATTTTAACATCATAACATTATTTAATTACTTCCACTGAACATCTAATACATCCGCTATAAAGACCTCCCTCAATATCACAATGAACGTTATTTAGCTTCCTGAGTTCCGCACAGAGCTCTGTATAGGTCGTCTGTACATTTTAGTAAGTCCTACCTATACGTTACAACAGAAAAAACTGCACAAATAATTTCGCCCGGCTAGGAATGCGAAATACCCGTCTGTGTGGCGGTAGGTATTCTGTAAGGAACCAATTGTCTTAAAAAAATTGTATAGTTTAGATTTGACTGTTTGATACCAAAATAAAATAGCCCAATCTTATACAAAATTCAAGTTCAGTAAAGTATTCCTAGCTCAATTTGCACGCTCTTCGAACTTGGCTGGATAGCACTATAATGGTCAGGTGTTGAACATTAACAAAGATGGAAGAGCACATTACACAGAGAGAGGGACTTGGAGCAATTGCCATTAGCTCTAATAACACTAACTGTGCAATAGTATTCGTAAATGTCGCGCAGAACGGGATTTATCGGGATAAGTTTCCAAATGGACAAGATAACACTTCCTCGTCACAGTTTCTCGGGAATAAATCGTTTTATTTGCACCTCGGTATATCAATAAGACGTTTTGCATCTTCGTATCCATATAGTGTTAGTAACAATAACTTACAATCAAGTGTTAATTACTTATCAGTCTGTTAATAAAATGGCTCAGAAATGGCGAGTTAAACAACATTTTTCTTTTTATTACGAATGAGCCCGCTCTTGACCTCGATCACACCTGATGGTGAGTGTAAGATGAGGTCTACGATCGAACGGGCGAGCCCAGGAAATGCCTATTCATTTTTGCTTTAAAGGCTGACGGATCATATGTGGCAGGGAACACAGAAGCCGGCAGAGAGTTCCACACCTTGGCTGTGCGCACAATGAATGTTGAAGAAAAGCGCTTAGTACGACAAGACGGTATATCGACCAAGTGTGGATGGTATCCTGCGGTACGTCTGGTTGACCGGTAGTAAAAGGGGGATGAAGGGATTAGGTCGTGGAGCTCCTGCGCACACTCTCCGAAGTACAATCTGTAGAAGATAGACAGGCAAGCAACGTTTCGCCGGTGAGCCAGGCTGTGAATCTTGCCTGCCAGAACCTCGTCACCTATGAGCCTTTTAGCTCTGTGTTCGATCGAGTCAAGTGCAGCTGGCTGGTATTTGGCTGAGCCATCCCACAAGTGACTGAAATCCTTTTTTTTTAAATTATAATAGGTTCGCGTTTGACCACCATCTCACCTGATGGTAAGTGATGATGTGGTCGAAGATGGAGCACGCTTACCTAAAAGTAACCTATTCACTCTTGACTTAAAGACTCCTAGGTTATAGCTATCCTGAAACTATTATTATATTGTACACGCAGGGCATCTAGCGATCCTTTGGAGTACTTGGTCCATAGATTACTCGTGTACATACTCTGACAGTACGACTTAAATAATGTAATTTTTACTTGTTCTGTACATCGAGCAAATCTACGAACCAACATGTTATTCCGGACAGCTAGTGCCCTGCGCTCTCTATCAATATCAACATTGTCTTTAAGGTCGTTGGCAAGGTATATGCTTATGGCTAAATAATAAGTCGCACGGGTAAATTTTCAAGGTTAAGCAATGCTTGCTGAGGTGAATTTGTGGATGGGTGACCATCTTACTAATATTATAAATGCGAAAAATTATGAGTATTAATGTTTATTACTCTTTCACGCAAAAACTCCAACTTCTAAATGAAATTTGGTAAATAGATAGTTGACATCCTGGAAAAACACGTAGGTACTAGGCTACTTTATATCCTTTTTTTAAATTCAGAATGAGCTTACTCTTGACCTCGACCTCGCATGATGGTAAGCGATAGATGAGGTCTGCGATGGAACGAGCGAGCCCAGACGATGCCTGTTTACTCTTGCTTTAAAGGTTGAAAGGTCATAAGTGGCAGGGAACACAGAAGCCGGCAGAGAATTCCACAGCTTGGCTGTGCGCACAATAAATGTAGAGGAGCGCTTGGTATGACAAGACGGTATATCAACCAAGTGTGAATGGTATCCAGCCTTGCGTCTGGTAGACCGGTAGTGAAAGGGAGATGGAGGAATCAGGTCATGGAGCTCCTGCGCACACTCCCCGAAGTACAATCTGTAGAAAACCGACAGGCAAGCAACGGTTCGCCGATGAGCCAGGTTATGAAGCTTGCCCGATACCACTCTTCACCTTTACATGGGAAAACTCTTCCACGTGAACGAACAAGAAACTAGTCTTAACAAATCAGGATTCTTCCGTGCCTCGAGAAGCACGTTTAGTCCCAGTAGTTATTTGTACATTTTTGACAGTTGTTACAGGGAGTCAGAAACCAGAAAATCTGATACAAGTCTTGCTTAGTGGTATCGTGGTACCCATTTACTGGGTTTTAGAGGTCAGATAGACAGTAGCTTTATGTAAAATACTAGTTGTCAGCTGCTCCCGTTAGACTAGAAGGTGATCCTTACATAGTCTCGAAAAAGCTAATCAGAATATGATACTTAACGAAAATTAGTAATGCTGAATTTTTCTGATGAAAGCAACATATTCAAAATTAATTTACTTTCGGGGAGTGTGCGATGGAATTACACAATCTAATTCCGCCAAGCCCGTTCTATCATCGTTCTACGAGACAAACAGCGATGCGCCATCGTTACATGGTGGACATCCCACCCATACGCACAAAACGTTTTGGGAAAACCTTCATTGTGCGTACGGCTAAGGAGTGGAATTCCCTGCTGGAGTCTGTTTCCCGATAGCTACAACCTAGGAGTCTTTAAGTCAAGAGTGAATAGGTTACTTTTAGGTAAGCGTGCTCCATCTTCGACCACATCATCACTTACCATCAGGTGAGATAGTAGTCAAACGCGAACCTATTTTCAATAAAAAAAAGTTTCGCATCCCACTTTGGCTCACAGAAGTTCATGTGTTCAAATAAATCGGTCCAAGAGATTCTGAGAAAATTTTGTTACATTTCTCCTCGAACCAACGGACCCCTAGAAACAAGTTATGAGTATTATCCAAATACAATTATACCAAAACTGTTTACTTTTGAAAAGATCTCAAGAAGCCGTTGCTTTGATCTTCACAGCGTTTGTTCAAACTTTCTATCGGAGATGAAGTCGCGTTTGTTTTAATTTAAGATCTATTTATTTTAAGTTTAAGTAAACAGAGAACATCGGGATTTAAGACACGTGTAGGCAGAGCCTCGTTCGGAATAATAATGAGTGCTAGTAGTATATTTTGTGGAGAAACTTTAGTAGTTTGGTGGAGCTTGGGCATTTAGGCCCGTAACCTTCCCGCCTACAATTTTTTCTGAAGACCAAGCTTATCTCAGACAGGTGAAGAGTGGGTAGACGTGACATGTTTACACAGTCGTATTTTGTTTCGTGGAGGTAAACTTTATTCACGCTCATGGGTAAAAGTGGGATAGTTGCCACACTT
Source organism: Tholera decimalis (assembly GCA_943138885.2). Lineage (NCBI taxonomy): Eukaryota > Metazoa > Arthropoda > Insecta > Lepidoptera > Noctuidae > Tholera > Tholera decimalis. Next base: position 43,058,805 of record OW964558.2, read on the forward strand.
TAAGTAAGTTGCTTTGTATCTCCTGTAAAAAAAAAACTATATATTCAATTTATAAGTTAGGCAGGCACTTAGAAGACTAAAAATCATTGTGTCTCCGATTTTAAGAGTATACGCGAGTTTCGCGGTTCTCTTCATTTTGGAACATATTTTTTCTCATTTAAACATAGAAACAATAACCACAGTCTGCATTTAGGGGTTTATCCATATAAATTTAGGTTTAGGATACACCATTCCAGGAAAAACAGGGTATATATCCCGCAAAAACTTCGTCACGTTTTGCCATTCCATTCAACCGCACAGAGTCGTGCAACACTGTCAGTTAAAATACAGTTGCAGAGTCTTTGAAATGAAATGAAATGAAATGAAATGAAATGAAATGAAATATTTATTTTGTAAATTGGTTATAAATAACACTTTTACACGTCATGTTTTTTTGCGTGTTAAGTTTAGCTAGATGAGGCCGGTATTTCCTAACTGACTACTCTGAGAAGAAACACCGAAACAAACTCAGAGGTCATAGTCTCTTTTAAAGTCCAGACAATTTGTATTTGTATATGAGAAGCATGTAGGTTCATGTCTGTGGTATTCTTTTGAGGAAATAACCACGCAAATTTGAGCGGACCTGTCCAGACAGTGCAAGCATTTGTCAGTTATCGTGTAGCTCAACTTAGAACTTAAGGAGCTCAACAATTTGACGAACAATACCAAAGTAAGGACCTTTGGGTAGGCCACACAAGTACTCAAACTGCTTGACATCATTAAATAAATTATAGTGAAAGCAAAAACAATGAAGAAAGAATAACCTACATCGTCCTCACATTTACAATAATGAAATAATTATATATATATATAAAAAAAAACAACAATATAAAAAAAACAACAAACAAGAACAAAAATTAATAGGTATATACAATACTTGAGAAAGCAAAATTTTAATTAATCAAAAATAAATCATCAATCATAATTTTAAAAAGAAATAAAAAAGGCACACGTATATCACTGGAGCATCTCATTCCCAAGCCTTCTTGTCCTCAATATAATCTTTAACACTGTAAAAAGCTTTCTGACATAGCTTACGTTTTATAAACAATTTGAATTTATGAATACTTAGTTCTTGAATATGGCTAGGAATTTTATTATAAAAACGTATACATTGGCATCTAAACGAACCACCTATTTTTTTCAACCTTGTTTTAGGAATGACATATTTGTCTTTGTTCCTTGTATTTACACTATGAATATCACTGTATTTTTTAAACAGATTAATATTTTTGTGTGCATACAAGAGATTCTCATAAATATACTGAGATGGCACAGTCATAATATTAATCTCTTTAAATTTGTCTCTTAAGGAGTGCTTAGGACTTAATTTATAAATTGCACGAATGGCCCTTTTTTGTAATACAAATATTGTGTGAATGTCGGCAGCATTTCCCCAAAGTAAAATGCCGTATGACATCACACTGTGAAAGTAACTAAAGTAGACTAAACGTGCTGTTTCGATATCAGTTAATCCACGTATTTTTCTAACGGCATATGCTGCAGAACTTAACTTTTTTGACAATTTATCTATATGGGGGCCCCACTGAAGCTTCGCATCCAAAGTTATGCCCAAGAATACTGTGGTATCTTCGGGTTTCAATATTTCGCCCTTTATTGATACACTAGTATTCACTTGTCTAACATGAGGTAACGTAAATTTTAGGCATTTGGTTTTTTTCTCATTAAGAAGAAGATTATTAACATTAAACCAGCTAACTACAGTCGCAAGGGCTCTGTTTACTTCTTCAGTAACCTGCTGTTGACGTTTAATTTTAAATAAAAGAGAAGTATCGTCAGCGAATAACACTATGTCATGATTTTTGATCAGGTACGGCAAATCATTTATATAAATAAGAAACAAAAAGGGACCTAAAATTGAGCCTTGGGGGACCCCCATCTTGACCACAGATCCCGGCGATCTTTTGCCGTTCACATCGACTCTCTGAATCCTTTCACTCAAGTATGAGGTTAAAAGATTCAGAGAGGAGTCCCGGAATCCGTAGTGGTGCAGTTTCCTGATTAATGTCTCATGGGGAACACAGTCAAACGCCTTAGACAAATCGCAAAAAATGCCCAACGCATCGCATTTATCTTCCCATGCATTATAAATGTGTCCTAAAAGTTCAACACCGGCATCAGTTGTTGAACGACCCTTTGTAAAACCAAATTGTTTATTATGTAGCAATTTGTGTTTATTAAAATATCTTTGCATCTGCATTAAAATAATTTTCTCAAAAATTTTACTGAAAGTGGGCAGTACAGAAATAGGTCTATAATTAGTAGGGTCAGATGTACTACCCGATTTAAATAGTGGGATTATTTTACTATATTTCATTAGATCAGGAAACTCACCGCAATCAATACAATTATTAAATATAACAGCTAATGTAGGAGCAATAATGTGTATAATTGACTTAGTAACTTCAACAGAATTACCCCACAGGTCTGCAGTCTTTTTAATATTCAAAGAATTAAAAGTTTTGATGATGTCATTAGAAGTAACATGTTGGAATTTAAACTGGGAACTACAAACTGGCACATTTTTTTTAAGTAATGTTTCTGCAGCAATGGGAGATGATTTTAGCGACTTGGTTGTCGATACGGGAATGTCAGTGAAAAAATTTTCAAATTCTGTGGCGACTTGCGAATCTAATGTTATTATATTATCATCAATAGTGAGGGTGTAATCAATATTTCGGTTGCAAGACCTTCCCGTTTCGCTTTTTATAATATCCCAAGTCGTTTTAATTACATTACTACTATTTTTAATTTTAGAACTCAAGTAGCGAGACTTGGCAATATAACAGACTTTTTTAAATAATTTAGAGTAGTTCTTAACATATAAATTAAATTCTACCGAGTTAGTGTAAGTCCGCTCCTCATAGAGTTCATAAAGCCGATTTCTACTTTTATAAATACCAGTGGTGGCCCAGTCACTGAAAGAAGTGTTACTATTTACTGAAGCAATTTTGGGAATAAATGTGTTATCGAATTGTTGGCAATATATTTTGAAAAAATCATTATAATGTTTATTAGGGTCCTCATTAGTTAACAAACAGGGCATTTTATTTAAGAGTTTAGTTTTGAATGCTTCCAGGCGATATTTAGTTTTTGGATTTACAGTGATATTCTTTTTTAACAAATGATAGATACATAAAATAGTAAGGGATGCGACTCCGAAACTATAGTAATTAAAATCGGGACGTCTTGATCACTGGTATATCTAACCCAGTTTTACCCTATTGATCTATCCGAAGAATTTTGTTATTTGAAAAGTTATTGTTGACTAACTGTGCCCGCGAATTTGTTCACGTAAATCCCGATACCGTGGGAATTCCGGGATAAAAAGGAACCTTTGTGTTGTACCTGGAATTCAGTCATGTACATACATAACTCCATTTATTAACTCATTTACTCGTTGCCCATTGTTAACTCGTTTGTGTTTTACAACTTTATATGTATTGTATTTTCTGTCTGTATATTTTAAAACATGTGTGTGTAAATAAATAAATAAATACGTAATCTCGTGGCGCAGCAGTCGACGAATCAACATCTCCTGATGATGCTCCATGGCGGGGCCAAAAATATGGTTTTTTATTGCATCCCTTTTTCATGTGTATATATTTGCGGGTGGGAGGATGGTGCAGCATACAGCAAGCAAGATTGATCGTCTAGTTCTTGGGCGAATTAACACTAGATTATTTTCTGAAGTATTAGTTTGGTAGGTATGTATTTTCGCAAAGTAATTTCTAAAAAAAAAACTCCATTATAAATCTAAATTAAACTAATACAGTTTAATTTAGATTTATAATGGAGTTTTTGCGTGGAAAAGAAACAAACATACATCCGTCCAACTTCACAAACTTTTGCATTTATAATATTAAGTTAGCGTAGTATAAAGTATGATAATTCGTGTCCAGCTCTGAAACATAAAAGATATTCCTACATGTCACTAAAACTAGGTCAAGATTTCGTACAAAAAAGATATAGTATCTATGAAAAACATGACAATTCTTCATCCATGAGAAAACACAACTTCTAGATTCCCTAACGCGATTTTCCTTATCTTCAATTTAAGTTATGACATTACACAACTCAATCGGTAAAACTCGGTAATTTCCGTCTCACTTCAGATGTCTCTGAACCAGTGAGAAAATATAATAGGTACCCGAATAGGAAGGTAACTTGTTTCTTATTTGGCACTTTAATTTTTGAGGATACAAAACGGAATTGAGGAAGATTGTGTAGTGAATGTAATTAATTTAGTTAATTAGACCCCATTTGGAATTAAAGAGAAAATCAAATTAATATTAACGTATCCTAATTGGAATTTAGTTAAAATACATATTAAATTAATTTGAATCAGGTATAAGAAGGCAAATTAATTTCTTTGATCAAATATACTTATTTTAGATAAGGTCGGATAAAAATTTTTAAAATAGAATTTGTTTTGAATCATATTTTATAAACTCTTTATAAACTCGGCGAATAAAGTCACGGGTTAGAGCTAATGTTACCCAAATGAGTCTCGCAAGAGTCTTGCAATTGACGACTATCCTATTAATATTTATTAAACGGTAGTTTAGATCTTAAAACAATGTAACAGAGTAGGTACATTTTGAGCTTGAATTGACATAGGCATAGTAAAGGCCAACCAAATTAATAAATTTAATAAGTAATTTGAAATATCAACTGACATATCATCTCTGTGTATTCAGACCTCATGGTCTGAACCCACGACCTCGGCGATCCGTGCCGATGCTCTAACCAACTGACCTACCTACTGTGTCCCACGAAAGTACGTTGGTTTCTTAGTGAAAGTTTACATTTAGTTAGCTTTACATGTGCTAAAACATGGTTAAAACAAATAAAAAACAAATTATTGACATTAACTTGACTGTATTTGAATATTCATCACTCATGTCAAATTGTAAACTTATCAGTCCGAGAACAACAAGGATTATTACATTAAACTCGAACTCAACTCTCACACGCAGAGATCAATTTGGAATTACTAAAATTGAAATAAATACTCCTATTTATAAGCACACGCCGAAATACCGATAAAGGACGGCATTCTTTGTAAAAAATAATGATTCGTCAACAGTTGCGTTACCAGATAGGTATAGTGTAATAAAAAAAAGAGAAAGAAAGAATATGCGGGCATTTTGTTATATCAACATTTTTATAATTAATATTTTGTTTTATTAAAATGAATGATGGCGCTGATAATGTAGTTTAAAGTTGGTGAAAGAATGTTTAAATCATGTTCAGTTTTTGTGTTTCCCTATACATAGACCCACACTGCTCCTTGAGTTGCCCTTGTAGTCTGGGGCCGTGGTATCTCGTTGGAACATTCCTCTTTAATATATAACATGTAATTTAAAGGGTATATACATACCAAGTGCACGGCTTCTTTGGATGATAACAAACGATATGGCATGGTTTTTGTAATCCTAAGTCTACGTGTGTAGAACTTATTACTAATTCCAATACACTGATACCAGATACCGAATTTTTCAAATTAAGAAGAACGAAAATAATTTTCGTGTTATTGGCAAGTGACGTGGAAAATTATTGACCCTCGTAGTGCTGTGATACGTCTGTTATGATTGCTATTCAAGAAATATATTAAACCAATAATTTGGTATCAATTCTTTGAGTTAGTTATTTTGTGCTAAAACTGTGCATAGAGACTCCATATCAGATGTTGTCTTCAGCCCTTTTGGATAGATATGGGGTTTCCGTTACACATTGTATTAGAGAAGACAAGTTGAACGCAAGTTTTTCTTTACCAGACTTTCCTTAACACTCTTAAACAATTTATCCTTAACAACATTTCCTTATCACCAAAGAGAAATATTTCAAAGGAAACAGTAGGTACTCAGCACGTGGATGCAGCCGCGGGGCAAGTCAGTTAATAAGTTACGCCATTAAAGCCGCCTCAAGAAGTTCTAAGCGATACCGAGGGCCCTCCGACCTGAATAGGTTAATTGATTTATACTTAAATACCCTTGTTGATCTACCCTTTAGAGCTTCGTAGGAAGAACAGGAGTTCCATAATAGTACACTAATTATGCACAAATCCTTTGCAAATGTTGTTCAAAGGAACTTTTAATCAAAAACCGTCAAACCAATCAATTCCTAACATTATTTTTACGAGTGTGTATGCGACATATATGAAAAAACCGGCCAAGTGCGAATTGAGCTCGCGCACGAAGGGTTCTGTACTATACGATTAATAAAATCGAAAATAAAACACGTTTGTTGTATGGGAGCCCCCATTAAATATTTATTTTATTATGTTTTTAGTATTTGTTGTTATAGCGGCAACTGAAATACATCATCTGTGGGAATATCAACTGTCCAGCTATTACGGTTCATGCGAAACAGCTGGTGACAGACAGACAGCGGAGCCTTAGTAATAGGGTCCTGTTTTTGCCATTTGGGTGCGGAACCCTAAAAACTGAAGATATGGTGGCCTGATGCTGTGCAACTGAGCACGTATGATGAATCCATTGGATTCGAGCAAAACCACTGCGCGAAGAATGTTGGATTCTGAAGAAATCAGCTCTCCTTTGGTGAAATTACTGCAAGGCGTTCCAATGCAAAGATAAATAAATAAAAGCGTACTACGTATTGACTTGTGGCTGCTGTACCTATTTCGAACCAGCAGCACGTGTTGATCTTCAAGGTCAAGGAACGCTTGTCGAGTTCGGTTACTGGATGGGTGGGACTTATAGTTAATAAACGTCATTTATGTACCCTTACAGCTCCATAAGAAGAACAGAAGTTCCGTTATGCATTAATAATGCACAAATCTTTATAAAAAAATATTCAAGTGGCGGGAGATTTTGTCTTATAAGTTGTAAGGATTATGTCGTATCCGCAATGTATAAACACAATCATCTGAAAGTCAAATCGAGAAAAAAAATTATATAACCTTCTCCGATTGAACCCCATCAAATACAAGACACTTCACAAAAGTGAAGTATGTACTTATATTATATGTTTAGTGTTTACATTTTTCACATACACAAGTTTTATGTAACGTATAAAAACGGAGGAAATATGTTATTTTATCACTGACAAACAATATTTTATGCATGTAATAACAGGGTGGCTGCTAAACGAGCGTATATGAGCAGTAGTGGGTCATTGGTTACGGTCCTGACTCACGATATGTAAATCACGAGTTTTAATCCTGTCAGGTACACATCCCGCATTGGACCAGCGTGGTGGATTTCGACCCATTCCATCTGAAACTGTAGACTCAATTAAAACTTGATTTATATTGGAGTGAATAAGTTTTTTATGTCTTACTAGTAGATGTTTTAAAGGTACTAGGTTATCTTTAATTGTGAGAGCAGACGTGTAGTTTATCAGGTTCAGGTGGGCCCTCAATCCTCTATGTGAGAACTGAGGGCCCATCTTTACAGTCCATAACTCGGTTATTTGACTTTCACAAAATCTGATTCTAACTTTCACATTTCTTTGGGAATGTTCACTGAATCCTAAGCACATTTTCACAGAGTTTTATCAAAGTGGCCCTCACACCACATGCACATAATTATTCCATTGTTATTGTAGGTTTCAGCGGAAAACCAGTTGTATGTGAATGTTATTAAATGAAGTCTTCCTGGACTAGCTCTTTATACGTTTTTATACTAAATACACATATTTTATTCTATTTCGGTTGATAAGATTTCTTTTTCAATAATTAACTGCATTGATATCGGATTGTGTATTCCGTTAATGTGACATAATTTGTTTCAAAGATGATCTTGTTTTATGAGTGAAAATGCAACAAATTCCGGAACTAATTCTATGGATTTCTATGTATCATTAACATCCTTGCTTATATATCGCCCACTAGTACTTATTTTTGGAATATTATATTTTGAATGTTACTGCTAACCAAATAGTAACACAACTTTCAAGCTCTTATCTTCCCCGGTAAACAACAATACACCATCCCCTAAAATGAAGTCTTCACTTTCCTATGGCTATTTATACAACGTGTAATTTAAAGGGTACAGACATACCAAGTGCATGGCTTTTTTGGATGATAACAAACGATATGGCAAGGTTTTTGTAATCCTAAGTCTACGTGTGTAGGACTTATTACTAATTCCTATACACTGATACCAGAGACCGAATTTTTCAAATTAAGAAGAACGAAAAGAATTATCGTGTTATCAGCAAGTGATGTGGAAAGTTATTGACCCTCGTAGTACTGTGACACGTTTGTTATGATTGGTATTCAATAAATATATGAAACCAATAATTTGATATCAATTCTTTGAGTCAGTTATTTTGTGCTGAAACTGTGCATAGAGACTCCATACCAGATGTTGTCTTCAGCCCTTTTGGATAGATATGGGATTTCCGTTACACGTTGTATAAAACAACCATAAAACAAGTGGTATATCATAAAAAAGCCGTTATCGCGGTTTTATTGGCCCTCCACGAAACCGTTTGTCTTTTGATCTTAACATCATAAAGAAAATGCAAAAGATTGTAGGTATATTGAGAAAGTATGGGAGCTTTTTAGTGATGGTAAGATGTGTAATAGTCGACAATGTTTAGTGATATATTTTGGAGTTAACATAATCTATTCTTATTTCCTTCAAAAATATACAATATAGGTTTATAGTGTACTAGCGATCCGCTCTGACTTGCAATGCAATGTACTCATAATATGCATGTATTATACATATATAAAAACCTTTCTCTTGAATCACTCTATCTAAAACTGCATTAAAATTCGTGGCGTAGTTTAAAAGATCTAAGCGTACAAACAGCGTGAACGACTTTGTTTTATACTAGCTAAATATAAATCACAAAAAATGAGAGTTAGAGTTTGTACTGGGTTAATTATATTACCTTTTTAGTAAAGCAATCCCTGAATTTTATATGAACAATCAGTCAGGCCTTGTAATATATTATACTCGGTTGTAAGTCTGTGTGGTCTACAGGCTTTGTTTTTTATTTTTCATATCTATTATAACACAAAATGTTTTTGGAATCCTTTCATTGTGCGTACAGCTAAAGTAGGCCGTGTGAGTCTGTATATCCTGATAGCTATAACCTGGGGGTCCAAATGGTGCAGGGACGACGTAAAAGTTACATATCGTCGGTTTAATTAATACCAGGCAAGCATATTACTTAGTGTACAATTACACTAAGTCATCACTGCTCTTATTAAGGTTAAGGGAAACATCGTAAGGAAACCGAAGTTTCGAAGAGTCTCATTCATCAATTCACTGGTCCAATCAAAGCTCCAGAGCCTTGAAAATCGACGACGAGTTGCAAGTCTATTGGTTACATTTCGGGGAGTGTACGATGGAATTACACAAACTAATACAGCCAAGCCTGTTCCATCATCGGACTACAAGACAAACGGCGATGCGCCATCGTTACATGGTGGACATCCCACCCATACGCACAAAACGTTTTGGGGATACTTTCATTGTGCGTACGGCTAAGGAGTGGAATTCCCTGTCGGAGACTGTGTTTCTTGATCGCTATAACCTGGGAGTTTTTAAGTCAAGAGTGAATAGGTTACTTCTAGGCAAGCGTGCTCCATCATCGACCACATCATCGCTTACCGTCAGGTGAGATAGTGGTCAAACGCAAGCCTATTATCAATAAAAAAAAGAAAAAAAAAATGGGCCCGCGTGATAGATTACGGCCCATCCCCTCCCATAGAGAAGAGGCCTCTATCCCAGCATTTAGAAAAATATAGGCTGATTATTATGTAAGGTTCTATGGCATATGCTTTGACTTCTGTATCTACTATATGTCATGTAATGTAGATATAACATTATTTAATTATCAAGCTTTCAATTAGGGATTAGAATTTGCAAGTCTTATAATTGCCTACACTTCTGTCGTTGCTGTATTTACAATGACTTCATAAGATACGTTATATTTTGGAAAAATTATCAAATGTCTACTACCGCTCAGGGTGGAGCGCAAGGAATAGTCAGACTTCTATTGGCTACAAACCCAGGGTGGATTTCAGTTGCGCTTGCGTTCCAGGACCGTGGTATCTCATTAGAATATTCCCCCAACCCACTTTTTAATACCAGGTATTATGCTCTCCGTTGTATTCTCTGTTTAAACATACTTTTGATTCCATTTATTACATAAAAAGTTACCAATATTGACACGAAATTGTGGAATATTTGGCATTCATTTATTTTTTTCTGAAATACGTTTCAAGCTTTATAAAGCTTACGCGGAATGTTTCCTCATTTCGGGGAGTGTTTAATTGAATATGAAAAATCCGACGGGCTTCTGATATTGCTATTCGACTTGTTTTTTTTTTGTATTTTCGTCATTTGTGTAAGTGAAGAAAGCTAGAGACAGAATAAAGAGGGACTAGAAGCTAGTGGCTAGAATAATAAAAGCCACATGGGTCCATCTTTAGGGGTAAGCAAAGCTTTTTGAGGTCAGTTCATGGATAGATGACATATCATTCTCCGTGCCTCGAAAAGCACGTTATGTTATTGTCCAGGCTGTCATTTGTAACCTATTCACTCTTGACTTAAAGACCCCCAGGTTATAGCGATCAAGAAACACAGACTCCGGCAGGGAATTCCACTCCTTAGCCGTACGCACAATGAAAGTATTCCCAAAACGTTGTGTGCGTATGGGTGGGATGTCCACCATGTAACGATGACGCATCGCCGTTTGTCTTGTAGTCGGATGATGGAACGGGCTTGGCGGAATTAGATTGTATAATTCCATCACACACTACCCGAAATGTATCCGATAGAAAACCGATAGACTTGCAACTCGACGTCGATGTTCAAGGCTCTGGAGCTTTGACTCAACCAGTGCATTGTTACCAATGAGTCTCTTTATAACAATGAAATGAAAGAATGATGTTTTTTTTTTTGCAGTTAGGTTATAAAATAACACTTTTACTCGTCATTTTTTTCGTAAATGTAAACTAGATGAGGCCGGTGTTTCCTGACTACTCTGAGAAAAAACACCGAAACAAACTCAGAGATCAACGTCTCTTTTAAATCCATAGTGATCAAATCGTATGAAAACCATTTAGGTTTATGTCTGTTGAGCTTTTTTGAGGACAGAATCACATGTACTTGAGCAGGGGATGCATAGCTACATCCCTCTTTCTCACTCGAACGACTCACATTTTAACACGTCATGGTATGGCCCTTGGTTGGACGGGCCTGCATTTATCAGTTATCGGGTAGCTCAACTTAGATTTTTAAGGAGCTCGAACGATTGACGAACAATACCAAAGAATTGGGTAGGCCGTATAAAGTACTCAATCTGCCAGACTGTGCGGTAATTTAATAATATTCGTTGTTTTCTCATATTGTTCACTTTGACAGCCGTTATGGGAAGCCAGCAAATCTGATACTAGACTTGCCAAGGGGTATCATGTTACCCAGCTATAAGATTGAGGAGACTTTAAATAATACTTGGACTCAGCTGCATCCAAAAAATCCAATTCCCCTAATTGCATAATTTGCAATAAAATTGAAGATATCCAGCATTTGCTGATGGAATGTGTTCGGAATAAAGATGAACGCGACTCACTTCTGAACGAGTTTTAAGTTAAACATACTGGATGTAGGACTAGTTCAAAGCATTCTAGCAAACCCAAAATCGAAGGAAGCAAAAGGACTATGTAGTTTAGCATTAATCGTTCAGCAGTGAGGAGCCTAGTATTTTAGTATTACATTATTTATTATATTAATTAGTGGATTGATTATGTTATAAGGTACGATGGGGTTGACATATCCTTATTGGACAAAAACACTAAATAAAAAAAAAAAGACATGTGTGCAATTCACACGTGGTAGAAGTGAAACCTTCAAAAATTTTACTGTAGGTAATACGTTTGCCCATATAAAATTTCCACGACATAAGAAACACTGTATAATGCTTCCTATCTCATTTTCTCCCACGTTAAATCTTATGAATTTATGTGTCTGTCTCTTTTTACTGTCGCTTTTTCGTTTCATGAACTTTCAAATCACAACGATGCTAAAGAAGTTTTCACTTCAAAAAGAATAAAGATATAAAAAAGCTTTTTCATTTAATTATAAATATATCATTCAAAAACTACACTCGTTGTTACTTAATAAACTAAGTAAATATAACATGGAAAACTATTTAAAACAATTCACAACTTTCGAAGCCTTATATGCTAAAGAAGTTTTCACTTCAAAAAGAATAAAGATATAAAAAAGCTTTTTCATTTAATTATAAATATATCATTCAAAAACTACACTCTTTGTTACTTAATAAACTAAGTAAATACAACATGGAAAACTATTTAAAACAATTCACAACTTTCGAAGCCTTATTTACATACTACTGAATAAATATTACACAGACATTAAATTAAAAAACCTCAGTCTTCACAATTATTTTGCTACGGAGTAATTTTAAAAGCCGTCGTAAATATTAAATTCTATGTAGTGTAAACGAAATAATGGACATAAAAGCATGTATACCTAAGGGCGTACAAATGTAAAATATAAAACCAACGTTGTATAAAATGTTCTGTTTATATAAATGTTAACGTAATCTAAATTGAATTATCCTAAAAACTGAAGTTCAAATAATGGAAGAAATCTTGGGCTTGGGTATCAGTGATTCTTTGGCTAAAGATGATGATGACTTTTTTATCCAACTGCACGACGCATTGGAGGATAATGCCATTATCAGACTCTGTTAACGCGCTTAGGAATGCCGGTGGGCTGGCCCGGTTCTGCAGTGCATCAGGAATGATCGCTGATGCACGGATAGGTTTCTTTTTTGGATACTGCGCAAAACTTCGGAACATAAGCTCTTCGGTCCCCTAAGCATGGGCTTGCGGACGGCGAGCAGGGGCAGCTCACCATCCGGTAGCGACCAGGCTCGAGTTGGCGGAGCGTCGTGTTCAACGCGCAGATCAAAGAGCTGTCAGTAGCATTGACGAAGCCGATAGGGCCATTGCCTGCCAGGACTGCGGAAATATTCTCTTGAAACCCCGCGGCCCCGGACCACAAGGTAACAGATGGAATTGGGTGGGTTTTTAGTTAGTAGAAGTCTGACATTTCTTTCTGCTCTAACTAGAGCGAGAGGACTAATTTTATGATTTGATTTTCCCACTAAAAAAAGCATATTAAATAATTGCAAGCAGGCTAAATTGTAATTGTTTAAATCACTACAATGCTATCTCCTGCGGAATGAAGTAATAAATTATTTTAATGTTGCTTTTTGTTTTGTGTGGGATATGTAAATAGTAGATATTAAAATGTGTAGTTTTTAAGTTTCACTAACATTTATGAGCCTTGATTATGTCATAAGCGAATTTAATTATAATGTTTGTTTGCTTATTCCTTTGGCTCCATAGAGAAAAAATGCGTGAGCTGATTTTTATGTCAACCAATATGTTTTTGTCTTACAAGTGTTACTCACAAGATGACTGTAATCAAAATACAAAATGGTGACAACTAGTTCAGCATACAAAAACAGTATACAAAATGGCAACAACTGTTCAGTAACTTTTTTTCACAATATGGCGTATATTGTGAAAAAAAGTTACTGAACAATATTTCGTAGGGTGATTTTCAAATATCTATTGTATTTGAAAATCATCTTTGAGTTTCTATAAATTATGTTTTATTTCGAATGCCATTTTAAAATCTATGGCGATTTAAATTTGATTAACAACCATTCTCACTAAAGTTTGTCGTGATGGTAACAGCTAATTTTGTACTTTTATTGCGATACCTCATCGAAATAAAAGGCTACGTAGATTACACAGAAAATATAACTGCCTAAAATGAACGAAATAAAAAATGACATGTGTTAAAAATCCCACCCAGATCCAGAACAACGGAATCAACCATTACAAACATTTGTTCTGGTGCGGGAAAAGACCCGCGACCGCGAAACAATCGCAAAACAACCAATGTCATTAATAAACCAAAATTTTAAATCTACTTCTACCAATATCCCAAAAGATCATTCTACTAGAACAAAAATGCTAAGTTTAATTTAATCAGCGGTTAAGGTGTGATTATGTTATGCAACATTTTAATATTAATTGAAATTCCAAGACTGTCTTATTCAGACTGGCTTGCTGTTCATCACGATGACTTTACCAGTACAGAAACATCGACCCTCAAATCTGTTAGTCCGCGGTTTCAACGCTAGTTACCAAATGTATGAACACGTCGACATCAGGCACCGCAATTAATTGCAGAACATGCTCGCTAAACAACCACAGAACAGCAACGATGACGAGGAAATACGTCAGCGACGCAAATACCAACGTTTACGTCGAAACGCATTGACGGCAAATCAGAACCCAACCGCAAAAACCATTTCAATAGAAATAATTTGATTAATGATAGGCTCGCATTTGACCATCATCTCATCTGATGGTATGCGATGATGTAGTCGAAGATGAAACACGCTTACCAAGAAGTAACCTATTAACTCTTGACTTAAAGACCCCTAGGTTATAGCTATCAGGAGACAGTCTCCGTCAAGGAATTACACTCCTTAGCTTTATGCAAATGAACGTATTCCCAAAACGTTTTGTGCGTATAGGTGGGATGTCTACCAAGTCATGATGGCGCATTGCTGTTCGTCTTGTAGTTCGATGATGGAACGAAATAGGTCCATTTCCATTTTGCAGTTATACTCTCCATCGCATACTCTCCAAAATGAAAAGTATAGAAATCCGATAGGTTTGCCACACGTCGACGATGTTCAAGGCTTTGGAGTTTTGATCCCACCAGTGCCTCGTGGTTGAGACCAATTAGCATACTATCCTCTCATTGTTCCATGTCCCATGTTTGATTAGTATTACACTGATCAAACATGAGTCACAAATAAATAGGCAAAAAAAAATCCCGTCAGTATTTTTGTTACGATCTTTTTATACACTCGCTTTTCAATTAGTATTCCGACACATATTTCGGTTTTTCGGATTTCAAAATTTGCTTTGTACTGGTCGCGTAAAATAAAAAGTTTTAATAGAAAAAGTTTTCACATTCACAGTTGTTAAATTACTAACGCTTCGAATATTAATTTGTGTGTAGCAACAGATTTTCAATTTCAGTTGCATCTGATCTTGTGTAAAAAGAACACGGGGAATAGTATCGGTTTTTTAAGATGCTAGGTTCTGCTAATTAAGATACGGTTTATTAATTTTTCTTATATAAGCATGTTGTTTAAAACAATTTGAAAAAAAAAAATATACGAACAATTTAACCTAAACTAAAATGTATATTCTTGCGTAAAGTTGAAGTGCTTGTCTGTGACTTAAAAATAACGGTGATTTCTAAAGTGCTTGTAGTTTTATTTTTATATATTATTTATTGTCTGTGTGTCTTTTTGTTTGTAAGGGCTAATCTCTCAAACAACTTAACCAATTTTACTGGAAGATACAGTTTAAATAGCAACATAATATATCCTACTTTCGTTTACCCAAAAATTCTAACGTGATCAGAATTTACGAGGAAAAAACAGTATAAATAATATTGATTTAAAAGTAAACGAAGTCGATGGCATAGTTGGTAAAAAAAATCGTCGTCAACGGTGACGGCAGGTAAAGTGGCCAACAGACTATAGCGGCATTGCCTTCTATTGTTAACATATTGACAAAATACTAATAAGTACTTAGTCAATATGTTAACCTCTATAGCCCCGCTGGCACAAAAACGTGGCAGTAAACCAGTATTAGTTGAGCCCCGCTGGCAACAAATTTGTGTGCCAGCGGGGCTCAACTAATAGTTGACGTAAATAATGGCGGTCCTTGAGAGGTTAATAATAGAAGTTATACCTAACTGATCTATGATTATTTACATTTATCATTAGTTTTGGATGAAAACCAGCGTCGGACATTTTGCTGAAAAAAGTTGTCGTTTTCTCTGTGCTTAGAAGAAAGTTTTTTGTTGTTTTTCTCTAACTTGTTCTGGTTTTGTGGCATGGGCCAAATAAATATTTAATTCTTCCTTTTTATTATATGCTATTACTATTTATGTATCATAATTACGAGATGATAAGATCATTATGTTTTTATTTAACCAACGTAACTCAACTAGATAATAAAACCCTTCTCAAATCAAATCAAAAGTATTTTATTTCATACTAGTACTCACGCGGGGCTTCACTCCCGTGGATTCTATCATGGTAAAAACATAACTCTCCTTTTTTGCAGTCGCGTAAAAGTAGCCTATAACCTTCCCCAAGCTTCAAGCTACTTCCATACCAAATTGCATCCAAATCCACCCAGTACTTTCGAAGATTAGCGCGTTCAAGCAAACAAACAAACAAACTTTTCCGCTTTATAATATTAGTATAGATAATATGCCTACATGGGCACTTTAAATAGTCACGGCTCGGATTGGTCATTTCCCATGGAGAAGAACCAGCAAGAAACTAGACGAGAAGGTACTTACTTTTTTAAATAAAAAAATGATTTTACAATCTTTGCAAAGTACAGTCTTTATAGGTATGAGAGGACAGTATAGACTTATTAACATAATACAATCTAAAACTAATCCAAGTGCAATGACGTATTATAATAGACGCGTCATATTCCCACAAAACACCTCTCAAAAACGGCACGAAACACACACATAGAGAATTACTATCTAATACGTGTAAAGAAAGGGACAGAAAATAAATGCCATCTTTAGGTACACCTGATGTTAGAGAGAGATGAATATACATCTTTAGTTAACAACCTCCCCTAACGTCACGTGACTGACTTCATTCATACGCTAGCCGCCATTAGCCGTGTAGAAAAATTAAAATAAAAAATGTATTTCTGTTGATATTTACCTATGAAATGACACATTTTGACCTCTCACGGAAGCAGTATAATTAGTGCAACGTCTGAAAACACACAAAGGCATGCTTTTTTCCTAATTTTCTTTTAAAACATATTTTTTTCTTAAGATGTGTAGTGTAGCAATCGCGACACAGGTTCATGCGTAACTAAAAAGACACGAGGCACTTACCTTGATTTCAACTTGCCATTTTAGAGCGCGGACAACGTATCTATAGTTTATTATATATCTTTGTCCAAGTGTGTATAGTATATTTACATTAATATTAAAAATGAGCTTTACAAAACAAACAAGAAATAACAAAAAGAACATACAACAACAAACACACAAAAAATGGACGATGCAACAAGTTCCTCATAATTGTAAATATTATATTTTATTTTATCTAAATTTGTAAACAGTGCAATCTACGTCAAAAAATCATGTTAATTTTCTGCAATGCAGATTTTAGCTGGCAGAACATATTCACAACAATGACAAAACACTTCAGAACAAATGCCAAACAAAACTCATAATAACTACCCCATCAAGGAAATGTGAACATTAGGTAAAGTAATTAACGCAGCAAGGTGACAGGCGTGGCCCCGACAAAATATGAATGTGGCTCGTTAATCAACCACCATTGAAGGGCTGCGGAATATACGAGGGTTTGCTCGCAATTTGTCTGTTCAGGTTACTAAGGCATAATCAATATTGTGAATTATTGCCAAGGGTACCTTAAGGTATTAGCAGTACCCGGCCCTGGTTTGGGTCATGGTGCGGGGCGAGGGGGAATGGGATGCAGTCGCCTAGTTCTGCGATGCAGTTATGTTAACGAAGGAGGAGTTTGAACGCGTGAAGGAGAGATCACTGTCTTCCTCATGCCCCAGCGCGGGTGACGCCCCGGTCAGGGATCGAGTGCCGATTTCCGGTCACCGCAGACGCGGGCCTGCGGACGGCGGGCAGGGGTAGCTCTATCGCAGCATTGACGGGCCCTGGAACTCAAGGGCAACTGAAACAGCAGGGTGAGTTTTTAGTCAGTAGAAGTCTGACCCTCCCTTCCGCTCTACCCAGAGCGAGAGGAATCAATTGATGATTTTCCACCCAAAAAAAAGGTATTTAGCACTCAGTGAAGATGGTACGATTGCGGGAATGTTCTTCCGAGATACCGCGGCCCTGTAACGCCAGGAAAATTGAAGGAATTAGGGGATTTTTAGTCAGTAGAAGTCAATGTTTTTTATTTGGCCCATATATTTATCGGCCTTAGCGTTGAAAGCAATCTTTTCAACAACCTCTCTTCCCGCAAAGGAGATCGTTTCACTTTGGGCTACTACTACGTACACCACATAGTATACTCAAAAAAATATTTGGAGACGGGTATAGCTGTGATAAATTATTTTTTATATTTTATTATGATAACCCTTGATTTAGGGCAGCCATGACAGTCGTGTTTGACGTGACGTTTCACAGATTTAAGTTTCATGATGTGTCTTTCAGTGTCTTTCAGTGAGTCGAAGGGACAAGCTAGTGAAAAAAAAATATCGATATAGTTATCGATATTTTTAATCTATATCGATTATTACTTATTACACAGTAAAAAATATTGATTCGTAAAGATGACGCATGTAGGTACTGGTTTTTGGTACGACGCGATCTCGTGGCCAAAAAAAAACGAATGTGAAGGTGTAATTATGCATATTCTTGTGGCGCAAACGTGCTAACGATCTGGTGATCAACATTTGAACTACTCCCCGGATATAACAAGATTAGTGTAAGTAAGATCAATTATTATTAATATGAATTAAAACAAAAACGATGATCGATATTTATCGATTATTTTATGCAAAAAAAATCGATATATTGATATTATATCGCTAAGATGTCAAAAACGCGATCCTTCAAGCCGAGATGTCGAAATGACATAATTACGCATAACTGTTCAACAGCAACATGGCTGATCCACCATATATGTTGTGTTGCTCTCTTTGATATTGTTAATTTGAATATCACACTAATATAAAGTGAAATTATAGAAAATTAAAATTAAAAATGGTTACTACATTGTACAGCTATATTTACATATGGTATGGCATACATTTCTGGAACATCTCCACTTACATATTTTTAACCAGATCAAGTGATTATCTCAAGGTTGTAAACGCGGCTGCTGAGAATCGGATGATCTTATATCTCAGTTTTTCAATTTCCGCGATGTTGCAGCATCACTGGCATGATATTGCGGTCACCCCAACAAAGTAAAAACAAACTAACGAAAAACCCAATAAAAATAAAAAATGGCAGGCTTGTCCCAAGAAAATAAGCGTAAACGGGGCTACTTATAAACTTGTTGGGCTGGAAATAGTAATTCGGAGTCCCATATTACCGTTTCGTGTTTTTTTTTTGCGTGTCTGAACTTTATCTTGCCATTTACAAGCTATGATCGAACTCTATTTCTTTGTAAATAATTTGTTTGTATACTCATTTATCTTCTGAAAATAAATAGTGGTTCGCTAGTAAAACTTCTACTTAAACTGGAGCACTACTGAAATAAATTTAAACAAAAAAGTGGAATTCCCTGCCTATGTTTCCCAATAGCTATTACCTAGGTGTCTTTAATTCAAGAGTAAATAGGTTACTTTTAGGTAAGCGTGCTCCATCTTCGACCACATCATCGCTTACCATCAGCTGAGATGGTGGTCAAATGTGAGTCGAGCCTATAATCAATAAAAAAAAAAACGCAAAAAATTCTTATTAATAGTTTAAGAAACATCTCTTAAAAATAAAAAATAGTCATAGCAGGATATCGCTATGTAACAAACTTTAAATATCGATTCTGAACACAGACCGGTTAAGTAGTACATTAGCCGTAGTGAGCTAAACTACGAGAGGCCCTACCTAAAAAAAGAAAAAAAAAAAAAAAAAACAAAAAACGATTCTGAATTGGCGATACCCCGCCGCGACTATTTTTATTTTTAAGGGACGTTTCTTAAACTACTTATAAGTATTTTTTGCGTAATTTTATTTTTGTTTTAAGCTTTTTATACTTTTCACCTAGCATTGTTTTTGTCAATTTAACCAATTTCTTGGAATGGACAGTTTTTGTAATGTATTACGCATCGTTCCCTTTCAATTCATACACCACTTAGGTATATTTGACAACATTCAATGAATCATCCCCACTTTCACCAACCATATCTAGTAAATGGCTAATCCGATTTTTATAAATATGTTTAAAAATTACTGCCGGAATACTTGCTTTCTAACAAAAGATAACCGCTTTAAAATCGGTTCACCCGCTTAGAAGCAACGACGGTGCCATAGACTGATATAAAGATACACAGCTTAACCTTATAACACCCCTCTGTTTCCATCGGGGGTTAATAAATAATCTTTTATTTCAGACCATACAGTGTTGATAACAATTTAACCTTATGCTATGTTAGTATAAAAAACCAGAAACACATAAATAAAATAATAATACATGAATAAATTATTTTATACCACGTTTCTTCTAATACAGCGAAGGTTTTCATTATATGGTTTGTCTGGGCAGGAAATACAAGCGATTCATATTTGTAAAAGTAAATTATTTTGTAAAATATAACAGTAACTAATTCATGTTGTTAAATTTTTAATCCCAGTTTAAATCCTGACAAAAGTGACATGTCTTCGTGCATATTTAAAGTGGGCTGAAAGAGGTTACACATCATTACGAAGGTTGCTAAAACTTTCACCTGAGAAAAGTAAGTGTTCAAGGAGAATTAATAATATTCCACAAATAATATTCCACAACTTTTTTTTCACACAACGCCATCTAGTCCCAAACTAAGCAGAGCTTGTGGTATGGATACTAGACAACTGATAAACATACATATATATTTCTAAATACATACATATTATAGATAAATTACACCCAGACAAAGAACAAATGACCGTGCTCATCACACAAACATTTGTCCTAAGTGGGAATCGAACCCACGACCTTGCGCATAGCAGTCAGGGCCACTGACCACTATACCAACGGGCCTGTTAAATTAGGTGAATAAAATAAGTTTCACCAAGCCATCGTTATATGATGGACATCCCACCTATACGCACCAAATACAATTACTTTCATTGTGCGTACAGCTTGCTAAGGATTGAAGTTCCCTGCGAGAGTCTGTGCTTCTTGATCACTATAAGCTGGGGATCTTGAAATCAAGAGTGAACAGGTCTGCATAAGACATTGGTCGTTTTGAAACGAAAGAAATCATAAGCACCGTGAGTGTAAGCTTTGTTTTCCTAGGAAAGCGGTGCCGTCATATAGCGACCGTAATATTACGGACGCAAAAAGGCGGCCGTTTTTACAGTGACGACATGTGGAAAGTTCCACGGCCGTTTTAACACACTGTCTGCTTCATCGCTATCAATGAAACGTTCACGAAACCATCTGACACCGACAAGACGGCCGTCATGCAAATGGCGGCACCGCTTTTTGACGTTACGGTGTCAGTTGCCGCTCTCTAGGAAACCGCGCCATTTTGTTTACATAGACAACGTTCTAGTAACGTCATTCATTATAGCGGCCGTAATACAGCGGATTACGGCCGCTATAATACGGAGAGCGGTAACTGAAACCTTAACGTCAAAAAGCGGTGCCGCCATTTGCATGACGGCCGTCTTGTCGGTGTCAGATGGTTTCGTGAACGTTTCCAAAGAGAATGTAATACACTAGATAGCGATGAAGCAGACAGTGTGATAAAACCGACGTGGAACTTTCCACATGTCGTCACCGTAAAGACGTCTTTTTGCGTCCGTAATATTACGGCCGCTATATGACGGCACCGCTTTCCTAGGAAAACAAAGCTTAAGTGCTACATAATTAAACATATATGTAGCTTCTTCTCTTTCGTAATGCAATTTTTAGGGTTCCGTAGCCGAATGGCAAAAAACGGAACCCTTATAGTTTCGATATGTCTGTCCGTCTGTCTGTCTGTCTGTCCGTCCGTCCGTATGTCACAGCCATTTTATTCTGAAACTATTTAGACTATACATGTGAAACTTATTAGATAGATGTATTCTGTGAACCGCTTTCCGATATTAAGAAAAAAAAATTAAAAAATATTTAAAATAAAGGGGGGTCCCCATATATGGAACTAGAACTGAAAATATTTTTTTCATGAAACCTATGCGTGTGTAGTATCAATAGACAGGTCTTTAAAAATGATATAAGGGTTTCTAAAACTACTTTTTCATAATGTCAATCGTTTAACAGATATAAGCTTCCAAAGTGGTAAAATGTGTCCGCCCCCTCTAACTTCTATAATAATGGAGTGAAAAATCTAAAAAAAATATATGTCTGTAGATCTTAATGTAAACTATCAACCAAAATTGGTTTGAACGAAATCGAGTCAGCAGTTTTTGAGATACAGCATATTTTCTAAAACCGCAAATATAACTTTGTAATTCATACAAACACTATGAAAAACAAAGTTATTTAGCGTAGTTGTAAAAATGTAAATAAGCTAGTTTTAAGAAATTTTTAAGGTTTTTTTTTGTTCGTCAAATAAATATACATATTATATTATATTATTATAGTTACTACGGAACCCTTCATGGGCGAGTCTGCCTCGCACTTGGCCAATTTTTTTTAACGCTGTTTTTTTTTCTTAGATGCTCAGAACAAATATTTTAGGCCATATAAACATTTGTTCTGGGGCGTGAATTGAACCCACGACGCAATACCACAGCCTATAACTCATCTTCTGCACTACGTATGTCATTAAATGACATTGTCAACATATTGCATAGCAAGTGAACTTGAGACTGTATATTATTATATGGTTGCAAGATATATTTTTAGTATAATTACAGTTCAAATAAGCGAACTACTGTTAATGTAGTCAGATTTATCTAAGATAAGATACTCTGCATTGAAGACAGAAGAACGAAAATGTTGGCTTTAATTGTTAAGAAAACAGTATTCATATTTTAATTATTATATTATCAAAGATTGAGTTTTGTGTCTTAATTCATTTTCAATTTCTAACCTTAATGAGTTGATTTGGAATGTTTATGTTCATTATAAGTAAATGAATAACTGATATGTATGTAGCAAATTGGTTATTATATAAAACATTAATAAGGCATTTATTTTGTATTGACTAAACCTTTCCTTGAGAAGAAACACAGAAACAAACTCAGAGGTCAAAGTCTCGGTTGAAGTCCATTTAATCCGTATTGATCTTTCATTTAATCATATCCTGTTGCAGGTCTGCTAAAAGAAATTTCTTAGGAAATAAGCAGCACCTTTGTGCTCTTTTGTCTGTATTTATATATTTTCTTTTGTGTCATGTGTGTACATAAATAAATAAATAACCATGTCGGTTAATGTCATTACGTACAGTTACTGAATAAAAAGAAGATACGTTATCAGAATCTAAAACAAGTATTACCGATGGGTAATAACCAATCTATCGAAGTAAATAATGTCTCACTGTTAACTTTTGTTGAATTATCAGTTAACCCTGAAATGGTAATCTACCTTTGTGTAAAGTAGGCGTCTTCAATTTCAATAATAAATGCTTCATTATAGTAATATCAAGGAAAGCATTTTAAATTCAAACCCCTTTCAACTCTAGACTAAGAGCGATTCTATGAAGATATTGTCGAAATAACAAAATATTAGGGACTGATCACGTGATATTTTGACAGCTTTTGTGAATCTCATACTTACATTCTTAACGTTTTGACAATCGTGGGTATAGTGTATTATATCTTTTTAACGTGCGGGAGATGTTTGAGTATCTTCTATATTTTTAAATACATTTAAATGAATGCACTATTTTTGTCTTTTTGATAAGTTTTTGTCTTTTCCCTTAAATATATTAAAATTAAAATAAAAACACCCGAACGAAAATATAGGTAGGAACTCAGCACTTCTTCTAGGATTTCTTGTAAAATAAATTAAATACCTATTCTATATATATCTATAAATTAAATATCAGTGTCGTAGTATCGGATGTCGAAAATCATTATAGTTTTTTAACCCAAAGTTTCTCCAATAGAGAAATCCTTGCTCAATTAAATCCACCTGTGTAACACGAGTCTATCTTTCTAGTGTTAAGTTTCGATAAGAAAATAAAGATATACAAGTCAAGTGCTCCATTGTAAATATTAAAGTTAAATAAAATTATAGAATTAAGACTCCTAAGACCATTAAGTCTACTGAATTTGAAAGCGTTTCAGAATAAAATTAGACAGATACCAAAATAGTGAAGATTTTTATTGATTTTTAAGAATTTTTCACTTGCAAGTCATGAGTCTCATACATAAGATTAGCGACTTAAAACTACCATTCCCTTTCTGCTTTTGTACACACTTATGCATAATTGCAATTATTATTTTGTATAATGACTAATCTATACTTTTATATGCTCTATGGCATCGTTACGTTATGACGAACAATGTAAAACAAACTGCATTATTTCTATATTAATAATATAGTCATTTAAATTCTGACTTTGTTTCGATAGTTACAAGTGTTAAGATATTTAATAGTGATATGGGAAAAGATGAAAAATTGCAAGAATATGAATACAGCAAAGTTCCTACGAAGCAAATTATTGCTGGTGAGTTAAAAATGAAAGTTAACAATCATAATCATTGACAGTTGTTTGTAGTACATTCAAGAATTCCTTTGCTCCTGCGCTAGTATTTACTATATTACAGGAGTCAGTTTATTCCCCATGACAATAGGTTGAATTTTTATGCCTAAAGTTTAAATTTGCGAAGAAAGAGTGGATAGTCAATGTGTTCATAGCAAAATAGGATGGAAGTTACCTCAACCTGCATCTGATTAGCCTTTTCTCAACTATGTCAGGTTCAGCTTGCATTCTTGCATTCCCGTTGGTATAGTGGTCAGTGGCCCTGACTGCTATGCGCAAGGTCGTGGGTTCGATTCCCACCTAGGACAAATGTTTGTGTGATGAGCACGATCATTTGTTCTTTGTCTGGGTGTAATTTATCTATAATATGTATGTATTTAGAAATATATATGTATGTTTATCAGTTGTCTAGTACTCATACCACAAGCTCTGCTTAGTTTGGGGCTAGATGGCGTTGTGTGAAAGTTGTGGAATATATATTATTATTATTATTCTAACCGGATACAGCGGAGGGCTAGTGCTTTTAGTACTGTGTAGTAGTAGTGATGTGTACTGAGTAAAGATGTATGAACACGTTGAACTCCAAGAAAAAAATGCATCTTCCCGTTCAGGTCGCGTCGGTCAGTGATGGCCGACAACTAGACTTGCCGTTCGGGTCACGTCGGTCAGTGCTTGCAAACGCCAGGCGCGTTTAATATCTCCATAATCAATTTAATGACTAAAGTTGACTTTTGCTAATGAAAACATACATTTGGATATTAGACATAAGTAATTTTTTTCAACCGACGACAAAAAGAGGAGGTTATTCAATTCGACGCATATATTTTTTTTTTTTTATGTATGTTCATCGAGTACCCGAAGACGGCTGAACCGATTTGGAAAATTCTTTTTTTGTTCGAATGGGTATACTTCGAAATTGGTACCATTATCACCAAAGTCAGGATCTGATGATGAGCTCCTGGAGAAATCGAGGGAACTCTTCAATTATTATAGGCACACCTATGGCGTTTTGGGTATTTCTTATAGTAACTTGTGCAGTTGCTCTCAAAAAGTACTATTTGGGGAAGTGGAACTGATGATGAAGACCACAGATGGCCGCCGAAACTACTCAATAATAAGTATTGAGTGGGTTGCGATTCGATTACTTGAATATGGATGTTAAGCACTTTATGCTCGTCACAATGCATATGGTGATGTAGAGCTGATGGTGAAGTACCAGGAGAACTCCTCAACAATTAACGGCTCAGCATTGGGAAAAGCAATATTTTGTAAAAGGTTATAATTAGTTGACATTTAGGCTCTTGTAACTAGGTAAATTAAAAATCATCCAACTAAAAAGAGTGAAATAAAAACTTTTTACCAAAAAATTAAACCGACTCCCAAAAAACACTGCAAAGTGAAAAATAACTTTAATTTCGGAAGTCGGTGCCAAAAACGAAAAAACAAAACTAAAGACACCGACTACCGAAATTAAAGTTATTTTTCACTTTGCAGTGTTTTTTGGGAATCGGTTTAATTTTTTGGTAAAAAGTTTTTTGAGGTTGGCTTCTCGTCAAACCAACAATTAAAAAAACATTCGGTGTAAATTTGGATAGAACTGTGATTTATGCTTGGCCTAAAGGGAAAACTCACTGTCAGTCAGCATTGACCGCGTTGGCGTTTAACGTGTTAATGAAAGCCGGTATCCACGGCTTACCAAGCTTCCTGGCGTACGGAGAGATCTTGATATGCTAAGATGATCTTTTAATCACGGACCGATCTCTGTAAGTGTTGCTTAACGTTAAAGAAAAATCCAGTGTGTTATCGATAAGGAAATCATTCATACTAGAAATTAGAACTGTGCCACATATACCCTCTGTGAATAAAAGAGTTTTTCGTTGCCCAATACCTATCCTTAAAACAGCGTTCGCACGAAAATATTATTTTTCCCTGGGCCCTCGAATCTATAACATTTTGGACAAGAAATACGACAACATTAAGAGACATAATCGTAGATAGATAAAGAAAATAATTCTGGAATGGTTGAGTGACCTCGACCATGGTGCTGTGGAGGAATCCTTAAGGGCAAGTACCTCTAGTGATGTTTTTTACGGCGCTATGGTCGAGACTAGCCACACTCGTAGCCCACTCTCATAAAACCCTCGCTTACCCAAAAACCCATATCACCCACGCCAACGCAGGCATGCACCGATAAACATATACATACACGCACACACACACAAACACAAAACACACTCACACACACACACACACACCATTGTTAATCATATATGTATAATTCTAAATCGCTTTGTTAAATTCATTATTTTTAGGGTTCCGTAGACAAATGGCAAAAAACGGAACCCTTATAGTTTCGATATGTCTGTCCGTCTGTCTGTCTGTCTGTCCGTCCGTCCGTATGTCACAGCCATTTTATTCCGATGCTATTAAGACTATACACGTGAAACTTAGTAGGTAGATGTATTCTGTAAACCGCTTTCCGATTTTAATAAAAAAAAATTAAAGTATTTTTACCATAAGGGGGGGTACATGGAACTAAAACTGATTTTTTTTTTCATGTAACCTATGCGTGTGTGGTATCTATAGACAGGTCTTTAAAAATGATATAAGGATTTCAATGGTAAAACCACTTTTTCATAAAGTCAATGGTTTAAAAGCTATAAACTTCCAAAGTGGTAAAATGTGTGTCTCCCCCCTCTAACTTCTATAATAATGGAGTGAAATATCTTAAAAAAACTAAATATCTGTAGATCTTAATGTAAAATTTCAACCAAAATTGGTTTGAACGAAATCGGTTCAGCAGTTTTTGAGATACAACATATTTTCTAAAACCGCAAATATAACTTTGTAATTCATACAAACACTATGAAAAACAAAGTTATTTAGCGTAGTTGCAAAAATGTAAATAAGCTAGTTTTATGAAATTTTTAAGTTTTTTTTTTATTCGTCAAATAAATATACATATTATATTATATTATTATAGTTACTACGGAACCCTTCATGGACGAGTTTGACTCGCAGTTGGCCAATTTTTTATTTTATTGTTATTATTGTTTAAGCTCTTCCAGCATCATTTAATTTAATTCATTTTATGTTTTTTTTTCTCTCATGTTATTGACCTATTGTCATGGGGAACAAACTGGCTCCTGTAATACAGTTAATACTACCGCAGGAGCCAGGGAATTCTTGAATGTATTACAAAAAACTGTCAATAAATGATTATGATTAAAGATCAACCACTGTGGTTGTTATTATTTAGCCACGTGTTCCTAAGAAAAGTGCATGGATTAGGTTGGTAATATTTTGAAATCAACGGAACATAATAAAAATAGAAGTATTCAACATATTGCTGTGTCGGCGTTTAATTGTAAGATTTAGTCCATGGGTTTCTTAGCTTTAAAGGAAAGAGATACCGCATCATCTGCTTCGGAAAGGTAATTTAATACATGCCAAAGAAATGGTGGAAAGACAAATAATTTATTTTGCGGTCCGCGTTAGAGTCGCCAACATAATTTTACAACTTTTGTTTTTCTCTTACTGTACTGTTTTATAATATAGTGACCGTTGCCGGGAAAATTCAGACGCCTTTCGCTAAGCGGTCACTACTCCGAAAATTTTCAGTGCAATGGACCCTTTGTTCCATGATTTTAATTTACAGTTTAATTTCTATTTTTGTTCCAGATAAGCAAGAAATACCAGTACATCATGGTTACGGAGTTAGGCATACCCAGCTTTTGATATTATTTCTTAGCATAGTGGTCAACTTCATAGGTAGAGGTCACATGGGGGTCACCGTGGTATCTATGACAAGTCCTGTAAAACATTTAGCAGTTTTAGGTACAAATATAACTAAACATCAAAATTTTACAAATATTGAAGTTCTAGCTGATCAGAATATGACCATTGGTAATAGAAATATTGAAGGAAACGTTGTAGCAAATTCAACTGAGAATTATCATAAAGTAAGCTTTATTTTTAGTGTCAAAAAAACTCAATGCTTTGTCAATATTTAACCCTTAACAACCCACAAGTGTCTCGCGGACACAATTTTTTGTTCATTTACTCATAAAAAGTTAAGTATTTATTTCTACGAAAAACCACTTTATCTATTCTATCTGCAAGGTTTCAAGATTCTAAATCTGTAATAATAATGTTATTAATATTAATTGTATAGCATTTATTAACAATAAACTAAAATAGTAACTTATCGACCCACAAGTGTCCGATGGACACATTAGGTAACTCTTTGTTGCACTCGAGTATGAAGGTAGACTGTTTGTTTACATTCTACTCAGAATTATATTGCAGTAAGTGGGTAATTATAATAAATCACAAAGAATTTGTTTATAATAGAAATAGTTGTCACTATATGGCATACCATATCTTGGAAAAGAAGGAAGTAACAGAGCGGAAAATTTGGCGTACAATGTTGTCAACCAGTTATGTCAACCATATTTTCGAACAAACAGAAACATTACTTTCGACAATTATTTTACGAGCATTTTAGTTGACCTTGGCTGAAAATGGACTTACAATAGTTGGAACAATGTGAAAAAATAAAACTCGTATTCCTTCAAATTTTCAACCTCACAGAAGCCGTGACGGGGAATCAAATGTCTTCGGTATTTTTTTTTTTTCAAAAAATATGACGTTGGTGTCTTATATGCCAAAAAAGAACCGTGCTGTTATTTTCTTGTCTACGATGCATCATAGTAATGAAGCCAATGTGAGCAATAAGAACAAATCTGAAATAAATTTGTATTACAACTCCACCAAGGGACAGTTGACACGCTTGATCAGATGGTCCATGAGTACACAGTTCGACGTAAAACAAAACAGATGACCTGTTGAATTTTTCCAAAATATTATAGATGTGGTTGGCATCGCATCGCTAATTATATGGAAAAATTTATATCCTACTTGGAAACAACGGAAGAAGTGTGTACTAAGAAAAGTTTTTTTGCGTAAAGTTGTAACTGAGTTAGTTACACCGCACATAAGGAGACGTAACAGGAAGGGCCTGACAAATTATCATTTAGCAGCTATTGCAGATGTAGTAGGATTCAATCAAGAAGCAGCTCAATCTTCTGAAACTGCTACCAAAAAAAAAAACGCTGGTTCATTTGTCCTGCAAAAATATCTAGAACATCTAAACAGTGCTGCGATAAATGCAACCGTAATGTATGCTCTGAGTACTCAGTAAAAAAACATTTGTAATGTTTGTAAATAAATAAGTATATAATTTTAAAAAGTTATATGTATGTAAATAAATAAATATAAATGTTTAATACCACATTAAAGTCTATAATTATGGTACGGCTCGTATTTTTTCCCTAGAAGTACTCTAAGCTTCATACATGGTGTCCGTTGGACACTTCTGGTCAGTTACGTTTGAAAAGCTTACTGGGTTGTTAAGGGTTAATGTGGTACTAATTGGAATAGTTCATGTTTGCTTATGTTTTTCAGACGTTCAATTGGCCAAAGTCAACACAGGAAATGGTGTTAGGTTCATTCTTCTTGGGATATGGCATCATGACAATCCCCATGGGACTGATGGTACAAAGATGGGGAGGAAAGATACCATTACAGATAGCCTTATCAGTCAATGGCGTTGTTTCTATTTTGACACCGTGGCTTATTAATTGGGTAAGTTACATAATCATAACGGCATCCTTCTTGCATCTAGTGGATTTTGTGACAACCATCAGGTCTTTATCCTCTCAAGGACCGCCATTATTTACGTCAACCATCTGTCAAGCACCCCGGGCGGGCTCTTATTGTATGCCAGCAGGGCTCAACCAATACTTGTTTACTGGCACGTTTTTGTGCCGCTGGGGCTCTAGAGGTTAATCCTAAACTAAGCTTTCTGGAAGTCAATTCTAGCAGACGACATTCTTCAATTGAATGATATTTATGGTTTTTATTCCATTTGTCAGGGTGGTTGGAAGGCCGTCTGTGCCTGTCGCATTGCTCAGGGTTGCTCCCAAGCAGGAGTCTATCCTAGCATTCAGAACCTGTTGGCAAAATGGGTGCCATTAAGTGAACTCGGCGCTCTTTCTAGCTATGTATATACAGGTACGTAATATATTATTTTCTGTTAACGACACATTCATAAAAGGTATACAAAGTCATACTCAAATAAGTTTCTGATATCATAATACTATGTAGTTATGATGCATTATGTAATCTAAATATACAAATATGTGTAATATAGATAATTCATGCTGCAGTAACCAGTTATGACAATAATTGTTTAGTACTTACTTGTCACAATGTTTCACTAGTTAAGAAAACATGTCAAGTGCAAATTGTTAATCCAAAGACTGTTTATATGTAGTTCTAACTGTAATTAATAAATTAAGAGACTGCTATTTTGTCCATATTTTATAATATAATATAATATAATATTCCACAACTTTTTCACACAACGCCATCTAGTCCCAAACTAAGCAGAGCTTGTGGTATGGGTACTAGACAACTGATAAACATACATATATATTTCTAAATACATACATATTATAGATAAATTACACCCAGACAAA
Organism: Tholera decimalis; assembly: GCA_943138885.2. Classification (NCBI taxonomy): domain Eukaryota; kingdom Metazoa; phylum Arthropoda; class Insecta; order Lepidoptera; family Noctuidae; genus Tholera; species Tholera decimalis. Next base: position 43,089,852 of record OW964558.2, read on the forward strand.
GAACAAATGACCGTGCTCATCACACAAACATTTGTCCTAGGTGGGAATCGAACCCACGACCTTGCATCAAAAGGGTGTGTTCACTAAAAACCCACTCTGTTCCTTGAGTTGCCCCAGTGTTTCGGAGTATCTACATAATGCATGCATATTGCTTTCTGCTCTTTGATATTTTTTTCATGATGTCTCTATAATTTATCATTAAAAGATGAAAAAATATTTCTCTTTATCTTTCTAGGTTCAACTGCAGGCACCATAATAGCTTTCCAGCTGTCTGGTTACTTGAGTGAAAGCAGCTGGGGTTGGCCTTCCACTTTCTGGGCTGTCGGACTGATCTGCTTCGGCTTGTTCGCTATCCTGACCGTGTTCGGAGCTGCATCACCGTCAGTCCATAAGACTATCAGTGAGGAGGAAAAGACATTTATTATGGGTCGAGTTGATGATGGTAATACAAAGGTTAGTTAATCAGTATCATCTTTTTGACCTTATTTCAGTTACTTGGGATGGGCGCAATACGCTTTCTTCTTCCATTTTCCCGTGTCAAATGTCACAGAATAATTTACTTCTTTTTATTTATATATCATTCCTCACACAATCCATCAATTTTTCTTTTGGCCTTCCTCTCGCTCTCCATTTATCTCCATTCGAATCCATCACACTTTTAGTTACATGTGTCTCATCCCTAGTCAATCCTTTGAAACTTGAAGTGGGACCTAAATAATGATTTAATAAATAAATAATAAAAAAAAATTGTGTTTGGAAACCAATAATTACTGCTCAAGAAAACCTGCTTGTTGTTAGTACAACTATAACACAGGCGTATCTAGATACATCAAACCAGAATTAATATTAATTAACTTTTTTTTGTGATTTGCTTTTTTCGGGAGCAAAAGTCATCAAGGGACTCCGCCTGCTCGGAGAGGAGTGGAAAGGAGTCTCAGTTTTCCACTAACTATTAACTCATTCTGTTTCTTTAGTTACCTTTATCCACACCGCAATGTCTGGAGGCACGGTATCTTGTTAGGCCATTTCCGCAACCCTGGTTGTGACTAACTTCATAATGTTTTCATTATATTTTAGAGACTCAAGACTCCCTGGAAGGCCATCTTCAGCTCGAGACCAGTGTGGGGTGCGCTGGCCACTCACATCGGTAGTGGTGTCAGCTATGTCTTCTTCTTCACTCAGGTCCCTTCTTATATCCACTACATTCTTGGTGTCAATGTCAGAGGCGTTAGTATTATTTGCAATTATGATTTTAACTAGATTATAGAAATCTGAGTCTTAACAAGAAGTGTCTTTGTATAGGGTAGGTCTTGGTATAGTTTTATCTTAGTTTTGTGATGGTTCGTTGGTAAACATCAAACAGGTGACACGCTGTGACAACGATATTTAATAGTAAATAAAAGTTTATATAGTTTTTCAGATATTTTTAGGAAATGGTTTTGCTTGTTGGATTTTTTTGGCTTTTGGTGACCTAATTGCTTCGGAAATAGGACAAAAAGTAGAGGCCAGCTTCTGAGAAGCCATATACAATTCAGCATAGCCCTCAAAAATTGGTCGGCCCACCTGCTGAGAGCTGCAGGAGTTCATGAAATGACTCTTGAGCAAAACTTACGTTCTACAGTGGAAGTGTTTTACATGAAACAGGCCTGTTGGCCAAGTGGTCAGTGGCCCTGACTGCTATGCGCAAGGTCTTGGGTTCGATTCCCATCCAGGACAAATGTTTGTGTGATGAGCACGATCATTTGTTCTTTGTCTGGGTGTAATTTATCTATAATATGTATGTATTTGGAAATATATACGTATGTTTATCAGTTGTCTAGTACTCATACCACAAGCTCTGCTTAGTTTGGGACTAGATGGCGTTGTGTGAAAGTTGTGGAATATTATTATTATTATATTATAACAATAATATATCTAAAATACTCATTTATGATTTCATTTCAGAGTGGTTTTCTGTCATCATTGCCATACTTAGTGAGTTTCTTCACAAGTATTTCTTTTGGAGTGCTATCAGACTTTTTGACGAATAGAAAAATTGTTCGTATAAAGACTGCGCGAAGAATGTTTAACAGTATTTGTAAGTATGCTATTTTGTCAATGTTTAAGTATATGCAAACACTTTATGATATCAATATTTGTGACACTTTTAAAACTTACTTTAAAACTTAAAGAGAACTTAATTGCTATAAAAAATCCTAATATCTAGCTGCTTTTTATGGTAATTTTAACTAATACAATTGAAATTTCGAATGAAACTTTATCGTATCTCCCCATAATTATGATTGTAAATAATTGCACTTATAAAGATTGCAATCTTTATTATACATAAATAAAATGGAAATATCAGTCGTGATTTCAAATTAACTGTATTTTTCAAGTGATAGCTATTTATATGATACTTAAACACGAACCTATTTAATTTAATTTTTTGTTGACTGTATTTCTGTTTGTTCGGGCAATCTGTGGAACGGTTAAACCAGTTTCATTGGACTACGGGAAAACAGAGTAGATTATAGGGCAAAATATACACTACATTTTATTCAGAAACAGCCTGTCGCTACAAACAATGGTCCAGTTTCTCCAGGTCCACAGACAATGGTCATCACCTGTACACTTGATGATCTTAATCTATATCAGCTGAGCTCACATAGCTGATTTTTGGAAAATTTATTAAACCCGTCAGCCTCTAAAACAAGAGTTAATAGGCATTTTTTGGGCTCGCTCGTTTGATCGTAGACCTCATCTTACACTTACCATCAGGTGTGATCGAGGTCAACAGCGGGCTCATTCGTAATAAAAAAAAATCTTGCCGCAAAGAAAAAAGAATTCTACCTTAGAATTCTGTCACGGTCTATTCTTCGCCACTCTTGCTAGAGTTTGCTCATTCATGCTACTAAACTACACATACCTGCCTTATGTTTTACAGCGCAAGTCGGTGTAGCGGTAGCATTTCTATGTGTGACGTTTACTACAAGCACGGCGGTTGCCGTTCTATGTCTCGTGCTCATTATGGGATTCCATACTTCGATACATGTTGGATGGATGGTAAGAGTTTAAGAACAGCTTAAAAATCATAGAACTTATATATATACAACGTGTAATTTAAAGGGTATATATATATACCGAATGCACGGCTACTTTGGATGATAACAAACGATATGGCCAGGGTTTTCTAATCCTATGTCTACATGTGTGGAACTTATTAGAAATTTCAATACATTGATACCAGAGACCGAATTTTTCAAATTAAGAAGAACTAAGAGAATTATCGTTTTATTGGCAAGTGACGTGGAAAGTGATGACCCTCATAGTGATGTGACACGTTTGTTATTATTGGTATTCAAGAAACATACGAAATCAACAATTTGGGGTCAATTCAATTCATACATTAAATAATTACTTTTTCTTCTAATTTGTCTTGTTATTATTGTATTTTATATATATTTTAAATTTGTGTGTTTATTTTTTGTTTATGTGTAAATGTGTCTCCATATGGACTTTGGTCTGAAAATAAAGTATTATATTATTATTATTATTATTAATTCTGTGAGTCACTTATTTTGAGCTGAAACTTTGCATAGAGACTCCATACCAGATGTTGTCTTCAGTCCTTTTGGATAGATATGGGGTTTCCGTTACACGTTGTATAACCAGGCTATGAGAGGGAATGGATCGTAATCATGCGGACCCGGTGTGGATGTCGCGTGTATTAGATTATTCGGTCATGAATAAACAGTTTATGTCGATATTTCCCTTCACCGCTTTGAAGTGCTGTGCAGTGGCGATGATGAAAATTACGTAAATAAACGTGCCCGCCTGGTTTCGAACGTACGTACCTACAACACTTAAGTCGAGCCTGCAGCCTCTGCAATTGTCAAGTTTATGAAAAGAGGACAAAATATTGATGACTAACATTGAACAAAATCATTCACAACAAAAAATATTCCTAATAAAATACGGTATTTCTGTGTGGTAAACAAGCAGGCTATGAGCAAGTAAAGCAGTGTGCGGAAGAACCATTACGCACAGCTTTTGCGTATTAACATTTCGTCTTATCTTCTTTAAGGTAAACCACATAGACTTGGCTCCAAACTTCAGCGGTACCTTGATGATGATCGGCAACACGCTGACGAACATCTGTAATATACTGCTACCCGTGCTGGTGTCTCATGTCGTCACGGATGTGGTGGGTATCACTCCACTTAATGGAGTAGCTTTCTTCCAGTTTCTTTCGGGGGAATTCAAATGTCTCCTACCGCTCCGGATGGAATGGAAAGGGGTGTCAGACTTCTATTGACTGAAAATCTATCATGTTCCTTCAGTTGGTGTTGCGTTCCGAGGTCGCGTAATCTCCTTAGAATATTCTCGAAACCCCGACAGGATATGGGCTAGCTGATAATTGAGTGCTTGATAAAGAGGAAAAAGAAATTATTGTTTATAAAAATAACAAGATCAGGAATGATGGAGTCCAATATGGCCATTGCCTGCAGGGGTTGCGGGAACGTTCTAATGAGAGACCGCGGCGCCGGATAGCAAGGGCTACAGAAGGCACATGCTGGGTATTTAGTTAGCGAAAGTCTGATATTCCTTTTCACTGCACCCTGACCAGAAGGAGTCAGGAAGATTAAATAGTTCCATTATTACAGGTCACATGAAATATTTTTTCTTTATTTTCTTGTGAGATGGTAGCTAAACGCGAGCCTATCTCTTGCGATTAGCTACCATCTCACCTAATGGTAAGCGATGATGAGGTCGAAGATGAAGCACGCTTGCCTAGCAGTATCTAACATAATCATTAGACCCCCAAGTTATAGCTATCAGACTCTAGAAAGGAATTCCACTCCTTAGATGTACGCACAAGAAAGTATTCCCGAAACGTTTTGTGAGAATGGATTTGTTTAATTGTTTTGTTTTATTTCAGTACAACCAGTCACAATGGCGGACTATATTCTTGACAGCAGCGGGTGTGGTCATCTCAACGAACGCTCTCTTCGTAATCCTGATGTCAGCTGACTTACAGCCTTGGAACGATGGGTATCAGGAAGGTAAAATTGACTTTAGTTTATACACACAAAGGTACAGTCCCCAGGCATAATGATGTGGCTAAATGATATCACAACATGATTAGGTACTGATGACAATAAGTTTATAATAGACTCACAATAAGAAAGTGTTTAGATCATAAAAATACTTCAACGATATTTTAATCAAGAATATCGTTGAAGTATTATGTTATATCATTATTATTACTCGTAAATATCATGGAAACTGTTAATCCATTTGTTAAGGCGATCTTATTATTTACAGATAAGTGTGAAGAAGAGGTTGAATCAAGAGACGAAAAAAAAGCAAAAATAAATAATTAAAATAGTCTGAATTTATAAATGTTTTATTAAGAAAAACGGTATTTTTTTTTTTCTTTGACCTTACTAGAGTCCAACTCAGCGTACGGATGGCAATGGATAAATTTATCTGGAAAGTAAAAAGTACCAATATATTTATAGCTAAGTAATCAACTAATTAAACTAGAACTCGAGTGGCTTCGCTCCCGTGGATCACGATAAAACATAACCCTTCTTCTTTTGCCAGGTAAAAAGTAACCCGTAACCTTTCCACACCATATTTCATCAAATCCACCCAGTACTTTCAAAGATTAACGCGCGCGTTTAAACAAACAAACAATTTTTTTCGCGTAGTATAGATGGCTATAAGACATAATTCACCAGCTATACAATTTACAATAGCAAAGAAGATGTAAAAAAATATGGAAATGGGTTCTGTTATTTATTTTTAAACCTCACACAGGAAATATTCTCAGTTAGCTTTTTTAAGCAACTTTGCTCGAAGAAAATTACAAAAATAATATGTCAATCTCCAGCCATACAGGCATATGTATGAGTTTAAAAGTATTAAGCTTACGTATTTCGTCGTGGATTCGAAGCCGAACAATTGTTTGTATGGCTAACATAATGTTCTTATAGATCTGGGTATTATTAGAAAATAATGCACCCATGATTAATTCCTAGGCATTTGAAGCTGCAGAGTAGAAAAAACTTCAGACAGAAAGTTACTATATTTTGAAAAATATGCAAAAGTACGAACTAGTGTCTCGTAAGTATCCCTACTAACGTGATATAGAAATGAAATGAAATAATTATTTTGTAAATTGATTATAAATAACACTTTTACACGTCATGTTTTTTTGCGTGTTTAGTTTGGCTAGATGAGGCCGGTATTTCCTAACTGACTACCAGACAATTTGTATTTGTATATGAGAAGCATGTAGGTTCATGTCTGTGGTATTCTTTTGAGGAAATAACCACGCTTTGAGCGGACCTGTCCAAATAGTGCAACCTTTGTCAGTTATCGCGTAGCTCAAGTTAGAACTTAAGGAGCTCAACAATTTGACGAACAATACCAAAGTAACATTTGGGTAGGCCACACAAGTACTCAAACTGCTTAGAAAATAACAACGCTAACCCCGACCAATCTACCGTTATACCATAACATAAGTTATAGGTACTCTCCGCCGTCCTCTACCGCCCATAAGATACTGCCGCAATAAATTACACAATCTATTGTTCGATTCACAATCTCTGTCCTACAATTCCCATTCATAAGCTTGCTGCCTGTTTTCTAGGTCATACATCCGACATTACCTAGCTAGGCACTGAGCCAGTCTTATATTATGCTCCGCGAATGTTTACTTGAAGATGACCGAAATTCAGGTCAGATGGACGCTTACAGAGGTCAATTTCCCTTGGCAAGTCTGATGTACGTATACCTATGTATGTATTATTCAATGTGTAAGGTAAGACCTTGCGTTGGGGTGTTGGGGTGTGAGAGTTGATATAAGTTTGTGTGTACGGAGTTGTAAATCTCTAAATAATATTATCAATAGTAAATCTATCTCTCACGTCTGATTCACTATCACGTCTAAACCACCTAACTGATTTTGATGAAATTTGGTACAGTGGTAGATTAGAAGCGGGAGAAGGATATCAGCTATATTTTTGGCTGAAGAAATCTTTTTATGTAAACCAAGCCATGGGCAGAAGCTGTAAATTACTAATACTGAAGCATGAATAAATTGTATACATAGATTTGAACTAATACCCAGACCTAACAAATTAAAAGTAGGTCATATCTACAAATATTTGTATCAAACCAGCGACACACAGCGCGGTATCCAATTGCTCAACCACTATGCTGAATGCGTCTCCCAAACATTAATGTCCCAGAATGTTATTTCATTAAAGACTATAATATGACTATACAGCAAAATAAAGTTACAGAACAATCCATACCTAATATTATAAATGCAAATTTTGGCATTTATACTATATGCTAGTCTGACTGCTTTATGGTTCAACTGCCGAACTGATGTTGATGAAATTTAGCATGGAGATTGTTGAAAATTTAGGACCAAATATAGACCTTAATGGGCTGATATAGCGGTTGAATTGAAGTATGAAAATTTATGCAAAAGAATCCGCAGGAAAAAAATAGTTTTTTAGGGTTCCGTAGTCAACAAGGAACCCTTATAGTTTCGCCATGTCCGTCTGTCTGTCCGTCTGTCCGCGGTTTAGCTCAAAAACTATTGGTACTAGAAAGTTGTACTTTGGCATGAGTATACACGTTAATGACGCCGAATAAGTGGTAAAATAAAATTTTGAAAAAAATAATTATTTAGGGTACCTCCCATACATGTAAAGTGGGATGATATTTTTTTTTTCGTTCTTCCCATAGTGTAGCATATCGTTGGATAGGTCTTTCAAAAATATTAGGGGTTTGGTAAGACCGTTTTTTGATTAAGTAAATCGTTCGTGACTTATCAAGCTTTAAAGTACCAATTTTCCTTAGAGTCAAGTGTCCCCACCCTCTATCAACTAAACGGTTGTAGTTAGAAATTCAAATGTCACGGCAGTAGTACCTATATATAACGAAATTTAAAGGAAAACTATCACACATAAGTGGGCTTTACAAGTTTACGAGTAATAGTCGACCAATTGTATTTGACTCGAAAATTTCGAACAACTCCATAGAAATGTCGATAGATGGCGCTAAGCGCCAGTTGTATCGTGCTAGCTTCTTGTGACGATTGAGTAGTGTAGCTCTGTGTCCTTATTTAAATTCAAAACACCGGCTATGACAAGTTTTATACGAATCTCTAAAAAAATTAAAACTTTCCGTGCAAAATTGTCGGATCAGGTGAGGATTTGTATAGGAAGTCAAATTAGTTAGGTAGTAATGTTTGGCTTTTAGTTAGAGCATGGTACGAAACGATCAGTCAGCGAATACGACACGCATTTGGCTGTTATAAAAACTACGGAACCCTACACTGCGCGTGGCCCGACACGCACTTGACCGGTTTTTTTTAATGTATCGCATTATTCTATATGAAAAGAAAGTAAATATTGGTTACATTCAAAGTAATTTCAATAGAAATTGGAAAACTATGCAATCATGTGTATCAGACTTATTTCTATGAAAGAACTAATAATATTGGGAACTAGAAGCCCGAGGCTGGATCAATAAACAATTAGCCACAACTAATCCACTGACCCTCGATATAGAATAATCCGATATAAACACTTCTAAGATATCGCTATTAAATTCTTCTTATTGAATTTTCTGGTAGGTATTATATTATAGGTATAAGTATTTCAGTTTATTCTTTACTTGGTATTTATGTAATATGTTGTTACACCAGTCGCTTAGCGAAGTACGTCGAGAAACTTCGACATAAATCTAGAATGTTCGAGACACTAACGCCACCTGGCGGCGAGTAGCAGTACTGAGTATATCGAGAAAGTTCGACTGACTTCTAATACGTTCGAGACACTAATGCCATCTAGCGGTGAGTAGCAGTACTGAGTATCTCGAGTAGCTTCTGGAATATTCTTGGCAGTGTTATAGAACTCATAGACGGGAGTATAAATAGATCGTAGAGGAACGCAGACGATATCTTATTACAAAATACGAGGCGATATAATCGAAACTCTACAAGTGGATTTCAGTGCAATTTAAGTGTTAAGTGACAAGTATTGTAATGCGAATAATTGTGTTAATTTTGATTTTGTGTTTATTAAATTAAAGGGTTAATTTTGGTTTAATTGGCGTAAAATATTTCTATCCCGAACCCCAGCTCCTAACAATATTTATCTGTGTGCATGTTACTAGAGGTTCATTGAACAATTTTGAAACATTGCCAAACTTGTGAGATTTTCGTGAATTTTTATTCCCGCACTGTATTCATTTAGGTACTCGCTAATCCTTGGAGTAATTAACTACGTTAGGATCGACTTTCGGTCTAGCCAGATACAGCTGAGTAATAGTACGCAACCACTGGCTATCTCACCTCCACTACCCAGTGTAGCTGGGTAACACTTTTTCACTAGACAAAACTGGTGTTACTACAACTAATGACTACTACTACTACTACCCGTAATGACTGTTAAAAATGTACAAATGACAGCCAGGATCCATAACTTAATATGCTTTCCGAGGTCCGTAAGTATCTCGAATCGTGATGGTTAGTATTGCGTAAGTTGTCAAACAAGACGCAAAAATATCAAGATTTCTGTTTTGAAAGTAACGATTTATATTTATAAATAAAATAAAGAAAAGTCGTTGACATCAGTGGTTCGCAAGTAAACAAAAGTAAACAACTTTTCCGAAAAATTCGAATTGGTAATCAAAACTGAATCGGTTATCAGAACTGGAGCGCAAATCGAATAATCTGTCAACAGCATCCCACCGTTTATACTTCTTTAATTTTTGATTCGTTACTGTTTTTTTTCGGGGGAAAATCATCAAAAGACTTCTCTCCTCCTCCGAAATGAAGGGAGTGTCAGACTTCTACTGACTAATAACCCAATCTGATCCTTCAATTGCCCTTGCATTCCAAGCAGCGGTATCTCTTTACAAAATTCTTGCAACCCCGGCAGACAAAGGCCCTATCAAGCCCCATCATTGTTACCTACTGACTGCTATCGCGTTGTTTCTTTCACACGTATCTAACTTGTAGATAAGTGTGAAAGAGACGAAGTGATAGTAAGTAAGAAGAATCTGTATAAAGCACAGTTCCTGCGTGGATTATTGCAGCCACTTTTGAGATGGCTCTGCAAAATTCCAACTGGCTGCATCGGACTCGATCGAGCGCAGAGTCAAAAGGCTTATAGGCGACGAGGCTCTAGTGGACCAGCTTTATGTAGCTTGTTTGCCTGTCGGTTTTCTACAGATTCTACTTCGGAGAGTGTACGCAGGAGCTCCATGACCTAATTCCTCCATCTCCCTTTCACTACCGGTCTACCAGACGCACGGCTGGGTACCACCCACAATTGGTCGATATACCGTCTTCTCGTACCAAGCGCTTCTCCTCAACATTCATGTGTGAGGCTGTGCGCACAACAGCCAACTGTGGAATTCTCTGCCGGCTTCTGTGTTCCCTGCCACTTATAACCTTTCAGCCTTAAAAGCAAGAGTAAGTAGGCATCACCTTGGCTTGCTCGTCTCATCGTAAACCTCGTCTATCGCTTACCATCGGGCGAGATCAAGGTCAAGAGTGGGCTCATAACCGTGACAAAAAATAAAAAAAACTGTTTTCGAAAACGATAATTAGTATTTATACACACTGTGTTTTTCATCTCCTCTTCAACCCTCCTGTCCCTGGTCTGCTGGAAGAAATTTCTTAGGAAATAAGCAGCACCTTTGTGCTCTTTTGTCTGTATTTAAATTTTTTCCTTTGTACGTGTCATGTGTGTACATAAATAAATAATATTGTATTTATTGCAAACTCGTACTAAGCCCCCAGGTCTAAATCGGACGGTGAAGAAGATTCGTTACCCCGACGAATAGACGTCCTGAAGTTTTTATCATGGAGCGACAGTTGTTTCGAACTCATTTTGTTGAACTGATCATATTAATGTAGCAGGAATTAATTTCAATATGCTCAAAGTGTTCGCTGAATATCTTTATGATTCATGGGTTGGTGTAGAATTTACAGTCAATATTCTGAATGTTTTAAATAAATTGGTTACAAAAGATAATAATCTGAACAAATAAGTAAAAAAATTCCGCACAAAATCTTTATATGGCGTACAAATTGTTGTTTTTCTGACTCTAGGTGATTGTAAGAATGCACCCACTATACATGACAACATCCTAATGCGGTGAATTAAGTAAGTATTTAAAATAGGAAAGGAGTCACGCACATAGCCATACATGTCTATTCAATATTTTTTTATAACAAACCCTTTTCTGTGTAAAGAAGTTACCTAAAATTTTTCAATTCAAACTGAAACCAAAACGTGATTGTTATCTCTTATTAAATAGTATGAATAATATGAAGTACATTAAAAAATTAGCCAAGTGCGAGTCAGACTCGCCCATGAAGGGTTCCGTAGTAACTACGCCAAATAACATTGTTTTTCATAGTATTTGTATGAATTACAAAGATATATTTGCGGTTTTAGAAAATATGCTATACCTCTAAAACTGCTAAACCGATCTCATTCAAACTACTTTTTGTTGAAAGTTTACATTAAGATCTACAGACATATATTTTCTTCAGATTTTTCACTCCATTATTATAGAAATTAGAGGGGGGACACACATTTTACCACTTTGGAAGCTTATATCTTTTAAACGATTAACTTTATGAAAAAGTGGTTTTAGAAACCCTTATATCTATCTTAAAGACCTCTCTATAGATACCACACACGAATAGGTTTCATGAAAAAAATATTTTCAGTTTCAGTTCCATGTATGAGGAGCTCCCTTAATCTATACATATAATAAAATTGTAGAAAAGTGGTGTCTGTACAATGTAAATATAAAAGAAAAAGTAGCAGGGGTTGTTATTATATCGATGCCAAACCCGAAATTGTAATTAATTTACGTTTGTTTGTTTGTCTGTGTGTTTGTGCACGCTAATATCAGAAACTGCTTATTCGATTTAGATACAGTTTTCATTTATATATTGTAGTAAGCTGTACTTAATATTTATGGTTAATTTCATGTCAATCGGTTCATAAATAAAAAAGTTATGTCAATTTAAAGAATCACGGCGAACATTTGTTAAGGTATTCTATCTTAATTTTTATTTAGGGTTTGTAAATAAATATTGTAAGCATTTGTTATAGGCTAGGCATTTCTTTCCTTGATTTTCGGTATACTTAATTTGTATTTAGGGTTTGTATACAAATATTATAAGTAGGTATTTGGTATAGGTTAAGCTTTCTTTTCCAGATTTTCTTTATTAAGTATAAGTTCATTAGCTCAGTTTAGTAATTTAATTTTTCTAGCAATTCTTTTGTTTTATAAAGTTAGTACGTTTGGTTTACACTTATTACTTAAACTGTGATAATTTTGGACTCTATAATAATCTGTAAGTATTTATAATTTAATTGTTTACGATAGAACGTGTTTACTAAATAACTGTGTGTTAAGTAGTAAGTACTATTTTATTGTAAGAATGCTTCGAAGAAGATCTAACCTCTCCCAATGTAGCAGAAATGCTAAAAGGATGAGATTAGTTCGATCACAGGAATCTGAGGAAGGTCGTGAAGCAAGGCATTCTGCAACTCGGGAACATCAGGCTAGGTTTCGTGCTACAGAAACTTCGACTCAGCGAGAATCTCGACTGAGTTCAAATCGTTCTCGAATGATGACAACTTGAAATAGGGAAACCGGGGAACAACGAAAGGCACGTTTATCTGTCGATCGCGAAGCTCACGCGCTATCGCGTGAGTCTGAGACTTTTGCTGACAGGGAAACCCGCCTGAGCTCCCAGAGAGTACGGACAACGAAGCAGTTTGGCGTATTTTAAGTTTTTCGATCTACTAGAGATATCCACCCATCATCCACCTTGACGTTCATCTTGAAGGTGGACAAAGAATATACTTCAACCCTCATAATGTAACGGAGCGTTTGGACAACCCAAGATGAACCACTCTGCTCGCTTTCTTTAATCTTTGCGAAACAGATGCATTTGCTAAGACACTCTTATACAACGAAGTTCCATCGTATTATACCTATAATAAACAACAGGATATTTTTAACCGCAGAAGACGTGGAACAGCTGTAGTAGGTGAACCAGGTATTCTTAAAGATCATGTCATTGGTAGAGTTTATACGGTTCATCCAAATAACTTCGAATGCTTTTACCTGCGCCTACTGCTGTACGTTGTCCGAGGGCCTACTTCTTTTGCCGATCTCCGAAAGGTTGACAATATCGTACACCGTACATACCAAGCCGCTTGCCGGGCACGTCACTTGCTGGATGGGGATCAACATTGGGATGATGCTTTGTCAGAAGCAAGTATTAGCGAAAGTCCTCATCGGTTGCGTCATTTGTTTGCAGTCATGCTGGTGTTTTGTGCACTTTCTGACACTGCACAGTTGTGGTTTAAGTATCAGAACAAATTGGCTGATGATTTTTTAGGCACGTTCAACTTAATGATAAAACTCAATTGAGGAGATATTACGTGAAAGTCAATTGAATCGTTGTTTTTTGGCTATTCAAGGTATAGTTACATCTATTGGGGGTAATCCTATTTCTCAATATGGCATGCCGGAGGCATCATTTCACGGTGAACGTATTAATAGAGATTACGCGATGGAAACCAAGTATGATCCAATTGACCTGGCCGAAATTTTACAAACTGATGTCTCGAGGCTAACTGATGAACAGCGTTTGATATTTGATCAGGTGTGCCGCAGCGTTGATAGTACTTTGGGATAAATGCTATTTGTAGATGCACCCGGTGGAACGGGTAAAACATTTCTTAAGAAAGTTATTTTGGCAAAGGTACGAATCCTAGGTAAAATCGCGCTTGCTGTTGCTTCATCAGGCATAGCAGCCAAATTGTTGCCAGGTGGGAAAACTGCTCATACAATGTTCAAAATTCCGATGGATTTAGATCGCACAGAAAGTCCTGTTTGTAATATTTCATGAAACAGTGATAAAGCTAAGGTTCTTCATGATTGTAGCCTTATTATGTGGGATGAGTCCACAATGGCCAATCTAAAAGCAGTAGAAGCAGTAGACAGAACGTTGCGTGATGTCAAGCAAAATGATCAACCTATGGGTGGCATTACTATGCTTTTTTGTGGCGATTTTCGTCAGACTCTCCCTGTAATGGAACAAGGGCTGATGAAGTTAGAGCCTGCCTAAAGAGTTCTCGACTGTGGCATTACATTATCCCTTTGCATTTGACATTAAATATGCGTGCGCAAATTGGAGGCAACGAAAATGCTCAAGAATATTCAGATTTGCTACTTGAGATTGGTAACGGTGTGTATCCGCAGGAACAAGGAAAAGTTGTTGTTAATGAAAACCTATGCAACATAGTTTCGTCAATGCGAGACCTCATATCATCTGTGTATGGAAACGCAACGCAAAAACCAAATTACGAAAATTCCTGGCTTTGCGAAAGAGCTATTTTGACGCCACGAATCGACCAAGGAGCAACAATAAAACCTGAAATTTTGAGCTATGTTCCGGAAGATTATGTTGAGTATATCTCCATTAACAGAGTCATGGAAGAAGAAGAATCTACAAGCTACCAAGCAGAATTTTTAGAATCTCTCAATGATTTGAAATTGAAATTTCTAAGAAGAATTATGGGTACGCCTACTTATAATTTTATTTTATGTGCTGGTAGTCCCTTCTGGACATTAAATAAAATTAAAAGTAGGCGTACCCATAATGCTTCTTAGAAATTTAAGTCCACCAAAACTTTGCAATGGCACCAGGTTAAAAGTAACAAATTTACAACGAAATCTGATAGAAGCAGAGATTTTAACAGGGTGTGGAAAAGGTGAAACTGTTTTCATTCCTCGGATTCCTCTCATTCCAAACAATTTTCCATTTACTTTTAAACGAGTCCAGTTTCCAGTCAGCCTATGTTTTGCGATGACAATTAATAAAGCCCAAGGTCAGACACTGAAAGTTGTGGGTGTAGATCTAAGTATCAGCTGTTTCTCGCACGGTCAGTTGTATGTGGCTCTGTGATGGGTTAGCAATCCTAGGAGCTTGTATGCCTTCATCCCCGATGGCCATACGTCAAATATCGAATACAGAGAAGCATTACTGTAAAGTAAATTTTTAGCTAGCGAAACGACGGTATATGTAATTCAAAATATGCTGCCCGAAAAGTTACTATTCCACGCGGACGAAGTCGCGGGCACAGCTAGTTTTAAATATTTTTTTTTAAGCGGAAAGCTTTTCACAGAATACATCTACCTACCAAGTTTGAAAATGGCTGTGACATATGGACGGACGGACAGACAGACAGACATGACGAAACTATAAGTGTTCCGTTTTGTGCCATTTGGCTAGGGAACCCTAAAACTCAATTACTCTCTTTACTAATTACTTCACTATGATAAGTACTATTATAGAGTGGGTTACCCAGTTTCTAGGTCCTGGACGTCGTTAGGCAGTCATTCAATATTAAAACTAGTACTCCCGCATCCTGAAAGAGCCTAACATAGTTAGCAAAAGGCTAAGGCGATGTTCTGATTCTGCCAGAATACTCTCAAAATCTTTTTACTTTGTTTTATTTCAAGTGCAATATCATAGGTGAAACTGTGCTCATGCGGATAACGATAGAAATGCAATCTCATCTGAAGCAGCAGTCAAACTTGGCTCTGAGCCAAGAAGAACAAACGAAGAGCCTTCATATAAAAGTCACATTATATCCCCGTATGTTTTAGACCGTTAATATTACTTATCGGGGACTCGACAGATCGCGTCATATTAAAGATGCTATTTTTCGCTAACCTACCACACTCCCGCGAACTATGGTACTCTACATATTTCAGATTTGGTCCAACATTGGCTAAATGCATGTCAAAAACCAATACACTACAAACCATTACAATACAGGCTCGTTGGTATAGTGGTCAGTGCTCCTGACTGCTATGCGCAAGGTCGTGGGTTCAATTCCCACCTAGGACAAATGTTTGTGTGATGAGCACGGTCATTTGTTCTTTGTCTGGGTGTAATTTATCTATAATATGTATGTATTTAGAAATATATATGTATGTTTATCAGTTGTCTAGTATCCATATCACAAGCTCTGCTTAGTTTGGGACTAGATGGCGTTGTGTGAAAAAGTTGTGGAATATATTATTATATTATTATATATATATATTATATTACAGTTTTCGCCAGCACAGCGTTTGTCTATTATATGTCTTTTTGAGTGAAATGGTTATGTTGTTCTGTTGTATTCAACAGTGTGTCTTTACTAATAATTTATAAAGCAGAAAAGTTTGTTTGTTGGTTTAAAAGCGGTAATCTTCGAAAGTATCAGGTAGATTCAGATGAAATTTGGTATTGAAGTAATTTGAAGCTTAAGGAAGGTTACAGAGTATTTTTTATCCGATTGCAAAGAATGAGGGTTATGTATTTATCATGACAAAGTCCACGGAAGCGTAATCGTTGAATTGAAGTGACGGCTTTTGCTGAATATTTAGTTATAGCAATTAGAGCTGTAGATTAGTACCGTCGGTAAGCTCAATACTTTTTCTTTGTCGCCATAATTATTAGGTAACAATAGCACATTTTTTTAATTATTATTATTTATTATTGTTTTACTAAGGCAGTACATGATATCTGAACAGACATGACCTAGTAGCGAAAAACCCCAAGACATGCTGTATGCGCCATTCGCATTATTTTATCTATACTTATTGTTATTAGTATTTTATCATAAACGCATACTTACAACATTATATTACACGTTACTCATTGACCCACTCTTTCCTGTTCTGTCCCATTCGGAACAATCCCCTCCCTCTACCCTCTCGCAAACTCGCTCGCATACTGGCGACACGTATAACGTGCGCTCGCGCTCCGCTAAAACTCTAAAAAGTGATAAACTATTGGTGAATCCTCAAACTCTCTCTCCTCTCGTGAATCTTGGAGGAAATATCGTCTGTGCCGGCGCGCTGGGTACTCATAATCTTCATCATCCTGTAAGTACCTTTTCCTTCCACATGCGACTTCCACCAGTACGCATCGGGCCCGCGGGGTTTTACGGCCCATTCTTTGTTATTTTGAAGTCGGAACTTTATGGACAGATTTTGTTATGAATGACTTACTAATTAACACCATTTCAATACAATTTCAATACTCCATTGTATAAACTTTTTCAAAACAAAGTTTTATACCAACAGTTTAGTTTCAATACTGAAATCATCTAGTATGTAAATTAGATTGGTTCTATTCATTCCTATTACTTATTTTCCATTCTTTATATTTGCCATAATAATGAATGATGAAGCTATCCAAGCTACGTAAGACATCAATTTTAATTTAGCTACTCCCCATATACCATTAGTAGTATATTATTTCCTCATCCTATCAATATTAGGGACATAATTTACCATTAGACATGAATAACGTAGTGAATCGTAGCGAGCGGTAACAGATAAGTTATTGCGATATGAAATGGCAGTTGTTTTACTGGTGGGATATTTCTTATCTTACAATTTTCTTTTTCTCTTGTGCGAAACAGTTTTGTTACCGAAATTGGAGGTTTTTTTTATTGATAATAGGTTCGCGTTAGACCACCATCTCACCTGATGGTAAGTGATGATGTGGTCGAAGACGGAGCACGCTTACCCAGAAGTAACCTATTCATTCTTAACTTGAAGACCCCTAGGTTATAGCTATCGGGAAACACAGACTCCGGCAAGGAATTCCACTCCTTAGCCTTACGCACAATGAAAGTATTCCCAAAACGTTTTGTGCGTATGTGTGAGATGTCCACCATATAGCGATGGCGCATCGCCGTTTGTCTTGTAGATGATGGAACGGGCTCGGCGGAATTAGATTGTACACTCTCAGAAGACACTCCCGGAGAATACACTGGGAACTTGTCTAAATTGTTCTTGTCCTTGTATGGGTATTGCTTTTAAATATTTTCTTTATAACTTTAGTACTAAGTTTTTTATTTAATTAGCGAGAGGAACTTGTGGCAAAATTATAACAGCATCAGAAAGCTCGTTAAGCCGTTAGTTTTGGATATATTTTGTATACAAGGTGGGCAACATGATACGACTATAAATGAAAATACCGACTATACTAATCCCAAGGAAACCATAGTAAGAATAAAATAAAACGTGACATTAAATAATAAAAAAAAAAAAATATTTTTAAATAATCTAAATAATACGAGTACAAGTATGATATTGCCTTTGGATTGCCATAGCCATGAATTGGCTCAATAATAATAATTTAATAATAAATATATCAAAAACAAATATAATGCATTTTTATCAGAAATTAACAGTTGAAAATTTGACTATAAAACACAACACGCAAAAAATAGATCAAGTTACAGTAGCAAATTTTTTAGGAACATTAATAGATAGCCAGTTAACTTGGAAAGCTCAAGCAGAAGAAGTATGTAGAAAACTGAGCACTTCTGCATATATCTTGTTTAATGTAAATAAAAAAGTAAAAAGAACCACGACTTTGACTGCCTATCATGGCCTGGTAGTACCAATTATACGATTCGGGATCATATTTTGGGGTAATTGTAGTCTGAGAGAACAGGTGTACAAGGCTCAAAAGCGTTGTGTCAGATCAATGTGGCCTAAAAGCCCAAATACTAACATTTCCATGTCTATACATTTTTGAATTAGCTGTATTTGTAAGACTAAATAAATATTATTTTCCCATGGTATCCGAAACAAGATCAAGACCTATTAGAAGCCAATATAAAAACCTAGTGCATGTTGCAGGCTATAATACTGCTCTACTTAACAAAAGTGTTTTCGGCATGGGACCATTAATATATAACAAGATACCCGATACAATAAAAAATGAATCAATTCCAATGTTCAAAAAGAAATTAAAAATGTTATTAATTGATAAGGGTTACTATTCTGTTCAAGACTTTTAAAACGATAAATTAATTAAGATTTGAAACTCAAGTAACTGATTATGACATATTTTGTATTTAGTTGTTCTGATATTTGTATTATTTTAAGTTTGACCTCGGTATTTTAATTTAGACATATTTTTGACATTTGTATTTTAATTTTGACATCATCTTAACATTTATTGTATTTATACTAATATATTTTAATCGAATTCTTGATTACTATTAATCCACATTGAAATGATTATTATAGAGTTAGTTTCTTAGTTTTATTTCTGTGTTTAAATGTTTTTGAGGTAGATTGTACAAGGGTCTAAACAATTTTTGTAAACATCTTTTTATTTATGTACCTACAATCTGAGCAAATAAATCATTAACTATTCTATTCTATTCTATTGCCGTTTAATAGTAAAAGATCCTTTGAATTGACTTAAAACCTTCATGGTTTGAGAGTTTTTTGTACTTAAACGCAGAATATTTGACCCTGCGTTGAAGCACAATAACTCAATAGAGCCTGTGGAAAAATATGACACTATAAAAAATATCCTGAATACATATCATCATTTAGGCTATGGTAAATTTATGGTCGTATTGTCTTCACCACTTTGTATATCTGACAGACGTTACGAATAATCAGAAGCTGGAAAATCTGACATGAGACTTGCCCAGGGGTATATTGGTACCCAGCTATTTGGCTGTGGGGAAAATGAAAATGAAAATATATTCTATTTACACCAAGAACTTCATGTACAATGATTTGTGTTTGGAGCCTCCTTTAAGCCAAACAATGCCTGTGTTAGGAGACTCCACTCTTCCATATCTAAGCAACTACACTATTATACTTAAAAATATAAATATAGTTATAGATATTATAGTTATATTAAAAGGTTACATTACATCTTATCTTAGTTTGCTGTGTTGTTTATGGCGTGTGTGTTAGATGTAGTGTAGTTTGATGTGAAGAGATGTGGGGCGGTGTGTATTGTAGTGTGGAGTGTTGTGGCGTGGTGTGGTGAGGGTTAGCATGGTGTGGCATATCGTTGTCTGGTGTGGTATAGCGTTGTATGGTGTAGCCTGTTGTAGCCTGAGATCCCGACATAGAGAAAGGCTAGGAATCTCTTCAAGGAATTTCTTCTGTATCGTAATTGCATTTTTACAAAGACCCAGATACGGAAAGCTATCTGTAGGTCAAACAAATTACAAACATTTGTTCCAGTGAGGGAATCGAACCTGCGACACGCAGTGCAAGTGCCAGTCGCTTGTTGACCGCGCCAACCGGGTCATCTTCGATTAAGATGGAACACATCGAACCACAATTTAAAACACACCTATTTAACAATATTGCTTATTCTCAGATCAGATCGTGTAATTTTAAAGTTGATCTTCAACATAAGATAAACACAAGAAATGACATGGTGTTGTAATAACAATACGTGTTGGGTTAATGTACTCCCTCACTTACAGGAGACCACAGCATGATTCGAGAAACAAAGGTCTTTGTTCCCTTTATTACAAATGTTTGATAATCCTTTTGATGATATTCCTGTTTAATAATAAACCTACTATAGAAAACACAGCCTTATTTTTAAAGCTTCCCTTGAACAATAAGACATTTCGTCTAAAGTCTGCCATATTTATTCTTGACAGACCCGTTTTTAAACCAACTGCATTAATACCGCTCGTCACTCCTAGGATTATGCCCAAAATACTGACGTCTCATTTGTCAAGAGTTTCTTTAAACTGAAATGCCCCAATTTTTGTTTTTCGTCGACAGAAATTATTTTCTTACAAATTCATTCATTCGTTTTTAGATAAAAATGTTTTCAGATCATTTGAGGTTGGAATTGTATGTAAAAGCAATAATGATGAACTTTGCATGAATGAAATAATGATTTTTATTTTGCAAATAGGTTGTAAATAACACTTCACACGTCTTTTTGTTTTCGTAAATGTGAACCATATGAGGCCAATGTTTACTAACTGACTACTCTGAGAAGCAACACTGAAACATACTCAGAGGCCAAAGTCTCTTTTAAAGTCCATACAATCTGTAGTGATCAAATCATATCAGAGCCATGTAGGTTAATGTCTGTGGCGCCCTTTAGTCATTCTCAAATCACACAGATTTGAGCAGACCCGTCCAAACAGTGCAAGCATTTGTCAGTTATCGCGTAGCTCAACTTAGAACCTTAAGGAACTCAAACGATTTGACGAACAATACCAAAGTTAGGACATTTGGGTGGGCCGTATAAAGCACTCAAACACAGTGCGGTAATCTACTTATAATATTCGTTGTTATCCCACATTACTCTCACATTCACAATATAGGTAGCTTTTGAGAACACACGAAAAAAAAAAGATTTGAACAAAAATATATTACTTGAAAAATAAAATAATATTGTTGAATACACAAAATTAAAAATGATAAAGAAAAAATAATATATTATAGATAGATAGATAGATAGATAGATAGATATACTCTTTATTGTACACCATAACAGAATTAAATAAGGACTAAAAACTACAAAGGGTGTTACAATGGGCGGTCTTATCGCTAAAAGCGATCTTTTACAGACAACCTTTAGATGGATTTGACACAGCAGGAGAAAATAAATTCGCGGGTAGTCCATGGTGTACTATTTACTTATATACAATAAATAAGTAATAACCTACATACTCAATACACATATACATATATATATACACATAAAAATAACAAAGCTGAGATAAATAAAATAAAAATAGTAACATATTAAAGAGAGAGATAGAGATCTTTTACCATGTTTTTGAAAGAAGGAAGGGGTATATTACTTGAAAAGGTAAAGAATATTGTGTTGTCACAACGTATTAGAGAGAATCATTATAAAAAAAAATAAAAGAAAAGAGTAATAAGAAAAATCAAACAAAAATATATATTTTATCCCTTCTAAGCCAATTCGTTCCACCATCTGAGAATCTACTACCTGGACATGAACTGCCATGGCTGATCACTGAGTCTTTAGACAGACTTCGGACCTGGGTTGGTCGTAGCAAAGAAAATCTACTCAAGTGGAGGTTAATTGATTTCTGCCTTAGAGTGTATATGTGGTGCTGCTCCACAAACATGGCGCAATTAATTTCCTGTCCTGCGTGTCCTGTCAACTGTTCACTGTAGGACTTGATGGAAGCTTCCGACAGTGCTAAACTTGTTGCCCAGTTCTGGACAGATTCCATTTAAAAATTGGCAATCGACACGCTAAGAAGAAGAATTAATTATTTATAACTGTATACAACACAAAAAGGGACATTCCCTTAGGCATTCTCTGCCAGTCAACCATGTGAGGTTAGTGAGATTTGTGTTTTTATTTTTCCTATAGGACCAATAAGTCCAAAAACCCCTTTCACGCCTTGTCATTACAACCCTGCCAAAGTTTTATGTGATCGATGGTCTAAGTACGCATACAGGACAAACATACTGCTGAATGTACATTTATTTATACCGCCGACACCTGAGATACAGGACGTGTCCTAGTTTGGGTGTCGGAAGTTTCAAGTTTATGTGTATCAACGGAGCCGAACATAAATATTGTAAAATTGCTTTGTTTACTTTGTATATGGCTTGACTAAAATATTTTGTTTTATTTTTTTATTTATATATAAAAATAAATTACTTTTTTACCTGCAAATAAATTATTATTACATCGATTATCTTAAGCCTTACTTTAAGCAAAACTATCACTGTTTAATATGCGCCCATCATTTCGCAGTCATCACAAAATAAATATAATATCTAAGTACAGGGTGGGCCATGAATTAGTTAACATTTGAAAAAATCGTATAAAAAAAACCATTCAACATATTTTAGAAATCGTTTATTTACGAGAAAGCTAATTAGTTGTAATTTATTTTTTAAAAATTATTTCGTCTAAATGACCACCGTTTCGGTTTTTGCACTCATCTAAGCGACTCCTAAAGTTTTCGAATACTCTTCTGCAAAGAGACCGCGAGATCGCAGACATCTCTTCGATGATTTTTTCTTTAAGTTGACGCAGTGTATTCGGTTTATCAATGTAGACACAACTCTTTAAATAACCCCATAAAAAGAAGTCTGCTGGTGATAGATCTGGACTTCTGGGTGGCCATGGGATGTCACCCCGTCTGGATATCAGCTTTTCCGGAAACATGTCTTTGACCACCGGCAAGGACTCGTTCGATGTGTGACACGTGGCTCCATCTTGTTGAAACCATGTGTTACGATTATAGCCAGCAAATTCCAGTAGCATCGGTGCTAAGAACTCCCGTAACATTTTCACATACTCGGCAGAATTAACAGTAACTGAACGGCCTCGAGAATCTTCAAAAAAGTAAGGTCCGATGATTCCTTTTGCTGAAATTGCAGCCCATACAGTTACCTTAGGAGAGTAAAGTGGCCTCTCATGTTTAGCTTTAGGATTTTCGCTGCTCCAATACCTGCAATTCTGTTTGTTTACATGTCCATTTAGGTGGAAATGGGCTTCGTCAGAGAATAAGATGTTGTGAAAATTATTGAATCGAGTTAACATTGTTTCGGCATATGACTTACGCAAATTTAAATCATTAGGGTTTAGTTCTTGCACTAGCTGGATCTTATATGGATGTAATTTCAAATCTAATTTCAAAATACGGCGTAATGATGTGCGGGATAATCCTAATTCAGCCGAACGTTTGCATGTCGATAAATCTGGATCACGTCGAACAGAAGCGGAAACTTGCTGCACGTTCTCTTCGCTCCGAGAAGTCCGCGAGCCACCGGTTTGTTTCACATTTAGTGTAGATCCCGTCTCTTTGAACTTCTTCACCCATTTCTTTATTAAAGGAGCACTTGGACACTGACTTAAATCGTGTAAACCATATTCAACGCGAAATAAGCGTCTCACAGTAATGAGCGAAAAGTTGTTTAAATAAAACTGTTTCACGCAGTAAGCGCGTTGCGGCCTCGTGAAGCGATCCATTGCGACTAAATTTCCAAGAAGCGAGCTAGTGCCCCCGCCCGCGCCCGCGCCTCGCGCGGCAATAGTTTGCGCGGTAAGTTACATTTAAATGTTAACTAATTCATGGCCCACCCTGTATATAAAAATAACCAAGAGCACATCTGCCAACAGTATAATAATATTATGGTAGCCAATTTATGAAGAATAACTCCGAATTCGAACATTGGGTATATGTTAATAATTCGTATCAGCTATTTTTTTTTTCTAGAGGTACATTTTCCCTACATAGAATAAAACAAAGTCGCTTCTCTGTCTGTCTGTCCCTATGTATGCTTAGATCATAAAAACTCTGCAACGGATTTTGATACGGATTTTTTCAATAGATAGAGTTATTCCTGAGGAAGGTTTTAGTGTATAATAAGTTAAGGTTTTGTGTAGATTGTATGAAATACGACGATATTACTTCAACATGTCGGAGAGAATTAAGCCTATCGGGAGCTTTAATCGAAAACGCTGCCAAAACCTTTTGAGTTATAAAAATACAATGTATGGCGGGATTGTTTCTCTTTTATAGATCTACAAAAAGTCTACGATGGCATATGTCTACCTCCCAAGAATAACCCACAATAACCATTTTCTTCTTTTACAAATTACATTAAAATTATGGGTTATTTACGAATCTTTTTTAACAGTACAGTATTATTCCATATCCAATTAAATACGTCAGATATGTTGAGGATTTAATGTAGATCAAAATTGCTTTTTAAACTATATCAATAAAATGAATATCTTATGAGTAATCGCCGATATATGAGTGTGGCAAATTACCGGACGAGAAATTGATAAAGCAAAATCATATATAAGCAAATATAAACTTTATTAACCGAGCGAAGCCAGGCCGGGTCGCTAGTATTATAACAAATTACTTCAAGATTCACAATAGTTATGTTATTTATAGGACGTCATGCTCTGCAGTCTCGGTTTGCAAACATCTGCACCATTAAAGCAGCCCAGATATTCTATATAGGTTGCGGGATTGGTCTAACTAGATACCACGGCCGTGGAACGGAAAGGCAACTGAAGGAGCAGGGTGGGTTTTTAGTCAGTAGAAGTCTGACACTCCCTTCCACTCCACCCAGAGCGGGAGGGGTCATTTGATGATTTTCCCACCCATAAAAAAAACGATATTCTGTCTATCTATTGCAAAGCTGCAGCAGCTGTCCAATATCGGCAAATGATAGGACAATATTGTAGCACACAAAGATTACTGAGCTTTTGTGCTTTAAACGTTTTTGAACCTTAACTCGGTTGTATCAGGATTCAGGATACGACCGGGTTTAGATTCAGTTACAGAAAGAGTTAGATTCGACACACACACATAAAAAACTAAGACATACGTAATTTTTTTTTTAAATGATATAGACCCGAATATGACCACCAACTTACCTGATGGTAAGCGATTGTGTGATTGAAGATGAAGCACACTTATCTAGAAGTAACTTATTCACTCTTGACTTTAAGACCCCCAGGTTATATCTGTCTGGAAACACAGAATCCGGTAGAGAATTCAACTCCTTGGCTGTACGCACAATGAAAGTAATCCCAAAACGATTTGTGCGTATGATTGGGATGTCCACCATGTAACGATGACTACGACTATCGTCGATGATCACCATGTGACTTTGTACGTGTCTATGGTATTTTCGCGTAAAACCCGACCCGGTCAGAATTCCTGCATAAAAATCCTATATAATACCCAATAGCTTTCTCTATCTTCCAGTGAAAGTCAAGTTGAAATCACGAAAATGTTCCAGAGATTAGCACTGACACACAAATATACAGAATAAAAGAAAATTTAGAATAATGTTTATTTTTAAAAGATAAGTTGTAATATAGGAAGAATTTTTATTACTATAAATCTTGTTAACTCTTCCAACTAAGCTAAATATGCTTGTATCTGAAATGGGTTCACGACAATAGTATAATGTGTGAAGTTCGAGACCGCGACATCTAGATTACAAGGCAGACCCCTTAGCCATTAGGCCACTGCCGCTTCTTTGTTTGTTCATTTTAGTATCTTTTAAATAACTATAAGCATGCATATTTTATTGGTCTTGCTATAGAGGTTACTTTTACAAGATACAAGTCGTTTTTACTTTAATTCAATTAATTAGTGACTATCCATTTAATTCTTTGCCCTTTTAAAATTAAATGTTGCGTAGAATAATGCCAAGAATTTTAATAAAGAAATGCCTTGCTATTGATTTGGATACAATTTATACATTTCCTTGTAGATTATATTTAAATACGTATTAATTTAAAACATGTAATTACTCTATGGCTTTCAAAATCCATCCCTTTGTTGAAATTGTTTCAAGAATGTGACAAAAGGACCGACAAACCGTTCTTAATTTAATTAAACGACCGCAAATAATAACGTCTATTTTAGATACTGTTTTTAAACAAAACAAAAGAGACAGTTGCGGCTCAGTGGTTGCAGGCACAACTTGCGAATTGTAGGTAGTGGGTTCGAACTCATGCATGCACATTGCTTTGTGTGATTTTTATTATCAACACTGATTTCAGAGCGGTGAAGGAAATAATCGTAAAGAGATCCACCAATCCGAACTAGGCCCGCGTACTGGACTAAAACCTATTTCCTCTCACAGAAACTATACTGTTGGACTACAGTGTCCTACTTAATATTCAAAAGTTTGTGAGAATGGATGGATGATTATTACTCTTTCACGCAAAAAGTATACAACGTGTAACGGAAACCCCATATCTATCCAAAAGGACTGAAGACAACATCTGGTATGGAGTCTCTATGCAAAGTTTTAGCTCAAAATAAGTGACTCACAGAATTGACCCCAAATTGTTGATTTCGTATGTTTCTTGAATACCAATAATAACAAACGTGTCACATCACTATGAGGGTCATCACTTTCCACGTCACTTGCCAATAAAACGATAATTCTCTTCGTTCTTCTTAATTTGAAAAATTCGGTCTCTGGTATCAATGTATTGAAATTTCTAATAAGTTCCACACATGTACACATAGGATTAGAAAACACTTGCCATATCGTTTATTATCATCCAAAGAAGCCGTGCACTTGGTATGTATATATCCTTTAAATTACACGTTGTAGAACGGAATTTAAATTTAAACTTTACAGTAAAAAGCTTATACATTACATAACTACAAAAGCTACTTTTTGTACCGGCAAAAATGTATTAAATTCCGCAACAGCTATATAAATCCTTAATATTTTCCAACCTGCCTAAATTCTGCAGATAATCCAAAAATGCTTTGAATCTTCCAAGATAAATAGATCACACCAGTCCAATATACTTTTACTAGCCCCCACAGCAATAGGCTCGTACTTGACCGATATACGGTCATTACTATTCAAGGCCAGGCTTCCACCGCTGAACCCTCACCACAACGCATTGGTATTCTGGATGTGACCAGACAAATAAGTTAAACAAGTTTGAGGGAAGATGGCATACTCAACGTGAATTGTGGTGAGCTGTCAAATATTTGAGGTTGAGATGTCGGGGATTGCTGAGGCACGATCTGACTGAGCATTCAGCATGATTGTGTGCGATTTCTTTGTTTTCAAAGGACCTTAGAAGATTTTTTTGGAAAAACATTGCTTTTACTAGGAATACCTTCATTCCTTTGGCTAAGGAGTGGAATTCCCTGCCGGAGTCTGTGTTTCCTGATCGCTATAACCTGGGGGTCTTTAAATCAAGAGTGAATAGGTTCCTTCTAGGCAAGCGTGCTCCATCTTCGAGCACATCATCACTTACCATCAGGTGAGATAGTGGTCAAACGCGAGCATATTATAAATAAAAAAAATTGTTCCCGTATCGTGATTCCATAATTATTTTACAAATACCCAGACCAAGAACAACAATTTGTAGGCCGTACAACCATTTGTTTAGGTGCAGGAATCGAAGCCGTGACACGCAGCGCAGTATTTAAAGCGAAGCAGCAATCTCTCTACGACTAAGCCTACCGTGTCGTCAAATTATAACAGTAAGTACTAACTTCAGCCCACGACTTCGTTCGCGTACGAGGGTTTCCCCGTGGAAATTCTAGCATAAAAAGTAGCCAGATCCATTAAGTCGTTTTTGCGTGAAAAAGTAACAAGCATTCATACACCTATACTCACATCCAACCTCACAAACTTTCGCATTTATAATAATTACTAAACATCCTCTAATTATAGAAATAATACAACGTGTAATTTAAAGGGTATATACATACCAAGTGCAAGGCTTCTTTGGATGATAACAAACGATATGGCAAGGGTTTTGTATTCCTATGTCAACACGTGTGGAACTTATTAGAAATTTCAATACATTGATACCAGAGACCGAAATTTTCAAATTAAGAAGAACGAACAGAATTATCATGTTATTGGCAAGTGACGTGAAAGTTATTGACCCTTGTAGTGCTGTGACACGTTTGTTATGATTGGTATTCAAGAAACATATGAAACCTATAATTTGGTATCAATTCTTTGAGTCACTTATTTTTAGCTGAAACTGTGCATAGAGACTCCATACCAGATGTTGTATTCAGCCCTTTTGGATAGATATGGGGTTTCCGTTACACGTTGTATAGATCTACGATAGTAAACAACAAACACAACAACGAGCTCTTCCAGCTGATCAGGAGTTTAAAGATATATCGCTAAATTAATAATAGGTTCGATCTTCAAGATTAAGCAAAACTTTCAGGGTCAGTTCGTAGGTTGGTGTCCATTTTCCTATAACCAGATTCTTCACTTCTTTCACGCCTCGGAAAGCAAGTAAAGTCGTTGGTCATATAAGCATATTGGACAGTCGTAACGAGTTGTCAAAGGCCCGAAAAATAGGGCACGAGTGCTGCCGAAGGTTATTTGGTTGTGGAGATTAGATAGGCAGTTGCTCCATGTAAAATAATGGTACTCAGCTGTATACTGGTCGAGTCAAAGCTCCAGAACCTTGAACATCGGCGACGAGTTGCTAGTCTATCGGTTTTCTATCGGTTACATTTTAAGTGTGCGATGGAATTACACAATCTAATTCCGCCAAGCCCGTTCCATCATCGGACTACAAGACAAACAGCGATGCGCCATCGATACATGGTGGATATCCCACCCATACGCACTAAATGTTTTGGAAAGACTTTCATTGTGCGTACGGCTAAGGAGTGGAATTCCCTGCCGGAGTCTGTGTTTCCCGATAGCTATAACCTAGGGGTTCTATATTCTTTAAGTCAAGAGTGAATAAGCTACTTTTAGGTAAGCGTGCTCCATCTTCGACCACATCATCGCTTACTATCCGGTGAGATGGTAGTCAAACGCGAAGACAAAGGTTTTAAAAAAACAAGAATTTTTAAATGACAAATATAATGAAAGAGATTAATAAAAAGAGTAGTTATTGGAATTTACAGTATTAATTCAATAACTAAATAAAAAAATCCTGTTATACTAGAAGTCAAAAACGTAGCTATGGTGTACTGTGCAGCGATACGTTTATAAATTTATGAAAGTTTTTATAATTAAATTTTCATTGAAATTCTTGACCAAGTATCAGGTGATTTATGAATAAGATTAACCTGAGTACATGAAAACTTTGTTTATTAATATACTCTCAAAACAAATAACCAACAAACTTTCAACATCTACAACATACGAAGTAATAAAAATGTCTGTCTATATTTTTTGCAATATCAAGAAAACCAGCTTTCTCTAATGCAATAGTTATTTTCTAGAAACACTTCAGCTGTACAATGATCTGAAACCAATAAAGACGAAGCCAGTCTAGCGTAATATAAAGTGAAAAGCACGTGTATTTTCTATAGAATTCGATGCAACACGTGTATTTCCAACTGTTTTTAGCGGTCAACGCGGGTTGAATAAAATGCGTTTGTAGGAGAATCCAATGCAAATTCAGTCAACGAAAAAAAACGATTTGCATTGAATAAAATTGCCCTGAATGTAGAGTGTTTAGTCTTCCTACAAAGAATTTTGTTGCTACTTCAGACCATTATAAAACAACCACAATTTTTGGTGTAAATGTTTTTAGGAAAGCATTAACTAAGATGAAAAAACTTTTTTTTACAAAAAAAAAATAACCGACTTCAAAACTTACAAAAAAGACTTGCACTACAAAGAGATAAATAACCTTAAATATTGTTTTATTGGATTTCTAATTCCATTAAAAATAAGGGCTTAGGTATCTACTCACATCGCTGAAGTCAGTGCCAAGCCAATTAATAGTTTTGATAGGCAAAGAACGCCGCATTCTCGGGCACACCCGAGGTCAGGAAACCTATTCATTTATCTTGGCACCGACTTCAGCCATGTGAGCAGATACCTAGCCCTTATTTTTAACGGAATTAGACATCCAATAAAACAATATTTAAGGTTATTTCTCTCTTTGTAGTG
Source organism: Tholera decimalis (assembly GCA_943138885.2). Taxonomy (NCBI): domain Eukaryota; kingdom Metazoa; phylum Arthropoda; class Insecta; order Lepidoptera; family Noctuidae; genus Tholera; species Tholera decimalis. The sequence goes on from OW964558.2 coordinate 43,120,146, forward strand.
CAAGTCTCTTTTGTAAGTTTTGAAGTCGGTTACATTTTTTGTAAAAGTTTTTATTTTATGCTTTTTAGTGTATCATTGTTTGTGTTTCTTGAGATACATACATACAGTTCGCACTTACTTTTTAAAAAGAGAGTTTGTTGTACACGTTTTTTTTACCCACCTAAACCATATTTCAGACGTGATTCAGAAGGTCTGTGCCTCAGCTGTGGTGACATTAATAGGCTAATTATGCTAAACAGTACATAGATGTACGAGGGCAGCAATCGTGGGAGATTTGTTGTTTTAAATTGAAGAGTTCCATCACTTATCTGGAGAGGGTCTTCGTCGCAACCTGTTGTGATATATACTAAAACCTTCCTTGTAAAATATGCTTTCAAACAATGAAAACGTGATCGAAATCGGATCAATCGTTTCTGAGAAAATCGCCGATATAATAATAATAAATAAACATACATACATACAAACATACATACATACATAATTGTTTTTATTTTTTTTATTTAGTTATTTAATTAATACTGTAAATTGAACTTTGTTTAGAATAATCTCACCTCCATTAAGTTTATAAAAATGTAATCTTACAGGATTTAAAAAAAGCTTAGTTTAGACATTCATCTCCCGCAAATTATTTTTAAATGTGCGTCAATTACCTAATGTATTCATTTGTTATATTCTAAACTAGTACTCACGCGGGGCTTCGCTCCCGTGGATTCTATCACGGTAAAAACATAACTCTCCTTTTTTGCAGTCGCGTAAAATGTAGCCTATAACCTTCCCCAAGCTTGAAGCTACTTCCATACCAAATTTCATCCAAATCCACCCAGTACTTTCGAAGATTAGCGCGTTCAAGCAAACAAACAAACAAACTTTTCCGCTTTATAATATTAGCATAGATTATTTTCTAGAATTATACACTTATTACCTACTTTAGGCATTTCAAACTAAAGCACTAACAATCAATATTAATTAAATTCTAATAACTACTCTCTTTATTTATCTCTTTCATTATGTATATTTTTCATTTAGAAATGCTTGAACAGAATAAAAACATTTTTGAATTCATGAACAAAGGCGGTAGTTGCACAAAATGGGATATAACAAGTCAATAGAAAAGATTTATTGTAACCGTTATCTGTCAGATAATGTTTAATTGCCTATAAAAACGAATGCTCATGTTTAAAGTCACACTTTACCTACTTTCTGGATATTTTTACACTCTAAATTCTGGAAGCCATTACACAAATCACTTGTACAGGTACATCGTTCCCGCTGGAGCAGAAATATATCGCATTTGTGTCGTCGTTTTTCGATACTAATTCTGAACTAAACGAGGTGGGTTGTACCTAATGTGTCTAGGAAGGAGGAAGCATTCCCACTATTGCAATGAACTCACTCCAGAGACAAGCATATTTAGATTAGTTGGTGAGTTTAACAAGATTGCTAGTGTAATGGGTGAAGTTCAAACCCGCTACCTATCGATCAAAAAGCCGACACCTTAGCCACTAGGCTATTGTCGCTTTGTAAAAACAATAAAGTAAAAGAATCACAATAAGATTTTACAAATGCCAGTACTTCGAGAAAATAAAATAGTATATAACAGGGTATGTTTTTGAATTAATCAATTCAAATTGTCAAAAAATATTGGACATGATTCTTCACGTGTGACGTCTTAGTGCACTTTTTTACAACAAGTGTCGTTATCAGTTCCTGAGCATTGACACTTGTCCTTTCAAATCAATTTGTATTGATTTGAGAAGGCCAAAAATATCAGTAAGTACAATTTTTTTTAATTTCTGGCCGATGGTAAAAAGGGTATAACTTCCCCACACAGGAAAATATTAAATGTAAAAAAAATATACTACTATTATGCCGAGTTCTTTTTTAATATTTTAATATATATTTTTCAACATGAATTATTATAGGTATTATACTAACATAGTTTAAGTCTATAATAGCATAATTACAATTATGCTATAATCAGATTAAATGAAAATAAAAACAATAATAAAAAATTAAATGATTCTAAAACTTTATAAACCCGTGGTAAAAATGAGATTTATTTACACAAAAGCCTGTTATAAATGGCATAATTACATGACCTTCCACGAAGGCCTCTTGTTACCAATAATATACCCAGACCATGAAAAATTTTAAAGGCTCATGAAAAATTTTAAAGGCTCGGCAATCGATCAGACGTTTTCCCTTGAGAAGTATCAGAGTTGAAATGTAGCGATACTACTCGTATTAATGATTTGATGGTATTTATTTCGGTTGTAAAGCAATAACGTTGAAAGCTAAATTTGAATAACTTGTTTGAATTTGTAATACGGTTCGAAATTAACCGAGTTCTGGCATAAATGATTAGTTCCTCTTTCCCATGGGGGAAATCATCAAAAGACTGCTGCCGATGTGGGTGATTTGTACCTCATGTCGCACTGAGTTGGTGTAAATAGTGATAGTAAGGAGAGGCATATGATGAAGCAGCAGTTTAGACGTCTATTTACTGAAATAGGAATGATGTTTTTTTATATATTTATCTAGAATATTAATAGAAAGTATTAAACGACTTTAAATATAAAGAAAAATAATGCGACCAAAACTTCAGTGTTTAAAGTGATAAACTAAATAAAATTGGGAAACTACACTATTTAAAATGGAAAGGCAAAATGAAAATAATTCTTAGTTGTAAGCATTCAGTTAAACAATTGCTTTCGTCGGTATACCTAAGTTCATTTTGTAAAAACTTTTCACTTCGTTGTGAGTGGCATGTTTTAAAACTAAGTAGGTACAGTTTTAGGTCCAGTAAATGTAATTTGGACTCAGTAAACATGAATAAGAGAAGGTAAAACATTTAACCTCTGGCCTCACGAACCCGCGGCGCAGTAAGCGGTGAAAACAAATAAAGGAAAGTGTATGAAGTCGTATGTCAGAGAAAATATATTTAATTTTTAACCGACTTCAAAAAAAAGGAGGAGGTTCTGAATTCATCTTGAACTTTTTTTTAATGTAATTTTCGTCATTACTCGCAGATGGCTGGACCGATTTGGTAAATTAATTTTTTTTGAAAAGGGTATACTTTCTAGTTGGTCCCATTGGCATTACGTTTGGATCTGATGATGGGATCATGGAGAAATCGAGGGAACTCTTCAAATATTATAGGCACACCTGTAGCGTTTTGGGTATTTCTTATAGTACCTTGTGTAGTTGCTCTCGAAAAGTACCATTTGAGGAAGTGGAACTGATGATGAAGACCCCAGATGGCCACCGAAACTACTCAATAATAAGTATTTCGTGGATTGCGATTAGATTACTTGAATATAGATGTTAAGCACTTTATGCTCATCACAATGCATATGGTGAAGTAGAGCTGATGGTGGTGTACCAGGAGAACTCCTCAAAAATTAACGGCTCTGCACCGGGAAAAGCAATATTTTGTAAAAGGTGATAAGTAGTTGACATTTTGGCTTTTGTAACTAGATAAATTTCAAACCGACCCAATAAAAAGCGTGAAAAAAAATTTTTGCAAAAAATAGAACCGACTTCCATAATATATAAAAACACTACAAAGGCAAAAATAACTTTAATTTCGGAAGGCGGTGTCAAAAAAAAAAGAAAATACAAAACAAATGACACCGAAATGGAAGCGGAAGGGAGTGTCAGACTTCTACTACTTCTACTGGCTGAAAACTCAGCCTGTTCCATAATCCGACAAGAGAGTAGTAAGGAAACTAGTACTCTAAAAATACACAGAAACAAAACGCGTTCCATATTCCGCCCTCGCCGACGAGGCCCATCGCAACGTCCGCGTACTGGTAACTTTAATCCTCCTTGACCATTGCCAAACGAGCCAGCCCGCGATGCTGAGCCAGTAGCAATAAATAACCCATTTAATAATAATATGACCCAGCCTGACCCTTTGCTGCCCTCCACCAACGACCTCGCTATGCCGAGGTCCCTACTCCACAGGAAGTGCCCTTAGCGTGCGGTTGTTTAAATGTAAATATTAGTATGTAAGCCCTGGTTGTGGGCCTTTAAATTTAGAGGTCACCACAGGATCACAGGACAGGACGGGCTGGTAACTTAAATCCTCCCTGACCTTTGCCAAACGAGCCAGCCCGCGATGCTGAGCCAGTAGCAATAAATAACCCATTTAATAATAATATGACCCAGCCTGACCCTTTGCTGCCCTCCACCATCGACCCCGCTATGCCGAGGTCCGTACTCCACAGGAAGTGCCCTTAGCGTGCGGTTGTTTAAATGTAAATATTAGTATGTAAGCACTGGTTGTGGGCCTTTAAATATAGAGGTCATCACAGGATCACAGGACAGGACGGGATAGGAAGTAGTAACCAGCCTTAGTGTGCTGAACTACGAGTGGCCTTATCAAAAAAAAAAACACCCTGTTCCATCATTTGCCCTAGCACTCCAAGCCCGGGCACGCCGCAATTGCGGCGGTAAGACCCCTCTTTGAGGAGTGGCTAGATCGGCGTCACGGCGTCCTGACCTACCGCATGACGCAGGTCCTCAGCGGACACGGAAGTTTCGGGAGGTACCTGTATCTGATGGGAAAGGAGGAAACGCCTGGGTGTCACCACTGCGAGGGTCGCCCTGAGAACACCGTAGAGCACACGGCGCAAGACTGCCCCGCCTGGGCAGAGCACCGACATGTCCTCACGGTGGCGATAGGCGGAGACCTTTCGCGCCCGACATTGGTCGAGGCCATGTTGCGGGGCGAGAGGGATTGGGAAGCGGTCGCCGCCTTCTGCGAAGCAGTCATGCTTCCGAAGGAGGAGGCGAGACGCGTGAGGCAGAGGATGGCGTCCTCCCTCCAGCCCAGCCGCAGTGGTAGACGCCCACGGCGTCGGACGTCGGCCGACGATCTCCGGCCACCGTAGGCGCGGGCATGCGGACAGCGAGTAAAGGGCAACTCGCTGTCCGACCATGGACCATGCCCGGGTCGACGGCGCGTTGTGTTCCACGCGCGCCTCAAAGAGCGTCAGCAACATGACGAGGCCCCCTCTGCAGAGGGCCGAAGCCTGCCGGGGTCGTGGGACTTATCCCATTACAGTGACCCCGGTACGTAAAGGGTTATTGAAGGAACACCGTGGATTTTAGTCAGTAAAAGTCTGACAGTCCCTCCCACCCTGCCCGGGGTGGGAGGACTTATTTGATAATTTTACCACGTTAAAAAAAAAGCACTCAAGCCGCGGTATCTCCTTAGAAGATCCACGCAAAAATGTATAGTTTAGAATGACATAATTCTTACATAAAGGTCTATTCGACGGGTCCTACGTATACGTGTAACCCCCAAAACAGCGAAATACGTTTTTTTGCACCAAAAGCCTTAAAATTACCTTAACTTTATATCCTGTAAAAATTATATTAAATTATCAAGTAATTTCAAAGATACAAACTTGTAAACTAATATAAGTGACATCATTTTCCGCCACACGACCATCTACACTGATGTAAGTCACTTGCACCAGTGTAGGTAGTCGCGTGCGCCGCGACACGTCAGCACAAGTGTCATTCACTCCAGTATGCGCGCGGCGACGGACTCGGGAGCACGTTAAACACTGGTATAACTGCGCTGCATTTTAGTTTACGTATTCATTTGTTCAAAACTATTCCGATTTTGTTTGTTTTGAGTAAGTAGTGGTAAGAAGTCACAACAATGAAGCGCTCACGAGGTCAATTAATGATAGATTTATTAGAAAATAAGTATAGTAAAATAAACATTCCAGAAAATTACGAAGGTAAGTGTTAATTGACATTTTAAATAATATAATGATATACTTTGTATTGTTTGATCAAATGCAAAATTAAAAAATAAATAAATTACGTGTTGTTTATTTGTATTTTCACTTGTACCAGTATACAAGGTTCATAGTGGTTACTCGCGTACTTTGTATAGTGGTTTTAGTAAATTTTAACGATTATTTGTAAATATATTTAAAAATTAATTAACACATTAATTTTGATTTATATTAGATCGGCCGACAGTACCATCATGCGTAATACGTGAAGAATTAGACCAAACTATGAAAATGTGCAACGAGACCGACCGATTTTAATGAAAAAAATAGTTTCACAAATGAAAGTCTAATAGAAAAGCCACTGCTAGCTAAAAAGCTACTAAACTAAATTAATGAATTGTGATTTTATAATTCATGGTTTTTTTTTCAATAAATTTTGCACTTATATCAGTATACAAAGTCACATGTGACTTTTTTTTGTTTTCGGTATGTTGTAATCTGATATAAGTTACATTTTTTTAATAATAATATCTATTTACTAATAAAATAAATAGCAATACTATTTTTAATACATTTTTAGGAGCAATTCACTGCATAATTATTTTATTATATAATTTTAGATTCCACCTTACCTCCAAGTGCGGATTTTTTTGCTGAAGAGATGTAATTCATCAATAAGGTTGTAAGCTTAAGCGACCCAGAAGACATGTTCGAGGAAATCCCTACAGTAGAAAATTTATACCAAAATTTATCAAACATTTCGTCAGATTCTGCCAAGTCCTCTGAGTGCTATACCATCCAGGCGGTGAGTGTAATTGTGCATAACAACTATAAAGAAGATGAGCCTCAAATTCTACATCCATGTCAAAATTCTATTTCTGAATCAAGTGTGGTAAAACAAAATGACCTTCCTGATGATGAAATTGATAGCTTAACACCAATGCCTTCGCCATTACTTTCTTTTTCACCTATTCGCCAACAAACTGATGATGTATTTGACAATTTATCACTATTAAATTCAAACTACATTGATACACCTTTAAGGGGACTACTTAAAGGTGTATCAATGTAGTTTGAATTTAATAGTGATAAATTGTGTGCAAAGAAAAACCCAAAAAAAGAAAGATAAGGGTAGATTGCGAGAGAGGTTTCAAAATATGTGGTTTGATGAAAGACGCAAGTTCAATTTAAACAGGGGATTAGAATGCATGAGTCGAACGGGGAAGCTACATCAGAAGAAAAAAATGAAAAGCGTTTGTAAATGCCCCAAAAAATGTTTTGAAAAAGTGCGAATTTTGTCACGCATTTGAAAACTTAGAAAATCCTACAGATGACTAAATATCAAAACACAATCGGCATTTGGCCGAAAAAGAGAGTGCTCGGCAATTAAAAGAGATGGATAAACAGTTGGCTAAGGAAGATAAAACTATAGTTGCTGTTACTTTCGACTTGCAAAAAACTCAAAATTTACCACATGGAAACGTTAGTACTTTTTATTACAAAAGAAAATTACATTTTCACAATTTTACTCCATTTGATATGGCTGATCTACAGGGTTATTGTTATTGTTGGGACGAACAGACTGCTAAAAAAGGTGCCAATGAAATAGCTAGCTGCATTTTCGTTTCATTTTATTGGTATGAAGGTGGAGCAAGGAGTCAAAACTTTTATATTCTGGTCGGATAATTGTGGAGGCCAAAATCGAAATAGAATCGTATTCCTTATGTATATGTATTGCGCTTGGAAGTTTCACGCGAACATAACCCATACATTTCTTGTTGTTGGTCATATTCAAAATGAGGGTGACAGCATTCACTCAGTAATTGAAAGAAAAACCAGAAATATTTTAATTTATACTCCAGAACAGTGGATCCTAGCTTTTAAAATGGCAACAGCTAATGCAAAACCGTATATTGTTCGAGAAGTAACTCAATTGTTTTTGATTTTAAGTCTTGCCTTCCCTATTTTGACAACTGGAAAAAGAATTCCATGGGGGAACTTGTTATGTGGAGTAAGGTTTGCGAAGTTAATGATAATACAAGGACTAATTAAGTAGTACTTACGTAAGACTGATTAGGAAGTACTAATGAAAATATAAATAAACAATTAATATAATTAACGAAAGTTCCTACTTAAGTTAAGAAGATTACATTTTTTAATTTTATTATTTTTAAGATGGCAAGGCCTTTGATTTTAGTTTTCATTATTAAGAATGCTATAATATATTTACATCAAAATTAAAACACCTATTCTGGAAAAGTCATTTATTTGAAATAAAGTGTTATTTTGTATTTTCAATATTTTTATTTAATTTCCTGCCACACGCATTTAAATATTTAAGGTAAATAACAATACAGAAAACTGTTGCAAGTAGTTTTCCAGTACTGAGTAAACTGTTGTAAGTGTTTAAAAGTTGATAAAAAAAGATGTTATTGTTAATATTATAACCTCATATTGATCAATAAATCGGAAATAGCATGTTAAAAGAGTAAAATCCTTCAGTTTTCCTTTATTATAAGTACAAGCAAGTACACTATATACTGGTTTCCGCTTCCGACGCTCGCCCGCGACAGTCGTGCCGCTCCGCGCTCTCGATCGTTCCGTGCCTGAGTCATCGCTCCGTTCGTCACGCCCGCCGTGACGTCACTCGTAGTCGCCGACTACGACGCCTGGTCCGGATCCGCCTTTTTCGAGGCGGTGAAGGATATCGTGTTTCTCTAACAGAGATTGTCAAAACAATTTGGTTTGGCCCCTTCAGGGTAAAACCACAGTTTCGTGGTCCTTGGTTGGAAACCTCACGGTGTCAACAATACCAAGGGGGTGCTGACCCGACGCACCCGCTGATCCCCTTCAGGGTGAAGCAGTCAATTGGAGTCGAGTGCTAGGTTTTGGCCTTGGGGGATCTCCTAGTCAAACCTAGTCACTGAGTTCTCTTCACAGCATACACACCTAGTGTCGGTTGGGTGTATCTACCCCTTCGCACTAGACCCAATAGGGCCCGGTACGCACATTGAGATTGGCGACCGGATTACAAGCTTAGGGCACACCATTAGGCACACACCTCCCTGCTATCCCCGCAGGGAGCGAACTCACCTCCGGGTCATTCCCGCCCGGAGGGTTAGGCAAATAGGGCCCCTCAGGCCACATCAGACGGCAACACAGCTACCGAGTTTGTCTGGGTTTCTCTTCTCGGTAGCGAAGTGTTAGGAGAAACTCCGGGGCAGGGCTCTTTGGGGACCGTCTGCTCGGGGAGCTCACGTTTGACGTGTCTCCTCGAGGCGCTTATGTTAGGGTTAGGAGATTAGGATGCCCACCATTGTCGCCTCCAATATGGAGGACAGGATTGAGGATCTCATGTCCAAAGTAGAATCCCTAACGGTTCGGTTAAATAGAACAACCGATATATTAGGAAAGATCCTATCTAAAAACCCCGCCCTACAAAGGGAGTATGAGGAGGAGATTGACTCCATACCCCCCGCGGTGTTTCCCACCTCGCAGCCAGATTTAGGTCCCACCCCCGCGCCCATCGCAGATAGGTCCCCCTCCCCCCCAGACGTCGAAATGGACTCTGAGGAGGAGGAACAAGAAAAAGAGGGCTCGGACGGCGAGCGCTCGGAGCGCGCAGAGAGCATACACTCTGAGCGCTCGGAGCGAGCGGAGTCCGAGCACTCCTCCGACCAAACCTCTTCCTCCGACGAGTTTATCCTCGTCGAGGGAAAGAGGAAGAAGAGGTCGCAGGCCTCGTCCTCCACTCAGGCCCCTAAGGCCAAGAAACCCTCCCCCCCCGAGCCAGCACGCTTAGTGCAGAGCCAGCCCTCCACTTCCTCGGCCACTAGGCCCAGCCCTACCCAAACCCCAGTCGTCAGCGCCTCAGTGCGCAAGACCATCCCTCCCCCACCCATCTTCATCCATGACAAGGGGGCTTGGACAAACGTGTCCAAAGCGTGTGGCGAGCAACGCATCGCCTACACGAATGCCCGCGCCGTTCAGAACGGCATAAAAGTAGGGTTAGCGACAGCTAACGACCACCGCGCGCTTTCGAAGCTACTCAAGGCTCGAAATATACCACACTTATACGCTCCATGAGAGCAAGCCCGTTCGGGTGGTCCTCTGCCGGATCCCCAGTGAGATCCCCACCACCGAGATCGTCTGCGACTTAGAGTCACAGAACATCCCGGTGATTGAGGTGCACCGTATGCACGGCAGAGGTGGCAGGGCGTCTAACAACGTCCTCGTCATCTGCCACCCCGTCTCCGAAGGTCCCCACCCCATCTTTGCGCTGAAGACTGTATGCAGTCTTTCAGGAATTCTCATTGAGAAGCCACACAAGAGTGGCACGGTAGGCCAATGCCACCGTTGCCAGTTGTACGGCCATGCGCAACGGAATTGCTTCGGCAAACCCCGGTGCGTAAAGTGCCTGGGCGATCACGGCACCGCGGAGTGCAGTCGCCCAAAAGATAGGTCCCAGTGCCCAGACCCGCCCAGCTGCGTGCTGTGCGGGCAATCCGGCCACCCCGCCAACTACCGAGGCTGTCCGAAAGCCCCGAAAACCTCCGCCCCTAAACTGGCAACGCGCGCTAGCGCACGCCAGGGACGAGAGTGTCCTACACTCTCGTCTGAGCTCCCCCAGACCCTCAGTCCCCAGCGTCCAACTCCTTGGACGGCGGCGAATCACGCCCAAAACTTCCCGGCACTAAGGCCGAAAGTCCCTGGGCTGATGGATCAACCCATCATGCCCTCCGCTCCGGTTGTTGTGGCTTCTCAGCCCCCACCTCCTCCCCAGTCACTCCCTCGCTCGGATGAGCCGGAACTCGATGCGTTCCTCATCCTTGGGAATACATTCAGTTTCTTCCAGTCCCCCCGCGCCATCCAAATGGCAAAGGAGGTCGTGGCCTGCACTAGCATCAACTCCCTGATTCGGGTATACTCTAAGTATCCCGATGTCAAAAGTCAATTTGATAACCTTTTTAAACAGCCATAATGTATAACACGGCTAGTAAGAGATTAAAGCCCCGATCCCTAAAGCTAGGTTACTTCAATGCCAATGGCATCACCAATCAACGGGACGAGATCGCGACTTTCCTTCGCGATCATAGTCTCGACATCCTTCTGGTCCAAGAGACCTTCCTCAAACCCCACCTTAGGGATCCCAAGGTAGCCAACTACCGGCTAGTTAGGAACGATAGGACTAGATGCCACAGAGGTGGCACTCTAATATATTATAGGAACTCCCTGCACTGCATCCCTATGGATCCGCCGCCCCTTGCCCACTTAGAGGTATCCGTTTGCCGGCTAGGCATGACGGGCCATCCCTCTATCACAATAGTATCCGCGTATCTCCCACCGTACAACGACGTAGATTCAAATTCTTCGATAAACGCCTCACTACGAAGCGACCTTACAGCCCTTCTTGACATGAGTGACTCCGTCCTTATAGCGGGGGATCTCAATGCCAAACATCCCGCATGGTGTAGTCGTATTACCAACCCCCGTGGGAAGGTACTATACGACCTTTGCACACCTCTCCACATAGATATCATAGGTCCTATGCGGCCTACTCATTACCCGTTCGAGCCATCCCACTTGCCCGACGTACTCGACATTGCCCTCCTGAAGAATGTGAACTTACGTTTGCACTCTTTAGAGACGGTAGACGAACTTGACTCTGACCATAGACCGGTGATCTTGGAGTTAACTCCGAGATCGGGTCCCTATGACCCTAACCGCCCCCCTCCCACACAGGTGATCACTGACTGGAGGAAAGTAGGCGAATTGCTGAAATCCAACACGTCTCCTCACCTGGACAAGATCCCCGACCACATCCAGTCCGCCGCCGACACGACGGCTGCGATCGACTCACTCACGGAGCACGTGCAATCTGTCTTGAACGACTGTTCAAAGGAGATTCCGGTGTCAGAGCACTGGCGCCGGAAACTCCCGGACGATGTACGGGCCCTGCTGACTGAGAAGAACGCAGCAGTCCGTGCCTACAGAGCTTTCCCCTGCCAGAATAACAAAACTTTCATGCGGTACTTACAGCGCAAAGTAAGTAACAGCATCAGAGAGTGGCGTGAAGCCGGCTGGGACAAGACCCTGAGCGAACTGGAACCCACCCACCATGCCTTCTGGCAACTTCAGCGGAATATGCGCGCCACTGAAGTTGCCGCAATGCCTCCCCTTATCCGCCCGGACAAAAGCATTGCCTTCGACGACGAAGACAAAGCCGAATGCCTAGCCGACAGCCTGGAGGCACAGTGCTCTCCCAGCTCCCAACCAGTCGACCCAGCCCACCTTGCCCACGTGGATGCTGAGGTCGAACGTAGATCTGCCCTACCCCCTGTCGAGGACCCTGATGCTCCCCTCCCCCCCGTCACGGAAGATGAGGTGGAGGAGATCATCAAGAAACTCAAACCCAGGAAAGCTCCCGGGACTGACAGACTGACCACTAGGGCACTTAAACTCCTCCCACGTACGATCATAGTCCTACTGGCTGCCATCTTCAATGGCGCCTTGTCCAACAACTTGTTTCCACAAGCTTGGAAAGAGGCTATAGTGATAGGTATCCCAAAACCCAAAAAGCCCAAGAACCTCCCGACTAGCTATAGACCCATTAGTCTGCTCAGCGCCCTCGGCAAGGTCTACGAGCGGATTATTCTTAATCGGCTCAAGGACTTTGTCGAGGCCAAGAGCCTAATCCCTAACGAACAGTTTGGCTTTAGAGCCCATCATTCCAGTGTCCACCAAGCCCACCGCATCGTAGAGCACATTAGCGGCCGTTTTCAACGCGGTCTGGTGACGGGGGCCCTATTCTTTGATATAGCGAAGGCTTTCGACAAAGTCTGGCACAATGGCTTAATTTATAAGCTTTACCAACTAGGTGTGCCGGACCGTCTCGTGCTCATCATTCGAGACTTCCTGTCGAACCGCTCCTTCAGATATCGTATCGAAGGAGCGCTTTCCACTCCCCGCCCTATCAGAGCCGGCGTCCCTCAGGGCGCCGTGCTCTCCCCCCCACTCTTCACGCTATTCACTAGCGATATCCCCAAAAAGCCCCCAGTAGAGTTATCCCTATTTGCCGACGACACGGCCATCTACTACTCGGGACATAATCCCGTTAGCATCGCTCATACCCTCCAGACCTCAGCCAACGCACTAGGCGATTGGTTTAGGAAATGGAGGATTGAGGTAAATCCCGACAAAAGTCAAGCAGTCCTGTTTCGCAGGGCTCGCCAGCATAAACAATTCACCCCCCCTCGCCCGATCACTATGTTCGGCAAGCCAATCCCTTGGGAGAAGCGAGCCAAATACTTAGGTGTGATCCTCGACCAGTTCCTAAATTTCAGTGAGCACATAAAGTCGGTTCGCTCGCGAGCCGCTTTCGCTCTCGGTAGGCTCCACGCCCTGCTGAATAAACACAGCAAGCTCTCCCTTAAATGTAAAATCCGAATATACACGACATGCATACGTCCTATCATGACGTATGCCTGTCCGGTGTTTGCTCATGCCAGTCCCAATCAGATCCATAGGATGCAAGTCATTCAGAACCGTTTTCTCCGAAAGGCCACGGGCGCGCCCTGGTTCTGTAGGAACGAGGATCTCCACGTAGACCTCAAACTCCCGACCATAAAGCAAGTGTTGAAACGCATGTCAGTGCGTTACTTCACCTCTGCTGAGACCCACACTAACCCCCTGATCGTATCGGCCGCCCGATACAGACCCTCCAAGATTTCTCGGGTTCGTCGCCCGCGTAACATCCTAGACGAGCCTGACGACCCCACCACCATCCGACAAGAGAGCAGTAGGGAAACCAGCACTCTTAGAAAACACAAATACAGAACGCGTTCCTTATTCCGGCCTCGCCGACGAGGCCCATCGCGACGTCCGCGTACTTGTAATGAAAATCCTCCCCGACCTTTGCCAAGCGAGCCAGCCCGCGATGCTGAGCCAGTAGCAATAAATACTCCCGTAAATAATATGACCCAGCCTGTCCCTATGCTGCCCTCCCAAAATGACCCCGCTATGCCGAGGCCCGTACTCCACAGGGAGTGCCCTTAGCGTGCGGTCATTAGTTTTTAAGTATATTTTAGTTTGTAAGCCCTGGCTGGGGGCCTTTAATTTATTAGAGGTCACCACAGGAAAGTCCGGTTAAGTAGACTCACAGCCTTAGTGTGCTGATCTACAAGTGGCCCTACCTAAAAAAAAAAAAAAAAAAAAAAAAAAAAAAAAAAAAAAAAAAAAAAAAATATATATACTGGTATAAGTGGCCACTTGTATCAGTTTACAGGTTCTACCATAGTAAAGAAAACAAGCTGCATCAATGCAAGTGATGCTATTTTCCAAAGTATAAAAAAGTAAGAAAAACCAATAATGCAGTCTTTTTTCTTAGGTATTAAAATATAACATACCAAAATTTCAAGTGTTTCCATTGATTTACGACAAAATTAGAAGCTTTAGAACCTATAAACCGCTCTCTTGAATATATATCCAATAATATTAATATCCAATGTCCAATAAAATTGCTTAGAGGAATTTTATAATAAATATTACTTTATTATTCTTGGCACACATTTACCGTAGTTGTCAATTTTTTTCTATTGGTAATAGGCTCGCGTTTGACCACCATCTCACCTGATGGTAAGTGATGATGTGGTCGAAGATGGAGCATACTAGAATATAATGGAGTAACTCGTACAGTACACCTACAATAGTCGCACCGGTGGATCGTTCAGCAAAGCTGCCGAGGTCGGCCTGTAGATGGATGAGCAACTTAACAATATAGATTCCTTCGTACCTCGTGAAAGCACGCGAAGCCGTGGTACCCGGGTCACATATCGCACCCTTCCTGTAAGAAAGCGGTAAGTGAATTCGGACAACTTTTCAGGAGCTTAAAAAAAGTGTCCAACTTTGTTAAAAAAAATCCCAGGAGTACCGTATAAAGAACAAAAGATGGCATTTAGCAGCGGCGAAATGATAGAGTTTCCGATTTTTCATTGTTTTATGTATACTGTGAGATAAGGTTGAATTATACGGTTACCTAAATAATCCCCGAAACTGTTACAAAAGATGCCGGTGTAAAAATGAATATTGCTTTGCTATGATCTTTGGTGTACCACATCGGCTGCGTTAAGTGTAGTTATTCCATTATTCATGTTACAATTTTAGGCTAGTCTGAAAGTGTAAGTATCAATTACGTAGTTTTTACACGAAAAATTCATTTAAGTAAACAGAAATACATACTTTATGCATGCGAAAGTATCTACGTTTTGCTGGAGCTTCTGAATAAACTTGTTTTTGATTGGAAAAAATATTCAAATAATGAAGTGTATCATCGTAAACTTCTATTTTACTGTTCACAGCTTGTCATGTACAAAAATTGTATGTCAATACTATATAGATTTATAATAATTAAAGAAAAAGTTAAATTGCTACGTTTCAATCATACTAATCGATTTAAATTATGTTTGTATGTGTGCGAAGAAAAAACGTGCTGTAGAAGCCTATAGTATGTAAAATTAAGTGCTCAAAAGTAAAAAAAAAAAAACGGAAATCTTCTACCAATTACTCAAACACAGAAACAATTACCTTTGTTAATGTTAAAACATTTTGACTCTACACTGAGAAAAAAAAAACAACCAGATTTCACGTTGCTTCAACAAGTTTTCGGGTTAAAATAGCGCCTACGTGCTGTTTGGTTGAAACTACGAGTTTGATCTTGTAAAGTGTAACTTATTGATTCTACAAGCTACGTATTATGTTATTTCTACGTTACGTCAGATCGAATTTACGTTAACATTTTCCGATTGTTTTTACAAGTTTAGCAAGTAGATTTAACATGCTCAGCACGTTGTTGTGACATGACTAGGTTATTGAATCTCAAGCAGCTTGTTAATTTATCTTGTTACTTCTACGTGTTGGGCATATAGTTCCAACATGCTCGCCTTGTTGTTTCAACATGCTTGACATGTTTTTGTGACATGACTATTTTGTTGAATTTACAAGCAGCTTGTTAGTTTATCTTGTTACTCTTACGTGCTGGGCAGATAGTTCCGACATGCTCGCCTTGTTGTTTCCACATGCTTGACATGTTGTTGTGACATGACAAGCTTGTTGAATCTACAAGCAGCTTGTTAGTTTATCTTGTTACTCTTACGTGTTGGGCATATACGTCCGACATGCTCACCTTGTTGTTTCAACATGCTTGACATGTTGTGATATGAATAGCTTCTTGAATCTACAAGCAGCTTGTTAATTTATCTTGTAACTCCCACATGTTGGGCATATAGTTCCAACATGCTCGCCTCGTTGTTTTTTTTTTTTATTATAAAATAGGTTCGCGTTTGACCACCATCTCACCTGATGGTAAGTGATGATGTGGTTGAAGATGGAGCACGCTTATCTAAAAGTAACCTATTCACTCTTGACTCCTCCTAGGTTATAGCTATCGGGAAACACAGACTCCGGCAGGGAATTCCACTCCTTAGCCGTACGCACAATGAAGGTATTCCCGAAACATTTTGTGCGTATGGGTGGGATGTCCACCATGTAACGATGGCGCTTCGCCTTTTGTCTCGTAGTCCGATGATGGAACGGGCTTGGCGGAATTAGACTGTGTAATTCCATCGCGCACTCCCCGAAATTTATTCGATAGAAAACCGATAGACTTGCAACTCGTCGTTGATGTTCAAGGCTCTGGAGCTTTGACTCGACCAGTGCAACGTTGCCAATGAGTCTCTTAGCCCGCTTCTCGATAGACTCAAGCGCGTCCAGTTGGTATTTGCCAAATCCATCCCAAAGATGAGAGCAGTACTCCATACACGACCGAACCTAGGCTTGATAGAGATTGAGCAACTGTTCGGGTGTGAAGTACCGTCTCATCTTTGCTAGAATTCCCAACTTTTTTGATGCTAGTTGAGCCTTAGCCTCGATAAACGGGCCAAAATTGAGAGTAGAAGTTAGTGCTCCCCAGAAGCTCGATACGGTCGGTTATCGGCACGGTTACACCCCGGAAAGTAGGAGCTGGTTTGAATTGACTCCTTTTTGCGAAGAAGAGACATGCCTGGGTCTTAGCTGCATTAAACTTGACCAAGTTGGCATCGCCCCATTCGGAGACAGCCTTCAAGGACAAGTTCAAGCGCCCAACCATGTCCTCACGCAGAGACTGGATCTGTGATCCACCAGCTCGCGCGCTAGGCATATATCTCTCAGAAATTGTGCTGTCGTCTGCATACCCAAAGGTACCGGGAATTAGCAGATCGTTAATATGCAGCAAAAATAAAGTTGCTGAGAGAACAGACCCCTGAGGGACCCCGGCATTAATTGTCAATTGGCCAGACGAGCAGCCATCAATGAACACTCGAATGGACCGATCTCTCAGGAAGTCTTTAATCCAAACGCAAAGTTGAGTGGGTAAATCGAAGAAGGAAGCTTAGCAATAAGGTTATCGTTCCAGATCCTGTCAAAGGCCTTGGAAATGTCAAGGGAAACAGCAAGTGCTTCCCCGTGCTTCGCAATGGCCTCACTACAGGTATGAATGGCATACGCTACTTATTATATATTAATGGTACACGCTCCATACTCTTACAAAGTATGGACGTGACTGAAATAAGCCTGTAGTTGGCCGGGTCAGCACGACTGCCCTTTTTAGGTACAGGCTGTACGTTTGCCAGCTTCCATGCTTTCGGCACCTTTCCAGTCTCTAGCGAAAGGCGAAACAGGCGTGTCAAGATTGGAGACAGTTCAGGCGCACAAGTCGCCTTTTTGTTCCAGCATGCATTTTATCATGTTGTAGTTACAGTACGTGCTTGTTCTATCAACTTGTAGCTTATTATGTTACCTTGTTGAATCTGCATTATTGGTTTGTTCTATTCACAGTTGAGGACTAAGTGAAGCGGTCAGACTATAACTGTAAAAACAACCAGTCTATAATGCAGATTCAACAAGGTAACATAACAAGCTACATAATTAGTATTTTTTATGTAAACTTAAACAACCAAACATAAATAACGCATAGATAATAACAAAAATACTATATGCAATTACATTTAAATAAATCACTAGCAAACAAAATTTTTTTTTAGTTAAACGCATTACAGCCTTTAACCGCATCTTATTTTGAGGTACCTACGTCGTTGGGTCGCAAAGGAATAATCGTTAAATAGATTTGTAAATAAATAAAATGTATTTTAAGGTCTAAATTATTTATTAATTTACAGTGTTACCACAATGGCGTTTAGAGGTTATAGAACAATGTTCCCTGTCCTAGAAGTTAAAACTACATACAGTTATGCAAATGTATAGTTGACCAAGTGTTCCACTTTAAACCTTATAGACATATGTTTAGACTTGAAAGTGGTAAGGTAATATCTTGGTCAACTATGCCTTAATTTATGTATATACAAGTATTTTAAGGTCTTATTTATTACAATTTTTATTTTTTGACAATTTGCATCTTTGGTGTTTAAAAGGTTATAGAACAATGCTTCCCTGTCCTAAAAGTGAAAACTACATACAGTTTTGCAAATTTATGGTCGACTAACTGAAAGAAGATTCACTTTTGTGACGTAAATTATTAATTTGCTTTGATAGTGATTTTACAGAATGAAAATGCCGGAAACATCCTTCTTCTCCGCAATGAAACACGGTTTATTCTAAGGCAGCAAAACACAGAGAACGCAAATGGTGACAAAGAGATCTAGTATTAGAAAATTGAGCCTTACACGCAAAACAAGTTAACATTTTAATCCTTTAAATCACCCATTAAGGTATGAATAACACTAAGTGATTTATCAAATTTAGTGTTTATGTTATATAATGCTCTTTGTATAAACAGCTAAATGAGATAAGATTCGTCAGAGTATTCTGCTCCTGTCGCATGTATAATCTTAAATGCCACATCCACTCCCTGGAGTAATGAATTTACTTTGTAAATAGTCTGACCAACAACGCCGTAAATTTTTAAAATATCACAAATTGTACCCGGGTAGATTATCAAGGGCTGAAATGTTCGTCCGAGTTTCACCAATTTCGTTCTCTTACTTGATACTGCTGTTTGTAGATCATCAACGCCAGCTATTTGCAATATAAATCCATCCCGGATTTCACTACGCGATGGCTTCCTTGAGAGCTTTCCTTTTTTCTTTGATACTGTTGAAGGCACTAAATATGGCAGCAACAACAACGCTGCATTGATTTCCGACTCTGGTTTGGTATCTGTAACTATAATAAGTAATGTTCAAACTGCAATCTGCGTAAATTACGTACTCAATGAAAACAGTAGGAAAGAGCAAAAAAAGTCATGCAACGTCAATAGTATCACAAATCACACAGTAGGTAACCACAACATACTTACGTCCGGTTTGCTCGTGTGGAAACCTTACAAAATAAAACAAATTAATTATTGATGTTATCTCCAGTAAAGTTCTGGTATGTATTTTAGGAGGTACCTATATTGGCACTTAGTAAAAAGTAGAAAATAGCAGGGGAAACAACTCACCGTAATTAATGCTGTCCATATTAAGCATACGCCTGACCCGTGGGTTTCTTACCACCACACTCAGCGGATGATGTTTTTTTATCCTCGATTGCTTCCAAAATTTTAATTCGCCAAGTCAACATACACCTACACCACGATAGCGCTGACGCACGAATGCATGCAATGCGTCGACGTGACACCCCCGCGTCCCCGCAGCCGCACGACCGCGCGCTCGCAAGCGCAGTTCCACACTTTGGTATTAAAATCTAACGCGTGTATAAGTAAGTTTTGAGGGTTCCGATCTTAGATTGTCGTTCTAATATAACTTAAGTACAGGTACACCAAAAACTTTCACTTAATGTCTATGGAAAAACAAGTGTTCATTATTACGATTTGTATAAAACTATTTTCTTCGTAGAGTAAAGAAGTAAGTGCAGCTACGCGTCAGGTATTTATAACAACTGCTTGGAGAAACTACGTAACGATAGTAACGCAAAACAATCCCGCAACAAGTTTCGTGCAATAAGTAAGTAAGTGGACTTGCAAGACACGCCTTCGCAATAGTATCCAAGAACAAATGCCTATGTTTATTTACTTTTATAAAGTTATGTTAATTCTTCGTGTTAGTTATGGGTATGTGTGTTTATGGCTTTATACCCAGGGAAATTTGTAAAATAAATAAATGTATGTATGTTTACATCTATATAAGAATGGAAAACTATTTTATTTTGTTGTCGCAAAAATACACATTTTTTGTGACAGTACCCTTATTTTTGGCGCTAGCTTCATGAAAATTTGTGAGAAGGTGTATTAGAGTACGCTCGATTTTTTGCAATAATAAAAAAAAATTGACGCAAGTTGAGTTACGCGACTCTTCCAGGAAGGGTGCGATATATGCGGTAATATGTATGCGGTGTAATACTCGTAAGGGTAGTCAGGAGTCAGAAAATTTACCACCAGTTATGCCAAAGGTTATTGTGTTACCCAACTATTAGGCTGTGGAGGTCAGAGGGGCAGTCTCTTCATGTGAAACCCTAGTACTCGGCTGCATACGGCTACATTAGCAACCGATTCTAAAATATTTGAGAAAACGTTAAACAGGTGATGACTTCGATGTATTCGAAGAAGGATCATGCTTGTCTACCAACTGAATCTTGATTTAAACACCCAAGGTCATAACTGTTTGGGAACAGAGACTTCAACAACGATTTCCACTACGTAGCTAAATAAATTATTCAGTAAATGTGTTCCACAATATTCTTCAATTCATAATTATGATTTACGTACATCTTTGCTACTTTCCAAGAAACTTAAAAAAGTTATTTAAAGAAGGCTTACACAATTGCTTTTATATTCTAACATTTTCTTAAAATAAATAATGTGTTTTCTCAGAAATTCCAGCGTGAAATTATCATGTTTGTGATCAAAGATGCATGGGGCTGGATAATGAAAGTCTTGTACATTCAGAAACACAATATGTGTTCTTTTCTGTTGTTAAATTGAAGAGGGACAATCGTCTTCCTATACAGTAAAAATAGTTACGGTATTTTCCTTGATCATTTGTCCATGGTGTGTTGTGTCATCATTATTTCTTCTATTTCGGAGACATACAATAACATTTTGATTGGCTTAACTTACAACAGTGTTAGCTCAATAGTTACAAGCACGACTTTCGAGTTGTTAGTCGTATGTTCAAACCCAGGCTGGCACATTACGCTTTTAATTAAGGTACGTCTCTACCTTTGCTCTCAAAACTGTGAAGGAAGGCATTGCGAGGAAACGGACTCATCCTGTGGCTGGAAAATCCGAAAACATGATAAGTCTATTAACCCACATTGTGTCGGTAATGTAGACTACAGCCCATTTCTTTTAATAGAGAGGGGCCTTTGTCCCAGCAGTGACTCCGATATAGGCTGGTTTTGATTATGATACCTACTGAGAATGCTCATCAATAGAGAGAGAGAGAGAGAGAGAGAGAGATATCTTTATTTGTTTAAACATGGTATACATACATACATATTGACAATGTGTTAAAGTAACAACGGTAGCAATTTTTTCATTTATGTTGGCGGTCAGTTCATTCCTGCCAGTTAGAAGAAGACTTGGACCTAGCTACCATCATTGTTTTAAAACAACGGATAGTAAAATCAAGCCCACTAACGTGAATGTGGTATTTTTACTAAATCGTCAAATTTTCCTACACTTATACCATATTACTTAGGGTTGGCGTAATATAATTTTATTATGTACAAGCTTCTTAGTGTCTCACCAAGCACATTGATCCATTGCTCTGTAAAATAATGAAGAAAACTCTGTCGCTAAAATCGTTAAACTACACTCTGTGCGGATCAACATGGAGTGTTCCTTCTACTAACTAAAAACCTACCCTGTTCCTTTAGATATCCTTGCCTTTTGGGGTCCCGGTATCTCCTTAAAATATACCCGCAACCCCGAACCACAAACACACTATCACTGGCTCCTCCCATCGTCTCTGACCTGGTTCTCACTCTCCATCTATCATCTAATCTCTAACAGAAACATGCGTACCACCCCTCCCCTTCACATGAAACTGAAACTGCTTTCACTTGATTTTCATGCCAACTACACCTGTCTCTTTTCTTGAGATCCACTTAGTGGAGATAAGTGCGCAGTGAGATAAGCAGGGCCTAAATAAATGTGTGCCTTTTACTGCGCTCTTTAGATTACTTTTATTTCAGTTCAGACTCTTTTATTAACCCATTAGTGCATAAAGTTTATTTCCGTTTTTTTTCGTTATAATAACTATTAGATATTGTCATTTAGAGTATCTTTAACGAGTATATGACATAAAATACTATGTTTATATTTTAATTTAGATTTTACAGCCTGTCCGATAAATCGGACGCTATGCATGACGGACACAAGTGACGTTAAAAATAGATTGAAATAAGAATACGAATTGAATGACAAATTTATTGTAAAAAACAAAAGAAAAGATATGGCATTTTGGATGAAGGCCGACGTCACATTTCTGACACTGAAATTATTTTCCCTCTACATTGGTTTGCACATAGCCGTTCTGTATTTATTAGAATCAGCCGATGATCTCTACCATCATATCTCATTGTAGACAATGGTTGGGTAATCTTGCGTCCTTCATGTGGCGGTGTCCCGTGTGTAGCAAGTAAGCTTCAAGCGTCGTTACTTCAAGATTTTGGAAGTTTGTGGCCACTGTGACAACATTGTTATCGTTCCATCGCCATACCAAGACATTATCACAAAAATAGTTTGAAGTATTCCAAAGGATTATGACACCTTTTACTTTCATCTGATGGTAGCTGTGGACGAAATTCAGTACAAATAAAACCGGATTTCTCTTTTCGCCAGTGTGTAGTTTTTTTCTTTTTAGCCGGGAGTGCAGAAATTGTAGACTTGTTACGAGAACTAAAAGAAGAAAGGGGCACCTCTTCTTCACTATCGTTTGACAAATCATTATTATTCAACGTCGTTTGAGTATTTGAACCGATGGCTGTGGACGTCGATGGAGTAGAAACAGTGCCATCACCTCGAAGACGTCGCAATTCGCATCGCTGGCTTGCATCAATATGCGTCCTAAATGGTTTAGATTCGCATTATGCTCCTCATCGGACCTGTCACTGCTTTCGTCAGTAACTTGATTCGCATACTCAATAGGGGATCCGACATAAATTATATTCTCGGTATAATTATCGTCATCTTCACACTCCAAAGCAGATAATATTTCTTGCACTTGCAAACTGTAACAATGCAACAAACACCACATGTTGTAACCGCTGTGCATAGCGTGCGATATATCGGACAGTAGAAAATTTGCCAGCGAAGCATTCAAAATAACAGTGGTTACGTAAAAATAATATTGTAAATAAATAGACTGACACTTAGCAATAAAATATCAGTTTTTTATTACAATTACCAAATAAAATACAAAAAGAAATAAACTATTCTCTTACCTTCGCCGCGAAGAATGTTGCCATTTTTGAAACTGACAGCTAACGCGTAGTCGAGTTGTTTGATTTCATAATCGCAGTCTTGCCATAAGAGTAAATATAATAAACTACAATCTTTTAATGAAAAACTTTGAAAATAAAAGTTTTAACTCTTAAAAATAAATATTTTATTGAAGTCCGATATATCGGACGTTATGCACTAATGAGAGAGGCTTTTGTTAAGATCAATGTCCTTTGACTTTTGAATCACAATTACTGAGGGATGTCAAAGTTTGTATTGTTTGTATCAGACTTTTGGCTTCAAATGTCACAGTCTGACTAACGTCAACTTTGTTTTAAATTATTATAATCTAATCTAATATAAATCAAATTGAAATTTCTGTCTTTGATTTCAAAATAACTGTGTTATCTCCAGTTCTTATATGTAGGTAGTTATTAATACGTTTTCTAGTCTGTCTGTCTGTCTAGTTATCCGGGATAATAAATGGATCTTTTACTGGAAGATGGAAGATGTTAAAGGGCAACATCTGGGCTACTTTTGTATCCCAGAGTTTCAACGGAATCAAGATTAACGTGTCGTGTTATATAATTATTATGAATATTATTTTAATTTTTAAAGTGAACACATACATAGACTTCAGAGACTAATTGCTATGCATCAATAGTTTTCAGTCATGATTTTTATAACCTATATAATTAAACTACAAACTAAAATAAAACATACCAAAAATCGCCCTAAACATTAGCGGCTAATCACACACCCAAGAGATTCATAGCATTGCCACGTGCTTCTAGCCTTTGGTCAATGTAATAGCAAGCCCTTATATTACAGGAAGTGTAAACCAGCCTTTTCGATTGTTTAAAAGGCTGCAATCTCAATGGCTCGCGTTCCAATAGTTTCAACCCCAAACGACTAGAAAATTAATAGTTCTTCATCATAGTAAATTTGAAGTACGTAGGTACACACAAAATATGAGCTACAACCAGATATTACCTACATAAAGTGAAGTTTAAAGCTTCATTACACCTACCTACACGAATAAAGCATATCTGTAAAAGCGTACGTGTGGTTACACAAGTGGCTTCCCTCGAGCGCCTTCATTTTTGCGGCAACAATCTTTTGAACAGGTTTTATATAAGTTCTGCCTCATAATAAGCCATTGCTGGCTAGTGCAGCTTGGAGGATAGTAGTCGCAAGTTATTATAACAATTTTTCATTAATATTAGGTCATATCTGAGCCGTAAGCTCTCATCTACTTCAGGCTCTTTCCCAATCATGCCACGCTTGGCTTCCAGGCTAATAGGATGTAACCTTGTTTTAGATAGAACAGGGCAGGCGAACCTTTATTTATTTATATAGGTTTCCCAACAAAGAATACACTTACATGCTAAAATATCTTATAAAACTATATCACCTTGTGTTTCCCCAATTATAGGGGAACACATCATGCGTGAGTATATAAATTACAAGAAAAAAATTAAATACATGAAAAGTCATTAAATACACAAAAAAAAGTCCCTCATCACACTTTCTTTCATCGTACATTCTATGTATCAATGTATCACTTTTTATAAAGAAATTTTTAATGAGATCATAGACGTGCCGTCAAATAATTTTGACTTTGTGATTATTGGACAATAATAATAATAGAACTCAAAACCAAATAAAAAAGATTATAGAAGAAAGAAGAAATATTTCTCTCCAAATACTCTGTAGCATAGGGTCACTCATGTTCGCTCGTCATAAAATACCTACTTCAGACTTTTTTCTTAGTGCATAATAATGTTCATAGTTTTAGCCAATTTTCTTTGTTGTACTTTAACAGCAAAAAATAATTCTTAAAAATTTGGTGATCGATGATGTGTCCAAAATATAATGTCGCGTGCCATCAGTGGCACGCGTGCCATAGGTTCGCCATCCCTGACATAGAGCGTCTTCCTGTCTGATCTCCAAAACCCACCAGCTGCGTAATAAGCCCTTTGGCAAGGCTAGTACCAGATTTTCTGGCTTCTGACTACTCATAACGACTTTCTAATGTCAGACGGGAACAATGGCTTAATATATATAATTTAGGATGTTCACCCATCCACGGAACAACCTCGACAAGCATTGCTTAACCTTAAAAATTGAACCGTGCGCTTGTTAGTATTTACAAAACATAACACGTTTATACAGTATGTTAACTAACAGAGGGCGTTCCCGTTAACCCGCAATAATAAAAGCACATCAATTAGATCGCCGCACGCGGCCCGTCATTCATAAATAAATTGCGACGTTGCCATCCTTCAAGTACGCGTGTACAGAGTGTTTCTTTTACGTATCAATTTAATATTTTTAGGTAATATTTTAATATTAAAAAATAAAAACATTTTGTTTTCGAATGGTAATATTTTTTTTTTGCATGTATGGATGCTATACTATTGCGGGTTAACGGGAACGCCCTCTGTTAGTTAACATACTGTATACAACGTGTAACGGAAACCCCATATCTATCCAAAAGGACTGAAGACAACATCTTGTATGGAGTCTCTATGCAAAGTTTCAGCTCAAAATAAGTGACTCACAGAATTGACCCCAAATTATTGGTTTGATATGTTTCTTGAATACCAGTAATAACAAACGTGTCACCGCACTATGAGGGTCATCACTTTCCACGTCACTTGCCAATAAAACGATAATTCTCTTCGTTCTTCTTAATTTGAAAAATTCGGCCTCTGATATCAATGTATTGAAATTTCTAATATGCTCCACACATGTACACATAGGATTAGAAAACCCTTGGCATATCGTTTGTTATCATGCAAAGAAGCCGTACACTCAATATGTATATACCCTTTAAATTACACGTTGTATAGAGTTGATAATGTCTAACTCCCTTTCAATGTCTAGTGCCTGTCTGACTGGTTGCTTGATATGGTTACTTGTGGCCCGGTGTGAAACGGATGTACTCAATCTGTACCAATATTATAAAGTGGTAAGTTTGTAAGTTTGTTTGTAGGGTATTATCTTTGGAACTAAAGATCCAATTCTAAAAATTCTTTCTTCAGTATTAAGCTGCATTATTGGGCGGTGCTATGGGCTAAAAATTATTTCTAAATCCAAGCAGACAAAGTCGCGAGTTAAATGCTAGTCCTCAATAATTATGTTTATTGCTTTCCACAATATTTGCAATATAACATAATATACGCATATACCTATGAAGCTATTAGAATCTTTTCATGTAGACTTTTTCTTGCAAATAGGTCAAATTCACTGCTAAATGATTTCGTAATTATCACGTTCTTAGCAAATATTTTCACCACGATATTTTTAACAGGATATTAGAGTTACTTATATGAATATTTTATGCTTAAACAAATATGTCTACCTCCTCAGAGTTTTAATCACTGTCAACTTCACTATGAGTAACAATCCAAAATCTAAACATAAAAGTTATAAAAAATTAAATAATAAACAAGCCTTAAAGTGAAGATATCCTTACGCGGCTTTCGATAAGGTAATGTTAACGTCCTATTTATCGCGGGGGAAATATTATATCCTTCATTACCATTAATATTAAGGGTCTTTTCTGAAGGTTTTCCTGTTCTTATTATCGCAACATAAGTGAATGGGGTGCTGTTGTATAAGTATCTGAAAGGGTGCTGATAACAGTAATGATATTAGGTTTAACAGCTGATTGTGGTAGCTAATGGAAGTTTTGAACTTAGGGACCGTCGTTCAGGGTTAATAAAATTTTTCATTACCAAGTAGCGTAGTAGATGATGGTACGATTATCACATATAACAGATATAACAATGATGCAAAACGTAAGAAGTTAGATCTTTATGCGGAATGCCTTCAGGCGACTTCTAGCTGTGTGAAATTTCACTGAAATGGACAATGTTAATGCTTTAAATTAAATCTACATTTTATCTAAATATATAATAAGAAATAAATGTCCGACAATTAAAAAATACATTAAAATACTGCTTGAAGAAAAAGCATACTACAATTAGAAAAAAATAAAATTAGAAAAGTTTTTAGTACCATGTAGTAACAATATTAAAAATACCTACATGTTTGACATAATCTGTAAAAAAAAAATTTATGTGTAATAATTTTAATTGACATTTGTTACACAATTATGACCATATATTTAATTTATTTGTTTTCAAAATTGACATTTTACTATTTTGTTCTCATTTAATCCAATATTATAATTATCCACTAACTAATATCAGTGATATTTAAATATCTGTACGCCACTAAGGTCAAATATGACTGATTTATACAACGTGTAACGGAAACCGCATATCTATCCAAAAGGACTGAAGACAACATCTGTTATGGAGTCTCTATGCAAACTTTCAGCTCAAAATAAGTGACTCATTGACCCCAAATTATTGGTTTCATATATTTCTAGAATACCAGTAATAAGAAACGTGTCACAGCACTATGAGGGTCATCACTTTTCACGTCACTTGTCAATAACACGATAATTCTCTTCGTTCTTCTTAATTTGAAAAATTCGGTCTCTGGTATTAATGTATTGAAATTTCTAATAAGCTCCACACTTGTAGATATATGATTACAAAACCCTTGCTATATCGTTTGTTATCATCCAAAGAAGCCGTGCACTTGGTATGTATATACCCTTTAAATTACACGTTGTATAATGTTATTTTAATAACTTGCATGCTCTGTGTACTCATGTTTCAACAAACAAAGAATCTTGAATCTTATCCCTATAATATTTTGTAGCACGGGGGCACGCGCAGGTCTTCGTTCCCGTGGACGTTATCTCGATAAAAACACAACCCTCCTTTAATTGCAATCGTCGAAAAAGCCTAATAATCTATATATAGGCTTCCTTCCTCAAGCGTCAAGCTAAATCCATACCAGATTTCATCCAAATCCATTCAGTACTTTCGAAGATTAACACGTTCAAACGAACAAACTTTTCCATAATAAATGTGAAAGTAACTTTGTCTGTCTGTATGTTACCTTTTCACGCCTAAACCGCTAAACCGATTTAGATGAAATTTGGCATGGGAATAGTTTAGGACCCTGGAAAGGGATTCCGGGATAAAAACTACCCTATGTGGGTAGTTTATATCCCGGAATTCCCACGGGATGTGTCGATCTACCATACATATGTATAGACACGTTATATTGCCCAAATTTACACAAAATTGGTACAATAATCAAAAACTCAATCAGCAAAAACCACTAAATTAATTAAAGTTAATCCCACAACCGCAATGGAAACCCGATTTCTGAACCAATCTACAGTAATATCCACTCTATGAGCGTGATGTCACTGCCTCGATTCACGATAGTCACGCTGTAATAATAACGATGGAACCACAGCCACAGAGCTCCTATGCACCTGCAGTGACCGGACAGGGCAGTGTCACTACTAACTTAACACGTTGAACGCCATACGGCCCACTGCTGAGCCTAGCTTACTTTTCCATTCGAGCCCAAGCTAAAATCAGGTAATCGGTAATTTTCACCAACTGAATTTTTTTATCCAAAAGTTCATAAAATGACGTAATTCGTATGATAAATTGAAATTACCGATTTTTACCGTCTAGTTTTTAAGATATTGTAATAGGCTCACGGGTGACCGCCATAGCTCGAACGGTTCAGTACGATAAGGCTCACTGGTGAGCCTCGTGACCTGAATGGAAATTTTCGATTTTTCTTAAAGCGTTCAACGTGTTAAATTCATAATTATTTGCGAAAAATGATTGTACCTTATTTTTATTATGTTACCTTGCATGCACGTTTTTTTATTCTTGTATCGTTCGTCGGTGAAACTGAATTTAGACAGCAAGATTTGGCTACCGTATACCAAAGCTAAAATAGACATGTTGACAAAGGCAGGAGGAGCAACCAAATTTTTCTATTTCTTGGTAGCAGAGCATTATAATGAGCGAAGGTCGTTGTGCGCTTCGGTCAGCATAATGCTATGCTGTATGTGTGTGACGCATATTTACCCCCATTTTTTTCTTTTCTCATTTCCGCGTCATGTGACGGCACCATAAAACTTATTTTCTTTTCGAAGTTCACTTATCTAAATTCATTTTAACAGAAATCTAATCATTGTCATAGGAAAATCGCTAGGCAATTAGATTGATTGGCCATGGTAATCGAAATTTAAGGCATACATTGAACACACGTGACATTATTGAACAGTGCTTCCTATAGGAACTATGGGTGGTATGTATCTTTACACCTTTAGCACGATTACTAAAAATGACGTCACTGTTGACTGCCGGCGCGTCGCTCCTATATCTGTGACCGCAACGATACGGGAAGCTGACTGAAGTCGGCAGCAGATGTTCTCATGCAAATGAATATAACTGTTGTCTTACATAATTATAATTTGGTTCTACAATTGGATTTAGATTTTAGTTGAAGTATTTTTAACAGTGTGAAAACCATGTTTGAAATTGTTATTCTTGATACATCTTCCTTGACAAGAGTTACTGTGGTATTTATTATTTTTATTTATTTATTTACACTTTATGCACATAGGTACAAAGGCGGACTTAATGCCGTAAGCATTCTCTACCTGTCAACCATGAGTGGTGAAGAGATAGTGTGGAAGGTGCAATATGTACGTGAAAATTATATTGAAAAAAAAAATGATAACACAAAGAATTAGTATCTTAAAATAAAAATCTACATAGATTATATATATGAATAAATACTTATATAAATATATAAATATATATGTACATACATATGTATATACTTAAGAAGCAAATGAAAATTGAATGTGGAAATTCTGCTTATTGGTGTAGAAAGTTGATCCGCAATTATATAATTATACAGTATGTTAACTAACAGAGGCAATAGTATAAGCACATCAATTAGATCGCCGCACCCGCGGCCCCTCATTCATAAATAAATTGTGACGTTGCCGTCCTTCAAGTACGCGTGTACTGAGTGTTTCTGTTACTTATCAGTTTAACATTTTTGGTGAATATTTTAATATTAAAAAAAAATAAAAACATTTTGTTTTAGAATGGTAATATTTTTTTAGCATGTATGGATGCTATACTACGCCCTCTGTTAGTTAACATAGCGTATGTTATATATCAATGTTCTGTTTAAAGATCTTTGTGATGAAATAAATATTACTTTTAATAATAACTTCATCATCTGCTGAGACTTTCGCCAATTAGGTTGAGTTCAGTTTCCAGTATAACCGAATGCAACTGAGTGTTTTACATAGATCTGGTGCCTATGACCTATTTCCCTCAACTCTTCTTCACATTGGGAACTTACCCAAAATAAAGATCCTGATTAGGTTCGAACTCACGATTTACAACTCGAAAGCCGGACTCGTAACCAGTAGGCCAACACTACTCCTAGGTTCATATTACTCTACGAAAATTTATATGGCTGTACCATAACCCAGCGTACGTTTTCCTTTACAAAAGCCAGCTGGAAGTAAGTTATTATTTCTGTAAAATTGGTACATAGCACCTGTGTTCTAATAACATTACACCGTACCATATACTGCTGCTACATAAGCTCGCCATATTATATTTTCCTTATAGCTTTCTTATTATATCGCTTATGGAAATTGTATGGAACGTGAGTACTTGTTTAACGGTAACAGTTACTTGGCTACGTGTTCAGTTAAAATGGTAAAGTAAGATAGGTGGTCGTGAATAGTGTGATGAATTTGACAATCTCTAAAAATCCCAGGGATTAATGCTACTTATTGTTTATTTAATTATAAGCTATATTTTGTATGTCATTATAAGTGAACCATATTCTCACGAAAAATAAAAAAAGCCCTTTTATTTGCGGTGGGAAAATTATCAAATGATTCCTCCCTCGGAGTGGGACGGAAAGGTGTGTCAGACTTTTACTGACTAAAAACTCATCCTGCCCCTTCAGTTGCCCTAGAGTTGCAGTATCTCGTTTGAACATACCCGCAACCTTGTCAAGCAATGGCCTAAAGGGCCCACCAATGCTGCTGACGGCTGTTTAGGCCTGGTCCTTACCGGACGGTGAGCTAATCCTGATCACCGCCCATAGGCCCGCGTCTACGATGGCTCGCGATCCCCAACGCCCAAGACATCCTCCTAATTGACCAGACAGATAATTCATGTATAATAGAGTAATATACCATACCAGCGAGTAGTTGTCAACAAAATTCTAACGCAACTGATTTCGAAGAAATAAGTATAACTCATAACGAAACCAGCTTTTCTTTTTTACAAAATCTATCGGATATGTAACACTCGTTTTTTTAGGGTTCCGTAGTCAACAAGGAACCCTTATAGTTTCGCCATGGCCGTCTGTCTGTCCGTCTGTCCGCGGTTTAGCTCAGAAACTATTGGTACTAGAAAGTTGTAATTTGGCATGAGTGTACACGTTAATGACGTCGAAAAAGTTGTAAAATAAAATAAAAAAAAAACAATTATTTAGGGTACCTCCCATACATGTAAAGTGGGATGATAATTATTTTTTTTCGGTCTTCCCATAGTGTGGGATATCGTTGGATAGGCCTTTCAAAAATATTAGAGGTTTGGTAAGACCGTTTTTTGATTAAGTAAACCGTTCGTGACTTATCAAGCTTTAAAGTAGCAATTTTCGTTAGAGTAAAGTGTCCCCCCTCTATCAACTAAACGGTTGTAGTTAGAAATTCAAATGTCACGGCAGTAGTACCTACATATAACGAAATTTAAAGGAAAATTATCACACATAAGTGGGCTTTACAAGTTTACGAGTAATAGTTGACCAATTGTATTTGACTCGAAAATTTCGAACAACTCTACAGAAATGTCGATAGATGGCGCTAAGTGCCAGTTGTATCATGCTAGCTTCTTGTGACGATTGAGTAGTGTAGCTCTGTGTCCGTATTTAAATTCAAAACACCGGCTATGACAAGTTTTATATAAATCTCTAAAAAAAATTAAAACTTTTCGTGCGAAATTGTCGGATCAGGTGAGGATTTGTATAGGAAGTCAAATTAGTTAGGTAGTCATGTTTGGCTTTTAGTTAGAGCATGGTACGAAACGATCAGTCAGCGAATACGACACGCACTTGGCTGTTATAAAAACTACGGAACCCTACACTGCGCGTGGCCCGACACGCACTTGACCGGTTTTTTTTACTCGTTTTAAAGAACGTCCATACCAGAATATCTGTATTATGTCAAATATTTGTAGATTTCCCTACATTTTGTCATTGATTGTTGTCGAAATAAATGAGTAAATATAGTTAAAAAAACCATCGAGCAAATCCGGATCCTATGGGAATATCGGGATAAAAAGTAGACTGTGTTATTCCAGGCTATGTCAACCTTCAACTTACCTAATTTCATTCAGATCCGTTCAGTAGTTTTTGCGTGAAAGAGTAATACAATATTTTTTTACCAAGTCTACAACTTCCATATTACACAAACGAATAGCACAAAAAGACCAGCACTTTACATCTCATAATTTAAAAGAAAAATTATCACAATAATGAAAAGGTAACTGATGACAAAACCAAGATTTTAGAGTCGAATCAGAAGTCTTTTCACGGAAGACATCGCCATGATTTATGCCATATTAATGTCGACAAAGAGGCGTTGAACGCATGGCTCTATCGAGGTGAACTCTTCCCAGAAACCGAGGGTTTTATGTTTGCAATACAGGGCCAAACCATTGAAACCAAAAATTATAGAAAGTATATAATTAAAAATGTAACGACTGACACCTGTATAAAATGCAATAGTTTTCCTGAAACAATCTAATAAATTACAGGCGCATGTAAGTCAATAGCCCTGACGGACTATAAACACAGGCACGATCAAGTAGCCAACATAATTCACCAAAAACTAGCTTACCAATTTAAACTAATAGAATCCGTAGTACCATATCACAAATATAATCCCGAAATAGTGATGGAAAACGCGACCGTGAAACTGTATTTTGATCGTGCCATACTCACCCACTGAACCGTTCATTTTAACAGGCCAGACATTACCATAATAAATGAAAAGAATAAAACAGGATATCATAGACATAAGTGTACCAAACACATATAACTTACAGACTACTTTCCAAATATATTGAGCTTAAAGACGAATTAACCCGTCTTTGGAATTTACAAAAAGTCACAATAGTCCCTATAATACTATCAACAACTGGCGTAATACCCAAGCAACTTCATCAATCCCTCCATTCTCTAAACATATCCCCAATCATTTACCAATTGCTGCAGAAAGCAGTGATATTAAACACATGCAAGATAGTCAGAAAGTTCCTGCAATGTGAACTTGATAACCTGCACCATAACATCCACACTAACACACCGCCAGTGATCATTCACCCTACTGTGTCCACTCTTGATCCCATTGATGAACACTTGGCTTAGGCCCGTGCCATCAATTCTTCCCGGCGTTGCAGAGAAAAATAAATATAAATCATAATAATAATGTAAATTATTAAAAAAAAAACCCTTTTACACAATAACAGCTTTGTAACATTAAATTTTATGTATTAAGTTTTAATTAAGTACATATACAATGGATATAGAGGTCACATTTCTGGTAGGTATACATTGATCCGGGGTTAGTAGTAATTTAGCAAATATAGAGTATCAAATATCAATCCATTCTCACAAACTCGCATGTATATATAAAGTAAGATTTTATTGACATATTATTATCCATCAAAAGCTCTTCAATTTAATAGTCGTGGTCAAATCGTTCCACTAATAATAAGTATTGAAACTGAAGATGCTGTGGATTTATTTCATAAGATAATTAAATATAGCTTGTTGATATTTTCTCTACACTCAAAACACGAAATGTTCTCGAATTTTCCCAAAACCAATTTCCATAAAGTTTCTTGTTACAATGCTTATACAACAGATTAATCTAAACTAATCTTATAAAGCTGTAGTGATTGTTTGTTTGTTTGAACGTTAATAATAGGAACTACGCAGATTTGAACAAAGTTGCCTGAGCATAATTTTTTTTCAATGAATATCTTAGGATATAATATCATAGTTTTAAAATAACTCCGCATTAAAATAATGATCAATTTTCTTCACGTATTGTAAAAAAATATTGAAAAAATCTAAAAAACCCGACTGCTCAACTGAAATGCAAGAAACAAGCACATTTTTATTTTAAAAAGTGACAAGCAGCCGTGATGGGTAATTTTCGGAAATTTTTCCAAACTTGGAAATTCTTCCTTTTATTTTTCGGAAAAATAAAAATATGGAAAAATAATGGAAAATTATTTTTTTATGTGTAATTTTACTTTGAATAAGGGTCAAAATGCTTGAGTCATACCGCCCAAGTGCGCGTCTCGCCGGCTGATCGATTCCTTGCGTGACTAGAGGGCTGGCTCGTTCTTTGCCCAAAGAATAAGCATTGCCATACAACGTGAAAATGCTGGTAGTCTTAGTAGTGCTTCGACGTTACAGTAAATAGTTATATCAATGTATTTTGTAGTGGTAACTTAAAATAAACATAATAAATTACCAAGGGAAGTTAATCAAATTATGAAGTAAATGGTTAATTGATATTTTTTAAATTTAAATGAAAATATACAACAAATAAATTAAAAATGAATAGGAATAATCACATCTATTCAGTTGAAGATGAATCCGAATCGTCATTTGTAAAAAGGGAATCATGGTTAACATTTCCTCCTGCATCTGTATCTACAAACAATAAATCTCCTCAATAATATGAGGAGATCGTTCTTCATAATTTTTGGGAACTGGAATACGATGGTGCCAAAGCACTAAAAACGTTTTCCATTGTGGATGCTCTACCCAAACTTATCAGGGCTCCGGATGCTATGGTTGCTAAAGCAATCAATTTATCAATATCCTTCAAGGCTTATATGTGACGAGGCGCTAGTGGACAAGCTTCATAGACCGGCTCATCGACGAACAGTTGCTTGTCTCTCGGTTTTCTACTGATTGTACTTCGGAGAGTGTGCGCAGGAACTACATGACCTGATTCCTCCATCTCCCTTTCACTATCAGTCTACCAGGCGCATTTGATTGATATACCGTCTTGTCGTACCAAGCGTTTCTTCTCTAAATATATTGTGGGCACAGCCAAGATGTGGAACTCTCTGCGGCTTCTGTGTTCCCTGTCACTTATGACCTTTTACCCTTTAAAGCTCTTGCTTTAAATAGGCATCTTCTGGGTTTGCTGGTTCCATCGTAGACCCATCCCATCTATTGCTTACCATCAGGCGAGATCTAGGTCAAGAGTGGGTTTACCGTAATAAAAAAAATTGGCCAAGTGCACTGCTTTCGTTCTTTCGCAATATTCATAAGATACACTATCATTTTGTTTTTCGTACAGATTCCACACGAGTTTGTCCTTACTACCACCTATTTCTAACCTATACCTGTAAGAAGTAGTACTGGTATTAAATAAAAAAATTGGCCAAGTACGAGTCAGACTCGCCCATGAAGGGTTCCGTAGTAACTATAATAATATAATATAGTATGTATATTTATTTGACGAAAAAAGACTTTCAAATTTCTTAAAACTAGCTTATTTACATTTTTTACAACTACGCCAAATAACTTTGTTTTTCATAGTGTTTGTAAGAATTACAAAGTTATATTTGATCACCCGATCCCGTTCAAACAAATTTTGATTGAAGGTTTACATTAAGGTCTACAGATATATATTTCGGTTACGTTAGAGTTAGAAGAAGAAGAAGTTAGAGGGGGGAAACACATTTTACCACTTTGGAAGCGTATATCTTTTAAACGATTAACTTTCTGAAAAAATGGCTTTAGAAACCTCAATATCATTTTTAAAGACCTGTCTATAAATACCACACATGCATAGGTTTCATGAAAAAAAATATATTTTCAGTTTTAGTTCCATGTTTAAAATATTAAATATTTTTTTAATGTTTGTCTTAAAATCAAAAAGGAGTTTACATAATACATCTATCTACCAAGTTTCACATGTATTGTCCTAATAGTTTTGTAAAAAAAATGGCTGTGACATACGGACGGACAGACAGACAGACGGACAGACATGACGAAACTATAAGGGTTCCGTTTTTTGGCATTCGACTACGGAACGCTAAAAATGGGGTTCAGCTTCCAGTCTAACCAGATACAACTGATTACTAGTGTGACATATAGAGGGACTGCTCTACAACCCAGTAACTGGATTAAACGATACACCTTCGCAAGACTAGTGTTAAATTTTCTGGCTGCTGACTTCCAGTAATGACTGTCAAAGATGTACAACTGACAGCCGGGACCAACAACTGTTTTTCGAGACACGGAGGAATCTCGAGATACTAAGATGGTCAGCCATCCGTGAATCGACCTCGGCAAGTGTTCCTTAACCTTGAAGATTGACCTGTGCGGATGTTATTATTCAGCCAAGAGTTCTTCCTTTTATAACTATTACATCACGCCAATTATTGTACCTTTGCATGCCTTCTGGTAAAATATGGCTGAACTCACTATTTTTTTTTTTTTTTTTTATCAATCAATGTATTTATTTCATAAGGTTGTTACAGTCTGTACCCTTACACCACATGTTACCCATATTTGCAAAATAAAGTACCTATCTTATTTTATCCTTTTATTTTTCAAAATAACCTCATCTATCGCTTACCATCAGGCGAGATCGAGGTCAAGAGTGGGCCCATGAGTAATAATAAAAATAAAAAAAATAAAAAAAAAATTGCAGGGTTGTATGGTGTATGTAGTACAGGTAATTTTAGCTACGAGTGCATCAACATAAACAGCGCAGAAGTTGAACCCAGAACGTCAAGCTTACAAATAGTCTATCAACGAGAATTTATCTCGCTAGCTCCATCTTTAGAATATTGAATATTAATCGCCTAGATGAGTTAATACGAGTATAAAAATTGTTGAAAGAGAAATTTCAATATCAAAAGGATAGATTAATAGTCGCTTATAGATCAGCTGGAATTTGGCAATTTCAATATTTTTGGTTTAAACGGTACAAACAACTTGTAGAGAAATGTTGTTGTCTTTTCTTATTGATAATGGGCTCGCGTTTGACCACCATATCACCTGATGCTAAGCGAGGATGTGGTCGAAGATGAAACACGCTTACCTAGAAGTAACCTACTCTCTCATGAGTTAAAGACCTCAAGGTTATAGCTATCAGGAAACTGTGTTTAGCTGTACGTACAATAAAAGTATTCATTGGAAAATATATTGTGCGTATGGGTGGGATGTCCACCATGTAACGATGGCGCATCGCTGTTTATTGTGTTGTACGATGATGGAATGACCTTGGGGGAATTAGATTGTGCAATTTTATCGCACAATCACCTAAATGTATCTAATCACTAAATAAATAAATAAATGTTATTTTGGAGCGAAAACACAAGTTAGTTCTTTTTACGATCATAACTTTCATAAGTTTTTTTTTTAATCTCGATTTATTTAGAGACCTAACAAAGATACGTCAGCCTCCTCATACCCTAATCTAATTAATAATGACACCTAATTATACTACTGTTAAAATACACATATTATTGAGTAAGTGAGGGATTTAGTGCTGCAGCAACGATTTCATAAATAAGTTTCGCTTCTCCCGAATTAGGTGTAGATAATATAACTTTCATAAGTTATAAACTATGTAGTAGCTATTAACGTCCACCTCTAAGAGTTTAAAGATGTCAGCTTTGCAAATAAACAGAAAATACAAATATAAACATTCATAAAATAAATAAAAACATCACTAAACTAATAAAAGTAACTAAGCATTTAGATTTTCAAGTTCTGATAAGCTGGCAACACGTCTATAGTCGTATTGGTCGTTTCATAATGTGACGGAGATTAGGAGTTTGTTGACCATTTCATGAATTGGTTAACCATTTTATAAAACGACCGATTACTTCACGAAATGGTTGCAGGTTTCGCATTACCCAGTTACTAGGTTATGGAGTTGAGATCATCAGTTTCTTAAATAAATAAATAAGTCTAAGGTTAGACTAGAAGCCGATTCTATATTTGGAATCGGGACAATGACTGATGATTTTTTTAAACATGTTTGCATGTAGCATTTATTATCTGCTGTGTTTCCCGATAACTAAACCTGGCGGTCTTTAAGTCAAGAGTAAATAGGTTACTTCTAGGTAAGCATGCTCAATCTTAGACCACATCATCACTTACTATTAGGTGAGATGGTTTTCAAACACAAGCCTATTATCAATAAAAAAAAAATTAGCGCATGTCTTCTCTCCCGTGGACTATCATACGATAAAAACATAATCCTCATTACTTTGCAATTCGATAAAAAAAAACCTTTCAGCTTCAAGCTAATTCCATTACAAATTTCATCCAAATTCACCCAGGACTTTCAAAGATTAATGCGTTTAAAGAAACAAACTTTTCCACTTTATAAATATCTAGACCAAACAAGTTCTTGAATATCTGTGAAAAATTTTCAACTCCTTATTTTGTTGGTTACGTAATAATGTCATTCGTCTTCATTATTTTTACTGTGATTCAATACATTTCTTTATACAAATTCAATCTTTTCTTATTTTGCTTTTAACCCATCAAACCCATCCACAAAGCGGGTTCAGCAACCGTTATTATTCAACCAGGAGTGCCTTTTATCTTTATGTATATTACCAAATGCGTAAACTCGAGATTAATGGTTGAGACTGGGTCTAGAATACTCGACTTTAGTCGTTCTGAAGAGGTTTTTAGAGTATAGACCCTTTCTATTTCTCTGTTAAGATTTACGCATATGGCAGCCTTTACCCGGGCGTGGCGTTGAGAAAATGGGTTGCAGGATTATGTCACGACATTGAGCACAAGGAATTCTTCTAAGCTTTAAAATAAACTACTTTTGTCTCCAAGTTTTGCTCTTGTTGGTTCAGGAATCATGGATATTTTTTTTAAACCTTATTAACCTCATAGTAGACGTCGTAGCCAATACAGACCTAAAAAGCGTTAGCGTGACGATCTTGACTCTTTCCAGACGGGTTGGCCAAAGCAGACAAGGTTGTTTGGAAATATTTGGAAGAGGCCTTTGCTCAGCAGTGGGACATTTTTATGTATGTTTCGAAATCGGTTCAGTACTTCTAGAAATATCTTTTTAGCAACACAGAAACAGAGACTTAATTTGTTACATAAGCGCGCGCCGTGACACCTTCACCTGCTTCAGCGAAGTCTATGCGAAGCAAAAGAAAACGATTTATACTATCACTTTCTTTTGTTTCGCATAGAGTAACATTTAGGGCATTCAATTTAAATATTTTTATTTTTGTATGAAAATCTGGTGAACTAAAATATGACGAATTTTGAAAAGTCATAGAACAAAAGTTGTTGATTATGATGATAGTAACATAGTCCTGAGAGGTTGTCGGTGTTTTACAATTAACCCTGTATATTAGGGTGTCCCGAAAAATTTTTTTTTCGCTTTTCGCTACTCAAGCCCCCTCAAAAGTTGCATTATTAGTTTTAGATTAACGTAAAAATAATAAAAAAAAAAACATAACAAAATATCTTGAGGGTTCTACCGGCATTTTTTTTTATTTTTTTAGCACTTAAAGAACCCTCCAGTCAATGTCGTCTATTCTATTTTATGTACATTATTCCCATTTTATTTTTTATTTCATTGATAGTGAAACCCTAAGTTATGATTTGCAGGCAACGACAGGATTTTTTCTGTTAGGAATTGGTTTGGAACAAACTCGCAAAATTCATGTTTTGACTTGTTTTTCTTAAATTCTCTACTTCTACTGTGAGGCAGTTCGTCTCATTTCTATTGCGGTTTTATTGCTGTAAGGTGTCGCTCTGCACTTCCTTGTGATAAAATACGTGTTTTTGTTATATATAATAATGGGTTCAAGACGAAGTGAGACTACTTGTGCTATTTTGGGATCATATAAAGAACTTGACGATCGCCAGTTACCAGTGATAAGTGACGTTATCAAACTCATTTTGTTTACTAAAAATGAACTAAAACTACAGAAGAATGGGAAAGATCCTTCTAACACAGAAGTTTTTTCAATCGTTTCTGGAAAACTTGATACGATTTGGACCAAAGCTTCGATTCCTATCGTTTCCAACGTACGAGTTACCCAATTGCTGAAATCATATTTCGACAAATACCTGTCATTGATAAGATATCCCAAAAATAAAAGAAATGATAGTTACGAAAGCAAAGTGAAGTGCTTTTTGGAATCGTCGAACAAGCTCTTCGATATTGCTGTTTGTAAGTGCACTTCGTTTGACATTTGTTCCTGCATAAAACCTAAGAAAGTTCCTATTTCTGAAAGAGACTTTTTACTGGATCAAAGAAGTGATAGAAAAATGGCAATAAGCGGTATAGACACAAAAGAAACAGCAAGACTTTTAAAGAAACATCAGAGACAAGAAAATTTGAATCGGAAAGAGTCAGAGCACGCATGTTTTCCCAGTGCATCACTAAAAACCAATCCTGTTCTGGTGCGCGAGTTGCCAACTCGACCGCAGTTGCCTGTAACAGAGCTTTCTGCGAATAGTGACGTGCCTGTAAATGAGACTCCATCTACTTCGTTGAATCGGAACACTCTGGCGCTGCCAACAATAGCTAAGGAATGTGATCGGTATGGACTATCAACGCGATCTGCGGCTGCGGTCGCTTCGGCTTAGCTGACGTAGGATTGGTATCTTCCGAAGATCTAAGTCTTGTTATTGATAAGAATAAAATTCATAGAGCTGTTTCAAAAGCACGGACCAAGGCCAGCAAAGACATTGATACGATTGTAATAAAAAGTATCTACTTTGATGGACGAAAGGACAAAACACTCATAAACGAGAAAATAGGCGATCGGTACCACCGCAGAGAAGTCTTGCAAGAACACATTTCAGTTCTCACAGAGCCGGGATCTATTTATTTGGGACATATGACGCCAAGTCGTGGCACTGCCAAAGGGATCGTCTCTTCTATCATATATTTGTTAGAAAATCAAGGGTTGAACTTGGAAGAGGTGATCTGTGTGGGGTGTGATGGTACTGCTACGAATACAGGTTGGAAGGGAGGTGTCATTCAATACCTGGAAAACTATTTAAAGAGACCGTTGCAATGGTGTGTTTGTATGCTTCACGCGAATGAATTACCGCTTCGTCATTTGTTCATGTCTCTGGATGGTAGCACATCTGGGCCAAAAGAATATTCAGGACCTATTGGAAAACAGCTAGCTGCTTGTGAAAGTAAACCTCTAGCGTCTTTTTGTGCAGTGTCTGGAAATTTGCTAGTATTACCTGATAATATTGTGAAGGAACTAAGCACGGATCAAAAGTATCTGTACGAAATGTGTCATGCTGTGATGGCTGGTTCCTGTTCCCTTGAGCTAGCGAACCGCCAACCTGGAAAAATGGCGCATTCGAGATGGCTCACTACTGCCAATCGCATACTCAGACTTTACGTAAGTACTGTTTCGCCGTCAAATAATTTGCAGCTGCTTGTGAACTACGTGGTCAAAGTTTACGCTCCTGTTTGGTTCCTAATCAAACAAAACTCATCATTTAAAGATGGAGCCAAGCATATTTTTCAAATGGTTATATACTCTCGATTTTTGCCTGATAGTCAGAGATCTATTGTAAATTCGGTGATTGAAAGAAACGCTTTTTTTGCGCACCCAGAAAACTTGCTTATTGCCATGTTATTCGACGATAGAGAGCATATTCGAGAGCTTGCATCTCGCAAAATATTAAAGGCCAGAGAAGCAGAAAAGAGCAACTCTCGCAGGGTATTTATAGCACCAAAGCCTAACTATGCGCGAGACTACACCGATATAATATTTTGGCAAGAGTGTGAAATATCAGCTCCACCAATTTTGCGACACGTCTCCAACGATGAACTTAGAATTAAGGCTAAAGAACACATCCTCGACATTATTGACTTTCCCTGCCACACACAGTCAGTGGAAAGATGTGTAAAACTAGTGACGGAGGCTCGCAGCTCGGGATGGTTTTATTAGGAACATATTAAAATCTCGCTCAGAAATGCCTAATTTTGGTCACAAAAACCAGTTCCGTTTTTAAAGTTGCCATTGATTATTTTGTCTTTCAACTATTTTTGTCACTAACTTAACTTTTTTGTTTTTGTTGTTAACTCATTGTTGTACCCTTAAATTTAATAAAAACCATTTAAATGTTATTTTTGTATGATTTATAGTTTATATTAGGAACCCCAAAAAATA
This sequence comes from Tholera decimalis, assembly GCA_943138885.2. Classification (NCBI taxonomy): domain Eukaryota; kingdom Metazoa; phylum Arthropoda; class Insecta; order Lepidoptera; family Noctuidae; genus Tholera; species Tholera decimalis. The sequence continues at coordinate 43,162,514 of OW964558.2, forward strand.
GCAAATTTGAAAAACTTCAAGGACTGGTAGAGGCCTCAAGATGCCGGATATCTAATTAAATTTTATAATCATCGTAATATATGTGTCAAAATGCAACTTTTGATACCTCTTTCGTAGCCGTAGCTCATTTTTTTTTTCCCCCATACATGAACGGGACACCCTACTGTATACAGCATATATTTTTTTAGATTTTTCCCTCCATTATTATAGAAGTTACGGGGGGACACACAGTCATCTTTTACCACTTTGGAAGCGTATATCTTTTAAACGATTGACTTATGAAAAAGTAGTTTCAGAAACCTTAATGCCAATTTTAAAGACTTTTATATAAATACCACATACTCATAAGGGTCATGAAAAACAAATATTTTCAGTTTCAGTTCCATGTATGGAGAGCCCCCTTAATTTTTAATATTTAAAAAAAATCTTATAATTGGAAAGCGGTTCACAGAATACATCTACTTACCAAGTTTCACATGTATAGTCTTAATAGTTTTGGAATAAAATGGCTGTGACATACGGACGGATGGACAGACAGACAGGCAGACAGACATGACGAAACTACAAGGGTTCCGTTTTTTGCCATTCGGCTACGGAACCCTAAAAAGAATATAGACATATACATAACATAACCAGCATTTAAAGTTTCCGCTGCTGTAATACAGGCCTCATTTCTATGAGAGAGAAAAATCCGTAATCCACCATAAGAATTTAAAGCAATTTTTTTATTAATTTTGTAATCTTTGTTTTTAAAGGAACTGTTACTCATAGCGTATGTCAGTCCCAACATACTCTTAACATATATTAGGCAATATTGTAATTAGGCCATAAATTTGGACCAAACTTTCGACAAGATGTTATGAAATTATATGTCAGTCTTGTTCAAATCTGAAGCTGATATTAAATTGTTACTAACTGACTGACCCAGATCGGATATATTTCATCACACGATGTTTTCGTCACAGGTTTGATGATGAAAAACCCGGATTCGAAAGTAGTACCTATAACCACTGGCATCAATTGGCACCCATACCAACATATTGTAATCAATATATTATTATAGCTTTAGTACAACATTGCTTGCTAAAAACCACCATAACATGATTGTCTCTATACAACATGTATCGTAATTAACGCACACTCTTAAACACCCCAATTAGAAAATTATGTTATTATCATAATACATACTCTGAATTTTTAGTTTTACTTGTTTAAAGTTTTTTTAAGACTTTAACTTCCTTTAAATGACTTTCATTTTTCTGTAATGTGTACTGAATGACGGAATTTATTTAAATCTGCATTTAAAAAGTTACTACTTGAATTTATGGTCCATAGTTAGTTTGTTTTTACTATACAGCGAAAGTGTAATTTGTAATTTACGTAGATTTAATTGCTTTGGGATAAAAATTCCGATAATATTTTTTATTTTATTTAAAACGATCAAAATCGATTCAGGAAACGATTCTGAACAAACTAATTTTAGTATGTGCGTTCATTATGTTACATGTTATATAATATGTTGAATCAGTTTCGACGTGTCATTGTTCGACTAAAGCACTTTCTGGCCGAGAACACACTAGTTAGGTATTAGATCTACGTATGTATATCATCATTTGCTTACCCTTTTTAGGTTTCCGTAGCCGAATGGCAAAAAACGGAACCGTTATAGTTTCATTATGTCTGTCTGTCTGTCCGTCCATCCGTATGTCACAGCCATTTTATTCCGAAACTATTAGGACTATACACATGAAACTTGGTAGGTAGATGTATTATGTGAACTGCTTTCAGATTTTACGAAAAAAAGTATAATTAAGGGTTTATAAATTAAAATATTAAGGAATTTAAAAAATATATATTTTCAGTTTCAGTTCCATCTATGAGGAGCCCCACCATAGATGGAACTGAAACTGATTTTTTTTTTATTTTTTTCATGAAACCTATGCGTGTGTGGTATCTATAGAAAGGTCTTTAAAAATCTCAAGGCCCACACAGCCCTTAAGCCCCAGCCGCCGCAGGAGGCGCTCCGGGCGTCGGGAGTCACAGGGTGACTCCCAGCTACCGTAGGCGCGGGCCTGCGGGCTACGAGCAATGGGTAGCTCGCCGCCCGAATGAAACTAGGCCCGTATAGACGGCGTGTCGTATTCCACGCGCGCCTCTAAGAGTGTCAGCAAAATTGTCGGGGCCTACAAGAGGGCCGTTGCCTGCCGGAGTTGCGGAATTGTTCGAAAGATTTACCGCGGCCTCGGAACACGAAGGGTATATGATAGACCACACCCTCCCGCTTCGCCAAGATCGGGAGGCAGTCATTGGATGATTTCCCATCATTACATTAAAAAAAAGCTTCAAACTACTTCCATACCTTCCGATTTACAATATGAATCATCTGACTGACTGACAGACAACGCACAGCCGAAACTACTGGGTGGAAGAAGTTGAAATTTGGCATGTATATTCCTTAGGTCGTGTAGAGGAGCACGATTTTTGAAAATTGCCCCCCTCAATGGGTTAAAAAGGGGGTTAAAGTTTATATGCAACTTTTTATTTTTTCGATGCTTTCACTTGAAACTTTATACTTAGGTTCTTCCAGTGATATTGCCTACTGGAATGCGGGAATGTTTTTACGAGATACTGCAGCCCCGGAACGAAAAGGCAATTGAAGGAACAATGTGGGTTTTTAGTCAGAAGACGTCCGACACTCCGTTCGACTCCACCCAGAGCTGTAGAAGTCATTAGCGGATTTTCCCACCCAGCCACCCAAAGAACTATGTACCTACTTAACTGATTTTGATAAAAAAATACAGGAGCTTATGAAAAGTATACCCTTTCAAACCAACAAAAGATTTTTTCGTCAAAAAGTTGTGAAGTTGCAATCTTGCAAATAATTATAAAGTAAGGATGGATGTATGAATGTTTGTTACTCTTTCACGCAAAAATAGCTGCACTGTTGGAATAATATATAAGCTTTGTATCCTGAAGTTCCCACGGGATTGAAATTTATACGGTAAAATCTCCCACGCAAACGCAGTCGGGGGCAACAGCTAGTTATTAGTGTGTAAAATGTATGTGTAGTAAAATGTATTTCACGGAAAACAGAATAAATTATGTAAAACCTGTATTTTGTTAACGAAATATTATTAATCCTTTGTCTCAAGTAAGTTAATTCGATAGGTACTTGTTCGTTTTAAATTAATTCTAGACAAACATTTTGTTGAAGAACCTTCGATTAAAGTTTTTATTTATATTCGAACGGTTTTAGTAATACCAAAATTCTTCACAACAATTTTAGAACAGACCAAAACATGACCATTTTTGGAGTTCTGTAGCCGAATGGCAAAAAACGGAACGCTTATAAATTCGTCCTGTCTGTCTGTCTGTAAAAAGGGTACAGAAATTTTGTTTAACTTATTAATATATATATATATATATATATATAGATTGTTATATGAATATCAGAAAGTTTCCGTCTCAGCTAAAGAAAAAAGCCCTTTTTTTCTTTCGTTTTAGAAGCCTTTAGGCAATAACACCGCTTCTTGAAAATGGATTGGCAATTTTAGACATTTATAAATCACGTAAGTTTGGAGTTTTGGATATACTCCAAAAAATATTAAGAAGAAATATACTTCTTTTGGTAGTAAAACAAGTTGGTTTTCTACTAAACAATAAAATTATGATCTAATTACAAGATAATAATTGTTTGAAATTTCTAGATTTAAGTAAAATGAAGGCATCTAATTCAACCATTTTAATGCACTGTGCTTGACCTGAAAACAAGTAAACTATAATTATTTATAAATTATAACTAAAACGAATGTAGGATCCACAATCTCATAATCAAGACCAAGATCTTGGCACTTCTGTCATAACTTTAGCTTTCTTGGGAGCTACTGTTTGGTATTAAAGTTACACTTGCTTTTTAGAAAATAAAAGAAACATACGTATAGATGTAATGTTTTAGCGAATTATAAAATACGTACCTATACAATAAGCTAATTTTTCCAACAGAACGCAGAGCCTAGATCCCACAACACAACACAAGGAACCGGAACGAACGCGTCTAGGGCCTCAGGTAGGGCTGCCATCACTATATTGCTGGCCCTAGACAAAAACTTCAAAAATCGCGGGCATTTTGCTATAATTGTATTTTTTTCTGAACACCCTAGAAAAAATAAATTTTAAATAAAAGCAACGATGATAATTATGTTTTTTATTTACTGATAACCTGAAAGAGCTCTAGAAGATTTTCAATAAGTAAATCGCTTACTTTATATTCAATAAACATAACAAAAAAAAAATAGAAAAATAATAGACATCATGCGATTTAGCACCCGTAATACCAATATTTATGTCTGGGTTTCACCCGGACACTTATAGCAACGCCCCCGAACGCTCTCCCAACCAGGACAAATCCGGGGAATTTATTTAAAAAAAACCGTCTGCTGGAGTGTCCAAGCACATGTAATAACCAACTGAAAACGCGACCTACGAAACCCAACACAATTTTTCAATTTACCATCGATTCACATAAGAAAATAATAAATATTTTGTTTTTATTTATAATATTACTAAAGATTTTTTTTAATTAAAATTAAGTTAAACAGGTATTAGTCATTTTTAACAAAATCCATTATCTTTAAGACTGAAAATCATTCAGCGTTCTAATCCCTTTGTTTAACACGGTAAGTATAAGGCTTACGCAGTTCCAAAGATCTCATTTTAAGGACATCGCAGGGCATCTGCTGTGTTTTTGTTTAAAGTCGTAATACAACTGAACATCCTCTATTAACTAATATATATAACTATTGTAAAGGTTTATCCACCTTACCATCAGATTGACCCTTTTGTGATAATAACTGACCTACATAATATTTTTAGAAAATGATTTTGTTTTATCATGTTATTCGATTCCTTTACTTGACTTCATAGTCTTCGAGATAAACCTTTGTAACTAGCATGAGTTAAATGGTACTTAATACGCAGTATTAGTTTGCCCCAATTAAGAATTTAACGATTAGTTGACTCCTCAAGTGACCAGAATGCTGGCCTTTTCTTCGATCAGAGAATCAGCATTATCCATTCAACGTGGCAATGCAGCCAGTGTACTGAGCACTTTTCTCATTGATAGACGATGACGAGTTTTTCAATACCCTATAAATTCTTTTTATTTTCACCTGTATAAAATTGTGTTTAATTTTAGAGCTTTGTAAATTAAGAGCTTGCTATTTTTAATAATAATAATTATGTGGATAAGGTCGCGAGAACGGTATTTGTTTCTTCTATTCATTTAGTACTACAATTTGTATAATTCCTAAGTAATATACTGCAATTTGTCATCCGGAATAAAATTAAATATAGTAAGTGTATCATTTATTGAACCTGACCCAGCTGTCGATAATGGTTAACCTTTACTAAAAGGTCTAATAAGAAACGCCCTGAGGAAAATGTCAAGAAAATAGGAAGAGATCTGTATATACAAATATCAGTGTTTACGTCAAACTTAATTACAAATATAGCTGCCAAATGTGGTGTCTATAATTAGGTAACAATAATAAAAAAGTAATAAGTACACGTTAGTAAATTACAAAAGTAATGCTCTTTAGTCCTTCAGGCGAAACGCAAACGACTAGGAATATTTATTATTTATGTGCACTGTTCAAAAATCTAGAATATAGGAAAAATCTTGTACAGGTTTCTATCACAATATATTTATTTCCGAGGTAATAATAACACTTCCACCTTCGTTGGCTTAGTCGTCAAAGCCCGATAACAAAAGTATTTTAATAGTTTGATAATGTTGATAACGAATAGTAAGAATTTATCTTTTCGTTGTAATCATAGCGCCTTAGTAAGATTTAAAAGTCAAAAGATTCTATAGCCAAGCCTACTAAGGCTTTATAAAATTCTCAATAGCTTTAGCGATAAATTGATACTTATACGATTTGCACTTAACTATGTTTAGTAAATAGACATTTATCCTATCTAACCTCATACAGTTTGGAAATAATTGTGTATATCATACAGTTTTCTATCGTAAGTTAATCTGTTATACTTTCTTAATTGTTGTCAGGCCTAAAGTTGCAACCCTTACACCGTTCCTTTGAAAATACTGTAGAACAGTTACAAATTTAAAATAATAATGTACCTCTTTCCAATCTATTTTAAATTTTGATGTACCCGAAAGGGTCCATAATTGTTTCTTCTAATTTTACTCCACCTGTATGTGTACATTATGGATTGCAATAAATACTTGAATACTTTTATTACCAAAAAAGATTAACAATTTTTTATACATAAAAGAGCTAAGTATATATTTGATATATATTAGAAAAAGCATCCACTACCAAACTCAGCGGAAGCCTGTATTTCAGCAGACAGCTCCAACACTCACAAAAAATAAATTTGATTCGCCTTACTACCCAAAACGTTGGAAAACAAAAAAATAAAAGAGCTATAACTTAAAACTAAATTAAGTAAGTAAGTCACGGTTATTTAGCTCATAACAAATATTTTATTGTACGTTGTTATCGCATATGCTGAATTTTCTTATAAGTAATTGTTATCTGTTACTTTTTCAAACTCTGGTGTTATTGGAACATGTTATTTAAGTACAAACACCTGTTGGTAAACTTTATAAATAAATACCTAATCAAAATATTTGGTTTGGGTTTATCACCACTTGAAATTTCGACTTACCTTTCAAATGATGATCACCATGAGAGGAATCTACGATCAAAAACCAAAGTTGTTTCAAAAAATCACACTCAAAAACAAAACTCACGGGCACACGAGAAATCGAAATTCAAAAAACGAAACACAAATTCGATATTCGAAAAAGTTTTAAATTTGGAATGTGTCGTTCGCGAGCCTTCGGGTGGCTTCGGCGGGAGGAGCGTCCCGTTTGGCGGTCGGGTAGCTACTGGCTATGTAGCCTACGAACTACCCCTAGTAACGCCCTAGCCCATTGAAACTTTTATCACCTTATTTTATGCAACGGTTCAGTTTACGCTGTCGTATGTCCTTTGAATTTCGAATCTTCGGTTTCGGCACGCAATCTGACCATTTGATTGTTAGGGTTGTTCAGTTTGTATGGCTGAATTCGTGGATAAAAGTGTTCGGAAACCGTTCTCTATTATTATGCTATAGCTCAGTACTATTTTCTGAGTTTTATAGTGGTTAGATTTTTACGTCGTCGCGTGTACAGTCGAATTAAGATGCTTTCTTTACTTAGAAAGTTGGAACTACTGTTCACTTAGAAGTTAGCTTGGTCAATTGACGAAAGTTTTTCTTGTAAGTTGACGACATAAGAGACATTGTGGGCAGATGTAACTGTCTATAACAAGTAACTATACACAATATATATGTAAATTATACACGGTATATCTGTCCAAAATGTCTAATGGCTTTTGGACGGATTTATAAGTGTTATTAAACACAAGTAGGTACCTATATCTGTCCAAGATGTCTAATGATTTTTGATTAGATTTACGAGTGTTATTAAACACAAGTACATTTGTCCAAAATGTCTAAAAGTCTTATGGGAATATGTATGTATTCGTGTTTCAGTTGTTTGATTTACACAAGTACATTTGTAGTGTCTGGTTATAGACAGCCAAGCCATGTGAGGGACAGAAATTAGCTACTTCCGTCACAGAGAACACACCTGTGGAATACACCATCACCATAATCCATGTTTGATTGTTTACTGACTATATTTCATAATCATAATTATTTATTTTCTTAAAACATGGTATAAAATGGTGTAAAATATAATAGAATGGGTACAAACATGTTTAGCTAGTATGAAAACATACCATGCAAAATTTAAATTTTTGACACACGACGGGTAAGGAACTAATGGATGTGAAATGGTGATTTCTCAACATTTCATCTCCATAAATTCCTTCAAGCTGTAGATATTACAATCTTTAAACCAATGGTGCAGTTTAATCTTAAATAATCTTGAATACAACATTTTTAAATTTCTCGGTTACTTATTATAAATACGTACGCACATTGCGAGGCAGTTTTTATTATATTTGGTTTGACTACACCGTTGAAAAAAACCGGCTAAGGGTGAGTTGTACTCACGCACCAAAGGTTTATTTTTATTTTATTTACAGTTTTCAGATTTCTTCCATTATATGTACATAAATGTTTTACATGTAGGTAAGTATGTCAGACATAATTGCTTCTTGCTAAATTTCATGATTCTAGGTCAACGGAAAGTAAATTACAAAGTAGATTTACGAGTTGATTTTTTTTTACGGCTGAAAGAGATGTAGAATCGATTACCTAGGAGTAATTAATTTTTTTTTAAATGGTGGTAGGTTTGCGTTTGATTACTAGGTACTTCACTTGATGGTAAACGATGATATTGCGGTTGAAGGTGAGGAACGTTTACCTACAAGTAACCTATTCATTCTCAACTTATATGCCTGTCTTTGGAATTGTTCGTCAGGTCATTGAGCTCCTTAGTAGTCCAAAGTTGAGCTTACAGACTAACTGACAAAGGCTTGTACTGACGGGACGGGTCTACTCAAATCTGTGTGGTCTTTCCTCAAAAGGCTTTCAGACTAATCTATATAATCCTCATAAACGATTGTGAATATTATGTGAACGATGTAGGTTATTTTATTCGAATTAAACATTAGTCTGGCAGTTTGAGTGCTTTTGCGGCCTACTCAAACGTCCTTACCTTGGTATTGTTCGTCAAATCGTTAAGCTCCTTGTTCTAAGTTGAGCTATACGTTATTTGACAAATGCTTGCACTGTATGGACAGGCCCACTCAAGTGTGTGAGCATCTTTCTTCATAAGATCGCCTCAGACTGAATCCTACTAGGTTCACATATAATTAAACCAGTGTAGGTTGTATGGACTTTAAAAGAGACGGACCCCTGAGTTTGTTTTGGTGTTTCTTCTCAGGGTAGTCAGGAAACACCGGCCTCGTTTAGTTAATATTTACGAAAAAAATGACGTGTAAAAGTCTTATTTAATAACCAATTTGCAAAATAACGATCATTTATCATTTATTCCTAAAAAAGAGGCTTGACAGGCAAACGCATGGACGGTTATATTTAGAGGCAAATAATTTTAACGGTCTCGTCTAAGATTATTATGAACAAATCGGAGCAATTCCGATAAGTTTGCATTGCAGTAAAGATTTTTTTTATTGTTGATACGCTCGCGTTTGACCACCATCTCACCTGATGGTAAGCGATGATGTACTCCAAGATGAATCACGCTAGAATCAACCTATTCGCTCTTGACTTAAAGACTTGGCTTAGTAGACAGAGGCTACTGAAAGGCTCTTGTTAATACGGTTACGAACCCTTACCAAGTTGATATGGGTGCTGTGAGCTTAACTCTTCACGTCAATATTTCCTAGGCCTAACTAGTTCCTTCCACAGTACCAATAGTCTTCTGACTACGGTTGCCAGATTTTTTGAACCTGTTAGGGACAAATTATTAAATAGGCAAATAAAATACGGGATTATTTTTTTTTCCGGGAAAAATAAGAAACCGAATTATTTGCTAAGTTGTTTTTTTTATATTTTTCAGAGGAACACGCATATGTTAACATATTTAAAAAACCGAGCATATCGGTATAAACAGACTCAGCTCAGACCTCAGTCGCTAGCGCGCACCCGAGCCAAATGTATGTAAGCAGTATAGAGCTTCATGAGCTGATGACACATGTGAAATCGAATCGAATTACGGGACAGAGTTAGTCCTGACGGGACATTTGAATTTCTGCCTGAAATATGGGACGTCCCGTGAAATATGGGACGTCTGGCTACACTACTGCTGGCTCCCAATCCATAACGACTATGTCCCATTCGTCATGATGCATCTTTCTTACTGATATAAATAATGTGAATATTTGTGACGATGTATGTATAGATGTTTGTTACTCTTTGACGCAAAAACTACTGAATGGATCTGAATGAAATTTAGTAAGTACACAGACTACTTTTTATCCCGAAATTCCCACGGGGTCAGGATTTACGCGGGAAGACCCTCTCATGCAAACGAAGTCACGAGCAGAAGCTAGTTAGTTCATAAGAGTAAATTCGCGATGCTTCCTGTTGCATACAGGGAGAAATTATACCTCTTGATAATACTATATACTAAAGAGGTTTATACAATATTTACAAAGGTTACACACTTATCTTTTGATTTAGTGATAATAACAGCAATCTTACTACCAAATGACTTGGGCACTTGCCAACCCCGATATTGTCGTTAAGTTACTTGTTCTAACTGTTTGACTTAATCTTATCAACAAGGGAATGAATAAGTCATTAAGTTAAGCTTTATCACTTATAAGTGGTTTGTAATGCAGTTTTGTTTAATCCTTACATATTATTATTATTTCCTTTATTTTATATACCTCTCAAAAATTACATTTTTAAATATTTTTCTATAAAAAAGTGACAATAAAAAAACATTTAAAAATATAAAAAATGGCAGTCCACTGGTATCGGGAACGGGGTCCAAGCTACCGGTGGTTAGGTCTCCAGAGAAAGGAACCTCCTCACAATACGAGCTGTATCGAGGAGAACTGCCTTCTGTATCAGGCCCTTTATCCAGCTGTGCAAAGCCAGCTTCGACAGATGGTCGTCGAAGCTTTTAGCTATCAGCCCATTGACTGATATGACAATCGGCACAATGACAGCCGAGTCCACATCCCACATGTCAACAACCTCATGAGCTAAGTCGAGATACTTAATGTGTTTCTCTTTCTCAGCTTTCACGAGATTCTCGTCATGTGGGATGGTAACATCGATTATCATTGCGCGGCGCACTAATCGGTCTATCACCACTATATCAGGCTTATTGGCAACAATAGTCCTATCAGTGATGATAGACCGATCCCAGTACAACGTGACATGGTCATTTTCGAGAACTGGGTCGGGCACATACTTGTAATACGGTACCTCAGAATCGACAAGTTTGTATTTCAAAGCAAGTTGCTGGTGGATAATTCTGGCTACTTGGTTGTGTCTATGCAAGTACTCGCCGTTAGCTAGACGAGAACAACCGGAGACAATATGTCTGATGGACTCACCAGGACGATGGCATGCCCGACACACGTCAATCGTCCCGTCCTTCATAATATGTCTCCGGTAATTATTCGTCAAGATAACTTCGTCCATAATTGCACAGACAAAACCTTCAGTTTCTCCGAAGAGATCCCCGAAGCGTAGCCAGGCAACGGAGGCTGTCAAATCTACATCGGACCCATAAAGAGCCCGATAGTAGCGACCATGAAGTTCCTTGCTTTTCCATACCTCCTTGCGGTCATCTGGGGTAAGTATAACAGGTTTGTGCCAGTTCTCTTTAGCCATAGTCAGCGGGGTGAGTCCCTTGTCCACTGCAATCACATCTCGGTGCATACCCACATCGGCTTTAAGGAAATATTCCCTGAGACTGCAAATCTCGCGGTTGTGGAGAGTTTTGGCATTTAAAAAGCCTCGACCTCCACATTTCCGCGGGATATACAGTCTCATTACCGATGATCGTGGGTGATGCATCCGATTTGCGGTTAGCAGTGTACGGACCCTCCTATCCAGGGCGTCCAGTTCGGTTTGAGTCCATTTGAGTATGCCGAAAGAATACATCAACACCGGCATGACCCAACCATTGAAAGCGCGCACCTTATTTCCTCCCGACAAAAGGCTGTTTAATACCTTTGTCAGGCGGCCAAAGAAGCGCTCCCTCAGCGATTGCTTCATGTCAGTAACATTAATGCCCAAAGCTTCCGACATACCCAAATACTTGTAAGTTTCGGTTAAGCAGAGAGATCTAAGTTGTATGGAATCTGAAAGTTGAATTCCTTCAGATTCCATAATCTCTCCTCGTTTTACATGCATGATTGCACATTTGTCCACACCAAATTCCATCTTGATGGCGCTACTGAAAGTTTCAGTTACCTTCAGTAGTTCCATCAGTTGCAAGTTGTTGGGGGCAAAGAGTTTCAAATCATCCATGTATAGGAGATGGGATATACTTTGACCTCCTCTTCTCAACCGATAGCCCAGGCCTGACTCCTCTAGCATTGTACTTAGAGGATTCAGGGCCAAGCAAAACCAAAGTGGACTCAAACTGTCACCCTGAAATATTCCCCGTCTGATCCATATAGGCTCATCATTCCCTCCGATTGGTCGACATCCTGGATAGCGAAGTACCGTCTTCCATTGCCTCATACATGACTCAAGGAAGGTGCGTAGAGTTGGGTCTATTTTATAAAGCTCTAGCACCTTGATAAGCCAGGTATGAGGAACAGAATCAAAGGCTTTTTTATAGTCTATCCAGCATGTCGATAGATCTTTTCGGGATCGACGAGCCTGTTGGCTGATGGCCATGTCAATGAGGAGTAGCTCCTTAGTGCCACGGGACCCTTTCCTACATCCATTCTGAGAAGCGGACATAATTGAGTTGCACTCAATGTGCATATTTATTTTCACTCTCAGGATGGACGTAAGAACCTTATAGACCGTAGACAGACAGGTAATCGGTCTATAATTTTTGGGTTCCGTGGGACTACCACTCTTATGAAGCAGGTGGGTACAGCCTGTTGTTAAAAACTCTGGTAGAGACCCAGTCTCTAAGGATGCCTGGAATTGAGAAGCCAAAAGCGCGTGCGAGCTGCTATACCACTTGAGCCAGAAGTTGTGTAGTCCATCCGGTCCTGGAGACTTCCAGTTTGGTAACGGATGAACTGCTTTGGCTACATCAGAAGCGTTAATGATTATTTTATCCATTTGTGGTATAGCTTCACACACGCGTTCAACTTCACGCATCCAGTCACCCTCAACATGACAGACGGGTACCGACCAGATGTTGCGCCAGAATAAATTCGTGGCGGTATCATCCGGGCGGCACACGTCAGTCACATTTTGATTGGGTCGCTCCCAAGCTCTGTATACCCACCTTTCATCGCTCTGGAACATGCGATTCTGCGAGTACCGGTCAACCCGCCGCTTAAACCGTCGGATACGGCTTGCCCATGCACAAATTTTCTGCTTCAGGAAGTCAATGCGCTCCGTAATGTGGGGTGTGTATTCTCGAGGGCTGATTCCAGTCCCCGAGAAAGCCCGCCGTACAAAACGCATTACACGTGGGCGTGCATTGCCTTCCTTGAAGCAGTATAGTTTGCCGATGAGTGTTCTGGCCTCATCGATACGCCTCTCGATCCTATACTGCCAGGCTGGTACAGTAGGTTTTGGTCGAATAGCTTCGTCGTTATTAGGGAATTTAACGTTAGCTAAGCGACATGCCGCAACAGCCCCGCAATACAGGATTGAGTGCGTATCAACGAGGTTTTCGCTGCTCTCAAAAATATTCTCAAGCAGCGAGTCCAAAGCACACACCAACGCCCTATTTTTTTTGTGCATAGGTAACCGTGGTAACCGGGGTCTAAGTTCAGGCGGAGCCGATCTATACTCGCGAAGCGCATCCTCCAGTGCGCTCCTCAGTCGATCGTTGCATTGGCTACTTACCGTGACAACCCTATCATCTAGCTCATTATTATGACTATAGAGCCGCGATGTCATTGCGCTACTAGTGGGCGCTTGTACCACGGCTTGTGTCGGGGACGAGATGATATGGTTGCTCAGTACCTCTGAGCGCAGCCTATCAAGTGTTGCGTCATCCAACCTGTGGCTACGCTGGATGACCCGCACCTGATCCGACAGTCGTTGGGCCGAGACGTTGACAGCTGGTTCTAGGTCCTGGAACAGAGACAGCATCCTGACACGATACGCAGTGAGGTTAGTTCCCCCCTCTGTAGACCCATAATATGCGCGCATGACGTTTTCGTTTATGGACTGAGTCCATCTCATGCGCTGCACACCACCGGTAGCGGGGACCCGACTCGCAGCCAGTTGGCTCCTAAGTCCCAAGCTGTTCGGTGGCCGGCCTCTCCCCTGCCGGCGCACAGGTGTTGGCGACGTCGGCGGAGAGAAATACTCGTCGCTCGAGCTCGACGCGGATGCAGCCGCCGGTGACGTAGGTAATCCTAAATCCGGTGGCGAGGCGGAGCTGAGCGACGGGTCCGGGGGTGGTGGGCGTGCACGTTGCGAAGCTGCTCTAGTAAGCATCATCAAGTTTTGTTTGTTAACATAGTTATTTCTTGCATTGTTTAGTGATTGGTGTCAATGACAGACCACTTGACAGTTGTCGATGGATTATACATTATCTTCATTTTCGTTATAATATCGGTTGTTTTTTAGGTTTATGTTATTTATCTTGGTTCAATCTGTCCTCTTTTCGTAAATATTGAGAAATTTGGATGGGAAAACTTATCACTATATTTTGCGAATTTATTTTGTAGGAACTGAAAACAAAACTTGATTTGACGGCTAGTGTTGCCAGCTTATTATTATTATTATTACATATATTATTATATATTATTATTATTACATATTATTATTATTATATTATTTATTTATCATAACTAGTATTTATACACACTGTGTCTATCATCTCCTCTTGAACTCTCCTGTCGCAGGTCTGCTGGAAGAAATTTCTTGGGAAATAAGCAGCACCTTTGTGCTCTTTTATCTGTATTTAATTTTTTTTTTTGTAAGTGTCATGTGTGTACATAAATAAATAAATAAATAAATAAATAAATAAATTATAAAACAAAGTCTCTCGCCACGTCTGTCTGTCTGTTCGTGACAAACTCAAAAGTACTGTACAAGTTTTTATGAATTTTTCACCAATGGATAGAGTGATTAATTAGGAAGGCTTAAGTGTATAATCTATTAAGGTGTTGTGTGAATTCGTATAAGGCCGTGTAAAACCGGGCTGGGTCGCCGTTTAGCAACATAAAGAAACTTACCAGTAAACTATACAGGATTAATTGTAAAACACTGAAAACCTCTCGGGACTATGTTACTAACATCATAATCAACAACTTTTGTTCTATGACTTTTAAAAATTCGTCATATTTTAGTTCACCAGATTTTCATACAAAAACAAAAAGATTTAAATTGAACGCCCTAAATGTTACAAAGTCTATGCGAAGCAAAAGAAAGCGATTTATACTATCGCTAACAAAAATTGTTGATTATGATTTTAGTAACATAGTCCCGAGAGGTTACAGTGTTTTAAAATTAACCCTGTATTATCAAACAGCCTGGCCTTTTCAACAATATCACAGCTATCAATCTGATTCAATCTGCATTAATGTATTAACGTGCTATACGTGGCAACTTTCATATCAAGAGTCTATATGTAGTGCATTCACTACATGTAGAGCAGATTAAGCAAAAATGATTGGGTGTCCATTGTCACCCATTAAATTTTGCTTAACCTTGAAACCTACCAGTGCTGTGAATTAGCCACGTCATAACCAATAAACTATTAAAAGTATGAAAACATTTAAAAAACATACTTTTTTATTTTCCTACTCTTTTCAGCGAACCCTTTCACCCATATCATGGCAGCGCACAATAAATGTCTAGTTTGCCATTTTAGACTGTCCGCCATATTGGATTTAAAATGACGTAACTTAACTAACCAAGCATTGTCATTCAAACTAAAAGTGAATGCAAATTTTCATCTCAATCAGTTGAGGATAATTGCTGTGAAATTCATTTGCAAGATTTGACCCGGGACGTACAAACAAACGAACAAACAAGTTAAGTTAAATAAAAATAGCAAAGTCAATCTAGAAAGAGCAATTAAATGAAATACCTACTACGCTTGTACTAACAATGCATAAATACTAATTGCCTTAACAATTGTGGGTTGTACAAGAAGCACTTATGGTGCTTCTCATTTAGAAGCAATACCAACCCACGTCGAACTAATGAAATCACGTCATTGAGTAATTAGTCTACCTACGCCCGGGGCCTGAAATTTACGAAATTAAACTGTAGAGGCCCCGCCATCATCGAATACAGTTACGCGATCATAAATAATTGTCGCATAATTTGATTGTAAAATGTTTAAGTCTGACAAGCTTAGCAGTTCGATTGTAGGCATAATACTCGCCAGTTCTGCCAGTGTTGCAGAATGTTCAAACGAGATCCCATGGACCCGAAATTCAAGGGCCACTGAAAGACAAGTGTGGATTTGTAGTCAGGAAAAGCCGGAAACTCCCTTCCGCTTAATTTCGAAAGGGAAGAGTCTGTTGGTGATTTTCTCCCGATGAAATAGAATAATAATAATAAAGCCTTTTTATTTCCTTAATAAAAAAATACAATTCACAAAAAAATTACCGTGCATGCAATTCAAGTATATATTAATAAAATTAAATTGTAAGATATTATATAAGATTATTCATTTGTTCTGATTCAATTAAGTAATTAAATTTATATATATTATTTTTCAATATTTATTAAGGACCTCTCTATAGAGTGAAGGCCTCCTCCATTTTTCTGCACATATTTCTGTTTTTGGCTTTGTGTGTCCAATCCTTTCCTGCTGTTTTTAAAATTTCATCAAGCCATCTCTCAGTCGGTCTGCCTCTGTTTCTTTTGCCAATAGGTCCCTTCCATGAAGTTATCTTTTTAGCCCATCTGTCTTCTTCCATACGTGCAATATGGCCAGCCCACTTCCATTTTGACTTTTGCAGTGTTCTAGTGCATCAATTAACTTTGTTGTTTTTCTTATATCTGTACTTCTCTTCTCGTGTGTCAATTTTAGATGCAGAATGCTCCGTTCCATGGCTCTCTGGGTTGTTATTATTTTGTTCCTAGTTTGTTTGTTTAAAATCCATGTTTGGGATGCATAGGTGAGACAGGGTAAGATGCATGAGTCCATTACAAGTTTCTTTAGCTTTATTGAAGTGTTTGACTTAAGAATTTCCTTGATACTCCAAAATTTATTCCAAGCCATATTTACACGGTTCATTAACTCATCTTGGTGTCTAGATTTTTTAAATGATACTTGTTTGCCTAGATATGTGTATTCTTGGACATATTCTAGTAAGACACCGTCAACATATATTTGTGACTCAATGCTGTTTGTCATAATTTTCGTTTTCATTGTGTTTAGGTCTAGACCAATTTCATTGCTGACACAATTGATTTCATTAATCATTGACTCCAACTGTGATGGGTTTTCTGCGAAGAGCACTATGTCATCAGCAAACCTGAGGTTACTTAGAAATTGACTATTGATGTTTATACCTTTGTTTCCCACTTTAGTGCTTTCATAATGTTTTGTAGAACGCAGATGAAAATTCTGGGAGAGAGGGGGTCACCTTGACGAACGCCTCTGCATATTTCAATGTCAGCTCCTGTTTTGTCTAATATAACTCTACTTGTGCTTTTCTTATATATGTCTTGTATGAGCTCTATAGTCTCGGTTGGTACATTACATTCCTGCAAGGCTCTCCACATGCTGCTATGGGATATAGAGTCAAATGCCTTAGCGTAGTCAATGAACGCTAAGTAGAGTGTGCTATTCATTTCTTCATATTTCTCTATAACTAACTCTAATGAGTGGATGTGGTCTATAGTTGAATATTTGCTTCTAAATCCTGCTTGCTCCACTGGCTGATGCTCTTCAGTATATTTCGCAAGGCGTTTCTCCAGACAAGAAGCAAACAGTTTGTAAAGGTTCGATTGTAAGCTGATTGGTCTATAGTTACTTATATCAGTAGGGTTTCCTTTCTTGTAAAGCAGCACTATATCTGATTTCGCCCATTCAGAGGGAATTTTTCTGTCATGTAATATTTTATTGAACAGGGTGGTTAAGGGTTGCACCAAGAAGGATTTTCCTGTTGAAATGGCTTAATTTGATATGCCGTCTGGGCCGCTACTTTTTTCTTTCTTGAGAGACATTATCTTTATAAAAATTTCTTGAGCAGAGAATCTTTGTATCGCAGTATCATTTTTCTGTAGAGGTAGAGTCTCTATACTCAACGGTATTTTGCGTGCATAGAGATCTTTATAAAATTCAGTTGCAGCTTTAATTATTCCTGACCTGGACAATGTTTCCTGGTTATAAGTAGGGTGCCCTTTCAATGAAGGAATCCACTTTCTAGATGTTGTTAATTCTTTTAATCCTTTTTTCACACTTCCTGACTTCTTCATATAATGTTCTATTGTTTTTAGTCTGTAGTTTTGATATTCTTTTCTGATAATTTTGTGAATATGTTTGTATAAATAACATTCTCACTTTTCTCTTCTAATGTTAAGTGTTTTTTATTAATTAATTCATTTCTTCTTTTAATGAGGTTTTTTGTACTGTCTGAAATGATGTAGTGTCGTTTTTTATTTGCATTGGTATTATATAATACAGACTTTAAGCATTTATTTATTGCTTGTTTAATTTTCTTGTAGTATGTCTCTATATCATCATTTTCTTCTAGTTTTATGTTCAGAATATTCAGTTTTAAAGCTTCAATGTATTTCTCTTGTTCGTCTATAGTTTTTAGTGCACATTTGTTACTTTTATAAGTGGTTCTGGATTTTTTGGTATTGGTCAACAATAGAGTACTTCTCACAAGTCGGTGGTCGCTCGGGAACGATAAATTGCTTATCACTTCAATGTTGATAATTTTATGTTTTTTTGACAGTATATAATCTATCTGGCTTTTATTTTTATTTGGGGAAAGCCACGTCCAAATGTTCCTGCTTTTCTTTTTGAATAGGCTATTGATAACGAATAAATTATTTTCCCAGCAGAATTGGAGAAGAGTAATACCTCTCTTGTCTCTTTTTCCAAAGCATGAGTTTTCCAATATTCTGTTTTCACCTTTAACCTTTTGACCAACTCGGGCATTAAAGTCACCCATGATTATGAGGTTTTTACTACAATGTTTAAGAGATTTTTGTATTTGATCATAGAATTCTTTGATTTCCAGATCAGTTGCTTCAGAGGTTGGTGCATGAACCTGGACGATGGATAGGGTTGTATTCTCAAAATGCAAATGTAGTATACAGATTCGTTCATTGATTGCAGTGAAACTTTCTATGTTATTTCTTAGGTGCTTTTTTATGAGGAAACCTACCCCATATTGGCCTTTAGTCTCACCAAAGTAACAAAATATATGGTCTTCACTTTCTTCTATATTATAACCTGTACGCCTGATTTCTGATAGACCAATGATGTCATATTTAATAGTTAACACTGATTGCTTGAATTCTAGTACCCTTTCATCTGATAATAATGACCGAGCATTGAAAGTACATATATATAGAGGGTGGAGTGGAGGGTTTCGGTCTGTGACCCCCGCGGTGACCAGCCGTGGTGGGGGACATAGAGTGGTCCCTTCTTTATGCTATTTCTTTGAAATTAACTGATGCGATGGGGACCTAGTATCTGCATTGCTGGGTTTATTTTTCACTAAATATAGATCCATTTTGTTTTTCTTGTTTGGATTTTTAGAAACATTTATGGTCTCTCTCTCAGCAACTTTCACTGTTTCCGGAGACTGAGATAAACTTCGTTTTTGACGTTCATGTTGTGTATTTACATTTTCTGGTAGAATAACAAGTTTGTTGTATTTTATATATGCCTTTCTTCCTTGTTCTCTTTTTTTTGTAGTTGTGTACTTAGCTTCCTTCTCTCTTCAAGAACTTCCGGGGGAAAGTCTTCTTTAATGTAAAAATTGCTTGTTTTCTGTAGCATTTTTTTATTTTTTAGTAATTAAATTTTTTTGCCCATTGTAGTGAAAGTAACAATTATGGGTCTTATCTTTTCAGTTCTTTTCCCCATGCGTGAAACGCACTCAATATCTCCTTTTAGGCAATCTATTTTCATAATATTATTTATTATTTCTAAAACTTTATTTTGTAAGGTGAAGTAGCTATTTTCTGTTTCTTCTACTCCGAAAAAGACCAGGTTTTTCTTTCTTATTGTTTTTTCTAAATTATGAATTTTGAGTGCTTGTTTTTCTGTAGTTTTTTCTAGTTGCTGCTGTCTAGTTTCCAAAATGACGAATTTTTCATCTATGTTTTTATTTATACAATTTGGAATACTCTCTTTCATTTCTTTTAGCTCTCTTGATTGTTCGTCAAACTTTGTTTGTAAAATTTTTAACATTTCTGTGACTTGATCCATCTTTTAATATTGGAGTGGTGTGGTACCAGTTTCTCTGTCGGAGCTTTACCAGGTTTCTTAGATTGATGTTTCACGACGTTTTCGAATGTGAAAGTTATTGTAATAGATATCAAATTTAACTCAATTTCAAAATGACACATTGGGAACGGGTCGGTGACCACGCATATTTGCAATTTTTAGGTTAGGTATGTTGTTCCTTGATTTAACTTTTCCCGTCTTTCACAGTGTTATTCTTATTGTAACACACTTTTTCACTCCCGAAAATAGTATTTCAAGTGGGATTTTTGACCGTTATAGTTTTATGGTCCGGTTTTATGCTCACAATCAGTCGGTAGTGTTTTTCCTTTTTTGCACTTTATTTAAATATTTTCACGGGTCGTCACGTAGTTACATTTATTTTAAATAGTCTATTTTTCCCTTAACTTGCTTTTTATATAGCGTTTTATCACTTTTTCGTGGGCTTTACTTATTTTTATTAACACAATAAATGCTGAGCCGTTTACTTCCCGATGAAATAGAATACTTGGCAATAATTACTAAGTGACGTATCTGAAAAATTGTTCACAACAAATAGTAAATTTGTAAAAGGTGATCGAAAATATATTCTTTACACGCTGAAGGAGATCGCCTCCAAGTTATTCTTCTTCTTAAAACTTTGTTTTCACATTTGAATTCACCAAATGTACATGTATCATATCACGTATACACGTGACGTCATAGGCAATTAGTTCGCTGTTGCTCGTTTTATCATAGAGTTAAAATGATCACAACTCTTACAACTTTTATTGAATTTTTAAGATAATCCTCGGGCTTGAAATGTTTTTTACAAACACGAGAACGTTTTGTCGGAGTATAGTTATTCCTGCGAATCACCACTTTTTTAGAACAGTTTTATCTTTTGGAAACATGTGCCCTCCTTTTTTCCCGAACAAAACGGAACTGCACAGCAGTATTTATAATTAAAAACGAGATATTATTTATAATTAATTAATGAGATTCTATGTAGGTTTAACTTAATTTAACATAAAATAAATAAAATACAAACTAGAATAAAGCATCAAAAAATTGATCCTCAACGCTGTCGGCTGGCAACGTACCCAAGATACTGGTGGCATTGCCTCGCTGTATGGCAATGTTTAGCCGTTGACCAAAGAAATAGCCAGCCTTTGAATCGCGGGAAGCGTCAACGAGCCTTTTCGATATGTCTTTAAAAAGGCTGTGAGCACACGGGCCCCATGGTCCAAAAGTTTCCACCCCAAAAACTCCTCACCACCCCCTCGAAAATATAGTTATCACCGAGATGACTATATTTACGCCGCTTGAGCTTTTCCGCAGCCGCAGCGGGAGCACCAGCACAACATGATGAACTGGGAAGATGGGATGGCGCGACAGTATCGACACAAGTTGCGTCCCACACTAAAGGCCTACCCATCTTCCAAGGAAACAATGACATGCCGTCCGGTCTCTTGCCATCGTCACGCGCCAGTCCATTGGGTTCCAATACAGCTGGAACGCCGACGGTGACAAAGGATCGTCGGATAATGTCATTTTTATTTTTAAGATATATTTTTATACATTTCTAATGCTTTAGACATAAAATAAAACAATGAGGGAAATTATAAAATCTTTGGAATGTAATCAAAAATAGCAAAATTTGTTTTCTTGTTTTGGTAATACTCGTAAATTAATACTCGCGAGTTCCATGAAAACGGCCCCCAAAACGCGCACCAGTCTAATATAAACTTTTGATTGATTGATTATTATTATACAACAAAGTTTTTAGGGTTTCGTAACGGAATTGCAATAAATGGAACCCTTATAGATTTTCACTCTGCTCCGAAAACGATCTCCACTTTATTCCGAAACTATTAGGATTAGGAGTTGAAACTGGTAGGTAGATGTGTTTTTTGAACCGCTTTTTGATTTTCAAACAATAATAAAAATTTAAGGGGAGATTCCCCATACATAGAACTGAAACTTAAAAAAAATTACAAACATATAGGGATGTCTATAGATGGGTCTAGGAAAAATGCCATTGAGTTTCCTTTATCATTTTCAATCGTTTAAAAGATATACTATACACTTCCAAAGTAATAAAAAGTGTGAATAACTTACCTTTTAAAATAATAAAGTGAAAAATCTAAACAATATTTGTACTGTAGATCTCAATGAAAATTAATTTGTGATTTAACGAGATACAGTCAGAAATTTTCGAGATAGACCACATTTTCAAAATCCGTAAATATAACTTTGCTAATTGTACAAACTCAACGTTAAAAAAACGTTATTTTCGCTAATCTATGCTTGCTACTACAGAATGCTTCATGGCCAAGTCCGACTCGCACTTGATGACTTTTTCAGTGTATAGAACCGCTCGTATACGAGTCACACTTAGATAACTTATACATCTATTGTATATACATATAATTTATAAAATCTGTGTGTTTGTCTTCTATACATTCTTAAACTATCCATCAGATAGTGATACAATTTTGGCAAGATATTCTGAGGACACGCCAGACGGTTTCTGATCCAAAAAATACACTACCAAATTTGCGAAATTGTCACGCGAACGCAGAGTTTCTGTCTGTTTGTCTGTTATTTTCATGAAATTTAGTACTGAGATAGATTAGACTTGAAGAGGTATAGGCTTAGATCTGTTAAACTAGGTACGCACCTGATGGTACGCAAATACAATTTTGAGCAATAAATAGAGTGATTCAAGAGGAAGGATTATATGTACATATAATACATGGATACTATAGTAGAGAAAAGCCGAGTTTAAAGACTTGTAATATGATGCCCCAAATTAGCACATTGCACCCGCGCAAAGCCGGGGCGGGTCGCTAGTTAGTTTATAAAAATTGGCCAAGTGCGAATCAGACTCGCCCATGAAGGATTTCGTAGTAAATACGACAAATAACTTTGATTGTCGTAGTGTTTGTTTGAATTACAAAGTTATATTTGCGGTTTTAGAAATGCTGTGTGTTCAAACTACTTTTGGTTGAAAGTTTACATTAAGATCTATAGCATATATTATTTTTTAGATTTTTCACTCCATTATTTTACCACTTTGGAAGCGTATATATTTTAAACGATTAACTTTATGAAAAAGCGGTTTTAGAAACCTCAATAACATTTTTAAAGACCTGTCTATAAATACTACATACGAATAGTTTTCACGAAAAAAAAAAAATCAGTTTCAGTTCCATGTATGCCCCCTTTATTTTAGGTAAATATTTTTTATTTGTTTTCTTAAAATCGGACAGCAGTTCACAGAATACATCTACCTACCAAGTTTTACATGTATAGTCTAATAGTTTCGGAATAAAATGGCTGTGACATACGGACGAACGGACAGACAGACAGACAGACATAACGAAACTATAAGGGTTCCGTTTTTTGCCATTCGGCTACGGAACCCTAAAAATAAATGGCAGCATAATGCGAAGCTTTATCCTGCAGGTCAAAAAGCCTCCTCTTGTCAGACCTCAAATATTTATATGCGACCTGCGTCATGCTTTTAAACGATAACTCATTTAAAGCACCAATAAAGATAAATACAATAATCCAAATAGTCCGTTCCAAATATAAGTTATATACGTATGACATTCGAAAGAATATTGAGATTTATTTTGTAAGTATATTATTTTATTAGGAGTAATAGTTCTTGCTAGTCACGTTAAAGTAATTCTGTCCTCTGATTTAGACGACACAAAAAATATAAAAGTAAGTTCTAAATCTGAAATCTTTTCATCTGAATTTATTCTTTGTTTATAAAATACTTAATATTTTCTCTCTCTCTTTGCAGTCGATCCTTCACCATTATTCAGCCTCGAGCGGTTCGTTAGACTTTTCCACTTGTTGCGATCGGAGGTCATACGGAACTTCTTCGAAACTGTGAGAGCTGTTTGTCTTCAGTTGCTCCGACCACCGTAACGGGGATCAAATTCAATATTTTACTGTCTATTAAATAAACCTGGTATATATTTTAATGTATTGTATTAAGTACATGAGCAGTGATGGTCCAATGGTTACAAATATGACTTACGAGTTGTAAGTCGTGGGCACTCGTGGGACCAAACCCGCATAGGCACATTAATTTGTGTAATTTTCATCTCTTAAAACGGTACAGGAAAATATTGTGAGGAAAAGTTCTAAAGCATTAGAAATATATAAAAAAATATCTTGAAAATACAATAAGTGAGTTGTAAGAGTTGTGATCATTTTAAACTCTATGATAAACCGGGATTAATGTTGCAACAGTGAACTAATTGCCTATAACGTCACGTGTATGGACACATGGTGAATTATGATGTGAAAACATGGTTTGAAGAAGAAGAATAACTTGGAAGTACACCTTTAGCGTGTAAATATTCAATCAACTTTTATACGTATACTATTTGTCATGAATGATTTTTCAGATACGCTACTTAGTAATGATTGCCAATTTTTTTATTTTTTCGGAAAATCTTCAATAGACTCTTTTCTTTCTAAATGAAGCGAAAGGGAGTGTCCGACTTCTCCTGACTAAAATCCACACTTGTCCTTCAGTTCCCCTTTTTTATCTGGTCGGGAAAATCATCGAATGACTTCTCCCGCTCAGGGTGGAGCGGAAGGTAGTGTCAGACTTCTACTGACTAAAAACCCGCCCTGCTCCTTGAGCTGCCCTTACGTTCAGAGGCCGACCGCATAGGTAACTTATAACTAGGGTATAATCACTGCAATCTTATCTATACCTCAATTATAAAATTATAATAAGTAGTTTATATGTTATGAGGGAACAGATAAACATCTATAAATACCGGTCAAAACCGTAATCCTCCTTCATGTTGCTCCGTACATAGTGTTCATAAATTATTTGACCAATGCAAATTATATGAGTTTTAAATGAGACGTTTTCCCCCGAATTTATATCAATGTTTCAGATGTGTCAGGGTAATCAGTTAGGAAACACCAGCCACATCTAGTTTAGACTTAAAATGAAAGATAATGACGTGGTAAATTATGATTTATAATTACCCGATTTATAAAATACATATAGTGTCTCATTGATTACGAAATCCATAATTAGCCGAAGACGAATAAAAAATATCTTGTCATTGATATATTTTCGTAGCTCCTTATGCTTACAATTACTTAATTAGTAGGTTGGTAGCTAATTAAAAACTGAACGTAATAGCTTCTTAGCACGATGTTTGGGCTTCATCATTCGAGTCGATTCCAATCCATTAAATATTTTGTTAGGCGTAAACCTTCTTGAAAACTTATTAAAGGTCAAAAGATGGTGAATCGATTTTGCCTTTATTAAAGCTTTTCTCTTTAATAACTTTTTTTTTAACAAACCGATTTACAAACATAATATGAAAATATGTAAAATTTGTTTGTAAGTTTGTATGTAAGGGGTAATCTCCGGAAATAACAAACCGATTCGATTTTTACCCGACTGCGCCAGAAGGAGGGTTATGTTTTTTGAGAATATGTATGTATGTATGTATAATTGTTTGGCACGCTCTGTGGCCTGAACGGCTCGACGGATTTTAGCTTGAGAGATATCGTTAGATTCGTATTGACTGTGAAAGTGACACTGGGTATATCAAAATAAAAAAAAACCAAAATGGCGGATTTTTGGCGCCATATTATGCCTCCAAAAAAGTTTTTTTTTCTCAAAACCTATCGAGTGGGGTATAAAAATAAAAGGGTTTTAAAAGGTGATTACAAGTATATATACAACTTATATGGTTAAAAGTAATTCAAAGTGACAAATTGTAAAACAAAACGTATCAAGAACTAAATCGTCTGCGAAATCTTTCACATTTGTGAACTAAAAAGCTGGAAAAAAAAAAGTCATTACAAAAATTAAAAAACCCAACTGCAACCTTATACTAAAACTAACTGAAAAGCTAATAAAAACAAGCCCATTTTAATTTAAATAAAAGTTGGCAGCAGGCGGGGCCCATACCATTATTAGGCCGTGCGCGCACTGCGGTGAGTCTACCGGTGCGGTAGAACTACCGGAATTGCGGCCACCGCAAGGCAGTGCGCGCACGGCCTTATAGTTTCAAACTCAAATGGGTCCCGCCTGCTTCCAACTTTTATTTAATCTAAAATGGGCTTGTTTTTATTAGCTTTTCAGTTAGTTTTAGTATAATGTTGCAGTCGGGTTTTTAATTACTTTTTTTTATTATTTCCATTGCTGCTGCCTTATTAGTCAGTGCTGGCTATAAGTTATTTCTAAATCAATAAGTGCTAGTGCACAATATAATTATATACATGCACAAACAGACACGCAGCAACTATCTACAAGTCAAACAAATAACCGCACCGTACCTCCTTTTAGAACTTATTGATTTATCAATGTTTCTAACAGCTACTTACTACTAACTGAATTAATAAAAATTGGCCAGGTGCGACTCAGACTCGCCCATGAAGGGTTCCATAGTAACTACGCCAAATAACTTTGTTTTTCACAGTATTTTTATGAATTACAAAGTTATAATTGCGGTTTTATAAAATATGCTGTATCTCAAAAATTGCTGACCCGATCTCGTTAAAACTAATTTTCGTTGAAAGTTTATATTAAGATCTATTATAGCATATATTTTTTAGATTTTTCCCTCCAATATTATAGAAGTTAGAAGTGGGGGGACACATTTTACCAGTTTGGAAGCGTATATCTTTTAAATGATTGACTTTTTGAAAAAGTGGTTTTAGAAACCTCAATATCATTTTTAAAGATCTTTCTACAGATACTACAAACGCATAGGTTTCATGAACAAAAATATTATCAGTTTCAGTTCCATGTATGAGGAGCCCCCCTTGATTCTAAATATTTTTTATTTTTGTTTTTTTCTTAAAATCGGAAAGGGGTTCACAGAATACATCTACCTACCAAGTTTCACATGTATAGTCTTAATAGTTTCGGAATAAAATGGCTGTGACATACAGAAGGACGGACAGACCGACAGACAGACATGACGAAACTATAAAGGTTCCGTTTTTTGCCATTTGGCTACGGAAGCCTAAAAAAGAGAGTTATGCACCAAGCTATTTTAAACAATAAAGTGTTATTTCTTTTCAAAGTAAATACGTTAGACTCATACTAGCCACAATAACTAATTCTCTAAATAACTCATTATCTTTTTGTATCATGTAAAAGATAGAAATGGCCAGTGTTGATTGTACCTACTTAGAAGACATTAATATATAATTACAAGTTTATTTTAGATCTTTTTACGATAATCAATTCCAAAATACATTATTTTGAGACATCTCGTTTAGCATTTGCAATTGAAGCGCATAAAAAAATGTTATTTACAACAAAACAATACAAATCTGTGAAATTTATAGCTTTTCTGCAGTGTAATATGCATGTATTATACATACAAACCTCTATGTGGCGGTGTCAAGTCAATGAATAGTTTTGATAGGATACATTCGCCATATTCCGGGGCATGTCAAGGTTGATAAATTATCAAGATCCAACCACTCAGTAAAAAGTTATGCGTGATTATACATAAAAAAAAAACCGTAAAAGACCGTACACAGAAGCTGGATAACACGATACCCATCAAATAACTCCTCCCGTTGTCGGTGGAACGGAAAGGGAGTGTCACACTTCCACTAAATAAAAAATTAATTTAAAAAACTTGAGAGGTGTCAAGGGACACCCGGATGGAACGAAGTTCCTTACGATTAATTAGTGAAGGAATTGTAATATATTTTTTTTTAAGTTATAATAATATATTTTTTTTGTTATAGCAAAAAGTGTCGTTACAACTTTTCGTCTTAATTTTTTCCTTTCGATAAGGAACTTCGTTCCAAAAATCAAGAAAACCGACTGCTCAACTGAAATGCAAGAAACAAGTACATTTTCATTTAACAAAGTGACAAGTAGGCGGTACCCAATTAAACGATCGAGAAGTGGGCCAAAAGACTCATTGGCAACGATGCATTGGTCGAATCAAAGCTCCAGAGCTTTGAACATCGACGACGAGTTGCAAGTCTATCGGTTTTCTATCGGTTACATTTCGGGGAGTGTGCGATGGAATTACACAATCTAATTCCACCAAGCCCGTTCTATTATCGGACTACGAGACAAACGGCGAAGCGCCATCGTTACATGGTGGACATCCCACCCATACGCACCAAACGTTTTGGGAATACCTTCATTGTGCGTACGGCTAAGGAGTGGAATTCCCTGCCGGAGTCTGTGTTTCCCGATAGCTATAACCTAGGAGTCTTTAAGTCAAGAGTGAATAGGTTACTTTTAGGTAAGCGTGCTCCATCTTCGAACACATCATCACTTACCATCAGGTGAGATGGTGGTCAAACGCGAACCTATTATAAATAAAAAAAAAAAAAAAAACATAATTAATATAATTACAAAAATGGGATGGGTTCCGGCAGCTTGTCACTTTTTTCACACAAGATTCAACTCTCTAGAGGCTATTCCTATTAGTTTCGGCACAAAGTGTGCGACATATGGACAGACAGACAGCTTGACGAATCTATAAGGGTTCGGTCGCCATTAGGCTACGGAACCCTAAGTAAGCAAATGGATATTTTTTTAACAAGTCAGTCATATTTATTTACCTATATCAAGAAAGTCGATTCTGATTTTAAAAAGTCTTTTTTGAACACTCAAAGCACTTTCTACAATATAAAGTACAGGGATAGTCAGTATAATTTTATCAGTGTAATTAAATGTGTTTCTAAGGGACTCACTAGGACCCATTTAATAAATTGCCCGGATTATGCTATTTTGCAATATGAGAATTAAATCTTTGTCAGCTGCGGATCCCCACAATAAATACTGTAAGAGCTTATACTGTGCAAATAAGCAAAGTAAACTTAAATAGCTGTGGCGTTATCAGTTAATTGCTTTATTTTGCTTACTGCATATAATGTTAAATCCTTACTAATATTATAAATGCGAAAGTAACTCTGTCTGTCTGTATGATATGCAATCACGCCTAAACTAGTGAATCGTTTTTAATGAAATTTGGTACGGACATAGTCTAGAGCCTGAGAAAGAACATAGGCTGCTTTTTAATGTCAAAAAAGGGCTGTAAGGGGTTGAAATTGGCGATAAAATTTGTATGGAAATTACGTCATTTTAAAGCTAGAAGCTTGAAACTTATTTTGTAGACTTTTGATTAGATATGAATAACTACAACATTCAAATTATGTACGAGTTTTATTTTCAAAATAATTAGCCTAAAAAATTAAAAATGCTGCCGAAAGTCCCTATTCCGCGCGGACAACGTCGCGGGCACAGCTAGTTTAATATATAGGTATCCTAAAAGAGTTCTTATTTGTAACCATTTAAGTATCGAGCTTAATAGATCCAGCCTGTAACCTTTCCACTGTTCAGACAGAGGCGTCCAATCTAAGAAGGAATGGGTTGCAATCACTACGCTGGTTCAGCGCGGATTGGTGGACGTCGCAAGTCTACGCATTTTTCATGCTTAGACGGTTTCTTCACGATCGTTTTGAGAGCAGCGGTAATGATGAAACTTACCACATCTGCTTGGATTCGATTCCACGACCTAAAAATCATAAGTCGTGCCTATGAACACTACGCTACTATTATTCGAGCTTATCAGTGATCATTTTTAAGTTCAGTTTTAAGTGTCAATCTAAATTTTAAGAGGCCTTAAAAGGTTTAATGGAATTTAAACTTTGACTATTATAACATACAGTTTAGTGTCCAAAACTTTATTATTATTACCTAGATTACGATTTCAAATCTAGCTACTTGTGAGAATTTAATCTAGCAAATGACTTACAGTTGTAACTATTATAAAATTCGCAGACTGATTTAGAAATATCCAGATATTTCTAGCAGAAACTCGGATAATTCGATTTACTTATTCATCACAAATTCGAGATACAATATTTTCATAGGTCCATTCTGCAAATGTTTTATTCAATAAAAAAATATGGTAAAGAAACCTAATAATCATTTGCCTAGAGACTATACAGAAAAAGCATTCTTATGTAAAAAAAAAAACATGTTTTTTGTCACAGGCCGAGAACGTGCTTCAAATGAAGTATGAAGTTGTCTAGAAGTTTTATTTCGTGACAAAATACAAGACGTGTTTCTTTTTCACAAAATCGTTGCTTACATTAGAGGACTTTTCGAAAATTCGGCCTTAGATTAGATTATTGAGGTCATTTTCATAACTATATTTTCTTGTTGGTTTCTCAATGGTTCAGGACTTTAAGAAAGACGTATGTCGGCTAGATAGATAGGCGATACTGGTTGTTTTGTTCACAAACATGTATACAACTTTCTCCTCTCACTTCAAACAGAAGAAGAAAATAAATACGCGGGTAGTCCACGGTGTACTATTTATCTATATAAAATACGAAAACAATAAATAACGTTCTCAAAACATATATATACATATAAATATTAAAAAAAAAAGAAAAACGAAGAACACTATGCCTTGAAGCCTGGGAACTTTAATGGATTAGTTTATTGTTAATCTTTTGTTTCCCTTCCGGGTTACCTAGTTTTGGTTCTATAAAAGTCTGTTCATAATAGATGATGGGAACTATTTTAATTAGAACACTATGATATGAAGGACGGTTATTGTTCGCTTAATTAATAGCTCCTCCTGTGTCAATATCCAGTTTTAATTGATTTGTTTCTGATTGTATTTTTCCAATACGCTGGGAAACAATGCGAATGGAAAAAAAAAAATAATTTTGCTTTATGGATATGAAGTTGATACTTTTCAATATTCCCGTGAGTAACGCAAGGGATGGTTATTTATTTATTACTTACTGTTCCCGCCAAGTTCATGGGTATTTATTAATATTTTTTATTGTCTCACGTTTGGCCAGCATCTCACCTGATGGTAAATGATGATGTGGTCGAAGATTAAACACGCTTACCTAGAAGTAACACTCGTAAGTAACACTAGTATTCACTCTTGACTTAAAGACTCCCAGGATATAGCTATAAGGAAATACAGACTAGCAGGGAATTATACTCTTTAGCCGTACCGATACCGTTACGATAGCACCGTGGAAAACAATCAGGTTTACAATGCAATCTGTATTGCATTGTAATGGATGAGCCCTGCCTCTTAAACTAGGCACGCCTATATCTTAGGCGACACTGTACGAACAGCTTTATGGTTATTTGACTAAGACTTCTACCTCTATGTCGATCTACTAATAGATTAACACTACCAAGAGATTGTAAGGCAATTGGGTAAAGCAGTGAAATTTCGTGTGTATTTTTATATGTACACAACTGTTTTCTTACGCAAGGTACGTAAGAAAAGACTCTGTTTAAAAATAGTCTTGTTTAAGAATATTTAATATTAAGTTTTATTTCTTGCTATTATTAAAGCACATGTATGTAGAATATGTGACACAAAAGTGCTTTTCAAACATTTGTCTACATCTAAATCCGCATTTTGTGGACTTTATCTTATACTAACTGGAAATTAATTTTATGACTCAATCGAAGATATAGTCCCTGTGTGATGGATATTTATTATGATCATGCCAGATGATAATAAGCCAATATTCAAAAAAAAAAAAACGACGAATCTTCATACTGCTTTAGTTACGTATTACGCCTATGCATACTCATGGTTAAGTTATGGCATAATACTATGGGGAAACAGTACACACGCATCAACACTTTTCACACTCCAAAAACGACTCATCAGGATACTAGTAAATATAGAAAACACAGACAGCTGCAAACCCCACTTCAAAGAACACAAAGTGTTAACACTGCCCTGTATATATATCCTGGAAATGTGCAAGTTTGCTAGACACAACCAACACCTATTCACTACACGAGAAAACATACAAACTCGCTATACATTACGACACAAAAATAGGCTTAACTTACCTGGTGGTTCTAAGCTGAAAATACACTCTACAAGCACATTAGCTATGTCAGTAAAAGTCTACAATAAATTACCCGATATACTTAAAAATGTACAAAAAAACAATATATTTATAAATAAATTAAAACAATTTCTAAGTAATAAGTGTTATTATGATATAAATAAATATTTTAATGATAAATTAAATAAATAAAATATAGTATTGTAATAAATGTATAAAATAGTAAGTAGTTAAAGTAATATTTAATAGTAATACTTTCGTAAACAATATTTTTTTTTTCTAAAATGTGTTTTGTTCCAATAAATTATCTTATCTTATCTAATACACATTCTATATAATTATAATAATTGTAATAGCCCTCTTTCCTCTTTTTTAATTTGCTGTGCCCGACAGGGTCCACAATGATCTAAAACAATGTATATCTTGTATGTACCTACCACCTAAGTTCACATTGTGGAATGCAAATAAATGTATTGAGTATTGACAATCATAAAATATTTTTAGGGTTCCGTAGCCGAATGGCAAAAAACGGAACCCTTATAGTTTCATCATGTCTGTCTGTCTGTCCATCCGTCCGTATGTCACAGCCATTTTATTCCGAAAGTATTAAGAATATATATGTGAAACTTGGTTAGATGTATTCTGTGAACCGCTTCCCCATTTTAAGAAAATATATATATATATATATATATTTAAAATTAAGGGGGGCTCCATAGGGAGCCCGAAAAAAAAAATTCAGTGGCAGTTCCATGTATCGACATGGAACTGCAATGCAAAAACCACTTTTTCATAAAGTTAATTGTTTATAAAAACTTTTTACCAAAAAATTAAACCGACTCCCAAAAACACTGCAAAGTGAAAAATAACTTTAATTTCGGTAGTCGGTGTCTTTAGGTTTGTATTTTCGTTTTTGGCACCGACTTCCGAAATTAAAGTTATTTTTCACTTTGCAGTGTTTTTGGGAGTCGGTTTATTTTTTTGGTAAAAAGTTTTTATTTCACTCTTTTTAGTTGGTCGATTTTTAATTTACCTAGTTAAAAGAGCCTAAATGTGAACTACTTATAACCTTTTACAAAATATTGCTTTTCCCAATGCTGGGCCGTTAATTGTTGAGGAGTTCTCCTGGTACTTCACCATCAGCTCTACATCACCATATGCATTGTGACGAATAAAGTGCGTAACATCCATATTCAAGTAATCGAATCGCAATCCACCAAATACTTATTATTGAGTAGGTTCGGAGACCATCTGTGGTCTTCATCATCAGTTCCACTTCCCCAAATGGTATTTTTTGAGAGCAACTGCACAAGTTACTATAAGAAATACCCAAAACGCCATAGGTGTGACTATAATATTTGAAGAGTTCCCTCGATTTCTCCAGGATTCCATCATCAGATCCTGACCTGGTGACAATGGGACCAATTTCAAAGTATACCCTTTTAAACAAAAAAGAATTTTCCAAATCGGTTCAGCCGTCTTCGAGTAATCGGTGATCATATAAAAAAAAAAAATAACAAAAAAAAATATACGCGTCGAATTGATAACCTCCTCTTTTGGTCAGCGGTTGAAAAGATATACGCTTCCAAAGTGGTCAAATGTGTCCCTCCCCCCCTCTAACTTCTATATTAATGGAGTGAAATTAAAAAAAAATATGCTGTAGATCTTAATGTGAACTTTCAACGAAAATTGGTTTGAACGAAATCGGGTCAGCAGTTTTTGAGATATAGTATAACATCGTAATTCATACAAACACTATGAAAAACAAAGTTATTGGGCGTAGTTACTACGGAACCCTCCATGGGCGAGTCTGACTCGTATTTGGCCAATTTTTTTTATTCTCTGCTTAAAGAGAACGAACAATGTGAGTAGAATTCACATTACTAGTAAACTTGTTAACCCCTCCAAATAAGCTAAATATTTTGGTATCTGGAGTGGGTTCATGGCAATATGGGTGTGATGGGTGGGGTTCTAAGCCGCGAGCTGTCGATCACAAGTCTGACATGTTTACCATTGGGTTATTGATACTTTATTATTGATTTATTATGAGCTTAATAAAGTAAATCAATGCCAAAATAATTTTAGTAAAACACTATAGTGAATTAAATGCTCTATTTGAATGCCAGAAAAGCACTTTCAGGCTTAGATTATTATAAATATTCAGATTAGGCCTCGTCATATATGGGGCACTGTGGCGTAACAATAGTCGCATGTTTTAAATACTACTCGCGTCAAAGGAACTCTCAACGGTACGAAAAAAAAATACACATGAATTTTAAGGCTACACAATCTGGAAATTTATTATAATTCTAAGTAAAAAGATTATGCTTTCAGTCAGGATAATAAATTACAGCTATCGAAGATATCAATGAAGTCAGCACGTCCGTCCCATTAATCAACTATTCTGGTCCCTTTCACGTCATAAAGCGGTATTATCAATTTCATGGATCAAAATGATTATCGCTTAAAACGGGAATATCGGTAGAGATTCCTTCGAACCTAACGAACAACGCGTCTAGAAAATATCGGTCAAGCGTTTTAGCCTAAGATTTTAATGAAGTGCAGCGTCTGTTTTTATTATTCACTAGCAGGCGAGGTGTTCACTCCAGTAGATTTTATCACGACACAAACATAATCGTCCTTATTTTGCAGTGGGGTAAAAAGTAACCAAAATCATTTTCAAGTTTTCAGCCACTTCCACGCCTAATTTAATAAACTACTTTGGAAGATTAGCGCGTTTAAACAAACAAACAAACAAACTGTTCCACGCTGCACGCTGAGTCTGCGGCTTCTTTCTCAAAAGAAGTTCTTCTTTTTAGCAAAATAAAAACCGCTTGCGTCACTCCCCTTACTCAAGCCCTAATCTGGTGAGATAGTGGACAAACGCGAACCTATTTTTAATAAAAAAAATTGGCCAAGTGCGAGTCGGACTCGCCCATGAAGGGTTCCGTAGTAACTATAATAAATATAACATACTTAATATATTTATATGAAAAAAAAAAACAATAAAACTTTCAAATTTCTTAAAACTAGCTTATTTACAATTTTTACAACTACGCCAAATAACTTTGTTTTTCATAGTATTTGTTTGAATTACAAAGTTATATTTGCGGTTTTTGAAAATATACTGTATCTCAAAAACTGCTGACTCAATCTCGTTCAAACCAATTTTGGTTGAAAGCTTACATTAAGATCTACATCATATGGTTTTTTTTAGATTTTTCACTTCATTATTATAGAAGTAAGAAGGGGGAGGACACACATTTTACCACTTTGGAAGCGTATATCTTTTAAACGATTAACTTTATGAAAGAGTCTTTTTAGAAACCATAATGTCATTTTTAAAGACCTGTCTATAGATACTACACACGTATAGGTTTAATGAAAAAAAAATATTTTCAGTTTCAGTTCTATGTATGGGGAGCTCCCTTTATTTTAAATATTTTTTAAATTTTCTCTTAAAATCGGAAAGCGGTTCACAGAATACATCTACGTACTAAGTTTTACATGTATAGTCCTAATAGTTTCGGAATAGAATGGCTGTGACATATGGACGGACGGACAGACAGACAGACGGACAGACATGTCGAAACTATAAGGGTTCCGTTTTTTGCCATTCGGCTACGGAACCCTAAAAAATAAGTCCGTCATACATATACACACAAAAAATATTGAAAAAAAAAAATTACGTGTAAAAATGTTATTAATAACCAATTTACAAATAAATATTTCATTTTAACTTGGTATTCCATTTTGACGTGAAAGAAAGACAAAAGAAATAAAGCTCCGCATTTATTAATTACGGATGGATTTTTATTGAATGGCGTAATTTAATATCTCAGGTTCCTACGTAATTGGAAGAATGCTGAGAATTGTCTTGTAATATTTTATTATTATTGACAGCCATTGGTTTCGGCTGTCATCTCTACGTCTTTGAAAGTCGTTACGGGAAGTCAGAACACAAAATACCTGATACTAGTCTTGTTAATTTATTTATTTACTAGGAGTATCTTGTTTTTCGCCTGACGCAGGTACTGACCGGACATGGCTGTTTCGGGAGGTACCTGTTTCGGATACAGCGGGAGGACACGCCCGGGTGTCGTCATTGTGAGAACCATCCGGAGGATACGGTGGAGCACACGGTCGAGGTGTGCCCTGCTTGGGTGGAGCACCGCCGTGTCCTCATAGAGGCGATAGACGGCGGCGACCTCGCTCGCCCGGCCTTTGTTCAGACCATGGTGCGGAGCGAGAGGGAATGGGATGCAGTCGCTTCCTTCTGCGAAGCAGTCAGGCTAGCAAAGGAGGAGGCCGAACGCGCGAGGAAGAGGCAACTCTCTTCCTCACGCCCCAGCCACCGCGGGAAATGCTCTGGGCGTCGGGAATTGCGAGCCGATCTCTGGCCACCTTAGGCGCGTAGGCTTACGGATGGCAAGCAGGGGTAGCTCACCGTCTGATAAGGACCAGGCCCGGGTCGGCAGCGCATTGTGTTCCACGCGCGCCTCAAAGAGCTTTCAGCACCAGTGACGGGGCCTCATAAGACCATTGCCTGCCGGGGTTGCGGAAATGTCCTAACAGGATACCGCGGCCCCGGAACTTAAGTGCAGCTTAAGGAACAGGGTAGGTTTTTAGTCAGTAAAAGTCTGACACCCGCTTCCGCTTAACCCAGAGCGGAAGAAGTCATCCGATGATTTAACCACCCGGAAAAAAAAGGAGCATCTGGTTCCCCAGCTTTACTGTTACTCAGCTGTATTCGATTGGATAGGTTACGCACGTGATTAAAATGATTATTTAATCTATAATTTCATATAATTTACATCCATAGTAATAATTACTTTTTTGTGAAGTTCAAGCATAAAACTTTGAATCCAATGCTCCATAAACCATCACTGTAATAGGTTTTCAAGCATATCACATCTGCATTTTTGCAAACTTAAGGAATGTTATTGCTAAGTGAGTGTATATTTTTTTAAATATATATTTGACTTAGAGGTTAATCCAAAGTAAACAATAAAGAAACAACAGCAAAAAAAGTGTTAGTGTGTTATTACTTATCTATCTATACTAATGTTATATATTTATTTAATATTTTAAAGCGGAAATGTTTGTTTGTTTGTTTGCCACAACAAGGTAAATTGATTATCTGGTCCTGGTTGATAAAATCGGCACTTGATACGGATTTACGCAGAAAAACCTTCCCACGCGAACAAAATCGCGGACATAACTTGTATTTAATATAATATATCTCGACATACCATTACATAATGTCAACGAGATTGCTCTGAATGTTAATAGGTTTTCTATTTTTGTTTTGTGGAGAATATTTTGGGAGGTTTTAAAATAAAAGCTGTCAGTATTCTCTTTGTGACAGAATTATAATGAGTATTTGAGTAAGAATTTCCCAGTGGATCTCTTGACGAACGACTAATGAATTCAAATTTCTCACATAGCAAGTTTCTATCCATCGTTGATGAAATATAATCTTGTCATTTTCAAGTCTATTTATATCTTTTATTATAAAGCTCATCTTTTTATGTAGATGCGAGCAAACTGTTGAATCTTAGATTCGTTTTCAATTTGTTATTACACTGTACTATGTTAGTAAATAATTATTATGGAATCTTTATGAAATTCAACTAAGTTTAAAAAAAGTAAATGTGGTGTTTTTTGTCGGTTTTTAGGGTTCCGTAGTCAACAAGGAACCCTTATAGTTTCGCCATGTCCGTCTGTCAGTCTGTCTGTCTGTCTGTCTGTTTGTCTCTCCGCGGTTTATCTCAAAAACTATTAATACTAGAAAGTTGTAATTTTGCATGAGTATACACGTTAATTATGCCGAAAAAGTGGTAAATTAAAAATTTTGAAAAAAACAATTGTTTGGGGTACCTCCCCTACATGTAAAGTGGGATGATAATTTTTTTTTCGTCCTTCCCATAGTGTGGGATATCGTTAGATAGGTCTTTCAAAAATATTAGGGATTTGGGAAGACCGTCTTTTGATTAAGTAAACCGTTCGTGACTTATCAAGCTTTAAATTACCAATTTTCGTTAGAGTCAGGTGTCTTCTAACAACTAAACGGTTGTAGTTAGAAATTCAAATGTCACGGCAGTAGTACCTATATATAACGAAGTTTAAAGGAAAACTATCACACATAAGTGGACTTTACAAGTTTACGAGTAATAGTCGACCAATTGTATGTGACTCGAAAATTTCGAACAACTCCATAGAAATGTCGATAGATGGCGCTAAGCGTCAGTTCTATTGCGCTAGTTTCATAATTAAATAAGTTTTATAAAAAAGAAATATTTTAACAAAAAAAAAACTACTTCCAAAAGACTACTAGGTACAATGTGAAAAATAACTTTAATTTCGGAAGATGGTGTCTTTGGATCTGTATTTTAGTTTTTTGCTACCGACTTCCGAAATTAAAGTTATTTTTCACATTGTAGTGTTTTTTGGAAGTCGTTTTTTTTTCAATTCCCATTGGTTCCAGTTGAGGCTGTTACAATTCATAAAAGCCAGGGTTCCACATTAGAAAAAGTTGTTGTACATGTGAAGCCCGGTATTTCAAGGTCAATGTTATATGTTAATTGCTCACGTGCCACATGTGCTGAAGGTTTACTTATCGTTACTGAATGTTTTCATCCTCCACGTCCACCCTCCGACCAAGATTCAGTCGTAATGGAAATGGAAAAGCTGCGTCGAAATCCTCTAATACCTATGTATCGATTTTTGAGGGAGCCCCACAGTTCATACCAAAATATTTTCCATAATGTTCAATCCTTACGTGCACACTTGCAAGATACTGTAAGCGATCCTCAAATAATGGCTTCAGATATCTACTTAGCAGTAGAAACGTGGAGCTGTTCTCAAGATTCTTTTTATATAACTAATTGTTGACGGAGTGTTGGCTAAAATCTCACAGTACCCTACCGTCGATTGAAAATTATTCACACTACTGTACTGCAAAACTTAAAAACCAGAATGACGGGGTAATCTTATATGTTAAAAACGTTGGTAGTTACTCGGTCGTAGAGCCTGATTTTATGGACGCTAGCTGCCTTGTGCTAACGATCGGTACAGAGAAAGCCGTTGTAGGTATTTACCGCTCACCCTCTATTCTGGACATAAGCAATTTTTTGCAATCTTTAAATTCCCTTTTAACTACTCTCTCTTCATATAAAACCGTAGCTATTCTTGGAGATGTAAACCTTGATATCACCGCTACCCCAACCCCGAATCGCATTTCCGACTACCTTGATCTTATAGCTTTTCATGGTCTTCTTCCTGCTCATAATTACCCTACTCGTGATGCTACTTGTCTTGACCACGTTATGCTTAAGGCGACCTCATCAGCGCTCACAATAGTGATTGAAGCTTGTGTGACAGACCATAATCCAGTCCTTTTCTGTCTCAGACAAAGTAAACAAAAGTCAAATACTGCTGCCAAAACTGTGTCAAAAGTAAATTACAAGTCGCTGGATACTGATATGAAGAATTTTAATCTCCATGCGATTTATGAGTATACCGACGCTAATGAAGCCGCTTTTTATCTTATAGACACGATTGCTGATATTGTACGCTCTCACACAACCATAGTTAGACTGCCAAATCAAAAACGTTTACTTAAACCGTGGATGACAACTGGAATGCTACGTTGCTTACGTAACAGGGATGCTATGCATCAAAAACTGAAGGTATCACCAGATAATGCTATACTAAAAATAACATATAAAAGGTATAGAAACTACTGCACTAAAATAATTAAAAAACTCAGAAGGGACCACGACAGGGCGGAGCTGACCAAGGCTGGCAAAAATAACAAAAAGATTTGGGAAAATATAAAGAGAATTACTAACACCGAAGCCCAAAAAAATCCCTCTACTGACTTACTGGTTTCTTCTGTTTCTCCACAACTGTCGGTAGATAATGTTAATGAGTTTTTTGTTGATATGGGGAAAAATCTTGCAAACGCTTTTACTCACCACAGTTTTAATGGAGGCTCCCTGCCTAATGCTACAACTACGCCATTACACTCTTTTGTAATGATCGATACTGATGACGATGAGGTGGAAACGCTGCTCATGTCCTTAAAAACTGACGCTGCAATTGGATGGGACAGCATCTCTACCAGGTTTCTTAAACTTTATAAGAGTATGTTAGTCCCCCCATTGACATATTTATTTAATCTCTGCCTCAGCACGGGTGTGTTCCCCCATTACTTGAAAAAAGCTATTGTGCATCCTATTCACAAGGGAGGGAGTAGAAACTGTGTTAACAACTACCGACCCATTGCTATCCTACCTTCGATTTCCAAAATACTAGAACGCATTATTAACAAGAGGCTCATTCGATATCTTGAGGAAAAAAAGCTTTTATCTTCTAACCAGTTTGGCTTCCGTCGATATAAGTCAACTAATGATGCTGTTCTAGACCTAACGAGTCACATTGTTAAAAGCATGGATGAAAAGAAGAAAGTAGTGTCTGTTTTCCTAGACTTAAAAAAAGCTTTCGACACAGTTTCTATTCCCATCCTTATACGGAAACTCAAAGAACTGGGAATACGGGGCCTTCCATTGCAAATACTTGCGGACTACCTAAGCGACAGGAAACAATGCGTAAAAATTAACAATTACCTAAGTGGGGAGCTTCCTGTCACTTACGGCGTTCCTCAGGGGAGTGTGATTGGTCCCACACTCTTCTTGGTATATGTTAATCGGCTGTGCAACCTTATTTTGCAAAATGGAAAAATTACAGCCTTTGCTGATGACACTGCACTCACATTTACGGGTAATACCTGGCATAAAGCTTTTAACGCGGCACAGAGGGGGCTAGATATGGTTTTAGATTGGCTCTATGAGAATAAACTTACCCTTAACACTGATAAAACAAATATAATTTGCTTTACCCTACACAAATCGACACAACCATCGAATTCATTCTCTCTAATCGCTCACTCAATTGACTGTCCAAAAACCTTACCCTGCTCTTATCCCAAACTCACACGTACACAAACCATCAAATACCTCGGAGTGACTCTTGATGATAAACTGAGCTTCTCACCACACATAGAATCACTGACAGTAAGGATTAGAAAACTAATGTTCGTTTTTAAGACTCTTCGAGATGTGGCAGAAGCTCGAATCGTCAAAGGGGTCTATCTTGCCCTCTGCCAATCACTTTTGTCATATTGTGTTTCGGCATGGGGTGGTGCACCTAAGACCCTGCTGCTAAAATTAGAAAGAGCACAAAGAGCTGTGTTGAAGGTGAGTACTTTTCGTCCAATACTCTTCCCAACAGAAGAATTGTACAAGTGTTGCAGGGTGCTTTCTGTAAGGCAACTCTATATTCTCAGTACAGTCACATTACAACACAAAAATACCCCATACGCTATTATGAGCAAAAGACGTAAAGATGAAGTTTGTCAGCGCTACACATGCAAGTACTTATTTACAAAACGATTCTTTTGTTTTCAGGGTCCTCAATTATATAATAAACTCCATAAAAAACTAAAATTCTACCCACTATTAACCTTGTCTCTTAAAAAAATTGTAACCAACTTTCTACTTGCAACAAACTATTTTGATACAGAACGCCTGCTCTCTTCCGAATATAATTGCCCCTGAAACCCCTCCGCAAAACCACAACACATACATTTACATACACTATCACCTTTGCACACACTCTCACTGTTATACGCAGACACATACTTACAAACACACACGCACACACACACACACACACACACACACACACACACACACACACACACACGCGCACAAAACAATGACATTTTATAAAATATATAAATGCATGAATTGTAATTGTAGATTAATTTGTTTGTTAATAGGATTATGCTAACTTACCTTGGCAAATACTTGTTCTCCTGCAATTTCTTAATGTGATAATTATTATAAGTTTGGGCTTGTACCAGCGTCCTTAATACAAGTTATTTTGATAACTTAGTAAGGGTGCTGGGTGCTACACCTAACAGTTTTTATTAACCCAATTGAAAGTGTAACTTAGGATTATTTCTGTTAATATTGTAATATTATGCGATTAAATTAAATTAAATAAATAATTAAAATTAATTAATTAATTAAATTAATTAATTAATTTAAAGGAAATAATTAGAACAAATGGCCCTAAACAGTCTAGTTCAAACCCAGGTTTTGGTGTGTGTGCATGGGCAAAAAATTATATTGAATATAGCAACCCACGGTATTACATTGACATTGCTGGAGGCGACCACTGTGAAGCAGTAATTTTCTAAATAAATGCAGTGAAGATTATAGCTTTTTATAGATCATGCAAATGTCCCAACAGTCGCGCAGTAGGTTTTTTTAAGTAATTTACTATCGCATAACAGTCCTTGCATAATATTTGGAGATTTTAATGAAGACTATCTCCGTAACGACAACACTGCAGTTTTTAAATTAATACGTGACGCTGGTTACCAGTTTTTATTACAACCACTTCCCTCTACACGCGGTGGTACTCAAATAGATCATATTTTTTCAAACTTCCCTTGTGAAGTTGGATTTTATAATTCCTTCTTCAGTTACCATCGTCCTATGTGGGCCCGTTTTTAG
Organism: Tholera decimalis; assembly: GCA_943138885.2. Lineage (NCBI taxonomy): Eukaryota > Metazoa > Arthropoda > Insecta > Lepidoptera > Noctuidae > Tholera > Tholera decimalis. The sequence continues at coordinate 43,204,997 of OW964558.2, forward strand.
AGTGAATTCAAATTAATATGTTTTTATTTATTTATAATTTTGCTACATAATATCAAACACAAAGCTCCCCCAGCAAACCATTTCCTCAATTTTATTTTTTTGTGACGATTGAGTAGTGTAGCTCTGTATTTAAATTCAAAACACCGGCTATGAAAACTTTTATACAAATCTCTAAAAAAAATTAAAACTTTCCGTGCAAAATTGTCGGATCAGGTGAGGATTTGTATAGGTAGTCAAATTAGTTAGGTAGTCATGTTTGGCTTTTAGTTAGAGCATGGTACGAAACGATCAGTCAGCGAATACGACATGCACTTGGCTGTTATAAAAACTACGGAACCCTACACTGCGCGTGGTCCAACACGCACTTGACCGGTTTTTTTTGTCCATAAGAAACGACCAATAATTCAATCCATGCACTAGCTTTTCACGATTTATGTGCTTATGTAGGCCTATATGTTTTTGTTTTTTAAGTTTTATTTTTAACTCTGTTCTTTGCCTACACTAGATATTTCTTCTATATTGTGGATGGGTTTACAAACATTCTAAGGCAATGGAAAAATTTGTTTGTATGTTACAAGACGTAATCAATAATAATGTCACTATTGTCAAAATTCCACGTAAAAAACGCACAATTAGACCCTGGATCACGACAGGATTACTAAGATGTGTTCAGAATAGGGATTGCCTCCACAAAATCTCACAAATGTCACCTGATAATGAAACCCTAAAACTAACTTACCGCCGATATAGGAATTTTTGCAATGCGTTATTGAAAAGACTAAAAAGAGAACACGAAAAAAATTAATTAGAAAAAAATAGCAGCAACAATATAAAACTCTGGGAAGTTATCAAAAATATAACGAATACAAGCAAAACGAAATCAGCTACCATAGACCTACTAGGCGATTCCCCTCAAACTTCTGTGAACCAAGCTAACGATTACTTTGTAAACGTTGGAAGTTCCCTAGCTACTAAAATACTCAACTACCCAACAGTCTCCCAGAATGTTATTGATCCTCTGTTACCAAACCACACTACAAATAACTCGTTTGTACTACTGGACACTGATGAAAGCGAGATTCTATCACTTATAAATAGCTTAAAGCATTCTCAAACTGTCGGACATGATAATATATCTAACAGCCTGCTTAAAGTTACAAAGGATATCATTACCCCACCGCTCACTCATCTATTTAATGTTTCTCTTAGTCGGGGTGTCTTCCCAAAAGTTCTAAAAGAAGCTATCATTGTCCCTATCTTCAAGTCGGGAGATAAACACCGTGTCTGTAACTATAGGCCTATTGCTTTACTAACAGCTATATCTAAGATCCTGGAAAAAGTAATGAATGGTAGACTTGTTAAGTATCTCGAAAGCAATAATATAATTTCATCCTGTCAATTTGGTTTCCGTTCGGGGAAGTCAACAGAGGACGCAGTACATAAGCTTACTGATCATGTTGTTAGAATTCTTGACAATGGAAACAAACCACTTGCCATCTTCTTCGACCTTGCCAAGGCATTTGACACGATGTCTATCCCGCGACTTCTACTCAAATTGGAATGTTTAGGTATAAGAAACTTGCAGCTGAAATTATTCCAAGACTATCTAAGCGGTCGTAAACAATGCCTGAAACTAGGTTCCTCCATTAGTACTGATTTATCTGTGACTTTTGGTGTATCTCAGGGCTCTTCTAAGTGTATATTAATGACCTCTGTGACCTGAAACTGGAGCAGGGTATTATAATTTCTTATGCGGACGATACTGCACAGCTTTTCTTTGCTAAAACTTGGAATAGTACCTACATGCCCTTTCACTCTCGAAATCCTAATAAGCCCTCCATTGGTCTTACAATAAAATCACATATCTGTCATATCCACCAAGCTTATGGTTCTACTTGTAACTGCACAAATCTGATAAGGAAATGTGAAGTAAAATATTTGGGAGTTATATTGGACTCATCATTAAATCTCAATGCACATATTTCTTTACTGTAATCTAGACTTAGAAAATTGATATATGTTTTTAAAAACCTACGTTATGTAGCTAATACTTGCATTCTAAAAAAAGTCTATAGGGCATTTTGTCAATCACTTCTAACTTATTGTATTTCTTCTTGGGGTGGAGCCTCTAAAACTTCTTTACTTCCTCTTGAAATAGCACAGCGGGCAATTTTAAAAGTCAGCTCTTTTCGACCTATTGACTACCCTACACATCTCCTGTATCGATCATGGAACCTACCTACTGTACGCCAACTTTACATCTTGTCTACAGTACTTAAACACCATTCCCTGGCCCCTCTCGATAAAAATAATTTATTTAAACGTCGTCGTTGCAATGCGGTAGTCCCGCGTTCACACCAATTCAAACACTCATTTACACATAGATTCTTCTGCTTTACCGGTCCCTTACTATAATAATAAATTGAATTCACAACTTAATATATAAACGCTAACCAAACAAGAATGCAAAACAAAACTGATGGACTATCTCCCTAAATGTGATTACACTATTACAGAAGATCTACTTAAAGTTTTAAGATGAAATCCATCCACAGTCACACTACACAAAAGCATTCAACACAAAATACAAAAAACACTCCTACATTACACAAAACAACACTACATTACAACTTACTATACATATACACTATACCATACTTTCTGTATACTTGTAAGTCACTACACTAAAATACTTTATAATGATGTACATAATATATTGTAACTGATTGTTCATTCGTATTGTAAACTGCGCCCTGAAATACAGGCTCGGCCTAGCTCAGGCGCAGTTGCTCACTTTATTTTTATTATTATCTAAATTCTGTGCTTTAATGAATGTTTATTTTTAATGACTATTATGCTGTACAAATCTAAAATGTTATAAGCACAATATGGTGCAAAAAAAAAAAAAAAAAAAACTTTGAACAGAATCAAGCAGACCTGATCAACTATTAATAGGCCATTCGAATATTTATTCCTTTTTAATTGAACCCGTGACATATAGAGCAACAGTAAATCACTCATCAACTGCGCCGACCGTGCCAATCATTCCAACTGATGATGTACTAGTTCATAATTCACTTTGAGAAACTGCTAGTTTACGAGATTTGCATATCTACTAACTTTTTTGAGGTCCCGTACTCGTGTAGTAGTATCCTAATCAGGAAAATAATGTTCCTAATCAAGACTTGAATGAAGGAGTTCCTGACTAAATAACATTCGCACGGATCAATCTTTAAAATTAAGTAACGCTGGTCCAACTTGGTCTGTGGATGAACGATGATCTTAACATATCGAGTTTTTTTATTGCGAATCAGACCGCTCTTGACCCCTATCACACCTGATGGTGAGTGTAAGATGAGGTCTACGATCGAACGAGCGAGCCCAGAAAATGCCTATTCACTCTTGCTTTAAAGGCTGACGGGTCATATGTGGCAGGGAACACAGAAGCTGGCAGAGAGTTCCACACCTTGGTTGTGCGCACAATAAATGTTGAGAATGACAAGACGGTATATCCAAGTGTAGATGGTATCCTGCAGTGCGTCTAGTAGACCGGTAGTAAAAGGGGGATGGAGTAATTAGGTCGTGGAGCTCCTGCGCACACTCTCCGAAGTATAATTGTTAGACAGGCAAGAAACGTTTCGCCAGTGAACTAGGCTGTGAAGCTTGCTTGCCAGAACCTCGTTCTCCTTCTTCTGCTTTGAATCGATGGTAGTAATACATTTTAATATTATATTTAGCCCAATATGTAGCCATGCTAGTCACGGCCACAGTGAAAAACGCATAAAAATCTGTTGAGTTTATCGCAAACAGGCAGACAGGAGACTTTTTTTATAATTGTAAGAATCCAGTATTAGAGTCAACGTTTCCTAGCACAAAATATTATGATACATTTAAACCAAATAAATCGCAGACATTTTACTTCCAAATACGCAAACATAACAAGTACATAGGAAGCCATAAATACATACATTTCATTACATAAAACCTACCCGGAAAAATACCTACGGAGTGTTATTTAATAAACAAAATACCGCGGTCCGTATGTCTGTTGTTGTATTTATTAAACGAGCATAAGTATGAAGACGCATGTTTACGATGAAATATTAAGTTTATGACTTAATTTTTTACGACAGGGTTACCTGGCTTCGGTCTTCCTCGTCGTCATCAAAAATGCAATTTTTGTTAAATTTGTTGTAATTTTTAAAATATAAGTAAAGCGTCAATATATAAGTTACTATTTTTATACATAAAGAGGGTAGGTACATTGAAAAAAAAACCGGCTGAGTGCGAGTTGGACTCGCGCACGAAGAGTTCCGTACCATTATCTATAAAAACGGCAAAAAGTCATGTCTGTTGTATGAGAGCCCCTTAAATATTCTGTATTTTAGTATTTGTTGTTACAGCGGCAACATAAATACATCATCTGTGAAAATTTCAACTATCTAACTATCATGGTTCATGAGATACAGCAAATTTTTTTCAGATAAAAATCTTCAAAATATAAATAAAAATTATTTTTATTTATATTTTGAAGATTTTTATTTGACACACCTTCTTTATAATGTTATCACGATAAAAATATACTCTATTGCAGTCGGGTAAAACGAGATCACTGATTTCTCTTGCAGACATCCTGAATGAACCTACGTCCCTCCAGAAGCAGACAGGGTCTTGTCTGCTTCTGGAGGGACGTAGGTTGTAAGTAATCACAGCAACAATCATCGTGGCTGTGATTACTGGTAACTTAACTCCCACGGCCCACGTACAGTACAAACTGTGGAAACCAAAACTACTAATAGAATGATATTTCTTAACAGGGAACTAATTTTAAACCAAAAATTAATCCCCAATATAATGAACCGAAGCCAGAACCGATCTCTGTTCTCATCTACAATGCTATTACCGCATTCGACTTTTTTTGTAGGAAAACGAACAGGCTGTATATAATCGGTATGGACAAGTATTGTCTACGCCCCGCGTCTGGTTTATATTATGGTACGTAAAGACTTGTGCACATTCGTGAGCTTGCACAAACATTTGGAAATCTGCCTAATAATTTAACATTTCTACAATTTCAGAAACATGACGCCAGTGTTGCCTAATAGGGTTGGCAGATGTGTACCACATTTTTTTTTTTTTGATAGGGCTACTCGTAGTTCAGCACACTAAGGCTGGTTACTACTTAACCGGACGATCCTGTGGTGACCTCTAAATTTAAAATCCCCCAGCCAGGGCTTACATACTAATATTTACAACCGCACGCTAAAGGCACTCTCTGTGGAGTACGGGCCTCGGTATAGCGGTGTCGTTGGTGGAGGGCAGCAAAGGGTCAGGCTGGGTCATATCATTATTGAAGGGGTTATTTATTGCATCATCATCGCGGGCTAGTTCGTTTGGCAAAGTTCGGGGAGGATGTGTATTACATTTACCACTTTATTAAAAGTTTTATTTAGTAGGAGGCTATCCCATTGCTATTGTTTGAGTGTATATTGAAAAGTAGAATTGTCAAAAAGTCAATGTTTTTATGTTTGTGCTGTATCCGTTTTTAAAACACTTAATCTGATTGTGACGAAACGTTGTCTGGTGTTCAGAGGAGGCGCGAGAGGGTTTTTGAACGAAAAATCCAGTGAAAACAGAGTAGAGAGTTTTTCATTCGGTTAGTAGAAAAACGACACATTTTTTTTCCTTGTGGCATAGCAACGTATACAATACAGGTCGTATAATATAAAATTATAAACTAACTAGTAGTCTCGCGGAGCTGCGCTTCCATGGTCTTTATCACAATAAAAACACAACACTCCTTCTTTTGTAGTCGGGTGAAAAATAGAGTAAAATGCCTCAAGCTTCAAACTACTTCTATACTAAATTTTATCCAAATCCACCCAGTAACTTCGAGGGTTAGCGAAACATTTAAACAAACAAACGGACTTTTTCGCTTTATAATAAATTTATACACAACGTGTAACGGAAAGGGTATATACATACCAAGAGCACGGCTTCTTTGAGTGATATCAAACGATATTGGAAGGGTTTTGTTAATCCTATTTCTACATGTTCGGAAGTAATGAAGTCACCGCCTGGAGGGTAGGCTACTACAGTACTAGGCGTACAGAATTATGGAAGAGATTTATCGTGATATTTGCAAGTATCGTGAAAAGTTATTGACCTACGTAGTGCGGTGACACGATTGTTATGATTTCAATTTAAGAAACTTATGAAACCGAAAATTTGGTATCAATTTTTAGAGTATTTTATTTTGAGTTGAAACCCTTCCAATATCGTTTGATATCATCCAAAAAAGCCGTGCCCTTGTTATGTATATACCCTTTCCGTTACACGTTGTATATATTATTATATAGCTCAATACAGGATTTGCACCTTAGACAAGAATAGCAGGAGCAAAACGAAAATACTACTTAAAAAAATGTTTTTCACAACGTAATCAAGAGTCTTTAATTTTATTTATTTTAACAGTTTTTTTAAGATTTTCACTGAAATGAATTTAAATTGAATTTCCTTTTTTGCTCGAACGTCTTGAGTGTAAAACTAAATATCGACAGTTTGTTTATAGCGTGTAATAGCAAAAGGAGCAAAATTGAAATATCGCGCCTACCAATTCCCAACGACCGTTGAGAATTGGTTGGCGATACGAGATCTCACACGATCAGAATGATCGAATAAGAAATCTCATTCTTATCACCGAAACGATGCCGTTATAGGATGTATATTTGAAGTTGGAAGTTCTGTTTAGATTAATGCGTACTCCCGAAAATAATTGTTTTGCTATTTAAATTATAAATTACAAGAAAACGATTCTTTCAATTTGCGAAAATATTTAGCCTAAACGCTAAGGTGTCGGACTTGTGATCGATAGGTCGCAGGTTCGAACCCCACCCATTACAGTATTGCTGTGAACCCACCCGAAACACGAGCATATTTAGCTTATTTGGAGGGGATAACAAGATTGCTAGTAATGTGAATTCTACCCACATTACTAGTCATTAAAAAAGAAAGCAGATAAAAGATTGATGAAATGTTTTTAAAGAAACGCGACTACTCATCCAGCCAATTTTAACTTAATATAACAACAGTTATGACTGTATATTATTATATTCATAAACCGAAGCCGAAGAATTTATACATTTAAATAAGCGAACCGTCGTTGAACACAACCCCTAAGGGTATTAAAGGGCAGTGACCGAGAAATACTCTCTCAATATACAGTCTATACTTCTATGTTATCTTTGTATCTAAGTTAGGAGTAGAAAGTTGCATCATTGAATATGTAACAACTTGATAATATGATAACTTGTTTTGTATAAGAAAATGTTTTGTTTTGATTTCTCTGTTTCAGAATTTGTTTCGAATCATGAGAATCTAGTTGTGGTTGAGATTTATTTTTTACACAAAAACACCTGTGTCGAATATCATCATCACCTACTTAGCGTTGCGTTCCAACTAAATATTTTGATGATATGTTTTATTGGTTATAAAAAACAAATTGGTTGGTGGGTTAAGGTTGTATTTGACCACCATCTCACCTGATGGTAAGTGAAATATGCTCGAAGATGAAGCACGCTTACCTAGAAGCAACCTGTTCACTTATTACTTTAAGACATGGGGTCCTTAACTCAATGGGCTTGGGAATTATAGCTATTAGGAAACACAGATTCCGGCAGGGAATTCCACTCCTTAGCGGTATGCACAAAGAAAGTATTCCCAAAAAGTTTTGTTCGTATGGGTGGGATGTCCACCATGTAACGATGGCGCATCGCCGTTAGTCTTGTAGTCCAAAGATGGAACGGGCTTGGTAGAATAAGATTGTAAATACAAAACATGTTTACACGATAGTTTATTTACCAAATAGGTACAGCTAAATAAAACATTGTCGAGTTTCAGAAGCTATTATCAAAAAATGTTTCTCAGAAACTACAAACTAATTTATAGTTCATTTTACGTTTCAAATGTATTGTTTGAAGACGACTTCCAAGAAAGTGGCTAGCAAATTGAAAGCCTTCAATTTCATAAACTCTGTTTTCTATTATTTTTTCACCATCAAACCAAAAAGAAATACATTTTATTTGAAACTAGAAGAGCCGTGACTTCGTTCGCGTGGAAGGTTTTGCCCGCGTTAATCCCAATCAGGTATAACCTCTTCTATTTTCAAGTGAGTCTCATTAAAATGGGCTAAGCCATTTCAAAGATTAGGCCGGACTTATAAAAAAACACAGACAGACAGACATAATATACAAAACTTGAAAGGTGTCAAGGGACACCCGGATGAAACGAAGTTCCTTTCGATTAGTTAGTGAAGGAATTTTATTATTTATTATGTACAAAAAACCTGTATACACTCAACAAAAATAATCGTCGCGACACCACACTGTTCAATGCGAAATAGAAAGACGGAACGAAAATATCTGGCTTGCTTTCTATAAGAGAGAGAGAGAGAGAGAGAGAGACAGACAGAGAAACATGCGCACGCCGCACGGCTTACAATTTTTTCCGTCTTTTCGTCTTAATTTTTTCCGTCTAGCCACCTTTCGCAACGCACGATAAGGAACTTCGTTCCAATATAAACCAATCAATATGTTTTAGTTTGTGGTATATATTGTGGTAAATAGTTCCTGATTTGTATAAGAACGCCTGTTGCCGCTTGTCTCCCACTTTTTAGCTCCACTACAAGCAAGAGGTCCGTTACGTATGCGAATTACACACACACACAAATAAATTACACACACTTAAATCGTGAGCTTGCTACTGATTGTAACTCACTGTCGATAAACATGCGCCGTGCATCACGAAACGACGAAACGTCAATAATTGAAGTGTTGAGGACGCAACGCATGCAGTACATTGTAAGCGGACTTGGTCATTGCGTTGATTAAGCGAGGACACATCGGGCAGTGTATATTTTTTGTAACTTGTTGAAATAATATTTTTAATAATTGGAATTGCATAGTGATCAGAATATTTTTATGTTTTTATAATTAAAAGTGTAATGAAATGTTATTTTCGACTTACCGATGGAAATATATACTCCTCGCTGTATACTTACGATCTAACTTTTTGTTTTACAGGTTATATTTGCACAACACGGCATTTCAAAGCAGAGCTCTGTGTTCTGAAGTAGTCCGAAGCGCACAAAACGCGGTGAATGAATTAATCGGTCGAGCTATGATTTTCGTATCATAAATGTGACGCACTCGCCACGCCCATATTACCATTCCAATCTTATTCATCTATTCCGTGGTATTAACTATAAATATGCACTTGAGACAGTAGAGATATTTTGAAATTACATAATTACCCAGGTTGTGAAGGGCAGATAGGCAGTTATTCCATGTAAAATTGTCAGCTGTATCCGGTTAGACTAAAAGCCTACCCCAAAGGAAAAAGGCTTAGCAAATCATGAATACCGAACAACCTAAATATTAAAGGTTTTCAGGTTTACATAATAGAAAGATCTCCTATTATTTTTAATGGTGTCGTCATTCCCATCAGCCCCAGCGTAAAAGATCTCGGTTTGCATCTTGACTCGACACTTGGCTGGCAAAGTCAAGTATCTAGTGTCAGCCAAAGGGCCAATGGCACTTTGCGTTCTTTGTATCGTCTGAGGAACTTTTTGCCTGTTAAGACAAAGACTATGCTTGTGCAGACTTTGATTTTCCCTTTGATTGACTATGGTGACGTGTGCTACTATGACCTGAATGCGGTCTTGCTGGATAAGCTTGACTGTATCCTTAATTAAACCGTACCGTAAACTGCATCCGGTTCATATTTAATTTAAGGAAATATGACCATGTCTCAAGTTTCAGGTCTGAGCTTAAATGGATGACCATTCGTCAGAGGAGAAGTTTGCACGCTTTGACCACACTTTTCTCCCTACTCAACTCTCCCAGCCCACCTTCTTATCTAATGTCTCACTTTCAATTTCTATGTTCTTCACACAATAAGAATCTACGTTCATCCAATAATCTTCTCTTACTCTGTCCTTCTCATACTTCTGACTTTGTTAATTCTTCTTTTCATATCCAGTCCATTCTCCTCTGGAATGCGCTTCCTCTCGAGATCAGGACGGCTGACAATCGCTACGCATTTAAGAAGAAATTGCGGATCCACTTTCTTCACCAATAAGCAGAATTTCCATATCTAATTTTCATTTGCTTCTTCATTATATATATTTGTATGTATTTACATAAGTATTTATTCACATATATTATTTATGTAGATTTTTATTTTATGATATTAGTTTTTTGTGTTATCACTATTATTATCATTATTTTTCCCATATAATTTTCACGTACATATTGCACCTCCCTCACTATCTCTTCACCACTCATGGTTGACTGGTAGAGAATGCCTACGGCATTAAGTCCACCTTTGTACCTATGTGCATAAAGTGTAAATAAATAAATAAAAGATCTTGAATCTTTTTTTTTTATTGATAATAAGCTCGCGTTTGACCACCATCTCACCTGATGGTAAGTGATGATGTGGTCGAAGATGGAGCACGCTTGCCTAGAAGTAACCCATTCACTATTGACTAAAAGACCCTCAGGTTACGGCAATCAGGAAACACAGACTCCAGCAAGTATTTCCACTCCTTAGCTGTACGCACAATGAAAGTATTCCCAAAACGTTTAGTGCGTATGGGTGGGAAGTCCACCATGAAACGATGGCGCATCGCCGTTTGTCTTGTAGTCCGATGACGGAACGGGCTTGGCGGAATTAGATTGCGTAATTCCATTGCACTCTCCCTTGTGAAATCGCAAAAGTGGACATATGCGACATAAACGGTAATATCTATTGTATCCAAAAAATAAGAAACACATTTTTTTCTTCGTCGTTGACAAAATAAAAATACAACAACTTTATTATCCACTATTTAATTACATCAACAAAATTCTCCTCATTCCTCAGAGTCCACGTAACTAAAATCCATCGCAAATTCTCATACTAGCCGCGGAATCCGGATGAATAACATTGTTCAAATACATAGTAAACCAAAGAATTTTATAGTAACCCAGCTTTAGTTTTAAACGAGCAATTTTGCATTAGCCTCGGGGAATAATAAAATGCTTTTTTGTGTTAAACCTTTTTGGTTTTTGGGTACAGAGGCTGTTTTACTGGGTATTAAACTAAAATAGAGAAGAAAATGCACAAAATTTATTTTAAAACGAAATTTGAATTTACGTTGAAATATTTTTAGTAAATTGCTGCGTGTTAGTGTGAATTATAAAAGGGCACGTACGTTGAAAATTGGTAATGCATTAGCAACATTACTAGCTTCTGCCGAAGGTTTCGATCGCGTTTAAAGATCATTTTTCTGAGGTGAAAGATTTTTAGGGTTCCGTAGCTGAATGACAAAAAACGGAACCCTTATAGTATCGTCATGTCTGTCTCTCTGTCCATCCGTCCGTATGTCACAGCCATTTTATTCTGAAACTATTAGGACTATACACATGAAACTTGGTAGGCAGATATTATATTCTGCAAACCGCTTTCTGATTATAAGTAAAAACAAAAATATTTAAAATTAATGGGGTTCTTCATACATCGAACTGAAACTGAAAATATTTTTTTACATGAAACCTATACGTGTGTGGTATCTATGGAAAGATCTTTAAAAATGACATTGAGGTTTCTAAAACCACTTTTTCATAAAGTAAATCGTTTAAAAAATATAAGCTTCCAAAGTGGTAAAATGTGTTCCCCCCCTCTAACTTCTATAATAATGGAGGGAAAACGAAAAAAAAAAAATATGCTGTAGATCTTAACGTACGCTTTCAATAAAAATTGATTTGAACGAGATTGGGTCAACAGTTTTTGAGATATAGCATATTTTCTAAAACCACTAATATAACTTTGTAATTAAAAACATACAAATACTATGAAAAACAAAATTATTTGTCGTAGTTACTACGGAGCCCTTCATAGGTGAGTCTGACTCGCCCTTGGCCAATTTTTTTAAATTGTTGATAGGCTTGAATTTGACCACCATCTCACCTGATGTTAAGCGATGATGTGGTGTTTCTATAAGACATTTCTTAGTAGTGGCCCGGAGTTTGAAAATTAGTGGTGTGATACTCCCATGCCTCGAAAAGTTTGTTAAGCCATTGATCCCTGTCACTGTCGTTACGGGTAGTTAGTAGGGTAAAATCTGACACTGATCTGGTCAAGGGGTACTTATAGTGTATAGGCCAGCTGCTGGATTGTGGAGTTGATATAGGCAATAACTCTATGTAAAACACTAGGTAGTTGTTTTTGGCGATCAAAGCAAATTCGAAGAGTTTAGTTTTTACCCGACTGCGGCGACGCAAGGAGGAGGGTTATGTTTTTACCGCGTATGTATGTATGTAAGTATGTATGTATGTATGTCCGTTCCTTTGTTTCCTCGTAACTATTAAACCACTGAACGAATTTTGATAAATGATACGTCGTTGGACTTGTCTTGATGGCGCGAGTGTAACTGGATACATTAAAATAAAATAAAAAATCACCACAACGACAACCAGACGCCATATTGTCAAAAATAAAAAAAACTGAAATCGACAAACTAGGTCAAATAGGGTATCATTAAATAGATCTTTAAAAGTTATTTTGAGGTTTCTTTCACCATTTTTAATTTTAAGCAACCGTTTGGGAAATATAACATTAAACGGAATTAAATCGTATAAAATGACTGAAAAATTGTTAATTAATATTAAAACTAAAAAGATGAAAATAATAAAGTTATTAAAAAAAAAAAAACTAAAATACCCGACTACTAACTGAAACGCAAGAAACAAGCACATTTTCATTTTGAAAAGTGACAAGCAGGCGGGACCCTATTGAACATAATATAATTTAAATTTAAAAAGAATGGGATGGGTGCTTGTCACTTTTTAAAATGAAAATGTGCTTGTTTCTTGCGTTTCAGTTGAGCTGTCGGGTTTATTTTTTTTTTTTAATAACTTTTTTATTACATTCGTTTATCCGTTTGAGAAAGTTAAACCCTATATTTAAGTTTTACAAATATAGGGAGCGCGACATAATGCGTACGCGCTGCGCGATTCGGCCACAGAAAAAAAAGAAGGAAGGGAAGATGGCTGCCACAGGATCTCGTCACTGCGTCGCGTTCCATCTGCGTGTGGTGTTGCTCGGTTCGCGAGCATTAGTGCGTTCCGGTTTCGTTGTAAGCACTAGTACTCAGCTGCACCCAGTAAGACAAACACAATATAGTTGGAAAAAGGCTAAGCAGATGATAATTTATTAAATATAGAGCATGGTCATAATATTTAACGTATCTAACTTTCTGTATGATGCAGTTGATGGTTTGTAATGTGTTGCTTTAAAAGTGATAAGTTTAGTAGTTTTTTCAAATAAAACACTAGCTTACCCGTTGGCCTGTAATCTCCTAAGTCTTTCAGTCATAGCCTCATTAATGCTCAGCGTTTCAGAGACTAGCCCGGACAAACAGAAAGACAGATTTACAGACAAAATTATAAAAAAGTTTGTTTATGTTTATAGGATAATAATTATAGAACTTTTTAATTATTTATTTAAATGTAAACAGTTGTTGACTAGCCAAATAAATAAAATACAAATAAATAAAAATACTAGCGCTTGAGAAAACTGAAACGAAAAAAAAAACTACAGTTGTTAAGAAATTACAAACAGACACTTCAATCTATTTTATTTGAAAAGAAAAGAATGCATAATTTCCTTTGTTCTCATACAGACTTTAAATCGATATAACTTTTCCTGTTTATCAAGCTTCTTTCCCTTAGACACCCTCTTTTACGGTCGATTGATCATTTCTTAAAGACCCAATTTTATGAGTTGCGGAGAATAAACAACTGATTTCCCTTCTATAGTCCTTTCATTATCATAAAAACGTAAGTACTTATAGCCCGGGCGTACTCGGAAGGCAATAAATAACCTATTTCTTTCTCAAATTTATGCAAATTGCTATAAATTGCATCCAGATAGATAGGCATTTATTTTATTGACGTCAACTTAGAAATAGGTGATTTAGGGTAATGAGATTCTTTTGATGAAGTTTCCAATAAAGAGGGTATAAAACTCGGTTGCAATAACATTGGCTGGTTCTCTACGTAGCCTTTTCCTAACTATGTGAAGATCAAATTCCAGTCCAACCAAATACAGCTAAGGCTCAGCGCAGACCGAACTGCAAAATGCTCGCGCATGGTCGACCAAAATAATTACTACTCGAGCATGCAAGCGAGCCATCTCTTTTAAATATGGTCTGGGTTGCCCGGCGCAAAACCTTTCCCATTTTTTGGGAGATTCTTTCCCAAGCATTGGCTTTTAACATCCGATCGCTGTATATTGAACTCGATATATTGTACAAACAATTAAAACGCGGCACCAAACCGATCAACTTTTCGTCGTCCATGTTCGTAGGTTCCGTTCCGTAGGTTGATAGTCATACGTCCAAACGGTTTTCTCGCTACGGCAGGCAACACTAACCGAATGGCGCAAGTGGCGCGCAGAGGCGCGCGGCTACTCGAGCACGTTCGCGCATGTAGAATGCATACTCGGAGACACAGTCGGCTTGCTCGAGCATGGTCGAGCATTAAATTTGGGCTTGTATTAAATTTTGCGATGTATGATCATCATAAGAATCATAAGATATTTTTTTCAATAATCTCAGAAAATGCTCTGCTCCTGGTGTGCGCTGATCCTAAGTATTAATGTTTCACATAGAGCGACAGCATATCTTACCTCCACAAACTCTTCTCTGAAGAAGCGCTTCTCCTCCACATTTATTGTGCGCACAGCCAAGGTGTGGAACTCTCTGCCGACTTCTGTGTCCTTCCCTGCCACATATGACCCGTCAGCCTTTAAAGCAAGAGTGAACAGGCATTTTCTGGGCTTGCACATTCGATCGTAGACCTCATCTTACACTTACCATCAGGTATGTTCGAGGTCAAGAGCGGGCTCATTCGTAATAAAAAAAAAAAAATGTGGCACTCGGGGACTGCCACGGTAAAGCATTTTTTATCAACTTATGCAATTATAGTCTACACGCATACGTCTAGTCGCATGCACACAAACACCGTGCCGAAGTCCGCTGAACTGAAACGACGTTAGACGATGCACGGCTTTCAACGCCGCACCGGTGTACCGGTTGCAGTGGGGGGTGTTAGGTTTATTTTCGTTACGGAATTTCTTGATTCGGTCGCCGTGCTCAAAGTCCGCCATAAAAGCTATGCAATATCTTAAAAATGTGGGGATTAGATTCCATTCTAACCAAATACAGTTAAGTATTAATATTTCACATAGAGCGACAGCATATCGTAACTCTACAAACTCTAGCTGGGTTACACGATACCCATTGGCTAGAGCAGTGTTGGAATTTTTGGCTTTCGACTACCTATAACGACTGTTAAAGATGGCCAAAAGATAGCTGGGACTAATGGTTTAACCTACTTTCTCTCTATATTTTAAAATAGTCACAGTATGGAGCGACCTTGGTAAACTTTGCTGAACATTGAAGCCATGCGGCTCTTATTATTTGGCCATGAACCCGTCTCTAGGTTAGATAGATAGATAGAATATACTTTATACTACACCTGCTTGGAAAGTACCTTGATACTTTATCAAATTACGGTAGAAAGTACGTCATTGCATATCGACCAAATATGCGGGAGGAAACGCATCTGAGCGGGAGAGAAAAGTGTATGAAAATCCATTTCTTACGTGGTTTTTCTTTTTTAATTTTGGGTAAGACTATGCGCCGGTAACCTAAATATCAAAAGCCAAAAAGTTTTTACAGTGAGTTTTTATCTCAAATTTCGCAAAATGACACTGGCCACTAGCTGTGTGTGGATGGTGTCGGGCTGGCAGTGTGACCCTGCGGCGGCCGGATAAACAATTTGAAAAAAGAACATGTGAAAATTGCAGACGCCATTGGCGCCATTTTCAATTTGTGTGTTGTTTGAGGATTCAGTTTTCGTAGAAAGTAAAATAAAACTATCAAAATGATAAGTAGTGATAGTGATGATGAAGATTTTTTAACTCCGCCGCAGTTGAAGGAAACAGCAAAAATACTGATTGATAACCTTTTACCACAGAAATCAATTAAAAAATATAATAAAAATTATGACGATTTTTTGCAATGGAAAAGTGAAAAAAATGCGGCATCTTTTTCTGAAACAGTTTTGCTAGCTTATTTCAGTGAAAACGCGCAAAAATACAAACCAAGTACGTTATGGTCTATGTACTCAATGTTGAAAAGTACTATATTGACAAGAAACGACATAAATATTCAAGAATACAAAAAACTTACAGCATTTCTGAAAAGAAAGTCGGAGGGATTCCGTAGTTCGAAATCAAAAGTGCTTACTACAAAGGATGTTTATTCCTTTTTGCAGAATGCTCCAGATGACAAATATTTGTTGATGAAGGTAAGTTTATGAACAAAATGCACTGGTTTATGATTTATTACGTACCTATTTATGAGTAGAAATCTACTAGGTTTTCATGTTTGATATTTTTGTTTACAGGTTATTTTGATTTTAGGAGTAAATGGGGCCTGTCGTTCGCAAGAACTTGTGGATATGACAACAGACGATATCGAAATCCTCGAAAATTGAATAATTGTCAATATTCCTAACACAAAAACCAAAATTCAGCGATCATTTGTTATATCGGGCTTATTTTATGATATAATGAAGAAATATAACGAAATTCGCCCCAGTGACCCCAAAACCAATCGGTTTTTACTACAATATAAAAACAAAAAATGTACGAAACAAGTAATTGGGAAAAACAAAATAAGTACTGTGCCAAGAGAAATAGCTTCCTACCTTAATTTACTCAATCCACTAGAATACACTGGCCACTGCTTTCGCAGAACTTCAGCGACTATTCTTGCCGATACTGGTGCTGATTTAACCACAATAAAACCCCACAGTGGTTGGAAATCGTCCGCTGTTGCAGAAGGTTACATAGAGAATTCCGTAGTGTTATAGGTTTAAGGTTCAAATTTACTTGTGGGAGTTCTGGGTAACAGAAATACGTGGTTTCTTTATGCTGATTTATTTGCGACTAACTTTGCACGATAGTTTCTTATGATATTAGGGCGACACACAGATGCATTCGTACTTACTTCACACTTTAACACATACATACGATTTTAACTCAACATACCGCCCACCAAAGGGTCTATTTGCCCTTTCACAATGTTTCATATAGATAATAAATCAAATGGTAATTACAATTTACTCGTACAACAAAATATAGGTAAGTTAATTTAACAGTTACATTACATTATTAGGTTGCATACAAAATTAAGGTTCAATGTCTATTGGTAAATAACATAACTTATTAAATGACCTTTACACTACACTATCACCATTTTCACAGAATATACGCGTGTGACACCGTCAGCACCCGGGTGTTTCTCAACAATACGACCCATCTGCTGTGTTGCTACTTTGCCGTAGCATTTAAATTAGCACAAATTAGACATTTTCTGATCTTCGCTTTGACTATTGTCCTTGCTTTCAGGATCCAGTATCTAGTTTGTAGAAAGCAGAGCATTACTTGAACTCCACCGTGCAACGTTTGACGGTGAGCATCGGTGACGAGGAGAGTGGTAAGATTGTTGTCGCGATCAAGAATAATCGGGTGTTTGCCATCTTCATTTAGATCAGAGTGACGCAGTCGTCCGCCCACCCTGAGGAGGCCATTATCATCAAGGTAAGGTTTTAAATTGTTTAGTTTACTCTTTCTTTTAATTTGTAAGTTTGATTTCAGTTGCTGTATTTCTTCTTCAAAGTCATTTTTCTGTGCTATTCTTAAGCAAGTCTTCAACGCATCATCTAATTCCTCCGTTTTCACAGGTAAGTCTTTGTTTTCTAACTTTCTTCCTTTTAAGAATCTTTTGCAGTATACTATTACCTTAAGTAGCTCTTGTAATGTATCACAATATTGAAATTTTGTAGTTAAACTTTTCTCATTGTCAATTGTTAGGTTAACTTGTATTGTTTCCTTTCTTTCCAGGTCTGTCATCATCGCGTTTGGTCTGCTGTATTGGATTTCTCCTTCTCTTAGCCAATCTGGGCCCCTCCACCATAGTTCGTCGTCCTTTAGGTCTAGCAATGATGTTCCACGTGAAGCAGTATCAGCTGGGTTTTCTGGTGATTTAACATGATACCAATTATGATTTCCGATGTTGTCTAGTATTTCAATTACTCTGTTTCTAACGTACGTATTCCATCTAGCAGGATCACCGAATAGCCAGGAAAGTACAATAGTGGAGTCAGTCCATGCAAATATCTGACAGGTTGGTATATTCATAGCTTCCTTTATCTGCTTCAAGAGTCCAGTAAGCAGTACAGCTCCACTCAGTTCTAGACGAGGTAAGGATTGGGGTTTAGTCGGTGCTACCTTTGTTTTAGCAGCGATGATCGAGGTCTTTACGGTACCCATGGATGTCCGTACTCTTAGATAGGCTACTGCAGCGTAAGCTCTCGTGGACGCATCACAGAAGCCGTGGATACTGGTGTTATTCCGGTTAGTTTCAGTAGTGTGTAGCCATCTGTTTATCTCGATACAGGGTAAGTGTAGATGAAATGAGTCTCGTAAATTATTCCACTCTGTGGCTATGGTTTCCTCTACTTCCTTATCCCATGGTACTCCTTGGAGCCATAATCTTTGAATCAGAAGCTTTGCCGGCAAAATAGATGGGGCCAGCCAGCCTAGTGGATCAAATAATCTTTGTAGATCGGCCAGAATCGTTCTCTTCGTAGTGGGGTTTGACGTACCAGGTAAGTTTGGGCTGTATTGAAAACGATCATTACCCATGTTCCAGTGTAATCCCAAAGCTCGTGTTATACCATCCAAGGTTAGGTCCAACTTTACATGAGAGCTTCTTTCGGATTCTTTGAATTCTTTAAGAAAAACAGCGTCATTGGAACACCACCTTTTTAATTGGAACCCGCCTTTCTTGAGTATGGCGTCTATTTCCTTGGCCACCTTCAATGCGTCTGTTACATTGTCTTTACCCGACATCATGTCATCCATGAAGTAGTCGCGTCTTATTATTTCCGCAGCTTCAGGATAGTTTCGTCCTTCATCTTTGGCTACTTGATGCAAAGTCCTTACTGCCAAGTAAGGAGCAGAAGCAGTTCCGAACGTGACTCTGGTAAGACGGTAGTCTTTGACAGGTTCTTGATCATCATTTCTCCACAGTATTCGTTGCAGATCTCGGTCTTCTTCTTTGACAAGGATTTGCAGGTACATTTTTTGAATATCGGCCACGAAACAAACCTTTTTCATGCGCCATCGCATGATCAGACTTCTCATGTCATCTTGTAACTGTGGTCCAACCATCAGTTCATCATTGAGTGATACATTATTGGTTCCCTTTTGAGATGCGTTAAAAACAGTTCTCAATTTGGTTGTCTCTTTCTCTTCTTTAATCACAGCGTGATGAGGTAGATACACAGAAGGATTTGTTATTTCTTGTTTTGGTACTTCTTCCATGTAATTTGATTCATATTCTTTCATGACTGTAACATAGTCGCTTTTGAGTTTTGGGTTATTTTTGAATCTTTGTTCTAATTGATATATTCTCTTTAAAGCTATTGCTCTTGTATTTCCTTCTTTAGATAATAGCATGTTTGATTTCTTTGGTAAGGTTACTGTATAGCGTCCCTCTTTATTTCTCTTGGTTGTGGTTTCATAGATTTCCTCGCACCTTCGTTCTTCAGCAGTGGGTTGTCTTTGGTCATATGGGTCTTGCTCCCACATTCGTTTCAGCATATCATTCAGATCAAGATTGAGGTGCATGGCAATAATCTCCTTTTCTGGTAGGTTGTGTTCCACGTTCCCAAATAAAATCCAACCCAGGGTGGTGTTTTGAGCGCATGGTGTTCCTGGGGGACCTTTGATAACTTCACCCTTCATGATTTGGGCACATACGTCAACACCCAGTAATAAATCTACTCGTCCCGATTTATTGAAGCTTGGATCCGCCAGAGCAAGTCCTTGCAGGTGTGGCCAGGTGTTGGTCGAGATGGTTCGTGACGGTAATTCGGTAGTGAGTCGCGTAGACATGATGTACGTTTTGACCTTGAGGTTGAAACAAGCGTCGTGCCTGGATAGTAGTTCGATTTCTGCAGCATGTTTGACGTTTGTTTTGGTTGAGCCGACGCCAGTGATGGTGCCGTTGACAGGCGTTCTCTTCACTCGTAACATCTGGGCCGCTCTTTCGCTCATGAACGTTGCTTGGGAGCCGTGGTCAATCAAAGCACGGAGCACTGTCACTTGTCCCGATTCAGGTTTTCTTACTGGTACAAGGGCTGTAGCCAGCAATGCGGTGGACAAATTAGCAGCGACATGCGATGAAAGTGTAACGTTGGTTTCGGCTGGTCTTGCAGAATCTTGATTGGTTTCAACCTTTTCTTGTTGGTTCTTGTTGTCTGGTTGATTTGGTGACGTCACTGGCGTGGATTGATGCGTGAGCGTGTGATGACGTTTGTGACATTTTCGGCAGGACATCTTCAGGCGACATTTATAAGCGGAGTGTCCTGGGGCCAGACAATTGTAGCATAGTTTGTGTTGTTTTAGGTACTCATACCTCTCTGCTGGATTCAGTTTTATGAACTCCTCACAATGGCATAATGTGTGATCCTTTTCGCACATAGCACAGCATCTCGGCTTTGAAGAGATAGTACTTGACGTGGACACGTGAACAGCGTATTCCTTTCCTCTAGGTGTAGGCTTTTCTTTAGTCGAAGGCGTGATAAGCTCGAGCGTGCGGAACTTAGACTGTAGGAACTTGCTCAATGCATCCCATTTAGGTAACTCGTCGTCAGTGTCATCGTACGCAACTTCTTCCCATTCACGATGCGTCTCTGGGTCCAATTTATGAACAACTAAGAATACAATGAGTGAGTGGGTGAGTGGATCCCACGAGCTGGTTGACAATTTCAGGTTCGTCAGTGCGTTCAGACATTCAGTAGTCGTATCTAATATCGATTTGATGTTACTTGCAGTTTGCATCGTTATCTTCTTTTGTGTAAACAATCTTTTCAATATGGAGTTGGCAATAATGCGTTTGTTACCAAAACGTGCCTTAAGCATACTAAACGCATCGTCGTAGTTAGCTTCTGTAACTTGCACGTGCTTCAATAGCGACAGGGCTTCTCCCGTTAGACTGCTTTTTAAATAATGCAACTTTTGTACTTTACTCAATGTTGGATTATCGTGCACTAGTGATGTATATAGATCTTGATAAGCGGGCCACTCGTCGTAAATACCTGAGAAGGTTGGTAGTTGAATCCTCGGTAATTTGACTTGTACTTCCATAGAACCACTGTTGTTATGGTCAGCTTGCATAGGAACCGGCGACGACTTGTTGTATGAACTCAATAAATCACTAAGATCGGCTATTAAACAAGTATATAAGTCTTCCTGTTCAAAGTAATCTTCATTAACAAAATATGGAATGTCTTGTCGCTTTGCTTTAGGAACGCATTTCACTAATTCTATATGTGCACTTTTATACGTAGACCAATATTCTTCAATGTTCTTAATGCGAGTTTCGATATATCCTTTTGTTAAGCGTTGTTTTGGACATTTCTTGATATTTGAGTGAGTTTGTCCTAACAAAACAGCTGTATCTTCTAACACATTTAACAATTGTTCCACTGTATTTGTCATATTTGTTGAAATAAGCCTTCTTTTCCTTATAAAACGGAACGTTTCTTAGTATCTTCGTAATTAAAAATATTGTTTTTAACACATTCACTATTCACTAATGAGCTTGTTTTGCACGTATATTTTTTGTGATAAATTCTTTCTATTGTTCTTCGCTCGCCGCTCGACCCTTCCTTTTGTATTGCGCTCAGTGCGTTAAACGTTGTAAGTCGAACAGATATCCGGCTCGATGTCGACCAAAATGTTATAGGTTTAAGGTTCAAATTTACTTGTGGGAGTTCTGGGTAACAGAAATACGTGGTTTCTTTATGCTGATTTATTTGCGACTAACTTTGCACGATAGTTTCTTATGATATTAGGGCGACACACAGATGCATTCGTACTTACTTCACACTTTAACACATACATACGATTTTAACTCAACACGTAGAAAACAAAACACGAATAAATAACCAAATATCGGGATCGATTAATGTGCATCAAGACTCATCTCCTCAACCATCAACGAGCGCGGCGATGCCAAATGCCGCTCAGCAGCCAGTTGCCCCTTTGGCACCACAGCCTTCTACGAGCGCAGTACCAATAGCACAGCCAGTTATTCCTCCTACATTGTCGCAAACATCTCAAACAAACATTAATGGAAAAAGTGTTACATTAAGCTTCACTAACTGCAACAATTTCAATATAAATTTCAATTAGTAAAGATTTAGTTTTTTATTTTCCTCGTAGGTGTAGTATAAAGCACTATGTATCACTCGAGAGAAAGTGCGATTCCCGATCTCGGGTGTTTTAAAGCCCTCGCCTACGGCTCGGGCTTCAAACGACACCCTCGACGGTAATCGGTCACTTTCTCCTCTCGGTGAACAATGTACTATTTTTCTACACCAACATTTTAACACACCTATTTAACAATATTGCTTATTCTATGGTTACAACGGCGGTCTTATCGCTGAAAGCGATGTCTTCCAGACAACCTTTGGAAGAACTTTAAAAACTTTAATTAAAGTGGGGAGGGCTAAATTAGTGTAATTACTATATTACTCATAAAAACAGAGAAAAAATATTAAAATATATATATGTGAATGAATAGGTTACTTCTAGGCAAGCGTGTGTCAGAAATGGAAGATACATAGATATAAAGATATGTAGAGAAAGTTGTTATTTCTAGAATTAATTAATTATCAATATCTATTTATTACGTATTTACCGATTAATTACCTATTAATCGGTATTACCATGATTACTAGGTGTTTTATAGAAATAATTAGTAGTCTGTATAGCAATATCAGTTTATTAATTTACCACCGGTTCGGAAGGTAGTTATCTATGGAGAAGAGCCGGCAAGAAACTCCACAGTTACTCTTTTCAAAACATAATTCATTTTCACATAAACATCAATTCACTATATGTACTTTACAATATTACCACAATGTGATTACTATCGTTATAACTTTAGCTTTATTTACTTGTGTATCTACTATTTCATTACTCCATTACATATTATATAAGTCAAGTTATTTATAGAATTAATACAAAATGTTCATTAAATTATCACACAATTATCAATTAATAACACTGTCACATTAAAGTAACAAATACAAAATAATTAATTTATATTCAAATACAATAGCAATACGATAGGATTTTTATACCAATTCTACACATAAAAATATTAATAAAAGTTAGAAACAACACAAGTTCACTTAACTTAGGTCCGTTCGGTGTGACTGCTCCAGAGCTACTGAGTGACTGACTGTGTCTAGAACGACTGAGCGGCGGCTTTTATACACAGTGGTAAACAAGTGACGTCATATCGTACGATTTTAAAACAGATTTGTTAACCTTTGTATTTTAACATTAAACTATGATTAAATGATATAAAAATACAGTAAATATGTTGAAATTAATTAGTTCAATTACATATTAATCTTACGATGACAGAATCAGTAAACAAGCAACGTTATTTTTTAAATAACGTTTAAATATTCTGTTATACAAGACAACAATGAAAGAACAGTTTAAACTCTTATCTTATAAATAGGTTTCGTAATAGTGTTTACAATGTTTTGATAATAAATAGTTAAATTTTGTGTATCACATGTTAAAAAGGTTATAATTATTATAGTGATATTTTAATTTGTGTTCAATTAAAGAAATAAACTTGAGTTAATGTAATAAACCAACTGAAATTATTTGAATAATCCATCACGGCCAAACTGACCTGTACTTCGCTCTCGAAGTACCAACTAATTATAATCAATACAATAGCCTCTGGCCTTGACATACCAGTCCTATCACCTGCGGCGCATGAGTTTCAGAAAGGTATCAGGGCAGGGCTGCCAAGCAGTCTACATATGGCCGCTGGCCTTGACATACCAGTCCTACCACCTGCTGCGCATGGATTTCAGAAAGGCATCAGGGCAGGGCCTCAGCAGTCTACATATGGCCGCCGGCCTTGACATACCAGTCCTACCACCTGCTGCGCATGGATTTCAGAAAGGTATCAGGGCAGGGCCTCAGCAGTCTACAACAGCCTCTGGCCTTGAGATACCAGTCCTATCACCTGCTGTGCATGAATTTCAGAAAGGTATCAGGGCAGGGCCTAAGCAGTCCATAATAACCTCTATATTTTTTTATAAGATTATATTCAATAATTTCAAACAAACATCGTTAATTGAACACAAATTAGAAACGATGTATATAGTTTCAACACTTATTTCATTATACGTCATTAACGATTTTGGTCTTGAAGTACAACTCAACGTCTTTTCATTTCATTCTTATTTTCTATGTTTTAATTATGAGTTTGTTTATGTTTTGCCAATTGCATAGATGTGTCATGCCCCCTCCACCCGCTGCTAGTGGGATAGGCAAGCACCGAACAAAAGAGCGACCAGCGGAAACATATCTAACTATCATTTAACTCATTGTGTTCCAATTATGGTCATTAGAAATATATTATTAATCACATTCAACATTACAAACAAACTATAATGACTTATGATTATAATAAAGATTTAAAAACAAAAATCATGGTTACCTCAACAATACAAACTTTGATCCTCTATTTAAATTAATTTTCACGTAACCTCTGGGGAAATTATGAATTTCAAAAAAAAAATCCTTCCCTATTCCTTGTTTACAATAAAAAGGGAACCTCTGAGCAAAATCTCAGCTGTTAGGTCCAAGGGTTTGGGCTAGGCGTAGATGAGTCAGTCAGTAAGGACTTCTCTATTTGTTTATATAGATATTTTTATTTCCCAGGAAACCATAGTAACCATTTATATTTAATTATTTAACTACAATCCAATTTTATGTTATTATATTTTATATTATTATATTTTTATTTTTTAATATTATGATAGAATTATAAGAAATAATTTAATTAATATTAACACTAATTTTATTGATTTTATTGTTATTATTGAATTTATTTACTTTTGCTAACTTTACTCATTCGTAAAGCTTATCGTTTCTCCGGTAATAAGTGACAAACAAATAATAATGATAACAAAATAATATGCATTATTAAGTAAGTAATATTGTTTTGTATAATATAGCACACTTTAGTTAGAAAAAAAAGAAACATTTTAAAATTTATGCCACGTCCCTAATATATAATTTGTGGATAACGGTGTGGGAGCACATTAACTTACATTTATTTGTTATGATTTTATAAAAATGTGTTACTGTTTGTTATTCCCTAATAAATAAATAAAATTAAATTTATTTAAATTCATTCAAATTCAGCAATATCTAACCAACTTACTCCATACTTTGAGGAATATATTTACTAGTTGATAATCCAGAAAGGCTTTAGAAAAAAAAATCTATTGATGTAGCCATATACGATTTCTTGCAAACAGCAGCAGAGTCGACAAAATAACTACCAACTCTAGCGCTTTACATGGATATGTCAAAAGCTTTTGATCGCGTAGATCATAAAATACTAGTAAATAAACTTAACGAATATGGAACAAAAGGAAACGTATTAAATTTAATCGAATCTTATTTTAGTAATAGGCAGCAAATAACTGTAGTAGTATATAATAGTAATAATAATAGTAGTCAGGAGTAGTGAAAAAAAAAACAGATATATTTTTCAAATCTGACCAGAGAACTGTAACGTTTGGTTACACTAATGACTTTTCAACAGCTTCCATTTATCCAATGACTAGTTTGGAGATGATAGTACTTTACTTTTTAATAGTGATGAATTAAGTGCACTAGAGACGGATATTGATTCTAGCATAAAATCGGATGTAAATTGGCTACAGAATAATAATTTTGGTAATAAATCTAGACAAGACAGTTATAATGAATTTCCAACAGAGGCTTTTCCGGAATCTGAACTTCAATGTGACAAAATTTCTCGGATTAAATATAGAAAGCACATTAAAATGGCATAAACATATTTACAATGTGTGTACTAAATTAAAGAAAAATTAATATGCCTTGCATATGTTAAGTAAAATAACAAATCAAACAATAGTCTTAACAGCATATCACGGCCTGGTTACCTCAACATTGAGATACGGAATTATATTTTGGGGTAATGCAACAGATAAAGATACGGTATTTAAGTTGTTTTGAGTACAGACAGTTGCAAAATACTCTTTAAAGATACTAAAATATTAACAGTTCCCTCATTATATATATACGAAATATACATGTTCGTCAAAAATAATTTACATAAATTTTCTAGAGTAAATAGAAAACGTCGTTGTGACCAGTTACAAATAGTTTAATGGCTCCAAAACTATATATTACATTGCCAAAGGGTGAAGAAGAAGAAGAATGAGGGAAACGTCAGCCATTTTAAGCGTAAATTCACTTTTATTTCTAGTTGAAAAGACATAAGTATTAATGAATTTTATGACCGACAGTATTTATTTATTTTATTATATTAATTATTTTATTGAATTCATTTATTGTATTTAGTTTAATTTATTTGCAGTATTTTTTTTAATTTATTGTATTTTTTTGTAATTTAATTTATTGTATTTTTTTTTTAATTTAATTTATTGTATTTTTTTTAATTTAATTTATTGTATTTATTTTAATTTAATTTATTGTATTTATTTTAATTTAATTTATTGTATTTATTTTAATGTTTTTTAATTTATTTTTTGTTTTTATTTAATTTTTTTTTATTTAATTTTTTGTATTTATTTTAATTCTTTTAATTTAATTTTTTCGTATTTATTTTAATTTTTTTAATTTAATTTTATTAAATATATTTTAATTTAATTTATTGTATTTATTTTAATCTAATTTAGATTTAATTAATTTAGATTTAACTTAATTTATTTTAATTTAATTTATTTAGATTTAATTTAATTCATGTTCATTTAATTTATTTAGATTTAATTTAATTCATGTTCATTTAATTTATTTAGTTTTAATTTAATTCATGTTAATTTAATTTATTTAGATTTAATTTAATTCATGTTAATTCAGTTCAATTTCAAATTCAGTTCAATTTCAAATTCAGTTCAATTTCAAATTCAGTTCAATTTCAAATTCAGTTTGTCATAATGAAATGAATTTCATTTTTATTAACGGATCTGGACAGCAGGTATCTGCTTTAATACACAACTGCCTCATCCAAATCAAATTATCGAGAGAAAAAAAAAAAGTGACGTTATTAAGTTATTTTTTTTTTAACATGTTTTAGAACAGAAACTTGGTAGTAGCAAAATAAAGGTTACATATTATTTAACATGATTTGGTATACGCAAAGGAGAGAAAACGGTAAATGTTTGTATCATTGTGATAACCAATCCTTGAATTATACATAGACCGTTCGGCCAATCTGACTATTCAGCAAACATACTACAAAACATACTAAGGCATTTAGTTACAGTGAATACATATCGTTCTAACTGCTAAAATTGGTTCAAATTAATTTAATTGTTTTTTTTTTTTCTTACTTGACTCCCGTTATCATCGGCTTTTGTAACTGTTTTCATGCTGGTCCATCAAGGTTATTCACAAGGTTCCTTGATGTTATGGCACCATCAGGCTGAATTGCTGTCACTGGCTACTGGATCAAGGTCCGGAAGCACCAAATCATCATCTGAACGGCGGCAATAGCCCGAGACAGCATCACGGATGAAGAGGCCTTCCAATATTGCGGGATCCATTCTGAAACTTTTCACACAATGCACTAGAATTAGGGCAATAGTGACATACATGTACCCTCTACTTGAAATAACATCAAGGCCTAAAACAAATGTACAGTTAACCAAAACTAGAACTGAAAAGAGTAACTAGAAAACAATCGGACAATCGTGACCTATATTCAAGTACGAGGGTACTTGAATATTTTATTCTTAAAATAAAATCACATGGACTATGAACCAAGACTCAATAAACCGAAACAAAATAAGTGGGCTGTGAACTATCCCACTTCTGATGTCAGAAATGGAAGATACATAGATATAAAGATATGTAGAGAATGTTGTTATTTCTAGAATTAATTAATTATCAATATCTATTTATTACGTATTTACCGATTAATTACCTATTAATCGGTATTACCATGATTACTAGGTGTTTTATAGAAATAATTAGTAGTCTGTATAGCAATATCAGTTTATTAATTTACCACCGGTTCGGAAGGTAGTTATCTATGGAGAAGAGCCGGCAAGAAACTCCACAGTTACTCTTTTCAAAACATAATTCATTTTCACATAAACATCAATTCACTATATGTACTTTACAATATTACCACAATGTGATTACTATCGTTATAACTTTAGCTTTATTTACTTGTGTATCTACTATTTCATTACTCCATTACATATTATATAAGTCAAGTTATCTATAGAATTAATACAAAATGTTCATTAAATTATCACACAATTATCAATTAATAACACTGTCACATTAAAGTAACAAATACAAAATAATTAATTTATATTCAAATACAATAGCAATACGATAGGATTTTTATACCAATTCTACACATAAAAATATTAATAAAAGTTAGAAACAACACAAGTTCACTTAACTTAGGTCCGTTCGGTGTGACTGCTCCAGAGCTACTGAGTGACTGACTGTGTCTAGAACGACTGAGCGGCGGCTTTTATACACAGTGGTAAACAAGTGACGTCATATCGTACGATTTTAAAACAGATTTGTTAACCTTTGTATTTTAACATTAAACTATGATTAAATGATATAAAAATACAGTAAATATGTTGAAATTAATTAGTTCAATTACATATTAATCTTACGATGACAGAATCAGTAAACAAGCAACGTTATTTTTTAAATAACGTTTAAATATTCTGTTATACAAGACAACAATGAAAGAACAGTTTAAACTCTTATCTTATAAATAGGTTTCGTAATAGTGTTTACAATGTTTTGATAATAAATAGTTAAATTTTGTGTATCACATGTTAAAAAGGTTATAATTATTATAGTGATATTTTAATTTGTGTTCAATTAAAGAAATTTATTTATTTATTTATTTATTTATTTATTATCCACTTTACATCTATCGTTACAGGGTAACCTAATGCGATAGTGTACCTATTCTAGTATTACAACTATTTAATTATTTTTTTTTATAACAAATTACAAATAAAGCACTCCTCGTGAATTCACCCAGTGAACAACAGAATAAGTCCAAATCGATCGCAATGATGTTGAGAGTGCGGAGCGCACGCGTCAGTGGCTTACTTAAATAAACTTGAGTTAATGTAATAAACCAACTGAAATTATTTGAATAATCCATCACGTGCTTCATCTTCGACCACATCATCGCTTAACATCAGACATCAGGTGAGATGGTGGTCAAACACAACCCTATCAACTACATTATAAAAAAAGTCAATACATTATAACACATAGGTATTTAAATAATACAATACATACCTATAATGTGTTCTTTAACATCATGCGGACAGAAAACAAAATAATAATCAGGTACTTGCTGAATGCGGTTGCTTTGAAAAGAATACGCATCGCATACGTCGAGTGGATACCAATTTTCCATCACTGCATGGACATGTTCAAAAACATCATACTAAAATGTAAAAAAAAGATTTGATACATGCCACCTTAAGCTTAGTTACTTATGCACTGAAATATAAAGTTGGCATTTATACATATTAATAATATTATAAATAAAATGAAAGTGTCTGGCTGTAATTTCAAAATACTTCTCAAGTGATTAGTATAAATTAGTCACATGATACTAATACGTACGCAAACTTTGTTATAATATTTGCCTCTTTGTATGTAAATGTTGAACGGTTGATTTTGATAGAACATAAGGATTCATGATTAGAATTTACGCAGAAAAACATCTAACACAAACTAAGTCGCTGGCACAGCTAGTTTTTAAATAAAATATTCGTGTATTGAGT
This sequence comes from Tholera decimalis, assembly GCA_943138885.2. NCBI lineage: Eukaryota > Metazoa > Arthropoda > Insecta > Lepidoptera > Noctuidae > Tholera > Tholera decimalis. The sequence goes on from OW964558.2 coordinate 43,235,056, forward strand.
CTATTTTAATTTAATTTGCAACCCACGGCGACCTACAATCACACGCACAGAAAATATTATATTTTACTTTAATGCTATGATATCACATAATTCCTCAACAAGTACTTGAATACAATTTTTTTACGATTATTCTTCTTACACTAAAAAATATAAAAGCTCGAATATTCTGTGCTAGAATTATTTAAACAACTTATAACATTTCCGACTGAACTAGTTAACTGCATTGGTCACGAATATGACAAAAACTAATAAGCTATGCACAATGTGCATGTTCTTAATTCCTCTAGAAACATAGTTTGTAACAGGAGCCTTTAACATTTATACCCGACATAAAAACGATGGGAAAATTAACAAAAGGTACAAATGAGCAAACAAAATTAAAAAAAGAAACTTACAATGTTAGTAAATCTGGTTAACATTTGGTTAGGTATTTATTTATTAAAACTTTATCCAACACAAATGGTACAAATTCTCTACCAGTCAACCACTGCTGGTGACGAGATAGTGTAGGAGGTGTAATACGTAGATTCATGAGAAGCGATACTCAAAAAGAAGTTTACAAAAAGTACATAAAACTCTAGTACCAGCTTAAAGTAAAAATATACATAAATAAATAAACTACTTAAATGAAGCAAATGTAAATTCTGCTTATTTGTTAAGAAAATAGATCCACAATTTATTTTTAAATGCCTAGCGACTGTTTAGTGTAAGTTTTACATAATTGTTTGACGGTGTGAGTGAAACTAATGACTGATAATCATGCTAAAAACATCCTGAAATAATGTGTCTTCTTCTTAGTGTATCGATGACAAAATATTGTACACGCATTTTGTCCCACAAATCAGTTACGTAGACTACGCTTGTAAATGCAAACGAGATCAAAATGACTGTGTCTAATCATTAGATGTATAACTATAGACACTACAGAGTAAACAAAAAGTAAATCACACTAAAATGTATTAAGAAAAATTTGGAGACCTACCACCTTATGTAAAGCAAGTTAAGTGCTTTTTATAAAACTGACTTCGGCCCTCAGTTTCACTCGCGTGAAAAGCTTTCAGCGCAAAAAGGTAGCCTGTCCTTTCCCAGGGTCTAATCTGTCTCTGAACAAATTTCCTCAAAATTGACGGATTAGTCTGGACGTGACACAACAGACAGCCAGACTGACTGATTGAGCTACTTTCGCATTTATAATAAGAATATAGTAGGGTTCAGGGTTACGGGAATGTTCTTTTTTTATTTATTTAACTTAAATTATCCAATTACAATATAGTTTTTAATTCTGCCAAACTGTAAAACAGTTTATGTAAAATCGAGAGAGACACTGTAAAATAGAGAAACGGGCCAAAAGGCTCATCGGAAACGAGAAACTGGTCGAGACAAGGCTCCAGAGCCTAGAACATCGGCGACGTGTTGCAAGCCTGTCAGTTTTCTATCGGTTACATTTCGGGGAGTGTGCGGTGGAATTGCACAGTCTTATTCCACCAAGCCCGTTCCATCATCGGACTACAAGACAAACGGCGATGCGCCATCGTTACATGGTTGACATCCCACCCATACGCACGATACGTTTTGGGAATACTTTCATTATGCGTACGGCTAAGGAGTGGAATTCCCTGCCGGAGTCTGTGTTTCCTGATAGTTATAACCTGGGAGTCTTTAAGTCAAGAGTGAATAGGTTACTTCTAGGCAAGCGTACTTCATCTTCGACCACATCATCGCTTAAGATCAGGTGAGATTATGGTCAAACGCAAGCCTATCAACTATAACAAAAAAAAAGTTTCTCGGTATCGGTCTCGGTTATCATCGTTCATAACCCATATTCTTAAGAGTTGCAGCGGCCCAACACAAGGCCAAATGAAGGAACATGGCGAGTTTTTAGTCAGTGAAAGTCTAACACTCCCTCCCGCTCTACCCAGAGCGTGAGGAGTTATTTGATGATTTTCCCACCGAAAAAAAGGGAGTTCATCCAATAAAAGCACATATAAATGTTATAAAAGTAACTTAAATATTGAATCACCGCATCCAAATTTTAAATACTAACTACATAACCACATAAGTCATCCCTAAAATCCAGCAACTTACCTACCTCTACATAATAAAATAACCGTCCTAAGCTGATAATTTTTCATTTTGCCATCAAAGAGCTGACCTCGTGAAATACTTTGTTGACGGCAAACAATTTCGTCAGGGGCCGATAAGGATGCTGGTAGAACCCTCTTACCTTTTTTTTCTCACTGTAAGGATTATTCCACATTGCTACGACGCTATGTGTAAACATTTTATGGAACAATGGCAATTAAAAAGGTTGTTCAGCGGTCTACACTGCAGAAGATCTCATGAAGACGTTACATGTGATGGCGGTACTCAGCAGTATAAAACAACAAAGAATTGATTGGAGTCAACCATCTGTACCTACATAGGTACCTACGTATTTTGTTAACCCACTTCTTATATAGATGTTTCTAAGCTGACATGGTCACTAAAATTATCAGTATAACAGCTTAGAACTCTTTGTAACTTTGAATTTACTATGTCTATATTTCGAATTTCCTATATTTTATATATTTACATATATACTATACAGTTATTTTGAAAAACAAAATAAACAGCATAATATGATTTTTTAGATTTTTCTCTTTATTATTATAGAACTTAGGAGGGGGCACGACACACATTTTACCACTTTGGAAGCGTATATCTTTTAAACGATTGAGTAATAATGGAGTGAAAAATCGAAAAAAAAATATGTCTGTAGATCTTAATGTAAACTTTCAACCAAAATTGGTTTGAACGAAATCGGGTCAGCAGTTTTTGAGATACAGAATATTTTCTAAAACCGCAAATATAACTTTGTAATTCATACAAACACTATGAAAAACAAAGTTATTTAGCGTAGTTGTTAAAATGTAAATAAGCTAGTTTTAAGAAATTATTAAGGTTTTTTTATTATTCGTCAAATATATATACATATACATTATTATAGTTACTACGGAACCCTTCGTGGGCGAGTCTGACTCGCACTTGGCCAATTTTCGTTGTTAATCTTTACTCGCGTCTCGCCTCAGTGTAACCTAACCCTTATAACATAATATCTAAGGAAGGTTACGGCTATTTCAGATTTTGTAACGGGTAGTAATTTTTGAATTTTGTGCGACATTTTTGGGGTAAAATGGTTGTATTTTGTATAGCGAAGTGGATTAGGTGGAGAGTTTAGTCGGAATGTATTCAACTGCTCCCAGTTAGACTGAAAGTCGCCTAAATACTTTCTTATAATTTTATTTATTTATATAACGTACAGGATCGACTTACTTATAATGAATAAATTCTGTAAAATATAAATGACACCACAGTAATATTTTCATCCTGCTTCTTTTTTATTCCCCGCTGTTGACTTCGATCACGCCTGATGGTAAGTGATAGATGAGGTCTAGGATTGAACGAGCAAGCCCAGATGATGCTTGTCCACTTTTGCTTTAAAGGCTGGCCGGTTATATTTGGTAGAGAACACAAAAGCCGGTAGGGAGTTCCACACCTTGGCTGTGTGCACAATAAATTTAGAGAAGAAGCTCTTAGTACGACAAGACAGTTTATCGAAAAGAGTGGATGGATGGTAATGAAAGAGAGATGAAGAAATCAGTTCGTGGAGCTCCTGCGCACAACAGCAAAAATACAATCTGTAGAAGACCGATGGGCAAGCAACGTTTCTCTTATATCTGTGATTGACTACAAAATCTTTTCTTAAACTAGAAGCGCTGTATTATTTAAATATTTATTATTGTTAATTTTTACTTACAAATCAAAATCAACATCGAACACCATTTAAAATTGTTATTTTCACTCTAATATTTAAATCGCTAGCGGCTATTCACAATAAATAAAAAAGAAAACTATTCAGAAGTAATTATTAATAGGGTAGTTTCCTGTGTTACAAAATAATTATTTTATTTGGTCCGTTAGTTAGATTTTCAAAAAATATTGGTCACGTATTTTTTGCTTTTTCAAGTCAAGAAAAATTCAAGGTGAGAGGTCACGCGAAATTTCAACTCACTGTATCGTCTTAATTTTTCAATTACGTGATAAAATAAAAAATACGCGTCCAATGTTTTTTGTTAAACTACGTGACGGACTAAATAAAATATTTTAGGAAACTACCCTATTGTATTGTGCTGAAACAATTTTGTGTAGATAAGCCATTATTCCCGGCTGTCATTTGTTGTACACCTTTAACAGTCGTTAGAAGCCAAAGAATCTAACACATTGTCACAAGGTATCGTGTTAGGTACCCAGCTACTGGGTTGAGGAAGTCAGAAACCAATCTGACCGCTGGGTTGAGGAAGTTAGAAACCAATCTGACCACTGGGTTGAGGAAGTTAGAAACCTATCTGACCGCTGGGTTGAGGAAGTTAGAAACCAATCTGACCGCTGGGTTGAGGAAGTTAGAAACCTATCTGACCGCTGGGTACTAGGCAGTCACTCCATGTAAAACACTAGTACTCAGCAGTATCCGGTTAGACTGGAAGCTGACCACAAACAAAGTTGGGAAAAAGTTAAACTAAAGATGTGTTGCAGTACTCCGTAGATTCTCCCTTTACGTGAAGGTCGTAATTATCTCTCAAGAAGAAAGAATCAGTATAAAAGTCTGAAGTCCCAATTAAACACAAACATCGTTAGGTATATCAAAAACTTTGTCGTTTATATTGAAAGAAAAGGTAGGGAGCTTATGTGTTTAAAAACCATCCCAAGATTCAGGACACATTTGAATTTAATAAAAGAATTGTTAAAATGTTAAAATGCTTACACAGGTAGTACATTCATTATTTTATTTATTATTGTGCAATTGTCAAGTTTCTATAGATAGATCTTTATTGTACACCATAACATAATTAAATGAGGACTTAAAAACTACAAAAGGAGTTACAATGGGTAGTCTAATCGCTTTATTTTTCTTTTATGAAAAAAGTGTAATAACCACGAAATATCAGTTCATCAGTGTATAAAGTGTATTATCAGTGTATAATAATAGCCAGCCTTAACCACATATAAATACGAGACAAGAGTTTTTTTTTTTCATTTTATGACTTCATACGCATAAATATATATTATACACAAACCTTCTTTAAACAATGTATTCTATTATATTACTGTAAAACCTGCATAGAAACCCGTGATAAATAGTTAGAAATCTAATAGACACAAAGAATGATAGAGGCGGAGAATCTTTTTAAAATATACGTACATACATAATGTTGTAGTGATATACAAGATAACAATAGACTGAGCTCTATATTATATCTAAAAATCGTTTACTGTGATCCCTACTTACTTCACCCTTTTTGCACTAAAGATAGCAGGAAAACTTTCAGAAATCAGAATTTCCTAGATTCTTATTTTTAAAAGTCTAGTTTTTTAAGCTTTTTAAATCCACACAAGTCTGAAAGATAAAAGTTTAATAAAACTAGCATTAATTTAAAATGTATGTGTATAAGAGAATGGTGGTATTTTTAGATTTGAAACATGATTCTTCGGGTTTGAATGAATTTTGACAGTGAATCATTAATAAAATTTAATAAAAATGTGTAGTCATTTCATATTTTTGCATATTAAAGGTGAATGCTCTAAGCGTAGCGTATAAATTAATTTTGTTACGATAATGGAATATCTTAAATTTTATCTGCCTATTAATCTTAGTTCACTTGCGACAGAACTTGCTGCTATAATATCAGATGAACCAAAAAAGGTTCTGTGTCAAACCATTCAGGTAGTCAATAGACCGTTTAATTCTTCAAATGGTTGCAACTTCTCAGTTCTCAGTTTGATTTCTGGGTTCGGCAAAGTGTTATTGGGTTTGGAACTATGAAATATGGCAATCGACTTCTTTATTTATTTCTTTCTTTGAATTATTTTTAAAGTGTGTTTAACAAACACAATAGGAATTTCTCAAGTTGTGAGTGCATTTATAAATACATAAAGACCTGGAACACCTATTTATTTGTACCCTTTTCAAACTTGTTCCGATTCAGGAATCAAATTCGCTCACTGCATCAACCGTGTCATCAAATATTTAAATTTTTGTCCCCTTTGCCTAAATGTGGGGAAAAAAGTGCGTTATTATTAAATCAATGCCTTCTTTAGAGCTGCTAAATAATAAAGTATCTACTTATATCTGGATTCTAATTTCAAGATAGTTACATAAAAAACTTTTCAACAAAAACCTTTATTTCATAAATCACAAGTTTTAATTCGATTGCACCATATTTTTTAGTACGAACAGTAACTTAAACATGAAATTGGGTAGCAATGAATAGTTATAATTTACAATAAAAAAATCAAAGTGTTCTGTCGATTCGTTGTAAAAGCTTTAGAAAGACAGGTCATTCATCAAAAACTCTAATAAAGTAGGTAGTCTAGTTTAATAGGTTTTTTTCCATCATCCATCAATATTTACACAAAGCTCTAAATAAAGACTTAACTTTGAATACACTTTCAGAAAGTGTAGTAAAGCCTGTTTACTGAGAAATCCCATTCAGAGCCACACTCAATAAAATCCTTTCAACGTAAAACCCAGTCTTACTTGATGGTAAATCCTAAAATAAAGTACTGCCAAGGTACAGTGAACTGCTTGTGTGGAAAACCATTCTATAAGGAATTGCAGACAAGTCTGACGAGACAAGGTGACAAGCAACGGTTATACTTTAGTTTTTAATAAACATAACATTATGATCAACGCATAATACCTAATGGTAAGATACAGGCCTATTCTCCTTGAAAGATAATGGTCTGTGATCCACCATGTATGGACTAGTGGCTGTCGCCCGAAGTTTAGCCTGCATGTGTCGCCATTTTAGGGACATTCCTAGGACACGCGATTTCCTTTTTTTTTCTTATACAGCGTGGCGAATGGGTTATCACATTAATTGAAGCCACGTACTCTATATTAGGTATTTTATCATATACAATTAAAATAATTTAATAATAAATAATATTATAGCCGTGGGACCTTCTTTTCCATTTTAATATTTCACAACATCATGTATTGCATAAACTTAAATTGATTGAAATAAATCATTCATAATAAAAAATCTATAAAATATATAAAAAACAGAACGACGTGTGTATTATGGTAATACGGACTCATTCAACCTTACATCAGCTTAAAATATACTGGTCAAGTGTGTGTAGGACCAAGAGCCATGAACGGTTCCGCAGTCAGCATAAGATTCATGCATGATGAAAATATTATTTTTTATTTATTATAGGGAGAATAACACATTACATTATGCAGATGACAAAAAATACAATAATAAACTGGTTAATAGGCCACCAATAAATTTACAAAATCCTAAATGTTTTTATCTTTATTTTATTATAATACAAACAATAAATAAATTTAAATTTAAATTAAAAACAACAAATTAATGAAAATTAAAAAAAAAATATTTTATCTCACATAGGCCTATATGAGCACTTATAAAACGTCAGAAGAAAGAAAGAAAGAACATGGTTTGAAGTGGCCGTTTATTACGGGAAAGAACCAGCAAGAAACTCCATAGTTTTTTCTTCTCCATAAGAAACCATGTGGTTTCAAAACTTAATTTCATAATAATAGCATAATACAATTTTCATGGGTATGAGAGGACAGTATAGACCAATTATCAGAGTACAATGTAATTATAAATTAAATCTAATCTAAGAATCTACAGTGTTCTTTGTATTTTAAATATTTAATTCTTCTGGGCTCGCTCGTCCCATTGTATACCTCATCTATCCTCATTCATTCATTTATTCATTTAACAATATACATTGTGTGTGATTTTATCCTATAAAACTACAGTTGCAATACAATAATAAAAATAAAAATAACATAGTCAAAAATATAAATCCTATACGTTCACAACATTAACACATAATATTAAGTTCTTGTCAATTAGAAGAAATAAAAAAAAAGAAAACATAGTAATATACAAGTGCAAACACATATGGTCATAAAGTTACAAATCATCAATTGAGTAGAGACACTTATCCAATAGGAAGACCTGAAGATTTTTCTTAAATGCGGATGTGTAAATAATGCTTTTTAGGGATAACGGTAATTTATTAAATATTTGCACTGCTTGGTAACGTGGACTGTGCTTCACTATATTTAAGCAAGGACTAATTTTATTATTTAAATCGTTCCTGCGTGTATTCTCCCTAACCAGTCTTTCCTCAAATGTCTCATATTCGTGCATATACTTTTTAAGGTGAGTCAGGAGTACTAACACATAGAGGCTGGGTACGGTTAGGATTTTTAGATGTACAAAGTGTGGACGACAACTCTGTCTTTGTGAAATTCGGACAATGGTTCGTATGGCTCTTTTTTGAAGGACGAAAGCTCTTTGGCAATTATAATTATAGCTATTTCCCCAAAATTGTATGCTATATCTTAATCTAGATTCAATTAGTGCGTAGTATACTATTTTTAATTGTCTAGTGTCCATTTCATCACGAAGGGTTCTCAATTCATACCTTGCAGATGATATACTTGCATCTATAGTGGCTAGCTCTTTCTTCCAATTGAGCGATTCGTCCATATGTATGCCCAAGAATTTTGCTTCACTCACAAGTTCTATTTTGTTTTCATTGAGTTTAACCTCCATGGTATCTTTATTACGAGCAGTTGTTTTGAACAAAAGTATTTTAGTTTTCATACTATTGATTTTAAGTTTATTTGCAGTAAACCATGAGTAAAGGTAGCTTAAAGCTGCATTTACCTTTTTCGTGAGTTCATTTATATGCTCAGCTGCAATAATGGCATTTGTATCATCCGCAAAAACCACAAGGTTCAAGTCTGGCAGAACGTTATTAATATAATTAATTAAATCATTAGTGAACAAAATGAACAATATGGGACCCAATACAGATCCTTGTGGAACACCGGCACAAATATTAAATAAAGTAGATCTATAGGTTTGCCTTTGTCCATCTTTCGTCTCAATGATTTCAACAAACATTTTTCGGTTTTTTAGGTAGGAAGACAAAAGTTGTAAGGCTTTTCCTCTCACTCCATAGTGATTTAATTTAGTTATTAGTAAGTCATGGTCAACAGTGTCAAAAGCTGAGCTTAAATCTAAAAATACACCAGCTACTCTCATTTTATTATTTAACTTGCTGATTATATCATTAACAAGAGTATATATAGCATCCAATGTGCCCACATTTTTTTGATATCCAAATTGTCTTTTATTTAAAACTTTATTTAAGTTAATATGAAGTAAAAGCCGATATTTTAGTATTTTTTCGAAAATCTTTGAGAGCGTTGGTAGCAAAGAGATAGGCCTGTAATTTTTAGGATCAGATTTGTTGCCTTTTTTGTGGATTGGTATGATCTTGGCTACCTTTAGCTGTTCTGGGACTATTCCTTCGTCAATACATTTATTAAAAAAGCAAGAGAGTGGTTCAGCAAGTATATTTAAATAATCTTTAATAACAGATATAGGAATTTCATCGTAACCACAAGAACGTTTATTACCCATTTTTCTGACAATACTAGAAATTTCATTAGGAGTGGTAGGCGTAAAACAAATTTCATTTTCGACCCGTTGTGTACTTTGTTGGAGTAACATGGTAGCTTCCTCATGTTTATTTCCACTGTTAAGGCACTTGTAATCAAAATGTTGTGCTAGGGTGTTAGCTACTTCTACAGAATCATTAATTATTTTATCATCAATTTTAATTAGTAAATGCTCTGCCTGTACCAGTTTCTTTCGGCTTACACAATTGTTAACAATTTTCCAAATTTCTTTACTAGTGTTTTTAGAGTTATTTATTTTATCTCTAACTGTTAATTTTTTAGCTTTCGTGATAACCCTTCTATAAATTCGAATATAATTCGTTTTGTAATTTTGAACACTACTATCAAGGTTATTACCGTTATTAGCACATAAAAAGCGTTTCATTTTACTAGAGATTTTGACACCTTTGGTGATCCAATTAGTCCTAGTACTTTTAATTAAGTTCATTTTACACTTCTTGATTTTGTAACAATGTTCAAAAGTCTTTGTAAACTTCCCAATAAATGCATTAATCCCCATATCACTCCAATTCTGTTTCAGTATTGCTTGCTTAAAATACATACCGTTCCTGAAGTTCAAGACTCTTATTAGTAACAATATGCTGGTTGTTATTATTTGATTTATTCGAGAGGCTTTCTAAGTAAAAACGGCCTAAAAGACCTCCATGACCATCAGCTAGGCCATTGTGGTCCACTTCACATTTCACTGTGTTATGTTCAGGCAAATTTGTTAAAATATTATCTATGCACGAAAGTAAGCCATTTCGAATGAAAGTTGGAGTATTTAAAAGATACCTAAAGTTGTAACATTTTAACAAACTTACAAATTCTGTGCGTTTATGACTATCTGAAAGTAGATCAATATTAAAATCTCCACATATTATGCATTTCCTATTAAATAAGTGCTCCAGCATCTTTTCCAAGCGGTTTAAAAAAAGTTCAAAATTCTTGTCATAAGGACTACGATAACAACAACATATATACAAACTAGTATCGACATCTTTAACACAATATATTTCAAAGCTATCCATCTTATACATCTTGTTAATAACATTAATATTCTCTACTTTTTTATCCACATGTCCCAGTATCAAACTACCACCTCTAGTCTTTTTACTCCTAATGTTGCTTGAAATCAGGTTGTAGTTGTCTAAATAAAAAGAAAGAATGAACCTGTCATTTAAAAAATGTTCACTAATACATATGTAGTCTACCCTGATTCCAAGTGATTGTAAATAAATATCTAATTCATTTTTTTTATTACTAATACCGCACACATTTTGGTGAAATATATTGATGTTTGTTAAATGGGGTAACATCATATAGGTTTGACTTTTACTTTTAACATTATTTAAACTGTTGTCCTTCGTCCTGTTACCTACGAAAAAAGTCATTGGTTTGTTGCGTTGCACTCAATTCATTCAGATCACTTAAATTCCCCGTATTACTTTTCAGTGGTGTCTTGTCTTCCATCCTGCCATTAGAATGTGTCAAATCATCTTGAGAGCAGAAACAATTGTAGTCAATAATTATGTTGGACATGATTTGGTCAAAGATGTTTTTCCATCCGTATTTGTTTATTTTCTCTGTATTGTTGGAAAACATTTCAAGTGACAGGGCGCGGTTAGTGTCGAAAAAATATGCGTATTTGTTACTTCTTATGTCCAAACAGAGGAGGTTGTTGAAGTCCTCGACTTTGTAATTATATATTAATGCACCTCTTATGTAAGTCGGGGCACATACAACAATATTGGTGTGTGTGGCATTTCTCAGATAGTTTTTTAAATTATTAATAATAACAACATAATCATTATTTTTCAAATCATTTTCTCAAATAAAAATTAAGCAGTAGTCGTTAATTGAGAAGTCTTTTAATTTGCAATCAATAGTACACAAGACGCCCTCTGCAATGGCGTTTGGTAACACATTATGACAATACTCAAAATGTTCTGAGAAGACTTTTTCAAAAATTGGCAGAGTTCCTTTTGTGCAACTGCTGCTAAATATAGCTAGTCTGTTTTTATGTTTTGGCAGAAATGACGCCTGATGTTTCTTTTTAGCAATATCACTCAATTGCTCAATTGTTAAAGTCCGTTTCTGATTCTGTATAAATATATCATTATACGTCAAATCAGAAGTTTGAGTTTCTTTATCTAGCATGTCGACTTTAGTTTCTACATAAGAATTGTTAGAAGTTTTATTATTATTCGTAAAAGTCATTGGTGACATTACGTGGTGCTTTGTTTTTTTCTTGCGCGATGAAGATTGTGTGCTAGATTTTCTATCAGGCCTTAAGCAAATTTTTTTTACAAGTTTCAACAGTCTTCAAGGATTTTTGTAAATCTGATTTTAATTTATAGTTTTCACTATTGAGGTCTTCTATTTCCTGATGTGCACTCATTAGTTGCATCGTAAGTGATTGTATCTGTTTGTTTAAATTTTATCGCTTACCATCAGGCGAGATCGAGGTCAAGAGTAGGCTCATCAGTAATAAAAAATATATATTATTAATTTATTTATTTATAAACACACATGACACTTAAAAAAGAAAAAAAATATATATATACAGACAAAAGAGCACAAAGGTGCTGCTTATTTCCTAAGAAATTTCTTCCAGCAGACCTGCGACAGGAGAGTTGAAGAGGAGATGATAGACACAGTGTGTATAAATACTATTTTTTTTTATTTAAAATAGGTTCGCGTTTGACCACCATCTCACCTGATGGTAAGTGATGATGTGGTCGAAGATGGAGCACGCTTACCTAAAAGTAACCTATTCACTCTTGACTTAAAGACTCCTAGGTTATAGCTATCGGGAAACACAGACTCCGGCAGGGAATTCATTCAATTAATTACGATAAATAAAACATACTTAGTCAGTAAATTAAAATATAATGATATAATAAACAAATATATACATACATAGAGTTAAAATACATATTTATATTAATGCTATAAAATATATACCTATAATAACTATATAAAATTATGGGATGTTAGATAGGTAATGATCTTTAATGATAAATGATCTTTATTTTGCAAATTGGTTATTAAGTAACACTTTTACACGTCATTTTTTTTCGTAAATATTAACTAGATGAGGGCGGTGTTTCCTAACTGACTACCCTGAGAAGAAACACCGAAACAAACTCAGGGGTCCGTCTCTTTTAAAGTCCATACAATCTACACTGGTTTAATTATATGGAAACCTTGTAGGTTTCAGTCTGAGGCGGTCTTTTGAAGAAAGATGCTCACAGATTTGAGTGGGCCTGTCCGTACAGTGCAAGCATTTGTCAAATGACGTATAGCTCAACTTAGAACAAGGAGCTTAACGATTTGACGAACAATACCAAGCTTACCAACCTTTGGGTAGGCCGCAAAAAGCACTCAAACTGCCAGACAATTTATTATGTTTATCTCGAATAAAATAACCTACATAGCACCATGTACATAATCCTCATAAACGATTGTGAATATGTGCACACATATTCACAATCGTTTATGAGGATTATGTAGATTAGTCTGAAATGGCCTTTTGATGAAAGACCAAACAGATTTGAGTAGACCCGTCCCGTCAGTGCAAGCCTTTGTCAGTAAGTCTGTAAGATCTATTTTGACTAGCTTTTTGAAATTTAGCTTCGCGGATTTTAGCGGGAAGTGAGTTCCACATTCGTTAAAGTGACTATTAACAATATTTATTTCTTCCTCACAATTAAGACTTGAGAGAGAAATTGCAGTTGTTCAATTAAAATATTGCCGAATAAACTAATTGTAGAAATAGGGGTCTTTTCAATCAGTAGAAATCTCACTCTGCTTTTTGCTCTACCCAAATCAAAGGTAGTCAATTGATATTTTTTCCCCGAAAAAAGGCCCAGAAGAAATTATAAAAGTTGCATTTTTAACATTTCTTCACGGGACCCTAAAGAACTTCTCCCGCAAAGTGTTTCTTTAGCACACCTTTAAGAATATTATGGAATTTCTTATTAGAAAAAGTTACAATGATATTGTCCTGACCCACCTATTGCAACTTTACTAAGAGGTTTGAAGTCACTTTGTTGAAGATTTCATCATTATCTGTACTAATATTATAAAACGGAAAAGTTTGTTTGTTTAACTTGCTAATCTTAGAAAGTTCTGCGTGGATTTGGATGAAATTTGGTATAGTTGTATGTTGATGCGTAAGAAAGGTCATATGTTACTTTTTACCCGACTGAAAAAGAAGGAGGTTATGTTTTTATCGAGATAAAATCAATGTGATTGAAAACCCGATCTCGTGGGAATTACGGATGTGTTATTTAAGGATTTCCGCTACGAAATTTTTAATCTGTGTATATATTAAACGTCATTCGACAGTCAGTAGTTTTTGCGCGAAATCAATACATCCTCACCAACTTTCGCGTTTATTACTAGTAAGAAGTAAGACGTAATTTCTGTCCATCCAAAGGTTGTCTGTAAGAGATTGCCCTGTGCGATAAGACCGCCCATTGTACACTAGTTTTTATTATTTGTATCCTTAAGTTTATTGTAAGGTGTACAATAAAGTATATAATAAATAATAAAATAATAGTAAAATTTGTTAAGTTTTTATTACCTACTAGCATTTCGCGACTTCGTTCTGTTATACGGCCTTGGATAAATGTCTTTTTTTTTTTAAAGACAATTTAATTAAAGTGAAAGGTTTATTATTTAAACACTTTTAAAACACGTAAAATAGGGATCTTTTGGCAACCGCTTGTAACTGAGGTCGGGAACGGACTGGCGCGAGCATCGCTTGGTCGCGTTAAATAGACTATTGTCATGATTAGGTCATCTATAAGGGTGCCAAGCTAGCCTTAAGGGTCTAACATAGCCGGGGTATAACAGTTCGCGTGAGAAGTTTTTCCCGTGTAAATCCTGATCCCGTAGGAATTTCGGAAAGTCTTAACGAGCATCTACGTACTAAAAGGAAAGCCCATGCAAAATTTGAGAGCTCTACTACTTGCAGTTTCTGAGATTTCGTGATTAATCAGTAAGTGGTATTTCGCTTTTATATACAGTATGTTAACTAACAGAGGGCATTCCCGTTAACCCGCAATAGTATAAGTACATTAATTAGATCGCCGCACACGCGGCCCGTCATTCATAAATAAATTGCGACGTTGCCGTCCTTCAAGTACGCGTGTACAGAGTGTTATTTTAAGGATCAATTTAACATTTTTAGTGAATATTTTAATATTAAAAAGATAATAAAAGCATTTTGTTTGCGAATAGTAATATTTTTTTAGCATGATTGTATGGATGCTATACTACTGCGGATTAACGGGAACGCCCTCTGTTATTTGACATACTGTATATAGATTTAATGTAGATTTAAAGATTGAGGCGATTTTGGATGTGAATCTTGGAGGTAAATTGATAATGATGTTAGTCAGTATATAATGTTAGCGTAAATTATGCCAGCTGCTGTACTCACATAACATTATCATGCATTGTTGTCAATTACTTTTTTTGGTGGGAGGTAGTTGAACAAGTAACACACATATAATTTTGCTCTGTTAAATAAATTGTAATTTAATTCAAATTAATAGTATTTCTTCACAATTTTTTATGAATAACAGTTTCTACTAGTAATACTACCTGCCAGTTGTGTGGATTTCCTATATTGCACTCTCTTATTTTCACAAAAACAAAACTGAAAAATGGATTCACTCAAGGGGTCTATGTCTGAATTAATGGCACAATTCCATGACAGAATGTCAAAATTTGAGGCAGAATTGACCAAGTCAACACCCAGCACTTCGTCCAGCAGCAGTTCAGACAGTCTTGCAGCGGAGTATGCAGGTTTCAAGAAATTTGTTCTGGAGTCGCTTGGCTGTCTTCAGCATCAGATGGAGGCCCTTGCCAGGGATGTTGATGCATTGGAGATGAGAAGTCGTCGGAAGATGCTGCTTGTCCATGGTGTTGCTGAGGTGAGTGACGAGGATACATCACTGGTGGTTGCTTCATTGTTCAATGACAAACTTAAGTTGGACAACTTTTCCATCGCTGCTATTCGTCGGTGCCACAGAATGGGCAGTCACAGAAGTGCTGGAAAGCCTAGACCTATACTGGTCAAATTACAGGATGTAGATGTTCGTGACAAGGTTTGGTTTGCTAAAACCGCATTAAAAGGTTCTGGTATAACCTTGTCAGAATTCTTAACAAAGTCACGACATCAGATATTCTTGAAGGCTCGTGAGAAGTTCGGCGTCATGAATTGCTGGACCAAGCAGGGAAATATCTTTGTGCTGGGAGCTGATGGGAGTAAGCGTCGGGTCATCAACTGCAGAGAGCTCGCTGCTATCAATGTGGCTGAGCATGATGTCGATTCCGATAAGCCGGAGGGCCAACTAGATGTCCATAAGGCACAGGCTGGGAAGCTAGCCTCAGCAGCCCCATTAAAAAGATATAGGAAGCCTGTGGTGAAGAAGTGATTTATCTCTCGCAATACGTCGTTCGGGTAACAGTTTTTCATCAGTATTTAATCACTGGTTTACCTTCACAGCTATTTTATAATATTTAACGTCTACCTCACGTTTTTTGGTTTATAAAATTTTTCTTTTTCATTTATATGTATCTTCGGTTTTCTGACATTTGACATATGCCAAGAGTTATGTCAATGTCGCGTTTCGTTTACTTTTGTTTCGTAATTTGTTACATTTTGAGCATAGATTATCTATGGAAACATTATTTTTTTTTTTTTTTTTTTTTTTTTTTTTTTTATTTAGAATAGGTTCGCGTTTGACCACCATCTCACCTGATGGTAAGTGATGATATATTTATATTTTGATACCGCAATAATATGCAACATAGGAATTCTTTTTGTATTTCTTTTTTTTTTTGTGTTTATATTTTATTTTATATGTTGCTCTAAGTGCAAGGTGAGCTTGTGCCCAAACGATGCACTATTATTTGATAAGATATTTTTGATTTAGGTTTTGTTTTGTTATTCTTTTCTGTTAACGCATAACTGGCGGGTGGACTTTACGTTTTTAAGTACCGTTCGTCTTTATAATATACATTTATATTTTATTTATATTCCCTTTTTAATTATTTATTGTGTTTTTTTTTTTTAATGATTGGTAGTAACAGTGATGATGAAAGTTTTGTAACTGCAAGCAGTGACAATGACAGCTTCACTAGTATTCCGAATCTTGCTGACACGCTTCAGTTTCAGTTTTCTGATGTTCCCAAAAATCTAAATGTAGTCCACATTAATGCTCAAAGTATTCCGGCTCACTATCATGATATGCTTGTGAGTTTGGACTGTAAGGACATCCATGCAATTCTTGTTTCCGAATCCTGGCTGAAACCTTGTCTTCCGTCTACATCCTATTCCCTCCCTGGGTTCAAGCTAATAAGGAATGACCGCACAAGCGGCGGCGGTGGTGGTGTTGCCATCTACCTGCGTGCACATATTCCCTTTTCCATTATTAACATTTCAGTGCAGCCACCACCGTCGAATGCTGGCGAGCATCTCTTTTTAGAAATTGACCTTAACCATGTGAAAGTTTTGCTGGGTGTCTATTATTGTCCCTCTCTGCGTATCGATTACTTCTCCTCATTTGAAAGCCTAATAGTCAACCTTGCGCCCTCTTACAGGCATACAATTGTTATGGGTGACTTTAACACCTGTCTCCTTAAAAATGATTCCCGCTCTTCCTCACTTCAATCTATTTCTCAATCCTGCAATTTATCTCTCCTTCCATTAAGCGCAACTCACCATTTTCCAAACTGTACTCCTTCACTTCTTGACCTCATCTTTGTTTCCTCCACACAACACGTCGCTAAGCATGGGCAATGTTCAGCTGACGCTTTCTCCTACCACGACTTGATTTTCCTTTCCTACAAAATTCGCCCTCCTAAGACTAAACCTAAAAGTATTCTTCAGCGCAGTTTTGGTGGAATGGACTTGGAAGGTCTTCGGGAAGATGCTAGCAGTATTGACTGGTCTGAGCTTGTTCATGCAGACTCGATTGATGAAAAAATTAACCTCCTTAATTCCAATCTCATCGGGCTGTATGATGTGCATGCACCTGTTCGGTTGGTCAAGATGAAGCATCTGCCTGCTCCGTGGCTAACAGATGACGTGAAAGCAATTTTACAAAAAAAGGCAGCAGCAAAATCTAGGTATAAGTGCAGACCTAGCTCCTTAAATCGTGAAAAATACGTCGCTATCAGAAATCGCAGCAACTTGGTTTGTAGGGATGCCCAACGCCGCCACATTCATAAGTCCGTTGAAAACGGTGATCCAGCTAAAGTCTGGAAGTTTCTTAGATCAATGGGAATTGGGAAGTCACGTCAAGAGTCTGTTCCTAAAGATATAGATCTTGAATTACTCAATCAACATTTTTCCACCTCTTGTAGTTTCAATGGGCCTGTTAAAACCAAAACTTTAGATAATCTTTCGTCTCTTCCCACTCCCGATTATTCTCCTTTTGTTTTTAATCAATTTGCTTGTTGTGATGTTAAGAAGAGTATTTTATCAATCACGTCAAATGCTGTTGGTAGTGACTGTGTAAGTCGCAAGATGATACTCCCTATTTTGGACGAAATCCTTCCTGTCATCTGCCATATCCTTAATCATTCTGTATCCTCTGGTGTTTTTCCATCTGCATGGAAAGAAGCTCATGTAACCCCACTTCCAAAAAAATGTAATCCTGTTTCTTTCTCTGAATTCCGTCCCATTTCCATTTTACCGTTTCTGTCCAAAGTCCTTGAACGCCTTATTCATAGTCAGCTTAGTGCTTTCCTATGTAGAAACAGACTCCTTAATTTTTACCAATCCGGATTTCGTCCGGGGCATAGCACTACCACAGCTCTTGTTAACATTACGGATGATATAAGATTGGGTATGGACAATAGAAAATTGACGGTTCTTTCTTTACTTGATTTCAGTAATGCTTTTAACACTGTTGATTTTGATGTCTTGCTCGGGATACTATGCTCTCTTAACATATCTCCAACAGCTATTGATTGGTTTCGTAGTTACCTGTGTGGCCGCCGACAACGTATTTGCATTGAAGGTTCGTTGTCTTCCTGGTGCAATACTACTGCTGGCGTACCACAGGGGGGCGTTCTCTCTCCTCTTCTTTTCGCCATATTTATAAATTCTATTTCAAATGAACTTCTCTCATCCTACCACCTTTATGCTGACGATCTGCAAATTTATTCGCAAGCTCCCGTTGAAGATTTATCTGAGGCGGTGAAGGCGGTGAATAAAGATTTAGCGCGTATTTCCGATTGGAGTTTGTATCATGGTTTGAAGGTTAATCCTGCGAAGACTAAAGTCATTATTGTTGGTAGCCCTAGGCTACGTTCCAAAATTGACTGGACGACCCTTCCCCAAATAATTTTTGATGGAACTGTTATACCCTACTGTGACTCAGTAAAAGACCTTGGCATTTATATTGATAAGGATTTGTCTTGGGGTCCCCAGTTGCAGGAAGTGAGCCGCAAACTGTTTGCCTCTGCGGGGTCTTTACGCAGATTGCGCAATTTCCTACCGACTGCTACTAAAACTGCGCTTGCCCAATCTCTTCTACTCCCTATCCTTGACTATGCTGATGCAAGTTATCCAGATCTAACTGAAGTGCAGCTAGATAAGCTTGAGCGACTCCAAAATTTTTGTATCAGATTCATATTTGGTTTGCGCAAATATGATCATGTTTCTGAGTTTCGCACTAAACTCAAGTGGCTGCCTATCCGCCTTCGCCGGAATGCACATATTTTATCATTACTCTACAGTATTCTTTTCAATCCAACGACTCCCTTTTACCTCAAAGAACGTTTTAAGTTCCTTCATGACACACATGTTAGAGATTTGAGATCATCAGAGAATTTGAGACTTTTGATGCCTACCCATTCCACAAAATTTTACGACCAGTCGTTTACGGTGCAGGCCATTCGGTTGTGGAATGGATTGCCGGTGTCAGTAAGACAAGCTCAGTCACTTGCTGTTTTTAAAAGCTCGGTTGCCAATCATTTTATTTCAAACTTATGATTATTCCTTTGCTTTCTTCACACGATGTTAAAGAACACATTATATATTTATTTATTTTATGTACTTATGTATTTGTATATATATATATTTTTGTTGTATTTTTATTAGTTTTTCCGTTATTAATGAGTATTTGTACAGTAGTACACTAATATAGCCCTCCCCATTTTAAATAAAGCTCATAAAGTCCTTCCAAAGGTTGTCTGGAAGATATCGCTCTCAGCGATAAGACCGCCATTGTAACCAATTTTTTTTTACAATATTGTTATTTAAGTGTGATTCAATTATTGGTGTACAATAAAGTATATTCTATCTATCTATCTATCTATCTACTTTAAAAAAAAAACAACGACAGATTTTTTACTGTAGACTAAGTCAGAATACAAAGACTAAAGATTTTCGGCTATAAGTTAGGGCAGCAGTTAGAAGTAATTAACTCCATCCACACTTTCAAAGAAATCAATTAAGAACAACATTGACGACAGGCGAATATCAAAATAATGGGTAATCGACAAGCTTCCATTACTAATTCCGAATAAGTACCTACTATTGAATTACTAGACTCACTTCAAAGTTCTGGCCTCATTTCAGCCGATCAAATGGAATTGACAGTCGAGATTCATTAATCAAATTTGGATATCACAATGAATTAGATTAACAAAGAGATAGAAGTGAATATGTTTAAAAATGCAGTGTCATATTTTGATTAAAAATCTATTTTTGAGTGACAGTAGTTTTTAGAAGTGCTCTATTTTGATAAGTTAGCATTAATTATACAGACGCTAATAATTGATCACTTTTAGGTCTAACATGACCTTGACCTTGCCGTGTTTTACCAAACTGGATCAACTTTACTGTATAATAGCTCTGTGCCCTGAACGGAAGATTTTCTATGAAATCACACAAACAAAATATGTTTGCTTTTTAGTAGGTATCGTATAACTAGTAACATGACAATGTAATTATGTCATGTTACTTGTTATGATCACATTGGGAATACTTTCATTGTGCGTACGGCTAAGGAGTGGAATTCCCTGCCGGAGTCTGTGTTTCCTTATCGCTATAACCCGGGAGTCTTTAAGTCAAGAGTGAATAAGTTACTTCTAGGCTAGCGTGCTCCATCTTCGACCACATCATCACTTACCATCAAACGCGAGCCTACTATCAATAAAAAAATATATATATATACAACGTGTAATTTAAAGATATAATACATACCAAGTGCATGGCTTCTTTGGATGATAACAAACGATAGAACTTATTACAAATTCCAATACCAGAGACCGAATTTTTCAAATTAAGAAGAACGAAAAGAATTATCGTGTTATTGGCAAGTGACGTGGAAAGTTATTGACCCTCGTAGTGCTGTGACACGTTTTGTTATGATTGGTATTCAAGAAATATATGAAACCAATCATTTAGTATCAATTCTTTGAGCCAGTTATTTTGTGCTGAAACTGTGCATAGAGACTCCATACCAGATGTCGTCTTCAGCCCTTTTGGATAGATATGGGGTTTCCGTTACACGTTGTATATTTTAGTTAAGAAAGAAAATATGCACTTACATAAAAACCCTGAACTATATATATCTAAAAATAATCTAAAATATAGCGTCCAGAAATTCGTGAGCATCGCTGTCCACTGGTAATATGCCCAAAAGACTGGCTGCATTGCCACGTTGTATGGCAATGCTTATCCTCTGTCTAAGGTAAAAGCCAGCCATCGTATAACTAGCTTTATGGGTAGTCATCATCATCCCTTGTTATGGCTAGTCAGGAGGCAGAAAATCGGTCACTGGTCTGGCTAAGGGGTATCGTGCTACCCAGTTACTGGGTTCTGGAAATCAGATAGATAGTCGTAGTCTAACCGGATACGGCTAAGTATTAATATACTTAGCCGTATCCGGTTAGACTGGGCTCTGCAGATGACGATGTGGGTGTGTTTTAATATTGACCTATCTGAGTGTTAATACTTGACGATATTGTAATAATTCAGTGTTATTTATTGTATTCTGACTCACTGAAATTCCAATGTTATCTTTGCTTCGTTTCAATGCAACTTAGCTCAAGATTTTAATGTTATCTTAATTTTTAATTTAATTTAATTTACTGTTTATACAAGTGCTGTGCACACCTATAAGTGACGAATTCACCACAAACTATTTCATTCGTGTCTTTTTTTATTTGTTAAATAACTAGTGAATAAGTCGTTGGAGTGTCAATAAATAAATAAATACCTAGTAATGTATGTACCTACATAATATAATTATTATAAATGATCTTTAATATGTGAATTGGTAACTAAATATAGAAAGTGCAATGTGTTATCCTGTTTTATGAAATAAATATTTTTATTATTTTTTATTATTTTATTTATTATTTTAAATAACAGTTTCACACATATTTTTTTCCGTAGACTTAAACTAGACGAGGCCAGTGTTTCCTAACTGACTACCCCAAGAAGCAACACGGACAAAATCAGAGGTCATAGTCTTTTTTGAAGTCTTTGAACCTTTAACTTGAACCTGGATGGCTTTCGTAGAGTTTGTAAGGATGTGGCGCAGAACCGTGACCGCTGGAAGAAAAGGAAGGAGGCTTTTGCCCAACAGTGGGACACTAAAGGCTAAGATAAATATAAATAAATAAGGTCTGTTTGGTTTTGTATAGGTTTGTAACTGTACTTACGCAAGTGGGCACTGTGAAATTCTTTCAATATTAATTTGGCTTTAACGTTCAATTTAAATCATTCAACAGTAAATGTTGTAACTTTATTCGCCTGTACTACGACCTAGCCTTACAAATAAAAGGATTCAAATCTTCGTAGAATCTCGCGGTTTTAAATTAAATAATGTAAAACCTCACATTTACATATGTTTGTGTTTAAGGCGAGGTTGGGTTTACAAATACTGTCAAATAAATCTCGAGTGGCTTGTGTGCAAATAATTAATTCATTCAAGTGAAAGTTGTTCAATTATAAAGATTTAAATTTTGCGTACAGTACGTAATTTATTAGTTAAGGTTCAATGTGCTAAGGTCTTACTTAAAATTTAAAAAACAAATAGTTTATTCAATCCTTTTAAAACTCCGTAAGCTAGTTTTAAATTAAAATGAATATTTCGCATTAAAATTATTAATCTATACATTCAAATAAAATTTAATAAATTCTATTTGTGATTTCAAAATAGCTATGTGTTTTCAAGTGGTTATTGTTATTATTACACGATAAGAAAACACGAACAACGTGACTGTCTTTTTTTCTGGGTGGAAAAATCATCAAATTACTCCTCGCCGCGCTGTCGGTGGAGGGGAAGATCACTATCTGCTTCAGCTTCTCTCCAGGCTTCCAGTTTACCAGCTAAGTATTAGCGTTTTACTTGAAGCGACTGCTTATCTGAAGTCCACACGGGTACACGGGTACATGATACCACTTGCAACACTGATGACAGATTTCCTGACTTCTGACTATCCGTAACGAATGTCAAAGATTACAATTGACAGCCGAGACCAACTGCTTTACGAGCTGACTAGGGCATGTAGGAATCTGTGCGGGACAGTGATATATAGTGAACAGTGATATATAGTAAACAGATACAAGACATAATGAACAGATATAGTAAATAGACAGTGATAGACACTTAACGGAATGATTATAGACTTTGTGTTTAATAGTTTTTAGTTCTATTTAATAAATAGTTTAAATACGAAAAATAATAGTTTTAAGCGATTACTATAAGGATTAGGTAGTTTTGTGAATGTATGTACATAGAACTAGAGGTAAACATTAGTACATAGGAGTTATATCTTTAAATGTTATGTTTTTGTAGATTTTATATTTTCCCTAGATAGATCTTGTGATTTAGAATCGAAATATATATAGTTTTACCCATAAAAATAGCGTAAAAATAGTGAAAATGGCCAAAAATATGCAACGGCTCTCGTTACGGTAAAGTTTCGCAGCAGCTAAGCAAAGTGCGCCTTCTCCTGATTGGTTAAAAATACTTTGTTCTGATTGGCTGACCAATCACAGCGCTTAGATTTTTAGTTTTGGTATATAATGAGTACATAACGTAAGTAAATAAGAGATAGCTGTTCTTGATTCTGATTGGATAAAATTCTTGTATTCTTATTGGTCAACCAATCATAGAGCCTACATTTTCTTAGCGAAATTTGTATAAATTAGGAACATTTAGCCTGGTTCGACACAGTTTGCGGGCAAAATTGTAACAAGAAGAAACACTCAAGAAAATAAAGGAAGAAAACTTCAAGAATCTTCTAGTGTGGTTTTAATTCTTCACCAACCCAGCACACAAATGCGCCTGTATGGCACATTTAATGGTCCTTCGAGCGCCGGATTTACTGTGAAGAATTAATTGAAGAGTATTATTGGAAGATTTTATTGAAGATTTATTTTGAAGAATTATTCGAAGATTATTGTCGGAAGATTTTACTGAAGATTTATTTAAAGAATTATTATCGTCGTATATAGGGAAGAATTTTTTAAAAATTGAAGAGTGTTTCAAGATAGTCGAATAATATCAGCTGAAAACATGCCAGTTACACGCTCCGAGGGGAGGGGCCGCAAACCTTCAGGCGAACAGAAGCCGTCATCGACCGAAAGCACCTCGGCGACCGGCACCAGTGCGGAAGCCAGCACGGAATCGACAGTAACAGGGACAACCGCCACGGAAACTTCAGAACAGACACATAGCTCCGCGGCAACTGATCCAACCACCGTGACTTCCGCCACCACCGCATCCACTTCGACCGTTGCCGCCTCCGCCTCATCTGCAACTGATCCACCCGCCTCGCACTCCGCCAGCGTCGCCGCACCGTCTGTGACTCCTTCGAACAAGACGACGTTAACTGCGGGTGCGAAGGCGAAACAGCTGATGAAGCCGCCCGCAGCTGTCAATACAGAAACTTCTACAGTGAAGAAAGTCAAGAAGACTGTCGCCGGTCCATCGATGCCGACTGGACCACAGATCCTCGCGCCCCCTCGCAAGAAGGGGGGAAAGGGGGGATCTATCCACAGCATAACTAAAGAAAAGAAGATAGCGAAGGCGAAAGACGAGTTACTAAGCCTTCAAGTACAGTTAGCCGCAGCACGCCTAGCCACTTTAGAAGCAGAAGATTCCGAAGAAGAAGAGGAAGAAGAAGAAGATGTCTCCCTCTATTCAGAAACAAATGCAAGAGTGGACACCTGGTTGGACAATCAAGTGAACCGCCCAGTGTTAGCAATCGCCAACGAACCTCACCGCGCTCCAGAAGAACCGACGGCCACCCATGCTGAAGAACCGATGCCAAGAAGACAGGAAGAGACACATCGGTCACCGGCGGGAGGTCAATCTGACTTATCCATTCTAGCTGAAGCAATTACCAAGGCTGTCAGCACCGCCCAGAGACCCAAGTTTGTCGAGTTACCTTTCTTGAGTGGGTCTCATCAGGAATGGCTACCCTTCCGCGCCGCATACTACGAGACTGAAATGATGTTCAGCGCCGTTGAAAATACAAATCGACTTAGAAGAAATTTGAAAGGGAAGGCCAAAGAAGCGGTTGAAGGTTTACTGATAACCACCGCGCACCCTGCCGAAGTGATGAAGACTCTGGAGCCAAGATTTGGAAGACCAGAATCAATAGCAATGTTGGAAATGGAAACGCTTCGAAGTCTACCACGCCTCTCCGAGTCACCGAGGGACATCTGCATATTCGCCACTAAGGTCTCCAACGTAGTGGCAACATTAAAGACTTTGGGTTGTTTCAATTATATGTACAACCCTAAACTCGCGAAGACTATTGTAGACAAGCTGACGCCGACGCTGGGATACAGATACTACGACTTCTCGGCTACACAATCGCGTGAAGATCCCTGCTTACTCAAAATAGAGAAGTTCTTCAAAAGGGAAGCAGAATTGTGTGGACCTTATGCAGTGCCTGAACAGATGGCCGCACCTACTACAGTGGCTCCACAGAAGAGGATGCAGAGGATCAACAACGTAACTGAGAAGAAATACACACCAGGGTGCTTCATATGCGAAGATACGGGGCACACCAACGCAACAGAATGTGAACAATTCAAGAAATTGGATGAAAATGCACGATGGGACGTAGCAAAGTCCAAACGCCTCTGCTTCAGATGCCTTCGTTATAGAAACAAGATTCACAACTGCCGACCTAATCCTTGTGGTATAAACAACTGCAAGTACTCTCATCACAAGATGTTACATTATGACAAGAAGACAGAAAAGGCAGAAAATGGAGAAAATAAAGAAGCAGCTGAAGTCTTCAATTCGACTTGGACAATCAAGAAACAATTTTATCTGAAGATCATCCCGATTCAGGTGGTAGGACCAAAAGGAGCTGTCAACACCTTCACATTGATGGACGACGGATCAACTGTCACGCTTGTCGACGACAGCATAGTGAAAAATATTGGAGCAACAGGACCCATAGATCCACTGAAAATAGAAACCATCAATGATATGAAGACATCAGAATCAGCATCAAGAAGAGTCACCATCAAGCTAAAGGGACTCAACGATCATGAAGAGCAAATACAAGCGCGCACAGTGAAGAACCTGCAAGTCTCATCTCAACGGGTGCCACAAGAACTTTTAGAAGGATGCCAACACTTAGTTGACATTCAAAATCATCTCACATATGCAGAGGCGAAACCACGAATACTGATCGGTCAAGATAACTGGCATCTTCTGCTGACATCAGAAGTAAGAAGAGGAAATCAAAACCATCCGGTGGCCTCTCTCACGCTACTAGGCTGGGTACTCCACGGCAGCCAAACACGAATACTTGGACAGAAGATCGACGTCGTGTCACACGTCACAGAAGATCCATAAGATAACTTAGAAGACCTTGTAAGAAAATACTTCGAGATGGACGCACTCTGCATTAATCCCAAGAGACCGAAGACTGATCCAGAAGAAAAGGCACTACGTATTTTAGAAAAGACCACAACGAAGACAGAAAAAGGAAGATTCCAGACCGGTCTTCTCTGGCGCAAAGAAGATATCAAGCTTCCAGACAACTATGAAAACTCACTGAAGAGGCTCTTCAACATAGAGAAGAAGATTGATCGTGACCCTACATCAAAGAAGAAGTACGTCGAACAGATGGACGCTCTCATAGCAAAGGGATATGCTGAGCCTGCTCCTAAAGAGAAGACAGTGGACAAGACTTGGTACCTACCACACTTCGCAATAGTCAACCCAATGAAGCCAGACAAGCTGCGAGTAGTACACGACGCCGCGGCCAAAACAAAAGGTGTGGCCTTAAACGACATGCTGCTGAAAAGCCCTGATCTACTACAGTCACTACTAGGCGTCGTCATGAGATTCAGACAACATACAGTCGCAGTCACAGCAGACATCAAGGAACTGTTCATGCAAGTCAAGCTGCGAACCGAAGATAGAGATGCACTGCGATATCTGTGGCGCGGCGATCGACGAGACGACCATCCTCCAGAAGAATATAGAATGACGTCGTTAATCTTCGGAGCATCGAGTTCACCTTCAACAGCGATCTATGTAAAGAACTTGAACGCCAAACAGCACGAGAAAACTCACCCAGAAGCCGCAACTGCAATAATACAGAAGCATTACGTCGACGACTATTTAGACAGCTTCAAAGGGTGTGCGAGAAGTACACATGAAAGCTGGCTTCGAGCTGAAACAGTGGAAATCGAATTCAGCGCCACTACTAAACATGCTTGGAGAAGACGGCCAGTTAGAAGACATTGAACTTTACAGAAATGAAGAACAGATGGAACGAGTCTTAGGTGTCATATGGAAGATCAACTCAGACGAACTTACCTTCAACCTGAACTTAGCCAGAATACCTCCTGCACTTTTAGAAGGAAGACAGCCAACAAAGAGAGAAGCATTGAGAATAGTGATGTCACTCTTCGACTCGCTCGGATTCGCCTCCCCTGTCACGATCAAGGCGAAACAACTCCTCCAGGAAGTCTGGCGCAGAGGAACGCAATGGGAATGGTATGACAAGATCGACGAAGACCTGGCAGAGCAATGGGAAACATGGATGGCGCAGTTAAAAGGCCTTCACGACGTAGCAATCCCGCGGCAATATCAACACTACAGCGACGCCGCCTCCCTAGAGCTCCATGTCTTCAGCGACGCCAGCGAGTCAGCCTACTCCGCGGTCCTTTTCTGGAGAACAGTAACAGAGAACGGCGAGGTCGACCTATCCCTCATCATGGCCAAAGCGAAGGTAGCACCATTAAAACTCACATCGATACCAAGGCTGGAATTGCAGGTAGCAGTAATAGGAACCAGACTCGCAGAAGCAGTGATCGAAGAGCACGACAAGAAGCCTGATCGCAAAGTCTTCTGGACGGATAGCAAAACAGTGCTCACTTGGATAAGGACAGGGTCACGTTCGTACAAACCCTACGTGGCTCATCGTCTAGCAGCTATAGAAGAAAGTTCCAAAGTCAACGATTGGCGCTGGGTCCCAACGAAGTTGAACGTGGCAGACGACGCTACGAGTGACGTCCCAACAGACTTTAACAAGAATCATCGATGGTATAAAGGACCCGACTTCTTATACTTACCAGAAAACTCCTGGCCGATTGAAACCATAAGAACGACAGTAGAAGAAACTTCAGATGAAGAAAAGACACACTAAATTGGCGACAAAGGAAGACTGAAGCTTGCAGAGGCTCTGCCTAACCCGACGAAGTTCTCTAGCTGGGACCGACTACGCTATTCTACAGCACGTGTTCTGCAGTTCATTCAACTCTGCAGAGCGACCAAACAGAAAATTAATTATAGAAGAACGAAAAAGAACAAAGAAATGGATCCCACTTGGAAGAAGAACATAAATAGACAGCAAGCACCTGCAATGAAAAAGAAATCATCGTCGCCAGAACCGACAAAGTTCATACCAGCAACAGCCGAGCTGCTTAAAACAGCGGAAGAACTCCTGATGCGTTCTTCTCAAGAAGAATCTTTCACAGAAGACATAGATAACTTGAACAGCGGGAAGCCGATCAACAAGGAAAGTCACCTCCACCAGCTCAGCGTCGAGTCCATTAACGGTACAATAAGATTAAGAAGCCGTATTCGAGCAGTCCAAGATATGAAGGAAGAATTTAAGAACCCGCTGGTAATCAACGGTGATCATCCCACGGTCCAACTCTGGGTATTGCCATACATCGCCAGCTCCATCACGCCGGCGTAGAAGCAACCGTCAACGAGTGCAGACAGCAGTACTGGGTATTGAGATTACGCCCTATCGCACGCACGATATTGAGAAGATGCCTGTTCTGCCAAATGAAGACACAAGTACCACCGCATCCCAGAACCGGGGACCTGCCAGCATGTCGTTTAGCTCATCACAAACGACCATTTACTTTCACTGGAATCGACTATTTTGGACCTCTCTCAGTGACCGTCGGGCGGACTCGACAGAAGAGATATGTCGCTGTCTTCACATGTCTCACGACGCGAGCAATACACCTAGAAATCGCTGGCTCGCTTAACGCTGACTCCGCGGTGATGGCAATAAGAAGAATGATCGCTCGACGAGGTTGCCCGACTGAGATATGGTCGGACAACGGCACCAATTTAAAGGCCGCCGACAAGGAACTACGACAGGCTATCGACGCGGCGACTGCAGAAGAAGCGGTGAAGAAGACCATCTCCTGGCGCTATATCTCGCCTGGGGCTCCATTTATGGGCGGAGCCTGGGAACGAATGGTCCGCCCAGTCAAGACAGCTCTGACCGCTACACTGCACGAGCGTCACCCCACAGAAGAAGTCCTTGCAACTCTACTGGCTGAAGTAGAGTACACCGTCAACAGTCGCCCGCTAACGCATGTGTCAGTCAACGCAGAAGATCCAGAAGCACTAACTCCTAAGCACTTCTTGTTAGGAGGACCAGGGCGCGTGCCGCAGCCAGGCACATTCACCGACCAAGACACCGTCTCACGATCCAGCTGGCGAGCTGCACAAAGGTTAGCCGATATATTTTGGCTACGCTGGGTAAAGGAGTACCTCCCTGAGCTCCAACACCGGCGGGAGCCCCATGGAAGAGGTCAGGCAGTACAAGCTAACGACCTGGTACAAATCGTCGACCCGAACCTGCCTCGCAACGTGTGGATCCGAGGAAGAGTCATCGCTACGTATCCGGGTCCTGACAACATCGTGCGGACAGTGGACGTGCTGACCAAAGGAGGTGTCCTGCGACGGCCTGTAAGAAAACTAGTGATCCTGCCCCTGCCTACGAACGTCGAGCCCGCACCGGAAACTTATGCGACTCAGTCGCACGGCGGGAGTGATGTGCGGGACAGTGATATATAGTGAACAGTGATATATAGTAAACAGATACATAATGAACAGATATAGTAAATAGACAGTGATAGACACTTAACGGAATGATTATAGACTTTGTGTTTAATAGTTTTTAGTTCTATTTAATAGTTTAAATACGAAAAATAATAGTTTTAAGCGATTACTATAAGGATTAGGTAGTTTTGTGAATGTATGTACATAGAACTAGAGGTAAACATTAGTACATAGGAGTTATATTTTTACATGTTATGTTTTTGTAGATTTTATAGTTTTCCTAGAAAGATCTTGTGATTTAGAATCGAAATATATATAGTTTTACCCATAAAAATAGCGTAAAAATGGTGAAAATGGCCAAAAATATGCAACGGCTCTCGTTACGGTAAAGTTTCGCAGCAGCTAAGCAAAGTGCGCCTTCTCCTGATTGGTTAAAAATACTTTGTTCTGATTGGCTGACCAATCACAGCGCTTAGATTTTTAGTTTTGGTATATAATGAGTACATAACGTAAGTAAATAAGAGATAGCTGTTCTTGATTCTGATTGGATAAAATTCCTGTATTCTTATTGGTCAACCAATCATAGAGCCTACATTTTCTTAGCGAAATTTGTATAAATTAGGAACATTTAGCCCGGTTCGACACAGTTTGCGGGCAAAATTGTAACAAGAAGAAACACTCAAGAAAATAAAGGAAGAAAACTTCAAGAATCTTCTAGTGTGGTTTTAATTCTTCACCAACCCAGCACACAAATGCGCCTGTATGGCACAGAATCGATATATTAAGATCTCTATCCAAGGATTGATCTCAGTCTTAATGACCGATCCATGCAGATGTTATTTAAAAAAAAAACAATTAATTCACGTCTATGATCCATCTAAATTTAAAAATTACACATACCATTGGTCGGCTTACACTATAATATTAAAAACACAGAAAATAATGTGAGTGTGTTGTGGAAATTAAATGTAGAACTATTATTATGCTAAATAAATAATTATATAAAAATGTCAAAAACAACAATGTCAAATTTAAAATGTCACAACATAAAAAATACCATGTCAAATTCAAAATATCTATGTATGTCAAAGATATTATATACGTGGCATGCAGCCATTTACGCAAGAACCGAGAATCACACTGCTCCGACAACGCAATCAGGAATATTTAGCCACGATCTCATCACCTAGCGATTGGGTGGCAAATTATTCTAATTCCACTCGACTACAACGAATACTAAAGGAAAATTATTAATAGTACAAAGCCTAACAAAACAACATTAATTCACATTACTTCACTTATTAAGCATAAAATAATACCAGACGTAGTGAAACCGCTAATATGAAATAGGGTATATATAATTTATTTATAGTGCGTCTGAAAGGCTCCAAATGGTAAGCTCATATTATTATTTACTCGCTCCAGAACGGAGTTTGTATTGTTGTAAAGCATGAGAAAAAGCGATTTAAATGCGCGTTTCATGATCTTCTTAGCCTTTTCACAACTATATTGCGGGGTCCTAAATAAAATAAATAAAATAAAAATAAAAAAATAAAAAAAAAAAATTATATAACCCCGTAGCTGGGTCACACGATACCCCTTGCCAAGACTGGTGACCGATTTACTGACTTATGACTACGAAGGAGGAATTTATTAAAAACTAGTACTCACGCGGGGCTTCGCTCCCGTGGATTCTATCACGGTAAAAACATAACTCTCCTTTTTTGCAGTCGCGTAAAATGTAGCCTATAACCTTCCTCAAGCTTCAAGCTACGTCCATACCAAATTGCATCTAAATCCACCCCGTACTTTCGAAGATTAGCGCGTTCAAGCAAACAAACAAACAAACAAACTTTTCCGTTTTATAATATTAGTATAGATATATATATATACAACGTGTAACGGAAACCCCATATCTATCCAAATGGACTGAAGACAACATCTGTTATGGAGTCTCTATGCAAAGTTTCAGCTCGAAATAAGTGACTCACAGAATTGACCCCAAATTATTGGTTTCATGTGTTTCTTGAATACCAGTAATAACAAACGTGTCACAGCACTATGAGGGTCATCACTTTCCACGTCACTTGCCAATAAAACGATAATTCTCTTCGTTCTTCTTAATTTGAAAAATTTGGTCTCTGGTATCAATGTATTGAAATTTGTAATATGCTCCACACATGTACACATAGGATTAGAAAACCCTTGCCATATCGTTTATTATCATCCAAAGAAGCCGTGCACTTGGTATGTATATACCCTTTAAATTACACGTTGTATATTATTAAACAATTAAAAACTACAATTCTACTCGCTATCAACCTCGTCTCTTAAAAAAATTGTTACCAACTTTCTACATGCAACAAACTATTTTGATACAGAATGCCTGCTCTCTTCCAAATATAATACCCCTGAAACCCCTCCGCAAACCACAACACAAACATTTACATACACTATTACCTTTGCACACACTCTCACTGTTATACACAGACACATACCTACAAACACACACTCAAACACGCACAAAACAATGACATTTTATAAAATATATAAATGTATGAATTGTAATTGTAGATCAATTTGTTTGTTAATAGGATTATGCTAATGTTACGAGCTGGGGTTTGGGATAGAAATAATTAACGCCAATTAAATCAAAATTAACATTTTAATTAATTAAACACAAAATAAAAATTTAACACAATTTTTCGCACCACAGCCTTGTCACTTAACACTTAGATCGCACTGAAATTTACTTGTAACGCTTCAATTATATCGCGTACTAGTACTCACGCTGGGCTTCGCTCCCGTGGATTCTATCACGGTAAAAACATAACTCTCCTTTTTTGCAGTCGCGTAAAAAGTAGCCTATAACCTTCATCCAGTTTCAAGCTACTTCCATACCAAATTTCATCCAAATCCACCCAGTACTTTCGAAGATTAGCGCGTTCAAGCAAACAAACAAACAAACAAACTTTTCCGCTTTATAATATTATATTATAGTATAAGAAATATTATTATAGTATAGATTCGCCTCGTAATAAGACTGACTGCGCCCCTTTGCGATCTATTTATACCCCGGTCCTTGAGCTCTAGAACATTCTTATAAAATCGACTCACTGTTTATACTGCCCAGAATATTCCAGAGCTACTTGAGATACACAGTACCGCTATTCGCCGCTAGATGGCGTTAGTGTCTCGACTAGATATACGTAGTACTGCTATTCGTCGCTAGATGGCGTTAGTGTCTTGAACATTCTAGAATTCTGTCGAAGTTTCTCGACGTACTTCGCTAAACGACTGGTGTAACACTAACTTACCTTGGCAAATACTTATTCTCCTGCTATTTCTTAATGTGATAATTATTATTAAGTTGAAATTGTAACTTAGGATTATTTCTGTTAATATTGTAATATTATGCGATTAAATAAATATTATTATTATTATATTATATTATTATGAAATTCTTTAGTATTAAGACATCGTGCTTTTGCATTCACTGTCACGTTCACCAAACTAGCCAACAATGTAAGATTTAAACACTCCATAAGTTTTTAAGCTAACATGGTCACTGACAGTATTATTAGAACTTAAAACTTTAAACGGGATATTTACCATATTGTGTATTTATTGTTTCGAGTTTCCGATATTTCGGCACTGTTGCAAGCGCCTTGATCACGGATGAGTTCATCCGTGATCATGGTGCTTGCCATAATAATAAAATCGGAAACTCGAAACAGTAAATACACATGGTAAATATCCTGTTTTAAGTTCTAATGTTTTCTTTCTTTTATACTAATAATGTGCGAGACCGTAGCGACTCAAACGTGATTTAATTTGTAAGTTTTGAAACATTTTTTCTTCAAATTGTAATGTTTATTTTACTTTGTTAAGCAATTGATGTGCACGCCTTCAACAGAAATATTCATATTATATAAGAATATAATAAACATTAGTTTAAGTTGAATATGTCACTGGTGTGTCAATAAATAAATAAATATAAGATGGCCCATCTACTAACTGACCTCGGGAATCATTGCTTAACCCTTGAATATTGACCCAAGCGACTGGTATTATTTAGCCTTTTTACAACATTTATAAGTATAAATATGATCACAATCAAAGGCCAATAAGACTTCTATGTAAAACGAAAGTTTTGATTGAGCTTCCTTAAATCAAAAGTCATTTAGTGTCATTTACAGCTGGTGATCTTTTCTGATTAATTACATTTCCGGATCCATGACAATTTAATCATTTCTCCGGCACTCGTTGAATTTTATTCCCAAGGCGTTCTTCTGATGATCACCTCTGTTGGTTTGGAGTATAAAGAGTTGCGTAAGTCGGAATTAGTATGGTGGCAAGAACGAACAGTGAGGTATTTATTTATTTAAACCTCATGCTCTTACAAAGGCGGACTTAAATATGTGCAAAATACCAGTACATACTAGTAAGTAATTTATTACTTTGAAAATTTAAAAAAATAAGATATTTTTAAATAGTTAACCTAACCTAACCATGAGAGGGTATAAGCAACGGTTCGCCGATGAGCCAGGCTATGAAGCTTGCCCAATAGCGCCTGGTCACCTATAAGCCTTTTAGCCCTGCGCTCAATCGAGTCCAGTGCAGCAAATTGGTATTTTGCAGAGCCATCCCACAAGTGGCTGCAGTACTCCATGCAGGAAATATCTATTTAAATGAAAAAAAAACGTATTGTCTAAAATAGTAAAGTCTTATTGCTCCCCCAAACCTGCAACACTGCCATACTTTGTACCACATTCAATCGTTATGAAGCGTCAGCGCCACAATTTGTTGCGCGAGTCTGGACGCCCACTCGTCTGTCACTATAATGCACTGTTTAGACGGTTCGAGTGAAATGTGCTGCTGTGGGCTACGCCTCAATTACTTGGTATAATTTCTATGAATTGCAGTAGAGGTGCCGTTCGACAGTCTGACTAAGTTTTTCCCAACCATATAGGGTTCTGACTGGAAACAGAAGAGTACCAGTGTTTTAAATGGAATGACTGGTTATCTTACCTTAACCACCCTATGAAACTAACTAAGTGTATTCTTTTTTAACATTATTAAAATATTATACTCCAGTATACTCAAAAGTCCAAACTCAAAGTCTGCTAACGTGCAATGGAGCGAAGCATCCTAGGCGTCAAGCTTGCTGATCACATACGCAAATTGCTGATGTTGCTAAAGAGACCACTAAGTTGAAGCGGGCCTGGGCTGGCCACGTCTGCCGCATGAGCAATTAAAAAAAAAACATCTCTTTCTGGAGCCCTGACACAGCGTCTTCAGTGTCATCACTAGAAGGTGTCGCGGTAGACCTCGTAAATGATGGAGGGACGAGCTGGATCAAACTAACGACCGATTACTTTGGCCCTGGACAGAACCACCTAGAAAACATTGGTAGAGGTTTTTTCCCAGCTGTGGGATAATGCAGGCGAACAGTAACAGTAACACTATACAAGGATATTCGTATGAGGATAAATTTACGCAAAATTCTACGCAAGATTGATTGGCAAACTATTAGCCTACTACTTAACAGGCTTACTAATAGGTTACTTCTAGACAAACGTGCGTCATCTTCAACCACATCACCGCTTAGCATCAGATGAGATGGTGGTCAAACGCAAACCTATCAACAATTTAAAAAAAAAATTATAGAAGGTCGTTGAACTCACAAAATCTCACGAACTTTTTTCGGCACATTTACAATTAATAAGTCAAGTCAACAAAACAAGTCTCTAAGACAGCACTATACGCCAATTTTGAACAAGAAACATCGTTATTGTACGTCAAACTTGTTACAAAAGACTTTCTCTAAGAACCTCATTTACCACTTTAAATCTCAAGTTTCAGAGGTCAGTAACCTGACCTTAGAAACATATTGTAGCATTTTTTCTTCTATTTTTTTAGTCAAATATTCCTCTCCTCGATATTCAGGCTGAAATATCATTATTTTCTTTTTTCTTCGTTGGGATAATCATCACATGACTCTTCCCGCCCTTCGCCTTCGCCTGATAACTAAAAGGTTGGTCCGTTGATGTGAGGTCAATTCAAGATATCCGTTTCTCCGTGCCTCAGGAAGCACGCTTAGTCGTTGATCTAGTTATCATTTGTTCATATTTGAACATCGTTACAGGTAGTCAGAGGCCAGAAAATCACACATAAGTCACACAATCACACATCAGTAAAATCGGTTTGACTCGCAACCAGCCCTAAAATAAAATAAATAATCCCATATTTCGGAGAACATTACAACATCACATTAACATATTCGGTTGGTTGTATACCAACCACTTACAAAACTAATGTCAGTACTTGCTACTATTAGTAAGTAGGTGTGTTGTTCTAGTAGTAGAGAAATAAAAACATCGAATTATTAAATATGCAGTTGGGGCAGTTCAGGATGCAGATGGCATGAGAGCCATCTATGCCCGCCTCTGCGACAATGTTTTTTTTTTTTTTTTTTGGTGTGTGGCATCTCGCAGGTCAACCTCTGAGGTTGTCGGCTGCTTAACCGGGCTTGCCTGTGGTTGCCTTAATTAATAAATTAATTAAAGCCTCCAGCCAGGGCTTATTAGAAAACTTACAAACTAGGCGACTACACGCTAAGGGCACCCCCTGTGGGGTACGGACCTCGGCTTAGGGCGTCGCAGTGGGAGGGCAGCTAGGGACAGGCTGGATCATATCATTTTTATTATTAATAAGGGAATTTAAAGCTACTTGCTCAGCGTCGCGGGCTGGCTCTGGCAAGGGTCGGGGCGGACTATTACGGGGACGTCGCGGCGGGCCTCGGCGGCGAGGACGGAAGGACGGTCGGTTTTTGTTTTTGTGTGCCACTGTACTTGTTTCCCTACGGCTCTCTTGGAGCAGGGTGATTGCGTCATCGGGAGTGACAAGGGTATGCCTTGGTCGGCGAATCTTAGAGATACGCGAGGGTTCGTATTGGGCGGCCGATACGATAAGGGGATTCCTATGTTGGATTGCAGTATCAAAGAAACGCTTGGAGACACGTTTCATGAACTGCTGGATGGTGGGCATCTTGAGGTCTACGTGAAGAAGCTCATTTCGAACATAAAAGGGGGCTCCCGTGACTCTACGGAGGAATCGGTTTTGAAGGGTCTGCATCTTGTGGAGGAGGTAGGGCTTTGCGTGTGCGAAAACAACGCAGGCGTAGGTCATGATGGGACGGATGACCGCGGTGAAAATACGCAGCTTGCACCTGAGTGATAATTTGCTGCGGGAGCTAAGAATGAAGTGGAGCCTACCTAGAGCGAAAGCGGCGCGCGAACGTGCCTGCTTTATGTGCTCAGCGAAGGAAAGGTGTTTATCGAGGACCACGCCTAAGTATTTGGCTTGCTTTTCCCAGGGGATCGGCTTGCCGTACATGGTAATCGGACGGGAACCTGCGACAATGCCAGAGGCCCTGCAGTAAAGCGGCAACCCCACCAACACCCTTCTTCTTCAGGTTGATGCACAAACGTCTTTGAACGCAGCTTTTTTATACGCAACTACCTGCACAGCTCTTTCATTAGTCTCGTTAAGATCCTGCAAGGTAGTCGTGCAATATGGACGTGACAAGAGCTGGGCCATGTCTTGTTACGTTGGAACAAGGAAACCTCATTTGGCTAGATTGTATTTATAGCGGCCAACCTGGCCCGCCAACCAAATACCCTGAAAGAGTTGTAGTATCCACGCAGAGCACTATAGATCCTGTTGTTGACCCACAAACTGAATATACATATATAATGACTGAGAGTATGTACAAATAGTCCTCATTTTGGATTTCGGAAACGACGACCCTTTTGATCTACGTCCTTGCAAGTGCTGTTATATGACTGGACAGATCGAATTCGGTGTGAACACAAATATTGCATTAGAGTAAGACAGTTGTAGGTGTAGCAATGGAGGGCCTTTTTTCTTACTTGGCGTTTCTTATCTTGTGTATCGATAACTCAGCGGCAATCTCACAAAAATATATCTTTGCACTAAATGCGTAATTTCTAAGCACTAATCCCCAAAACACAGGCCTAGGCCTAGTTTGGGAGTTAACACCAGTTTTGGGGCGATACATTTCTAAGAACTGTTATATTTTTATTATGTTATTTACTAAAATTTGTGTCTGACAAATGTTTTTATTTTATTTATTTATTTATCGAGACACAATAAACAGCGTAGCCTTTACGTCAGTCGAGCACTTCGCAAATCTACGAGCCTACATAATATGGTTGGGAAGAGACTAGGCAGATGATGACAGAATAATAAAGTTTCAAAATTAACAACCTTCGTATCTAATTTTCTGAAACTCGAAATAACAAATGGCTTATTCCGTTCACGCCTCGAACGATAAATCTTCAGTATCTGTTGTATTTTTTGTAACAACTGTGTAATGAAAAATTAAGGTTGTTTACAAAGAAAAATAAGGTTGAGGCTGCCTCTAAACCTGTGTAGAGTTTCTCTGGAATTTTGAAGGATTTGATGAAAAATACGTCGTATACGGGGCCAAGGTCGAATAAAGAACAAACTTGTACTAAACGTTTACGAGTTTCATTTTAGTAATTGTTTCTGGAATAATGTTGAGAGGCATTTTTTTGTTTTTATGTTGATTGAGAGTGTCAGTAATATTTTAAAAATAATGTTTAATGATTATAAATAGGATATTAATACAGTGGAAAGAGTGGAAGACTGTGAGGCTTTATGTAGGCTAAAAAACCAAGTAAACGGGGGAAAACTTGAATCATACGAGATTTGGTTTGGACGGCTACCCGATTTCAGATCGCTTTTATTGTATCTAGTTTTTTTTTAGTACCACAAGCCAGATTATAAATTTCTATCGGTTTGATTTGAATTAGCTTGTGCTTTATTACTTTCATGCATTACTAGTAATTTTTTACCATTTTTATATTATAGCTTAAGCCCTAGAACGTACTGTAGAGGCGGAGCTGTACGAGGGCTACAGGGCAGCGAAGGCCGTCCTCCG
Organism: Tholera decimalis; assembly: GCA_943138885.2. Classification (NCBI taxonomy): domain Eukaryota; kingdom Metazoa; phylum Arthropoda; class Insecta; order Lepidoptera; family Noctuidae; genus Tholera; species Tholera decimalis. The sequence continues at coordinate 43,273,931 of OW964558.2, forward strand.
AGACGAGATCTGGCGGGCCAAGGAACTGGCCCGGGAGGAGATGCTGGCGACTCTGGACGGGGACCCATGGGGCCGTCCCTACAAGTGGGTGCGAGAGAGGCTCCACCCCTGGGCTCCCCCGTTGACGCAGAGTCTCCAGCCTCAGTTCTTGGAGGACGTGGTGAGCGCCCTGTTCCCATCGCGAGGGAGTGCCAGTTTGGCTTCCGCAGGGGGCGCTCGACGATGGATGCCATCATGCGCGTGAGAGCCCTCACGACGGGGGACGCGGTATCCCGGGGCAGGGTCGTCTTGGCGGTGTCTTTGGACATCACCAACGCCTTTAACACCCTGCCCTGGAGTTGCATCAGGGAGGCACTCCGGTATCACCGGGTGCCGACCTACCTCCGTCGCATAGTCGAGGACTACCTGACGGACAGAGCCGTCATCTACCCCGGTCACCGGGGAGAGTGGAACCGGCGAGAAATGTCGTGCGGTATCCCACAGGGATTGGTCTTGGTTTCGCCCCTGTGGAACATCGGATACGACTGGGTGCTGCGCGGCGATCTCCCTGACGGCGTCAGCGTAGTATGTTACGCTGACGACACGCTCGTCCTGGCGCAGGGAGAGTCGCACCAGGCGGCGGCCGACCTGGCGACGCAAGCGGTTGCGACAGTCATTCATAGGATCCGGCAGTTGGGACTCGACGTGGCGCTGCACAAGACCGAGGCCATGTGCTTTCATGGTGGTCGGAACGCGCCACGGTCCGAGTCCCACATAACGGTGGAGGGGGTTCGCATTGGCGTCGGGAGGACGATGAAGTACCTGGGACTCGTCCTCGACAGCCGGTGGAACTTCAGGGAGCACTTCCTGAGTTTGGCCCCAAAGCTGAACCGGGCAGCAGCCGCCTTCAGGCGACTACTGCCTAATCTCAGCGGGCCAAACGCCTCCTGCCGAAGGCTGTACGCCGGCGTCGTGCGGTCCATGGCCCTCTACGGGTCCCCAGTGTGGGCCCTGTGCATCCGGACGCGACCACTAAAGTTGGTCGCATGCCAGAGGGTCATGGCTATCCGAATGATCCGGGGATACCGCACGATCACCGGTGAATCGGCCAATCTCCTTGCCGGATTGCTGCCCTGGGATCTGGAGGCGACTGCCCTCCAGCGCGTCTATGAATGGCGCGTGGAGGCGCAGCGCCGGGGCGTATCCCCGCTGCCTCGAGAAGTCGAGGCGCGGCGGGAAGAGCTCCGGCGCGATCTCAGGGCAGTATGGAGGGAACGACTGTCGCAACCGACGGCCGGGCACGCCGCAGTTGCGGCGGTAAGACCCCTCTTTGAGGAGTGGCTAGATCGGCGTCACGGCGTCCTGACCTACCGCATGACGCAGGTCCTCACCAGACACGGAAGTTTCGGGAGGTACCTGTGTCTGATGGGAAAGGAGGAAACGACTGGGTGTCACCACTGCGAGGGTCACCCTGAGGACACCGTAGAGCACACGGTGCAAGACTGCCCCGCTTGGGCAGAGCACCGACGTGTCCTCACGGCGGCGATAGGCGGAGACCTCTCGCGCCCGGCATTGGTCGAGGCCATGCTGCGGGGCGAGAGGGAGTGGGAAGCGGTCGCCTCCTTCTGCGAAGCAGTCATGCTTCCGAAGGAGGAGGCGGGCCGCGTGAGGGAGAGGATGGCGTCGTCCCTAAAGCCCAGCCACAGTGGTAGACGCCCACGGCGTCGGACGTCGGCCGACGATCTCCGGCCACCGTAGGCGCGGGCATGCGGACAGCGAGTAAAGGGCAACTCGCTGTCCGACCATGGACCATGCCCGGGTCGACGGCGCGTCGTGTTCCACGCGCGCCTCAAAGAGCGTCAGCAACATGACGAGGCCCCCTCTGCAGAGGGCCGAAGCCTGCCGGGGTCGTGGGACTCATCCCGTTACCGTGGCCCCGGTACGTAAAGGGTTATTGAAGGAACACCGTGGATTTTAGTCAGTAAAAGTCTGACAGTCCCTCCCACCCTGCCCGGGGTGGGAGGACTTATTTGATAATTTTACCACGTTAAAAAAAAAAAAAAGAAAAGCCCTGGAACGTACACGTGGAATAAATTACTCTTGCATCCTGGGTACGTGCGTATCGTGTAACTCTCTAATCCTACGACGGAACAACGTATGGAGACGGCTAGAGGGGGAATGGACAAGTTAATGAAATTATGGAGGAACTCGAATATTACGAAAACCACCAATACCAGGCCCTTCAGTATACTTATTAGTATTAGTATTTTAGAACTATTGATACTGTAATTATATGGAAACATTATTAAAACAAAAACATTAAAAATTAAAAAATCTAAAGATTCCTCAGTGCGAAAAGCACGTTCAGGGTGTGTATTTAGTCAGTTGAAGTCTGACGCTCCCTTCCACTCCACACAGAGCTGGTGGAGTCATTAGATGATTATCTCATGGTAAATAAAAGCTGTTGATCCCGGCTGTCATTTCTTCAATCTGACACCAGACTTACCTTGAAGTATCATCTAGCAGCTACAGTCCGGGACACATAAGTTGAACCAAAATGGCGGTGGTCTGCGCAGATACACTTATGAAGAAAAGTGTTACAAATGCTCCGCGGTTGCTCGGGAAATTCAAAAAACTAAAGTAATTAATAAAAGCAAATTAAAAATAATCTCGGATTTTATTTCAAATTATTGTATTTCTCGTACAACTGTGGCATCGGAAGTGGTAGTTAGGTATTATTAAACAGAATGGTTAAAGGAATGTGCTAATAAAAATTTAATATAACAAAGGTTAATGTGCAACTACAGGTTAATCACTTTCATTCACTGACATAATACCAAACCTGGGAAATCAGTTATATTATTTTAAAAAGTAATTGTAAACGTCAACTCTCATTCACCTCTCCTCTCTCCTAAAAGTGCGTTGTGGTGGACTAATTTCCTTGAAATTAAATTAAATGATCACACATTTGACGGAGACATAAATTCTAAAACTTCGTGCCTGATTGTACACTAGGGACTCGCGGAGAGAGTGCGGGCAGCGCGAGCTAGCGTTGCCGCGTTGTTATGGTTACGCGCCGCCCCGCACGCCGCATATCATACCGCACTTCAATTGAGACCCAAAAATGTGTTACGGCGTATTCAAGGTCATAGTCCAACTTACGTGTCCCGTACTATACTGATTTGTGGAGGTCAGAAAGGCAGTTGCTCTATGTAAAACACTAGAACAGAGCTGTTTTTGATTAGACTGGAAGCCAATCTTAGCATAGTTGGGAAAAGTTAAACAGATGGGAGAGCTTAATCTAAAATTCAATCTCGTATTATGTGAACCAGATTTTGTAGCACTAAATAAAGTTCTACCAACCTTGTAGCACGTAGCTCGTTGCGTTGTAGTATACTGTTTATTTTCAATCTCAAAAACACTTTTACTGCTTGATCTACTTAATCAATTGTATTTTATTCTTGAATATAATCATAGAGTTACTTTTGAAACGACTTACAATAAAAGAGATAATTGCAGTTGTAGCCTTTTTTTCTGGGTGGGAAAATCGTCAAATGTTTTCTTCCGCTGTGGGTGGAGCGAGAGTGTGGGACTTCTGACTAAAAACCCACCCTGCTCGCCCAGTTGCCTTTGCGTTCCGGGCCTACGGTATCTCGTTAGATATCTCCGCAACTCTGGTAAGCAATTGCCCTATCAGGATCCGACAATGCGGCTGACTGCTCTTTGAGGCGCGCGCAGAATACGGCCCGCAGCCTGATCCTTACCGAACGGTGAGCTAACCCTGCTCGCCGCCCGCAAGCCCACGTCTACGATGGCCGGATATCAGCTCGGGATCGTCCACTACCGGGGCGTCTCTCATGTATTTAATAGGTGACGTAAATCTGGTCTCACGATACGCACAAAACGTTTTGGGAATACTTTCATTGTACGTACGGCTAAGAAGTGGAATTCCCTGCTGGAGTCTGTGTTTCCTGATAGCTACAATCTGGTTGTCTTTCAAGAGTGAATAGGTTACTTCTAGGTAAGCGTGCTCCATCTTCGACCACATCATCACTTACCATCAGGTTAGATGGTGGTAAAACACGAGCCTATTATCAATAAAAAAAAAAAACACTTGCTGCAGAATGCGGCACTGACTTCAACCAGATAAGTAAGTACCTAGCCCATATTATTATTTTAAACGAAATTAAACATCTAATGAAACAGTTCTATGTTCATTTTTGTTCTTTAAAATTAAATAAATGTAAAGTTAGTTTATTTTTTGGCGTTAAGTGCAGAAATTTATTCGATCTTGGAGGTTAAGCAATGCCTGCCGAGGTCGGTCTGTGGATGGGTGACCTCCGAGATTCCTCCTCGAAAGCACGTCAACCTGTTTTCCCGAGCTTTTAATTTGTACATATTTACTTAACATTTTTTTTTTATGTCATTTAAAATATGACACTAGTCATGCCAAGGGGTCTTCTTCTTCTTCTTATTCTTAGATCTGGTTTCCACACTTACTCAGAGACACGAGACCATTGTGCGTGAACCGTGTCGGCCGTCACTCCATCCAGCCAACCTCCCTCCAGAAGCAGATCACGTCTCTCGGTCTATTCAGGATGTCTGTAAGAGAATTCAATGACCCGAGGGTTTGTTTCCGTATGTCAGTGATTTCCGTGCACTCTAGGAGCACGTGTGCCACCGTTTCCTTCATCTCAATGCATGCCCTGCACAGGGGACTGTCCGTTATACCTATTGTGTGGTAGTGTTTGTTGAGTGAGCAGTGCCCGGTGATGGTCCCCGCCACCATTCGCAGGCCTCTTCTGTCCATGCCAAAGGGTAACATGTTTCTCAATTACTGGGTGGAGTAGTACTCAGCTGTATATAGTTTGACTAGAAGCTGATCGTAACATACCTAATGGGAAAAAGGTAAGCAGATTATGGTGATGGGTGCAGTAATTTTGTTGCTAATTCTGAAGTTGATTAAATTTTTTAATGTTTTTCAATTTCAGTTCTTGCAGCAAATTTTAACCAAAAATTGTGTTTTGGTGTGTTTAGATAAGCGTCACCTCATGTTCCTTTTTCTCGTATTTATACGACGTGTAATTTAAAGGGTATATACATACCGAGTGCACGGCTTCTTTGGATGAAAAAAAACGATATGGCAAGGGTTTTCTAATCCTATGTCTACATATTGTGTGAAGCATATTAGAAATTTCAATACATTGATACCAGACCCGAATTTTTCAAATTAAGAAGAACGAAGAGAATTATCGTTTTATTGGCAAGTGACGTGGAAAGTGATGACCCTCATAGTGCTGTGACACGTTTGTTATTATTGGTATTCAAGAAACATACGAAACCAACAATTTGGGTTCAATTCTGTGAGTCACTTATTTTGAGCTGAAACTTTGCATAGAGACTCCATACCAGATGTTGGTCCTTTTGGATAGATATGGGGTTTCCGTTACACGTTGTATAGTAATTCAGCTTTGGAAATTAACATACAGGTTTCGTAGTTGCTAGTGTATGACAGAAAAACGGTTTTTCACTACACATATTTTATTTTTCTTAATTAGTGTGCTTTTTAAAGCAGAAATAACAGTGATGGCCCAGTAGTTACAGGTACGACTTACGAGTTGTAGGTCGTAGATTCGAATCCAGGCAGATACATTACTTCGTGTAATTTTAATTATTACCTCTGCTCTCAAAACCCAGAAACTGTGTGGTAGTAATTACCACCATTAGAATCTTAGACATGTGACTACCACCACCCAACACTGGGCTCGCGTTAAAGTGAAATGCGTTTGCGACCCATCCCATCCCATAAAGAGGGCTTGCGTCCCAGAATTGAGAACGTTACAGGCTGGCTATTTAATATTATTAGTTTTACAATGATTTTAGACTAACTAGAAATTATATCTAGTAAGATTTGTACACACAATCTATTTACTGAGCTTTCCTTTCTGTATTTTGTGAACACTGCAAGAGAACTAGCAATGTGGGTAGAATTAACATTGCTAGCAATCTTGTTAACCCCTCCAACTAAGCTAGATATGCATGTGTCTGGAGTGGGTTCACGGCAATATTGTAACGGGTGGGATTTGAACCTCTCGATCACGAAGCTGACACTTTAGACATTAGGCTATTGACGCTTAGATATTAATATCTTCCTGTATTTTTTATTGTATACACTTTCTTTTGTACCTACATTGTAATTTATTGACTGTTCAACAATGTCCTATTTAACCAATTAACACTGTAGGTAACATAGTAAATGATTGATGATGACACGTACACACACACACACACAAACACACTTTGAGTCACTTTAAAGCTGATTTACATCTGTAGCACGTCCTCACTACATAAGGTCCAGTTGAAAACCAGCGTCAGGCAATTTGCATTTGTCTGGCATTTTGCTGAACTGGGCCTATTTGGCACAGCCGTGAGGCACACGAAACGCTGTTTTATTTAATTAAGTTGTTGTTTTAGTTTTATTGAATTACTTTTTTAGTTTTAGTTTTTTTTTTGTATTTATTGCGTGCCTTTACATCTGGGTCAAAAAAAATTATTTTCTTTTTTTTCTTTCTTTCTTTCTTTTGATTAATATATAATAAATTGAATGAGAAGCTATAATATTTTTTATTTATTGCTATAGTGTTATGTATACTAATTGATTTTTATTTGAATTATTTTTAGGATATCTACATCCACACTATTCAATATAGGTAATCACGGAATAGATGAATAAGGTTGGAATAGTAATGTGAGCGTGGCGAGCGCGCCACATTTATGATACGAAAATCATAGCTCGACCGATTAATTCATTCACCGCGTTTAGTGCGCTTCGGATTACTTCGGAACACAGAGCTCTGCTTTAAAATGCCGTGTTGTGCAATTATAATCTCTAAAACAAAAAGTCAAACCGCAAGTATAGAGCGAGGAGGTATATCTTTCCATCGGTAAATCGAAAATAACATTTAATTATAATTATATTTGTAAAAAGCATAAAAATATTCTGTTCACTATGAAATTTCGAACATTAACAACGTTATTGCAACAAGTTACAAAAAATATACATTGCCCGATGTGTACTCGCTTAATCAACGCAATGACCAAGTCCGCTTACAATGTACTGTATGCGTTGTATCCTCCACACTTCAACCATTGACGTTTCGTACTTCGCCCTGATTGGCCGTGATGCACATATTTATCGACAGTGAGTTACAATCAGTAGCAAGCTCTCGATTTAAGTGTGTGTAATTAATTTGTGTGCGTAATTCGCATACGTAACGGGCCTCTTGCTTGTAGTGGAGCTAAATAGTGGGAGACAAGCGGCGACACGCGTTCTCATACAAATCTGGAACTATTTCCTTTCTAATCTCTTTTAGCTGTTTTGTGTAGGAAATATATGCAACTTAAAACATTTTGGCCAACAATTCTGTATCCTAGTGAAAAAAAAATCCACGCAAAGGGAGTCACTGGCACAGCTAGTAGTAAATATATTTTACTAACTGAACTCGCGAACGTTGTTTTGTTACATAATATAAATGATATACGAAACAATCAGTCAAACCGTTTCGGCGAGTTCGATAACAAAGACTGTGACACGAGATTTTTATATATAATTAACTATCTACTTACCAAATTTCATTCAGATCTATTCAGTATTTTTAGGGTTCCGTAGTCAACAAGGAACCCTTATAGTTTCGCCATGTCCGTCTGTCTGTCCGTCTGTCCGCAGTTTAGCTCAAAAACTATTAGTACTAGAAAGTTGTACTTTGGCGTGAGTATACACGTTAATAACGCCGAAAAAGTGGTAAAATAAAATTAAAAAAAAAAACAATTATTTAGGGTACCTCCCATACATGTAAAGTGGGATGATATTTTTTTTTCGTTCTTCCCATAGTGTGGGATATCGTTGGATAGGTCTTTCAAAAATATTAGGGGTTTGATAAGACTGTTTTTTGATTAAGTAAACCGTTCGTGACTTATCAAGCTTTAAAGTACCATTTTTCGTTAGATTCAAGTGTCCGCCCCCTCTATCAACTAAACGGTTGTAGTTAGAAATTCAGATGTCACGGCAGTAATACCTATATATAACGAAATTTAAAGGAAAACTATCACACATAAGTGGGCTTTACAAGTTTACGAGTAATAGTTGACCAATTAACAGATTATTTAAAAGGCTTTTTGAAATAATGAAAACGGTACGAAATGTTCCAATTCGTAATCAATACAAAAATTCTTTAAATAATTTTAAATACAAAACTGCATTAGTAAGGAAAAGTGTCCTGGGTATGGCACCACGCATTTATAATAAAATACCAGATTCTATAAAAGAATTAAATTTGAAACAATTTAAGAAAAAAATGCAATTATTATTAACCAATAAATGCTATACCATTGACGAATACTTAAATGACGAATTAATTTAATACCACAATTATTAGTTTTGGCATTTGAATTATTTGACATGTTAATTTGATTGACTTTTAATTATTTTACGTTTTAATTATTTGACATTTTAATTATTTGACATTCTAATTATTGGCACTTTAATTATTTTGACATATATATTTTTTCTGAGACATAAATAATTCCTTATTTAGGTGTGACAGAATTATTACTTAGTGATTGTTTAATTTATTTTAATGTAATACTATAATAATGCATGATTTTGTACAATGTTTTCTTTCATTTATAATACTCGCAAGGATATGCACACCACATTTGTACGCCTCCTGGCATAACATAGCGCTCTGTTTATTAAAATAAGATCTGGATTGTTTACCTATGTTAACAAATGAATAAATAATTTCTAATTTCTAATTGTATTTGACTCGAAAATTTCGAACAACTCCATAGAAATGTCGATAGATGGCGCTAAGCGCCAGTTGTATCGGGCTAGTTTCTTGTGACGATTGAGTAGTGTAGCTCTGTGTCCGTATTTAAATTCAAAACACCGGCTATGACAAGTTTTATACAAATCTCTAAAAAAAATAAAACTATCCATGCAAAATTGTCGGATCAGGTGAGGATTTGTATAGGAAATCAAATTAGTTAGGTAGTCATGTTTGGCTTTTAGTTAGAGCATGGTACAAAACGATCAGTCAGCGAATACGACACGCACTTGGCTGTTATAAAAACTACGGAACCCTACACTGCGCGTGGCCCGACACGCACTTGACCGGTTTTTTTTTTGTTTTGTTTTGTTTTGTTTCGTGAAAGAGCAACAAACTTACATACATCCTTTGATCGTGTTATTTTAAGTAAATAAACAAAAATACAAACTTTCGCATTTGTAATATTAGTAGGGTTATTATTTTTGTAAAAGTAGAAACTCACTCATTCGAGTCATTCATTAACTTCTAACGTTTACCTACGTAAGCCTACATGAGTTAAAATATTTTGAATTTGGTAACTTTATTTAGTTACAAAACTAATCGTTTTCACTAGAACAATTACGTTGAAACAAATTTCGAAAATTCGAAACACTTTCGTCAAAAGCGAGAATAGCTCGAAGTACTCGTATAATCCTGAAATAAAGTATTTCAATTAGATTTAAAGTTTCACTTCTAAAACTAACGCCGTGACTTGCTAAAGTTTTTCCTTCGGATTAGAGGGTTCAATAATAACAAGATCTTAATTTAAGTAGGCTAAAATTTGGTAAGATTTATTATCTATTATAATTGAAAATTTAAGCTTGTTGCGTTTCGTTTTCTTTTTGTTTAAATAATAATATCACTAGTTGTGCCCGCGAATTCATTCATGAGGAATGTTTTCATTAATTCCGCACGAATTCTGGTATAAAAGTAGCCTTTATATTTCCTTATAATTACGTTGTGACGTTTTTAATCCAAAGGTTGACTGGTAGAGAATGCCTAGTTGCATTAAGTCCGCCCATGTACCACTATCCACTATTTATTTATTTATTAAAAGTTTGTGCAACACAAAAGGTACAATGTATTGTACATGAAGTTTAAATAAATAAATGATCTCTTATATCTTCCGGTAAAAATCGCTCTGAAATATTTTTTTATTAACCTGGGCCAACAGGACAGATACAACACAATTATTTTGAAAACACAGACAGACACGTTTATGTCTAACAAATATTATAAAATTGGCCAATTGCGAGTGAGACTCGCCCATGAAGGGTTCCGCAGTAACTATATAATATAGATATATTTATTAGAAAAAAAAAACCTTACAAATTTCTTAAGACTATCTTATGTACATTTTTTACGACTACGCCAGATAAATTGGTTTTTCATAGTGTTTGTATGAATTACAAAGTTATATTTGTGGTTTTAGAAAATATACTATATCTCAAAAACTACTGACCCGATTTCGTTCAAACCAATTTCGGTTGAAAGTTTACATTAAGATCTTCATATATTTTTTTTAGATTTTTCACTCCATTATTATAGAAGTTAGAGAGGGGGATCTTTAAACGATTAACTTTATGAAAAAGTGGTTTTAGAAACCTCAATGTCATTTTTAAAGACTTGTCTATAAATACCACAACCGCATAGGTTTCATGAAAAAATGTACTTTCAGTTTTAGTTTCATGTATAGGGAGCCACCCTTTATTTTAAATATTTTTTAATTTTTTTCTTAAAATCGCAAAGCGGTTCACACCTGCCAAGTTTCACATGTATAGTCTTAACAGTTTCGGAATAAAACAGCTGTGACATACCAACAGATAGACGGACAGACATGACGAAACTATAAGGGTTTCGTCTTTTGCCATTCGGCTACGGAACCCGAAAAAGGGAAAGTTCGTGAAGATGGATGTATAGATCTTATTTTCATGAAAGACTACTGAACGGATGTGAATAAAATTTAGTAGGTAGATAGTTGACATCCTGGAATAACACATAAGCTACTTTTTATCCCGGAATTCCCACGGGATCGGGATTTACGCGGGAAAGCCCTCCCACGCGAATGAAGTCGCAGGCAGAAGCCAGTTATTTATGTGTGTATAGGTGTACAGACATGAAACACGATATCTAACGGCCTCCCGCAACCTTCGTCAGGTGTTCGACCCAACTCCCACACAAAAGAACAAACAATGAAAATTAAACATGTAATAAAATCTAAACGGGTTGAAAGCTTTAGGTTAGTACCTACTCGTATTACAGAAACCTATTCAAAACACAAATATTCCTTTATAAATAGTAATTTAAATTGTCTTTGTTTAATATGTGTGTTATCAGTTCATCATTAATTTTAAAACGCTTACAACTTCGTCGTTTTTGCAAAATGGTATATGTTCCCTTCGCCTTTAGGTCAAAGCTAGACCCACACTTGTACTACTTTCTCCCCACATTTCTGATGAGCACTGTCGGTGAAGTGTCCTGTCGGCGAAGTATCCTGTCGGCGAAGTGTCCTGTCGGCGAATAGTCCTGTCGGCGAAGAGTCCCGTCGAAGTAAAGTATTGTCGGTGTTCAGTCTATCGACGTAGTGTGACTGCGGCACCTTATCTAGGACTACTGGCGTGAAATATCTGGGCACTAATATTGATCAACAACTTAACATAAGGCATAAGCATATAGATGTTTTCACGGGCAGAATCCGTAAATTTATTTTTATTAAAAAAAAACTACGCAAGTCTGCGAATAGTAATACCCTGCACTATGTCAGTCAGTTCTTTCATACTGTATTCCAGTTTGAGGGGGTGCAACGTTAAATGAATTCATTAAGCTTGAGCGTGCAAAACGGGTGGTCTTAAAAGTTATGCAGTCTCGGCCTCGAAGATATTCCACAATACATGAAGTTTAACCGTCAGGCAGCTCTATGTTCTCCCTACGGTAACCCGTAAATACTCTTCCCATCCCCACAAAAAACCAACTGGCAGAATTAAACACAAAGTTTTCCCACAATAATATCACAGAACAACGTTTGCCAGGCGCCTGTATTACATCACCAGCACAAAATTTTATAACACTCTAAACAAAATATTAAAATGATCCACAAAATCAAAATATGAATGCAAACACACATTATCATAATTGCCTATTAATATTAACTTATCAACACACAGAGGATCTTCTTTTAGGCAATATTCCAATTTAAATGTAAAACTAATTTAAATTTTCCATACACGACACACACATTCATTCTCACACAGTTACATACAATACACACATACTCAACCCAATCACACATTAACGGCATACCTTCACTTCTTTTGATTTGTAAGAGTATTCTAGTACCTTAATTTTTATTTATTATTATTTTTATGCGATTTTTAGTAATTGTTCTAGAGCTGTAAACATTTCTGGCAGGGACACTGATCTTCTAAGATACAGGTTCTAACCTAGTTTAGAAGTCAGGGTTTCAATGCATTACTACCTAGCATAAGCCTCTCAATGGATGTACTTCTACTATACCATTGTAATAGTTTTTAAGGCTTTGGTTCCATAAAGATTTATTATTATTTTTATATTAAAAAAAATCCATCTTCTTAGCTCGTCTTACTGTGTTGGCGTTGCCGCTGCAGCTGCAGAGAACCTCAAGCGACGGAAATATAATAATCTTGTTGGTAGTTATATTTTCAAACCATTTGGGGTTGAGTCCGAGTGCTCAAAAATTATTTAAAGATCTTTCTAGACGCCTAGTTGACACTTCGCGTGACTCAAGGGCTGGCTTTTACCTTGGACAGAGGTTAAGCATTGCCATACAACGTGGCAACGCCGCCAGTCTTGTGGGCACACTACTAGTGGACAGCGATATGCACGAATTTCTGAACACCATGTCTTAATTTATTTTTAGATGTATGTATGTAGTTTAGGGTTTTTATTTAAGTGTATATATTCAGTATATAAAAATTGTTTGATAATATATGTGGTTGAATAGAATGCATCTTTTTAAATTATTATTTATTTAACTCAAATTATTCAATAAAACTTGTCGGCAGCTCATCTTGTATCATCGTACATAACCCATGTTCATAAAACTTATTATATTTAACTAATACTACACTGATAGTCTATTAATTATATATAAAAAACAAAAGCGAAGCTATAACATTTATACGTACATTTAATCTCTAAACTGCTGTTTAGTAATGTGTCCATAGGAATACTATGGACATATTGATAAATAGTGCTTTATTAAAATCTTCTTATGACATTTTTTGACTGTAGCACACGATACCAACTTCGGTGGCAGCCTGCTCATTGATTAACTTCAGCGTCATATATTTACGTGTGCGTTTACCAAAGTAATTAGTCACTTTGGGTACAGCAAGTGACTTTTGTTTTGCTATACATGTTGGGTAGATACGCTTACGTTCCACTTTGCTACGTTCATTATTAAACTGTTCCGACAAGATAACGACTTTGATTTTTAAATGAACTGGGAGCGTTTTACAAATTTTAAACAACTCACCATAATTTTTATTTAAGCTATCTTTAGTTTTCTTGTCGACAAGTAATTGGATCCTAATCTGCAAGTTATTGATTTTATTTAAGTGTGTAGGGAACGCAAGACCGTATGCTCCCAGACCATAATCAACAATTGAGTCTGCCAGAGCATATAATATAGGGCATACATAACCTTTCTGTTGACAATATATTTCAAACGTCTTAATTTACTTAAAATGGCTCGTTACTTATTACAAATATTATTTACTTGTAAGTTCCATGTGAATGTGTCATCTATAACTAAACCCAAGTAAGAGAGAGAGAGATCTTTATTTGTTTAAACATGGCTTACATACAAGAGTAATCAAGATTGTTTGAGTCCAATCATGTTTAGCCGTCAGTATCAGCATACAAATATTTCACATAGATGATTAGAGTAATCATAAATAATGAAAAGATTTTTTTTATATTATTTTGTATTTAATAAAAATATATACAGGCGAAAATAAAAATAAATTATAGGGCGTCGAAAAATTTGTCAACATCGCTATCAACGGGAAAAGTGCCCAGAACACAGGCCGCATTGCCACGTTGAATGGCAATGCTGATTCTCTGTCCAAAGAAAAGGCCAGCCCTCTGGTCACCTGTAGAGTCGACTAATCGTTTGCCGATGTCAAGAAAGAAAGATTAACTTAGATAGGCATTTAAAAGTTGTAAAATTTAGAAATTATATAAATTTAAATAATTCTTAGTCAAAATTCCTTCTTCTTGTCAATTTAGTATTACAGTCAAATATAGTTTATTATTTATGTCCAGATTCCATATTAAAAAGTTATAATATTTATTCATATTCAATAGTATTTATGTTAACAGAAAAAAATATATAATATTAATGTCAGGAAAAGCTCTTAGTAATTAAGTCGATCAGTCAAAAGAAAACACTTTATCGTTTACAAATTCAGAGACACAATAATATGTCTTTTGCGAAAGAGAAATTAGTTGATGCTTGAATGCCTTACTATTTAGCTCCTTCTAACTCTTAGACAAAATGTTAAATATAGTGGGCGCCATGCAGGCGATACTTTTACGCAAGAGTTTGTTTTAGCTGGATAGACTCGAAGAACAGTCATATCCCGTCTATTACAAGGTAACCAGTCCTGGAGACGTGGAAACAAATTGGGGTTTATTTAACAAAAATTGCGGTTTCGAGAATGTACAGACAAGGAAGAGCGTGTACTTTTTAAAATATGGTTTACATGAATCGCCCGATTTTAGCCCAAACATGGATCTATTGCATCTTTTTTGGGCCTTAAATGCATCGGTAGAACTTCTCCAAAATATGATACCGTATCTTAGGTGAGACGCAACTAAGCCATGGTAGGCCATAATCAAGGTATCCATATTCACAACTGCAGCTAGAGAGTAATGCAAATGCAGAACAACATATTTTTTTATAAAGATTCTCGATTTGTGTCTTCCAGTCAAGCCTCTTATCAATTGTTAGCCCAAGGAATTTAGTATTATTTACAGTTTCAATAGTTTTATTATCAGTATTTATGTCTTTATTTTCTATTGTCAATCATTGGCTAAAGAGTATAATTTTAGTTTTATCTAAGTTAATCTTTAAATAATTATAGTTTAGCCATTTTTTTATAGATTTAAATTATTGTGTATGTATAGATATAAGAAGATGCTGTTTCTAATCATACACATGTCCAGTTTCGCTTATTGTTATGAAGACATGTCTGATTTGTGTTGGTATTTTGCTTGACTTGGCTCATAGGCGACGAGGTTCTGGCAGGCAAGCTTCACAGCCTGGCTCATCGGCGAAACGTTACTTGCCTGTCTATCTTCTACAGATTATACTTCGGAGAGCGTGCGCAGGAGCTCCGAAACCTAATCCCTTTATTCCCCTTTTACTACCGGTCCAGCAGACGTACTGCAGGGTACCATCCACACTTGGTCGATATACCGTCTTATCGTACTAAGCGCTTCTCCTCTACATTTATTGTGCGCACAGCCAAGGTGTGGAACTCTGCCGGCTTCTGTGTTCCCTGCCACATATGAGCCGTCAGCCTTTAAAGCAAGAGTGAATAGGCATCTTCTGAGCTCGCTTGTTTCATTATAGATCTCATTTAACACGGTAAGTGTTCAGGTTCATTTGGTCAGGTGTGATCGCAGTCAAGATCGGACTCATTCGTAATTAACTTAAAAAAAGCAGTCTTTGAGGAAATTTTGCATTAATCTGTGAGGTAATTAGCAATTTAGTTATACTAGCTTCTGCGCGCGACTTCGTTCACGTGGAAGGATTTTCCCGCGTAAATAAAAAGTACAAACATCCATTCATCCATACATTTTTACATCCATCCTCACAAACTTTCGCATTTATAATATTAGTAAATAGTAAGACTAATGCTATTAGTATGCAAGCCTTCCTAAACTAAATATAATAAAAACGAGATTTGCTTCATTCAATGGTTTTCAGTACCTACGTCACGTAGCTGTCGTTATCTGATGAATATCTGTAATCAAAACTAGTTTAAATTGATTCAAAGTTTCTAATTTGTTATGATTGGGTTTGATAATATCCGGGTTCTGTCGGTATTGGACTTAATTTAATTTAACTTTAGGCAATTGGGAACGGCTAAATCGAAATGACTAGTGCATTAGAAGTTTGTGAGTAAATAGTAGAAGTGTGTTTTTGTACAATGCGTATGTGCATTAAATAAAAAATAATACACCGGTTATTGTAGTTTTTATTGAATGCACATAATATGTATACAACGTGTAATTTAAAGGGTATATACATACCAAGTGCACGGTTTCTTTGGATGATAACAAACGATATGGCCACGGTTTTCTAATCCTATGTCTACATGTGTGGAACTTATTAGAAATTTCAATACATTGATACCAGAGACCAAATTTTTCAAACTAAAAAGAAGAACGAAGAGAATTATCGTTTTATTGGCAAGTGACGTGGAAAGTGATGACCCTCATAGTGATGTGACACGTTTGTTATTATTGGTTTTCAAGAAACATACGAAATCAACAATTTGGGGTCAATTCTGTGAGTCACTTATTTTGAGCTGAAACTTTGCATAGAGACTCCATACTAGATGTTGTCTTCAGTCCTTTTGGATAGATATGGGGTTTCCGTTACACGTTGTATATAAATGTATGTAACTTTACTCCAAAAAAAATTGTGAAAGGTTGTCTTGAAATCAATGTCATTAGCATTACGATGGATTCACAGGACGAGTAACATTATACAGGAGTAGGTATGGAAAAGATCTTTTTTAATCTGTTTCTCTTTAGCGTGTCTTTATGTCAAGAGTAGATTTTAGGAAAGCGTGCTAGTTAAACTTAAACTAGGGTGTTTATTAAACTAAAAAACGTTTTATTAAACTATTTTTTTTTCAACAAAATATTAAATCAACTTCCAAAACACAAACAATGCAAAGTGCAAAAGCTTTAATTTCGGTAGTCGGCTTTTTTTTAATTTTGTATTTTCCGGAATTTGTATAACTTCACACGAGAGGCAGTATAAAATGCCTTTGAAGTATTTGTTGCCTCTCGTCGAGCAGATTTCTTCAAGAAGGGCATCAATAAGCTACCACTGCGTTGGCAAAGATGTATTGATTACGTAGGTAAATACTTTGATTTATAAAAAAAAATACGTTAACCTATTTTATGAAAAACGGCAATTTCATAGGTCCTATAAAATTCCTATCTGACCTCCACAACAAAGTAGCTGGCTTATGTCTACCTGTGACTTCTGTCAAAGTTGTATAAATGATAGCAGGGACAAACTTTTTTCGGTATTTCGGTGAGTTTGTTTCGGTGTTTCTTCTCAGAGTAGTCAGTTAGGAAATACCGGCCTTATCTAGCTAAACTAAACACGCAAGAAAACATGACGTGTAAAAGTGTAATTTATAACCAATTTACAAAATAAACATTTTATTTCATTTCAACGGCTTAACGTGCTTAACCCTTGCTTCGCATGCGGTACTGCGGATTCTCAATAATTATGTTGAGATGATCACCCTTCTACAGACCTTAGCAAACGTTGCTTAACATTTAAGATGACTCATGCGGCTGTTACTATTTAGCCACTAGCTTCTCATGGTAAAACAAATTACAACATTTAATTAAAGTACCTTATATACCATCTTCTCAGACGCGGTGGGACGAGCCGCTCTGCAGAGTAGTTCTGAACAATTTACTAACCACGTCTGCTACTTCTGCTGAGTGTGCACGTCTGCTGGCTGTGGGAAAGTGGGAGTCAGGTCTTTGGTTACATGCTCTACCGTCCTCAAATCTAGGCACTTTGTTCGACGACACCACTTTCCGCCTCACTGCTTCACTACGCCTAGGAGCCCCTTGTTCCCCTCATTGCTGTAATTGTAGGGAAGTGGTCAACAGCCTCGGACACCATGGCCTCTCTGCAACCGTAGTGCGGGTTGTTTTGTACGATATTATTCGACGAGCCCTTGTACCCGTCGGCGTTCTAGCCGTATTGGGACCCAATGGCCTAATGCGTGACGATGGCAAAAGACCGGACGGCATGTCATTGTTTCCTTGGAAGATGGTTACGTCTTTAGTGTGGGACGCAACTTGTGTCGATATTCCTGCGCCATCCCATCTTCCCAGTTCATTATGTTGTGTTGACGCTGCCGCGACTGCGGAAAACCTGAAGCGGCGTAAATATAGTCATCTCGGTGATAACTATATTTTCGAGCCTTTTGGGATTGACTCTTAGACCATGAGGCCCGTGTGCTCACAGCATTTTTAGAGACATATCGAAAAGGCTCGTTGACGCTTCCCGTGACTCAAGGGCTGGCTATTTCATTGGCCAAAGGCTTAGCATTGCCATACAACGAGGCAATGCCGCCAGTATCTTGGGTACGTTGCTAGCCGACAGCGTTAAGGATACATTTTTTGATGCTTTATTCTCGTTTGTATTTTAAGTATTTATAAACAAGACAAAGTGAAACTAGACTAGATCTTTCTGTTATTAAAGAAGATGGCCAGGATGATACAGTTTGCTTTTGCTTTTGGAATGATAGTTTCTAATTCCTTCAAATCTCAGTCACTATGACAATGACAAGGAAGTATGCTCCGTAAATAGTAAGGTAAAGTGGTTTTGACAGGCGAATGACGTAGTAAGCTCCCAGCAAAATGTCAGTAGAACTGTGACAGAGCAGAAATATTTTTTAAGTACCTACATTTATGTTGTAATAAATAATTTAAACAGTTTATGTATCTGTTAGTATTAGGTACACACACACAAACCCGAGAGGTTTAAATAGTACTAAATCAAAATAACCCTGTAAACATTCTTTTGATATTTAAATAAGTAAATAATTGAAATTACTCATTATTGTCCCTTCAAATATTACATCAGTCTTCAACTGATATGGTATCTATGTTTTTTTTTTTTATCTTCCAATATTTTGGCATTCTTGCAAGCGCAATGATCACGATTTAACTAAACAATTCAGAATCATGGTGAATGTCCCATTTTAAGTTTTAATGATACTGCCATTTCATATTAAGAACTATATTAGTTTTTATATTTATTTTATTTTACAGAAAGCTTACAGACTAATAACAAAGATAAAATAACATTCGTTGATAGGGAAATTTGCTAATTACAAGCTTCCACATACATGATATCAAGTTACCTACATCTAATTTTTGTTGACATTTAACCAAAAATAATATACTTATCACTAAGGTTACAAACTAAGACTTAAAGCTAAAAATGTAACTACTAAGAAGATGATAAAATCATGCAACATAAAAATAATAAATTATAAACAAATTACGTCTAATCACGAGTGTCACCAAAATATTCATTGTTTAGAATTTTTCTAATTTTCTGTGCACTTGTGCAAAATAAGTCGATTTCCAGGTGCGAGGGTAAATTATTAAATGCAACAACACTGCGTATGGAGAAGGCGTTGCGCCTGTACTTAGTAGATGCATAAGGTGCCTGAAGCAAGGGTCGTCTGCGTAGGTTATTAATATTGGTGCGGAGGTTTATTTTATTAAGGAGTTCTGGACAAACCATCGAACCGTTTGCAATGTTTGCCAAAAAACATATGTCACCAATATTACGTCTTACGTCCAAGGGTAAAAAGTGGTATCGCTTACAACGTTGTTCGTAGTTATCTGAGAACTGCTTTGCCTTAAAGTCTAAGTACCTCAAAAACCTCCTCTGAACGGATTCAATACGAGATTTGTAAATCTCGTATTGAGGGTTCCAGACTTGGGAAGCGTACTCAAGGTGGCTGCGCACAAGAGAACAGTACAAGACTTTTACTGGTTTTAAAGATCGAAAGCTAGCACAAGCTCTAATAATAAAACCAAGAGCTCTGAAAGCTTTCTTGACTATTGCTTCTATGTGGTCATCGAAAAGTAACTTACTGTCATGTACTACACCAAGATCTCGAATAGTGCTTGTGTTCAGTCCCAAGCCAGCCAACGGTAACTGGTATGCTGAACTGTCCACGGTACGTGGAGCTTTGCCGTTGCTTGCAAACAAACTATAGGCTCTCAGGCCTCAGTTCAACTAGAGATTACAATACTTATAACCTAGACTTACCCTCTGAGCTGGGACGACAGCTTCGACCTTCCCTGAGGCCACGTCCGTGTGTGTGTGTGTATGTAATGAGTAATTGAAACGTATAGTGAGGTCGAGTGTTGATGGACGAAGGTTCTCAAAGATGCAGGTCCTCACAACGCGGTCCGGCAGCAATCACAGCACAACTTCGCACCAGGTTGGAGCAGCTATTTATCACCTATTCACTATCACTTTCAACAAATTTCGCGTGTCAGACCGGCTGACGACATTCGGCGTTATTGTTCCAAAATATCCCAGGTTTCCACTCAATTCGGGATTCTAGAGTTCAACTAATCACTAATTACAATTAATTTATCCTTAACTGCGCAGATTCAACTCGATTTTCCATTACAATCAATAAAATCAATTCTCAACAAGCAAGGCAGTTAGTTTTTACAAAGAACGGATATGTCAAAATGAAAATCAAAGACAATAGAATATTGCCATACCAAAAATATGCATGCAGATATTCTCTTCGGACGGAACAGCTTGTCTTCCTAATATACGTACCATCTAGTGTATACCCTGAACCGATAGTAGTTTTCTGGCGAGTGAATACCACGTGAAAACATTTGCATACGTTAAGTTGTAACTTGTTAGTTTTACAGTACGCTACAAATCTGTCAAGGTCTGACTGCAGCAGTTCAGTATCAGACGCCGTACGTACAGTCTTGAGGACCTTCATATCATCCGCGTAAAGTAAAATATCCAAATTCAAGAAGCAGTTTTTTATGTCCGAGATAAAAATTGTGAAATATAAAGGTCCCAAGATTGATCCTTGGGGCACACCTGATGGGATAGTTTTCCATCCAGACGATTCCGGCCTGTGTTCGGTTATCTATGTATGACGAAAACCAACGGAACAGGTCACCGTGTATTCCTGCAGATAATAGCTTCTGAAGAAGCACACGGTGATCAATACGGTCAAAACACTTGCTGTAGTGCGTGTAGATAACATCGACCTGACAACGCGTATCCATCCCCGTGGTTAATAATTCATTGGACAATCTCAGGTTGGAGGCAGTCGACCGGTTTCTGAGGAAGCCATGCTGTTCGTTGCCAAGGTGACGTTGCAATGCCGAGTAAACTGCCGTATGCACCACTCGTTCCAGAACTTTAGAGAAGAGACATAGTTTAGAAATTATATATATAAATTATGGCATTTCATTATTGAGAACCTAAAGTTTCTTTGTTGAATGTGTTAATGGTTAGTAAAGATCTCGCTTCGCTTAGAGCGGAAAGAAGTGTCAGACTTCAACTAACTAAAAACCCAGTATGATCCTTCAGCTCACCATGTTCTTTGCAGAGTTCACTAAACTTGGATCTGGGACTATTTTCGTTTTTTCTTTCGTAACAAAATTCGATCAATATACAAAATATTATTTCTACATTTTAATCTTCTCAAAAGCCAGTTCATGAAATTATGATTCCCCACAGTTTCCGATAATTTCGACGGATTTGCTTTTTTAACATGTTTTCCTTTAACGAGCTATCGATACTGTTGGTACGAATATATTGGAGTGGATCTATATTTAGAAGACTTTGGATCTGTTCACGAGCTTTTGTTTAGATTTAGGGATTATTTTTATTTTTTCAAAACCAATAATAACTCCCGCACGGGTCGATATTCAAGGTTAAGCAACGCTTGTTATTATCGTTCCCTGGATGGGTAACCATGTAAACATATCGAGGTTCCACCGTGCCTCGCAAAGCACGTTAACGCGTTGATCTTGGCTGTTATTTGTACATCTTTATCAGGCGTTACGTGCCAGTAAATGTGCCACGGGTTTTGCCAAGGGGTATCATGTTTGGATCGCGAACCGGTCTCTGGCTACCGAAGAGTGGCATGGGCTTGCGGGCGTCGAGCAGGGGTAGCTCACCGTCCTGTTAGGACCAGGCCCGGGTCGACAGCGCATCGTGTTTTACGAACGCCTCACAGAGCAGCATCGAGAGCGCGAAGCGAAGCGGAAGGGAGTGTCTCACTTGTACTGGCTAGAAACCCATCCTGATCCGTCACTGCCTTTACGTTTGTTACGGGCCGTGGTATCTTAGATTATGGTTAGAACATGCCTGAAACCCTTCTTTCTTCTTTTTTGATGACTTCTCCCGCCTTAGGTTAAGTGGAAGTGAGTGTCAGACTTCTACTGACTAAAAACCCACCCTGTTCCTTCAGCTGCCCTTAAGTTCCGGGCCCGCGGTATCTCGTTATAACATTCCCGCAACCCCGGCAGGCAATGGCCTTATGGGGCCCCTTGTCATTGGTGCTGACAGCTCTTTGAGGCGTGTGATGGATTATTCAAATAATTTCAGTTGGTTTATTACATTAACTCAAGTTTGTTTCTTTAATTGAACACAAATTAAAATATCACTATAATAATTATAACCTTTTTAACATGTGATACACAAAATTTAACTATTTATTATCAAAACATTGTAAACACTATTACGAAACCTATTTATAAGATAAGAGTTTAAACTGTTCATTCATTGTTGTCTTGTATAACAGAATATTTAAACGTTATTTAAAAAATAACGTTGCTTGTTTACTAATTCTGTCACCGTAAAACTAATAAGTAATTGAACTAATTAATTTCAACATATCTACTGTATTTTTATATCATTTAATCATAGCTTAATGTTAAAATACAAAAGTTAACAAATCTGTTTTAAAAATCGTACGATGTGACGTCACTTGTTTACACTGTGTATAAAAGCCGCCGCTCAGTCGTTCTAGACACTTCCGACAAGAGAGCAATAGGGAAACCAGCACTCTTAGAAAACACAAATACAAAACGCGTTCCTTATTCCGGCCTCGCCGACGAGGCCCATCGCGACGTCCGCGTACTTGTAATGAAAATCCTCCCCGACCTTTGCCAAACGAGCCAGCCCGCGATGCTGAGCCAGTAGCAATAAATACTCCCGTAAATAATATGACCCAGCCTGTCCCTTTGCTGCCCTCCCAAAATGACCCCGCTATGCCGAGGCCCGTACTCCACAGGGAGTGCCCTTAGCGTGCGGTCATTAGCTGTAAGTAAACTTTAGTTTGTAAGCCCTGGCTTGGGGCCTTTAATTTATTAGAGGTCACCACAGGACAGACCGGTTAAGTAGTACATTAGCCGTATAGAGCTAAACTACGAGTGGCCCTACCTAAAAAAAAAAAAAAAAAAAAGTTCTAGACACAGTCACTCACAGTCGCTCTGAAGCAGTCACACCGAACGGACCTAAGTGAACTAGTGTTGTTTCTAACTTTTATTAATATTTTTATGTGTAGAATTGGTATAAAATCCTATCGTATTGCTATTGTATTTGAATATAAATTAATTATTTTGTATTTGTTACTTTAATGTGACAGTGTTATTAATTGATAATTGTGTGATAATTTAATGAACATTTGGTATTAATTCTATAAATAACTTTACTTATATAATATGTAATGGAGTAATGAAATAGTAGATACACAAGTAAATAAAGCTATAAGTTATAACGATAGTAATCACATTGTGGTAATATTGTAAAGTACATTTATAGTGAATTGATGTTTATGTGAAAATGAATTATGTTTTGAAAAGAGTAACTGTGGAGTTTCTTGCCGGTTTTTCTCCACAGAAAACAAGCCTTTCCGAACCGTGTGGTAAATGAATAAATTGATATTGCTATACAAATGGCTAAATTATTTCTATAATATACCTACCTGACAATCATGGTAATATCGATTAATTGATAATTAATCGGTAAATACATATAAATTGATATTGATAATTAATTACTTTTAAAAAATAACAACATTCTTTATACATATACTATATATATACATCTATTCTATATAGTTAATCTCACATCAGAAGTGGGATTGTTCACAGCCCACTTATTTTGTTTCGGTTTATTGAGTCTTGGTTCATAGTCCATGTGATTTTATTTTAAGAATAAAATATTCAAGTACCCTCGTACTTGAATATAGATCACGATTGTCCGATTGTTTTCCAGTTACTCTTTTCAGTTCTAGTTTTGGTTAACTGTACATTTGTTTTAGGCCTTGATGTTATTTCAAGTAGAGGGTACATGTATGTCACTATTGCCCTAATTCTAATGCATTGTGTGAAAAGTTTCAGAATGGATCCCGCAATATTGGAAGGCCTCTTCATCCGTGATGCTGTCTCGGGCTATTGCCGCCGTTCAGATGATGATGTGGTGCTTCCGGACCTTGATCCAGTAGCCAGTGACAGCAATTCAGCCTGATGGTGCCATAACATCGAGGAACCTTGCGAATAACCTTGATGGACCAGCATGAAAACAGTTGCAAAAGCCGATGATAACGGGAGTCAAGTAAGAAAAAAAAAACAATTAAATAAGTTTGAACCAATTTTAGCAGTAGTCAAATTAGGTCATTTTTAAGCGTATCATAAGTAGAACGATATGTATTCACTGTAACTAAATGCCTTAATATGTTTTGTAGTATGTTTACTGAATAGTCAGATTGGCCGAACGGTCTATGGATAATTCAAGGATTGGTTATCACAATGATACAAACATTTACCGTTTTCTCTCCTTTGCGTATACCAAATCATGTTAAATAATAAGTAACCTTTATTTTGCTACTTCCAAGTTTCTGTTCTAAAACATGTTAAAAAAAACTTAATAACGTCAAAGTCGATAATTTGATTTGAATGAGGCAATTGTGTATTAAAGCAGATACCTGCTGTCCAGATCCGTTAGTAAAAATGAAATTCATTTCATTATGACAAACTGAATTGAACTGAATTTGAAATTGAACTGAATTTGAAATTGAACTGAATTAACATGAATTAAATTAAATCTAAATAAATTAAAATAAATACAATAAATTAAATGAAAATAAATACAATTAAAAAAATACTGTAAATAAATTAAACTAAATACGATTAAAAAAAATATTGTAAATAAATAAAACTAAATACAATAAATAAATAAATTAAAATAAATAAATACTGTCGGTCATAAAATTCATTAATACTTGTCATTTAAAAAGTCTAATGGAGTAGTATGTCTTTTCAACTAGAAATAAAAGTGAATTTACGCTTAAAATGGCTGACATTTCCCTCATTCTTCTTCTTCTTCTTCACCCTTTGGCAATGTAATATACAGTTTTGGAGCCATTACGAAACTATTTGTAGCTGGTCACAACGACGTTTTCTATTTACTCTAGAAAATTTATGTAAATTATTTTTGACGAACATGGATATTTTGTAAATACATATATATAATGAGGGAACTGTTAATATTTTCGTATATTTGAAGAGTATTTTGCAACTGTCTGTACTCTTTAAATTACAAATCGCTCTAATGCATCTTTTTTGGAACTTAAATACCGTATCTTTATCTGTTGCATTACCCCAAAATATAATTCCGTATCTCAATGTTGAGGTAACCAGGCCGTGATATGCTGTTAAGACTGTTGTTTGATTTGTTATTTTACTTAACATATGCAAGGCATATTAATTTTTCTTTAATTTAGTACACACATTGTAAATATGTGTATGCCATTTAATGTGCTATCTATATTTAATCAGAGAAATTTCGACACTTTGGTCTCATTAATAGTTTTGTCATCGTAACTAATTGAAGTTCAGATTCCGGAAAAGCCTCTGTTGGAAATTCATTATAACTGTCTTGTCTAGATTTATAACCCAAATTATTATTCTGTAGCCAATTCACATCCGATTTTATGCTAGAATCAATATTCGTCTCTAGTGCACTTAATTCATCACTATTAAAAAGTAAAGTACTATCATCTCCAAACTAGTCATTGGATAAATGGAAGCTGTTGAAAGTCATTAATGTAAATAATAAATAGGGGTGACCCGAGTACACTTCCTTGTGGCACTCCAAACGTTCTCTGGTCAGATTTGAAAAATATATCTGTTTTTTTTTCACTACTCCTGACTACTACAGTTATTTGCTGCCTATTACTAAAATAAGATTCGATTAAATTTAATACGTTTCCTTTTGTTCCATATTCGTTAAGTTTATTTACTAGTATTTTATGATCTACGCGATCAAAAGCTTTTGACATATCCATGTAAAGCGCTAGAGTTGGTAGTTATTTTATCGACTCTGCTGCTGTTTGCAAGAAATCGTATATGGCTACATCAATAGATTTTTTTTCTAAAGCCTTTCTGGATATTTTCCTCAAAGTATGCAGTAAGTTGGTTAGATATTGCTGAATTAGAATGAATTTAAATAAATTTAATTTTATTTATTTATTAGGGAATAACAAACAGTAACACATTTTTATAAACTATAAAATCATAACAAATAAATGTAAGTTAATGTGCTCCCACACCGTTATCCACAAATTATATATTAGGGACGTGTCATAAATTTTAAAATGTTTCTTTTTTTCTAACTAAAGTGTGCTATATACAAAACAATATTACTTACTTAATAATGCATATTATTTTGTTATCATTATTATTTGTTTATCACTTATTACCGGAGAAACGATAAGCTTTACGAATTAGTAAAGTTAGCAAAAGTAAATAAATTCAATAATAACAATAAAATCAATAAAATTGGTGTTAATATTAATTAAATTATTTCTTATAATTCTATCATAATATTAAAAAAAGAATATAATAATATAAAATATAATAACATAAAACTGGATTGTAGTTAAATAATTAAATATAAATGGTTACTATGGTTTCCTGGGAAATAAAAAATATCTATATAAACAACAAGAGAAATCCTTACTGACTGACTCGTCAACGCCTAGCCCAAACCCTTGGAACTAACAGCTGAGATTTTGCACAGAGATTCCCTTTTTATTGTAAACAAGTAATAGGGAAGGCTTTTTTTTTAATTCATAATTTCCCCAGAGGTTACGTGTTAATTAATTTAAATAGGGGATTAAAGTTTGTATTGTTGAGGTAACCATGATTTTTGTTTTTAAATCTTTATTATAATCATAAGTCATTATAGTTTGTTTGTAATGTTGAATGTGATTATTAATATATTTCTAATAACCATAATTGGAACACGATGAGTTAAATGATAGTGAGCTATGTTTCCGCTGGTCGATCTTTTGTTCGGTGTTTGCCTATCCCACTAGCAGTGGGTGGAGGGGGCATGACACATCTATGTAATTGGAAAAACATAAACAAACTCATAGTTAAAACATAGAAAATAAGAATGAAATGAAAAGACGTTGAGGTAAGAAAATATTATAAATCACATTTGGCAATTCTTTGTACTTCAAGACCAAAATAGTTAATGACGTATAATGAAATAAGTGTTGAAACTATATACCTTATTTATAATTAGTGTTCAATTAACGATGTTTGTTTGAAATTATTGAATATAATCTTATAAAAAATATAGAGGTTATTATAGACTGCTTAGGCCCTGCCCTGATACCTTTCTGAAATTCATGCACAGCAGATGATAGGACTGGTATGTCAAGGCCAGAGGCTGTTGTAGACTGCTGAGGCCCTGCCCTGATACCTTTCTGAAATCCATGCGCAGCAGGTGGTAGGACTGGTATGTTAAGGCCGGCGGCCATATGTAGACTGCTTGGCAGCCCTGCTCTGATACCTTTCTGAAACTCATGCGCTGCAGGTGATAGGACTGGTATGTCAAGGCCAGAGGCTATTGTATTGATTATAATTAGTTGGTATTTCGAGAGCGAAGTACAGGTCAGTTTGGCCGTGATGGATTATTCAAATAATTTCAGTTGGTTTATTACATTAACTCAAGTTTGTTTCTTTAATTGAACACAAATTAAAATATCACTATAATAATTATAACCTTTTTAACATGTGATACACAAAATTTAACTATTTATTATCAAAACATTGTAAACACTATTACGAAACCTATTTATGAGATAAGAGTTTAAACTGTTCATTCATTGTTGTCTTGTATAACAGAATATTTAAACGTTATTTAAAAAATAACGTTGCTTGTTTACTAATTCTGTCATCGTAAAACTAATAAGTAATTGAACTAATTAATTTCAACATATCTACTGTATTTTTATATCATTTAATCATAGCTTAATGTTAAAATACAAAGGTTAACAAATCTGTTTTAAAATCGTACGATGTGACGTCACTTGTTTACACTGTGTATAAAAGCCGCCGCTCAGTCGTTCTAGACACAGTCACTCACAGTCGCTCTGAAGCAGGGTCTTTTCACTTAGTACATTCGTAACTTCTACGGAGAAAAAGACTCGGGCAATACTTTCATCTTTCTTCAACAGATGGCGCATGTATAGCCAACTTACTCCTATAGAATTTTACTAAAATTCATAACATTGTTTTTTATTAATTATGTTTAAGCATTGAAGCTTATCTTTTAAATTATATAAAAAAGAATATAAAATAAAATAAAGAAAAACAGTATCAAGTATACTTTATAGCAACACTGTAAGAAATTAGTGTCGAATCCGTTTCTTTTCAAGCATTTTTTAAACAATTCCAACCTGTTTATTTCTTGGTTTATTTGCATTATTTCTGTTTGGTTGTTTTATTTTATTTACATAAATCCAAGTTTTACTAACATAACCTACGTCGTTACTTTGCCAATTTAAAAACAAATTAAATATTAGCACTAATCTATGAACCTAGAGATAAAATGGAACGTCACTGGCGGCTAATACGGCTAGGGATACGATATCGAAACGAAAGTATCGATACTGTAATCGATACAAGTATTGTATCATAAGCATCAATACCAATATAAGTATCGCAACAAAATAATCGATACCATAAGGTATCGACTCTTTTTGCGAACTTTTATTAATAATGATTTTAAATGAATAAATCGCTGGACAGCAAGCTGGAACGTACAATCTTTAGCTAGAATATAGAGTCTTAATCATCATCATATCAGCCAAGGGACATCCATTGTTGAACAAAGGTCTCCAGCAGGGTCAAGTAACAACAAAGGTCAGCCACAACCAATAGAATACAACGAACATAAATCTTAATATTATCATTAATCTGCTAGTTACTTTATGATATGGATTTTTAAAGGTCTTCGAGCGACTTATCAACAATAGACTAGTCAATTTTATTGAAAGCTTAAAACTAATTTCTACACAGCAGTTCGGTTTCCGTAAGAATAAATCCACTGCTGATGCTGTACATGTATTGACTAATTACATAATAGAAAAAAGGTACTTACCATCTTCTTAGACCTCGCGAAGGCCTTTGATACGGTTCCCATCAACACCCTTCTACTAAAATTGGAACGGATGGGTGTCAGAGGTTCACAACTTGAACTTTTTAAGAGCTATCTAACAAATCGCACTCAGGTAGTCAAACTGGGTGATTACATAAGTGGTGAGCTACCAATTTCATATGGCGTGCCTCAAGGCAGTATCTTGGGGCCAACGATGTTTCTAATATTCATCAATGACCTCTGTAATCTTCAATCAATAACGGCAAAATTATATCTTTTGCAGATGATACTGCACTCACTTTTGTAGCGGACTCATGGCCAGCTCTTGAAAATGCAGCACAGATAGGCTTTAATTCTGCTTTCGACTGGCTACAGTCACACTCCTTGACACTCAATACATCAAAAACTAAATTCATGACATTCTCGATTTCTTCAGCCTCTCAACCTAAAATTCCCCTTATCTTAAAAGCTCATACTTGTCAATTCCAACCGCAAACAACATGCCATTGTCCTTTGATCTCTTCATCGGATTCCATTAAATATTTAGGCATAACAATAGACAGATATCTTTCATATAAAGCACATGTTAATCATATCACTGGCAGAATTAGAAAACTCATTTACATTTTTAAAAATCTACGTTACGTCGCCAATCTAAAAGTCATACGAACTGTTTATTGTGCTTTATGTGTTTCTATTATCACCTATTGCATTGCCTGTTGGGGGGGAATTTCTAAAACCACCCTGAAACCTTTAGAAGTAGCTCACAGAGCAGTTCTAAAGATAGCAACTTTTCGGCCAATACGTTTCCCAACAACTCAACTATATCAAGATTGTAACGAACTAAATGTAAGACAACTATTTATAATGAAAACTTTAGTCAAGCAACATCAAGAAACCCCTTTTATTCCCATAACTAAACGACGTAAGGACTTCATTTGTACTGTTCCTCCGATAACCTTCACCTTTACAAAAAGATTCTTTTATTACCTTGGTCCTACCCTCTACAATAAAATTAACTCCTCCTTACCGGTCTATGAACTACCTTTACGTCAATTTAAAACAATTGTTCATTCATTTCTCCTAGGCAAATCATATGACGAGACAGAAGAATTTATGTCATGTTCATACCTACATAAAATAAAAATTTAAGTGTTGCCTAAAATCTATATTGCTAGTATTGTTGCTGTACTCTTCATACACTCCAACCGCATAACTATACACAATACATGCATTACATACCACATACATAAACATGCACTACACACAAATAAACACGCACGAATACACAACACACATACGTTTAAGACAATTATACAAATTAAGATTAAGATTAAGATTAAGATTTTTATTTTATTAATTGTAAAATATACTAAAAGATAGATTAATATTAGTCCTTAATTTAATTGTTAGAAAATTAATTATATTCAATAATGGGGCGGGCACTGCTTCTCCTAAACACAGGCTGTATCGCAGCTTACCTAGGAGAGCAGAACCACACCCACAGATTTGTAGTATATTATAAGTACTATTAGTTCACATTTTAGATTTAGTACCCATTAATGTATTACAAGTACCCATTAATGTATTACAAATATCCTTTTTTGAAATAAAGTTTATGATTATGATTATGATTAGATTAGATATGTTTCCGCCCGTTTTTATAGTTTTGAAACATATTTTACGAGTCAAACTGTGCTCGTGAATCTTTTGGAAAGACTTTCAAACATCACTTCTAATCGGGGGTAGCATTTTTCACAAAAAACAAACACGGAATACTGCAAGAACTTACGTGAGAAACAACAGAATAAGAAGAAAGGTTACAAGACTACAATTCTACTTACATAAATTCAGTCTACTAGATACCATTATGATTGTTTAATCATTTCTATGTTCCAAAAATCTTGAATATAATTTATTTATTTTGAATGCCTACTATAGTGAGATAAATTATCACGATGAAGATACACAATCAGTCAAAAACTTTCCAAAAACAAATAATCGCGCAATGTGGCCACACTGTTACAAGTTTGGTTATGATGAGACTTCCCCAGTACTAGCTGATAGATACTACTTGATAGTGGTTTGCTGAAGGGTATCGATTACATGAGAAAGTATCGATTCATTATGTAGTATCGAAAGCAAAGTAATCGATTACAAAAATACTCAATATCGAAACGAAAGTATCGATACCAATGAGTAATCGATTCTTTTTTCCTATCCCTAAATACGGCCATGTTCGTTTTTTTTTTTACCGTCATTGTCATTGGAAATTTGTCAATACTATCGTATTTTCCCGACCTTTGTTATGCGTTTTGAATTTTATATCTTACGACCTAGCTTTGTTTTATGGACTTTCGTGACTGTGTTTTATTCTGTTTACCTGTGCTCTATCCTGGACTTCGACGATCGTACTTTGTTTGTTTGGACCCCGGCATTAGTTTTTGGATTTCGAATTTTTACAATGACGTCAATATATTATTCAAAAAGATGGTCTGTACGGTCTAAATAAAATAAAAAGGTGTGTAATTTTGTGTTTTATTCAACGAAACCATCTAAAACAACTTACAAAAATAATAATGTGAAATGAAACCCTGTAGACATGCATGCACACATACAACACAGATGACAACACGCACACATGCACAGAATAGATGTAACTTTGTCGTTAGTCACCAGATGGCGCGACAAGGTAAGCTAGGCTGATGACTCTATAATGTACTCTGTGCTCTGAAGCAGTCACACCGAACGGACCTAAGTTAAGTGAACTTGTGTTGTTTCTAACTTTTATTAATATTATTATGTGTAGAATTGGTATAAAATCCTATCGTATGGCTATTGTATTTGAATATAAATTAATTATTTTGTATTTGTACTTTAATGTGACAGTGTTATTAATTGATAATTGTGTGATAATTTAATGAATATTTGGTATTAATTCTATAAATAACTTTACTTATATAATATGTAATGGAGTAATGAAATAGTAGATACACAAGTAAATAAAGCTATAAGTTATAACGATAGTAATCACATTGTGGTAATATTGTAAAGTACATATAGTGAATTGATGTTTATGTGAAAATGAATTATGTTTTGAAAAGAGTAACTGTGGAGTTTCTTGCCGGTTCTTCTCCACAGAAAACAAGCCTTTCCGAACCGTGAGGTAGATGAATAAATTGATATTGCTATACAAATGGCTAAATTATTTCTATAATATACCTACCTGACAATCATGGTAATATCGATTAATTGATAATTAATCGGTAAATACATATAAATTGATATTGATAATTAATTACTTTTAAAAAATAACAACATTCTTTATACATATACTATATATATACATCTATTCTATATACTTAATCTCACACGTGCGTGGAACACGATGCGCCACTGACCTGGGCCTGGTCCTTAGCGGACGGTGAGCTACCCCTGCCTGCCGTTGGCAAGACCACGCTTACGGTGGCCGGAGATCGGCTCGCAATCCCCGACGACTAGGGCGTCTCCCACGGCGGCTGGAACGTGAGGAAGAGAGTTGCCTCTCCCTCGCGCGTTCGGCCACCTCCTTCGCCAGCATGACTGCTTTGCAGAAGGAGGCTACTGCATCCCATTCCCTCTTGCTCCGCACCATGGCATGAACCAGGGCCGGGCGCGAGGGAGAAGTGTGCTCCACCGTGCCCTCAGGGTGGACATCACAATGACGACACCCGGGCGTGTCCTCCTGCTGAATCCAAAACAGGTATCTCCCGAAACAGCCGTGTCCGGCAAATACATATCTGCGTCAGGCGAAAGGTGAGGATGCCGTGGCGTCTCTCAAGCCACTTCCCAAAGAGGAGATTTATCGCCCAATTCCTGAAACCCTGACTTTAGAACATTCTCGCAACTAATGGCCAATACACATTTAGCCACGGAATTTAATTTGGCGGTACGGTTGGCGCTGTGGTTGAGCGAGAGGTTGCTGCGCTACTTGTCGCAGGTACGATTACCGCATGGAACAAATAATTTAAGGCCTACAAATAGTGGATTTTGAATAAAGTTATACTATTAAAAAATACTACAACTAATCATAGGAAGAAGTCGAGGGAAATGCCAGAGACAGTTCTCTGGCATTTCCCTCGACTTCTTTCTAGACCTTCTTCTTGTCAGTACAAGAATTACAAAATTAAGGTAGAAGATATGCATATCAGATAAAACATTTTCGTTATACCATTACCATCATATATGTCATAAGTAAGTCATAAGTAATTTATTTCAGAACAATACACATTGTGTAGAAATTGTGTAAAAAAAACAATACCATTAAAATATATCTAACGAAGAGAAAAAAAGCATGTCAAAGATAATAAAATAACAAATTGAAAACGATAATAATCGTCATTCAATTTAAAAGAATGAATAATACAATAAAACAAATAGACAAATAAAAGGAAAAACAAAAATCAAATTAGCAAATATCAAGATCAGTGATTTATGACATCTAGTTTTATAAGAATATTGCAATCAAATAAAATAAAAAATTGTGTAAGAAAGATTAATAAGTAATGTCTTCTCATTTTTCTGTTAATAATCAATAATAAAAATAGAATGTTAAAAAAAATGTTACAAAAATGGTCCGTAAATAATATGTCATTTAATTGTAAATCATAATGTCAAAAGATAAAATCTGTCAATATAATATGTCATCTATGAGACTACACATAGATGATATTGTTAGTACAATAATATAAAAAAGACATTATAAATAAAAAATAACAATAACAGTCAACATATCATTTAAAACACTATACGAGTATTACGGTTGTCGCTTATCAGCTAGGTTCTCATCGACGCTGTAATAACACTAATAACCCTCTCACCAGCTGTGTTATTCTGTAAGACCTCATTCTAAACTTCGAATCTGAATCCACCGTGAGTTTATTGATTGGCATTCCAAAAAATCGGTTGTAAATTCGAATTTACACTAGTGCTACACTTGCGAGCGTGTCAGCGAGTTGAACTACAGATTTTGACAGATAAAATATGAGATGACATGAGAAGTGGCATTCGGTAAGGCTATTCTTCCGTCACTTCGACGCTGTTTACAGAATGCAAAATTATAGTCACTTTGAACCATAAGCGAAGTGACAGTGAATAGCGATGTGTGATGCGAGTTGTTGTTCGAATTTTACAGAATCGACGTACTGATGGTAAGCGATGATGTGGTTGATGAAGAATGCTTACCTTAAAGATCCCCAGGTAGTAGCTATCAGGAAACAAAGACTTCAGCAGGAACTTCCACACCTTGCACTAGCTTCTGATGTTTTATAAGTGCCCAAGTAATCTATGTGAACTAAAATATTTTTATTTTAGCAGTACGCACAATGAAAGTATTCCCAAAAACCTTTATTTCAGACAGAGTCCATAGTGTTAGTATTAGTGTTAGTAAATACAGACATGAACATTACAATACGGTGTGGAGCTGCATCCACTTCTCCAGGATAGGGGAATCCCACCAAGCTGCGAATCTACTGAGTATATTAGTGTAATGTAAATATAGATTAAATCACGAGAATTATAATAAAATGCATCAAGCTATCGTATGTCAAACTTTTTGGCAATATTCAGTCGTTTTAGTATTATCAAGGAAAGAATGAAGACACGCGAAAATATTTCTGTGTCGATAGTGTTATTTTTAGCCTTTCAGCTCATAAGAAACGTGCGTGGCATAACGCTGAAAGCACCCATACATCTCTCTACCGATATATCAAGTTGGCGTATGAATTCACAATGTGACGTCATTATTGCGTCGCTTTCACACAAACTACTTCTGTTTATAGCTGTACTTTATTCTATTTTAAAACAAATGATGAAAGGATGTCAGTTAGTTTGTGATGTGACGTCACAGTAGTTCTGGTTTTATGGGTGCTCTGGACGTGGGAGTAACATAGGTCATTTTGATCCTAATCATGAGTGTGTTAGGGCTTTTAATTTTGTAGGTTGGTGTCCGACTGGCGCCTCGCAGTTATTGCAGAAATGATTAATGCGAAGTGCAATGAGAAGTGATGTTACTTTTGTTAATTCCCTATTAATATACAACGTGTAACGGAAACCCCATATCTATCCAAAGGGGCTGAAGACAACATCTGGTATGGAGTCTCTATGCACAGTTTCAGCTCAAAATAAGTGACTCAAAGAATTGATACCAAATTATCGGTTTCATGTTTCTTGAATACCAATCATAACTGAATACCAATCATAACAAACGTGTCACAGGACTACGAGGGCCGATAACTTTCCTCGTCACTTGCCAATAACACGGTGATTCTCTTCGTTCTTCTTAATTTGAAAATTCTGCCTCTGATATCAATGTATGTAACAATGTAGGTATCAATGTATGTAACAAACAAAAGATTATTAAAAATATTAAGTACTAAGTCTGACAACCCAATAATAAAAAAATATTACAGAAAATACGAAAAAATACTTAAACGAACGGTCATTACATCTAAAAGACTACATTACATTAAGAAAATGAAAAAGGCTCAAAACAAAGTCAAAACTATGTGGAATATAGTAAAAGAACGAACTAACAAAAAATAATTTACAGAAAAAAATAATATACAACTAAAAATTAACAATAAATTAGTCTCAGATCCAAAACAAGTTGTTAACCAATTCAATAACTTTTTTGCATCAATTGGCGAAGAGTCCACGAGCTCAGTAAATCGTGAGGCGCAAGGACCACCAGTTCTAAATCCTTCTGAAAACACCTTATTTCTGAGACCTTTAGACTGCCGAGAAACTCTAAAACTCTTACAAAATTTAAAAAACAAAAACAGTCACGGAATAGATGAGTTTTCACCATCCCTTATTAGACAATGTGCAAAAGAATTAGCTATTCCATTTTGTGTATTAATTAATCAGTCCTTTGATGAAGGAGCTTTTCCTGATAAACTTAAAAAATCTATAATAAAACCATTATTTAAAAAAAACTCAAAATCTGACCCCAATAATTACCGGCCTATAGCTCTTCTACCCACGGCTTCAAAAATTTTTGAAAAAGCAATGTATAACCGGGTATATAGTTTCTGTGAAAGATTTAAAATATTTGATGAAGGTCAAAATGGTTTCCGTAAACAGCGGTCCACGACCCTAGCAGTTTATAAATATATGCAAGAAGTAATCAATATTATTAATGATAAAAAATATGCGGTTGGTATTCTTCTTGACATGACGAAGGCATACGACAAAGTACAGTTTAAAATCTTACTTAAAAAACTATACGGAATAGGAATACGCGGAACTGCTCATAAGTGGTTTGCGTCATATTTAAAAGATAGGGAGCAGTACGTAGAAATTGAACATTTTGACCATGATCAAAAATTAATTGTACAAGTAAGATCCGACAAAAAAATAATAAATGCATCAATTCCCCAGGGTAGTGTCATTGGATGTCTTTTATTCATTATTTATATAAATGACCTTCCCAAAATCATGTCAGAACCATATGTGCTATTCGCAGATGATATATCTCTGCTAACCACATGCCAATCAAACAGTAACGTAAATGAACAACTCGAGGCAATCATAAATAAAACAACTAATTGGATGAATGACCACAATCTCGAGATAAATTTCAAAAAAACAAAATTAATGGCTTTCTACCCTCAGCAAAAATCCCCATTACCCGTCAACTTCGCGATAAACGGTACTAAAATTGAAGTTGTTAATGATTTTTCTTTATTAGGACTTACAATAGACACACATGTTTCTTGGAAGGCCCATATAGCAAAAATACGATCGAAACTTTCAACGTTTAGTTATGCACTTCGAGAAATAAAAATATCTACTGATCTGCAAACATCACTCGTTACCTAATACGCCTACGCTCACTCATGGCTCAGCTATGGAGTTATTTTATGGGGTTATAGTACAGACGCGCCTAAGCTCTTTATAATGCAAAAGAAATTGATCCGAATAATCGTAAACATAGAACAGACCGATAGCTGTAAGCTGTACTTTATTCAATTGAAAATTCTCACTCTCCCTTCTATCTATATCCTAGAGATATGCAAATTTGTACGTAATAACATACACTTTTTTACAACCCGCGGTGACAAACATATTCACAGATCTGTTAGATATAAAAATATGCTAATGTTACCCTCTTCACGCATGAAACTACATTCAAAAAGTCCGTGTGTTATGTCCATCAAAATTTATAATAAACTACCAGAACCACTAAAAAATTAAACCAACTATGACAAATTTGTAAAGAATCTCAAACAAATATTAGCTAATAAAGCATACTACACTGTAAACGAGTACTTAAATGACAAAACAATAATGATGCATAAATAAATACATTACATAATAATATATGATTTGAAATTACAAACTGATCTCACTGAATTTGATAATGTATCTAGTTTAATTAATATTTCCTAAAATTGTTTATTGTTAATTTGTGTTGTTTTTTATTATTATTAAATAATATCTCCTATAATTATAGTTTGTTAATATGTTTTGTTATTTTTTTCTTTTCTTCTAAATTGTCTATAAAATGATTAAGTTAATAGTATAAAGTATTTTATTGAAAATTATTTAATTTATAGTAAATGAGTATTGTGATATAACTTTGGAATAAAATCAAATAAGAATATAATATAATATAATTTAATTTTAAGTGACTTGCTGTGCCCGACCGGGTCCATGATGATCATATTTTGTAAACCTACCACCTAAGTTCACCAACAGTTTATTGTGGAATGCAATAAATAATTGAGTATTGAGTATTGAAATTTCTTCACACAAGTAGACATAGGATTATAAAATCCTTGCCATATCGTTTATTATCATCCAAAGAAACCGTGCACTTGGTATGTATATACCCTTTAAATTACACGTTGTATACTCGGAAAACATTTCTTTCAACAAATATACATAATTATGTACTAAAATACTTAAAATACAAACTGTGCTGCGGCTGCGGAAAACCTCAAGCGGCGTAAATATAGTCATCTCGGTGATAACTATATTTTCGAGCCTTTTGGGGTCGAAACTCTCGGACCATGGGGCCCGTGTGCTCATAGCCTTTTTAAAGACATATCGAAACGGCTCGTTGGCGCTTCCCGCGACCCAAGGGCTGGCTATTTCTTTCGTCAACGGCTAAGCATTGCCATACAACGAGGCAATGCCGCCAGTATCTTGGGTACGTTGCCAGCCGACAGCGTTGAGGATCAATTTTTTGATGCTTTATTCTAGTTTGTATTTTGTAAATTGGTTATTAAATAAGACTTTTACACGTCATCTTACTATAATATTATAAATGTATATTAGTATTGCATGCATATCATTAAATGTCTCCTGCTGTGGGTGGATCGAAATGGAGTATCAGACTTCTACTGATTAAAAACCCACCCTGTTTCTTTAATTACCCCTGGGTTTAGGGGCTGCCGTATCTTTTAACAGCATTTCCGTAATGAGAACCATCATAGAGGTTCGTGTGAGATATGATGCGCCGCGTCCTCAACACGGGTCTGGTGCCTACCGGACGGTGAAACACCCTGCTCTCCGTCCGCAAGCCCTTACCTATGGTGACCGGAAATCGGACTCAAGAAATTTCTGAGGGAAACTTGAGGCTAGTAGTACCGTGTCAATCCACCAATGTCTTTGGTAAGTCGTTCGCGGCTCAAGAATTGCTGCTGTGAAATGCTCTACCCGTGTCAATAAAACAAGCACAAACCCTTCATTCTTTCAAATATACGGTAAAAGATCTCTTTATGATTTTAACGTTATGAAAATAAAATTAAATTCATGCTAGTAATAGATCAATCTAGATGCTGATATTATGCTTATAAAACTGATAAGGTTGTTTGTTTGTTTAAACGCGCTAATCTTCGAAAATATTGGATGGATTTGGATGAAATTTGGTGTGAAAGTACAAGGTGTCTCAAAAGAAAGTTCACATTTAAATCTTTTTTTAAAAGAAAAGTCTTAGCTTTATTGAAAAAATGTTTATTTTATATTGAAGTACACTGTTTGGGAATTTATTTTTTAAAAATAACATCGTCCAAATGTAAACCGTTGCGCTCTCGGCATTCATTTAGTCGGGCACTAAAATTGCCTATGACAGCTCGGCAGGTAGTCTCCGTGATGGCTGCCATTTCATGACGGATATTTTCTTTTAATTGTGCCAGGGAAGTCGGTTTATTAGCGTAAACTTTTGATTTGACATAACCCCACAGGAAAAAATCCATAGGCGTTAAATCGGGACTCCGTGGAGGCCAATTTATGTCACCTCGCCAGGAGATTAATTTGTTCGGAAAAATTTCTCGAACTCGAGGCAGAGATCTGTTGGACGTGTGTGAAGTTGCTCCATCCTGCTGGAACCATGTTCTTTGGTTGTAACCAGGAAAGTTTTGCAGTTGGGGTACGAAAAACTCGTCTAACATCTCCACATAACGCTCTGAATTCACTGTGAGTGTGCGTCCCCTTCCATCTTCAAAAAAGTAAGGGCCGACAATTCCTCGTGCCGACATCGCTGCCCATACGGTGACTTTGGGTGAATGTAGCGGTTTCTGATGTTTTTGTTTTGGGTTGGTTGCACTCCAGTAACGACAATTTTGCTTGTTTACATGCCTATTCAGGTGAAAATGGGCTTCATCGGAAAACAAGATGTTGGTGAACGTTGGAAAGCGCTCAATCATCTGATTTACAAAGGCAAGCCTCTGACCAGCATCTTGAGGCTTCAGTTCTTGCACTAACTGAATTTTGTACGGGTGCAGCTTTAAATCTTTGTGTAAAATGCGGCATAATGAAGATCTGTGCACATTTAAAGCAACAGCACGCTTCCGAATCGAGAGGTTTGGATCATCTCGAATAGACTGAGTAACACTGTCCACGTTTTCGGCTGTTCTTGATGTTCTTGGTCGCCCAGATTTTGGTTTCTCCAGAGTTGACCCAGTCTCTTCAAACTTCTCAACCCATTTTGCAATGAGACGAGTGCTATGCGCATCATTTAAGTGACGAATATGTCGAATACTGCAGAATTTTCTACGCGCTACAGTCGCCGAATTACCGTTTTTGTAAAACTCACGTACGCACAACGCACGGTCCGCACCAGAGAAACGCTCCATAGCGACTAAATTCCCAAGAGCCAGACTACCGACTGACATGCCCCCCGCGCCCCTCAGAATAGTTGCTTTCGCGTAATAAGATAAGCAAATGTGAACTTACTTTTGAGACACCTTGTACTACTTTTTACTCATCTGAAAAAGTAGGAGGGTTATGTTTTCATGGTGATAAAAGCCAAGGGGGAGAGGCTCCGTGTCACTGCCACTAATAAAAATAAAAAATAAAAATATTTTTCTAGGATTGTATATCAAAATAATCCTCAGTCATTGGTCGTATGCGACTCTATTATAATAATTATATCAAAATGTCAACGTACGTCTGTAAGTATAAATAAACATATAATTATACATTTATAAATCTCAGCACCTCTTCGCGAATAAAAAGCATATTTCATATTAAAAGGGAACCTTTTATGAAGCATTTGCACATGACTGCGTAATTTCAATTTGATTTCAATACATTCCACTTATTCAAACACACTCCCTCGATACAACGACCTCCAAGTCTCATTTTCTGGGGCGCACACATAAAACTTAAAAGCCATTTACAATTACCGGAACACAAACAACACGGTTAATGTTCAGTGAATATTGTTATTATAATTACTATGTTGGGACGGACATTATTTTTAATCTCAACGAGAATCAGCCGAGAGGAAATTGCGTGCCTGTCTCTGTTAATATATTGAGAATCAGCGTTTTCTTTGAAATGGCATTCTCTCATATTATATCATTAATAATGCCCCGGTGGATTTTATTTCCATATCGACGGTTAAAAGGAAATAGGGTATAAGCGACAAAAAAAGAAATGTTCGGGAGAGCCGTTCAAAGTTTAGAATTTTGGAAAAACTGATGTATTTTTTATTAAAACATCATGAAAACTAAAACAGTTCTTAATTTTCCAATCGGGAAATATGACAAAATAAAAGTTAATAGAACACAAGAAACAGTCGGCTTTCAAAACAATACCATTCCAAAATGTCGCTTATACCCTATTTCCTTTTAACCGTCGATATAAAGAGTCACGTATCGAATTGGCATATTTAAATTTTAATAAAAAGACGTAAAAACTAAAAAACTAAATGAAATTAAAAATGTGCCCCATCCTCGACCACATCATTACTTTCTATCAGGCGATATGGTGGTCAATTTCGAGCCAAAACCAGCCAAGTGCGAGTTGGACTCGCGCACAAAGGGTTTCGTACCATTTTCTATAAATTCGGCAAAAATCATGTCTGTTGTATCTTAAATATTTATTTTATTTTGTTTTAATATTTTTTGATATAGCGGCAACAGAAATACATAAATTGTGAAATTTTAACTGTCGCGGTAGCTATTGCGGTTCTTGAGATACAGCCTTGTGATAGACAGACGGACGGACAGACAGCGAAATCTTAGTAATAGGTAGGGTTCCATTTTTACCCTTTGCATACGGAAGCCTAAAAAGGGAAAAATAAAATAAAAATGTACACAAAATATACTACACTCTGCAAAAAAAAAACGGGCCCCTAAGGAAATTTACGTTCTAAGGTCGATGAGTTAATTAAATGAAATTTATTGCTTTGACGTAGTCTGTATACTTATAATCGTGTAAATTAATGCGCGTGAAGTGAATTCGGGCAATTAAAAAAACAAACGACGGATTCTTTAAAACCGATGTACACGCCCAAACAATAAGTGGTCGGCAATAAAGACAAGATTTTTTTTTACTTTTTTTAATTAAATAAAGTTACAAATGTAAAAACCTAATAACGAGTGTGACCTCCTCTTGCTAAAATCACAGCTTGAGTCCTTCTGGGTATGCTTTCCACGATGTTTTTAATAACGTTTTGAGGAATACGTTCCCACTCTTCTGCAATGACTCTTTTTAACTCCCTGATGTTTTGTGGAGCAGGTTGCACTGATCTTACCCGTCTCTTTAGAACATCCCAGACATGCTCAATTGGATTGAGGTCAGGACTTCGAGCTTGCCAATCTAAACGACGGATTCCAACTTCTTGCATGTACGCTTCTACGTCGCCAGAACGGTGCGGGCGAGCATTGTCGTCCATAAAAATGGAATCTTCCCCAAGTGCAGTCAATGTGGGTTATGCATATGGAATTAGGACTTCCATTATGTACTGGTGTGCATTTAATGTTCCATTTTCTATTAAAACTAACTCCGTACGCTCCGTCAAATTAATTGCTGCCCAAAACATAACGGAGCCTCCGCCATAAGGAGTGATTTCTTCGAAACACACTTCCGCATAGCGTTCCCGTGGTCTTCGCAGCACTCGCCGGCGTCGGTCCTCTCCACACAAAGAGATTCTAGCTTCATCAGAAAACAATACTTTATTCCAGTCCTCCAGAGTCCATGAAGCACAGTTCCGAGCAAACTGAAGTCGAGCAACATGGTGCTCACGGAGTAATTTAGGGCCCCGAGCTGGGCGGTAACTCCTGATATTGGCAGCCAAAAGCCTCCTCCTGACCGTCCACAAGCTAACTTCTACTCCTCTTACTTCTTCAAGGCTCTTCTTCAGGTCCACACTTGACGCTTTACGATTCCGCAACGCCTGACTCACCAAAAAGCGGTCATCTCTTGGTTCTGTGCATCGTTTTCTTCCCGAACCGGGTCTTCTTTTGACCAAACCGGTCTCTTGATACCGTTGCCATGTCCTCTGGACAGTTGAACGACTCACATTTAGCCGCTGAGACACGTAAGTTTGCGAACAACCTTCTTCAAGTAGGGCTATAATTTTACCGGCCCTTATCGATGTATCACTCATATCAAAAAGTGGTATTTAATGTAAAAAGAAAGATTAAATTGTTTAATTTGCAGAAAATATCCAGAAAGTTTTAAAATATCGTAATCAGTTAAAAACCGTTTCAGCAATTCGCGCCATTAGTAAAGCAATTTTAGAATAATCCACAATAATCATTATTTTTCTTTTACTAATTTCAAATTTGGAACGTAAAGAATCATGCCAGGATGCTTCAAATAACATGCCAATACATCGTCAAATTAATAAAACCTATTTCTTGTTCTTCTTCATTGAAGTAGGGAAAAAATCTAAAGGGCCCGTTTTTTTTTTGGAAAAGAGTGTATATTATCATTGTAAACTATGAAGTAAGAGTATTATCGTTGTATTCCCATGTCACTTTACGTCTCGTTTAAGATCGTCATCTGGTTAGCCTTTTTCGAACTATGTTGGCGAC
Organism: Tholera decimalis; assembly: GCA_943138885.2. NCBI lineage: Eukaryota > Metazoa > Arthropoda > Insecta > Lepidoptera > Noctuidae > Tholera > Tholera decimalis. The sequence continues at coordinate 43,317,364 of OW964558.2, forward strand.
GGTTTCTAGTCCAACTGAATTCAGCTGCGTACTAGTATTTTACATGGAGCAACTGCCTATCTAACCTCCACAACCCCGTAAGTAGCTCGTTAGCACGAAATCCCCGGGAAGCATGGTCTCAAATTTCAGACTTCAGACTACCCGTAACGATTGACAAACGTGTACAAATTATGGCCGAACCCAACTGATTAACGTACTTTACACACACAGAATAGTTTAATAGCTTAATTCATTATTATCATATAAATTTATAATCATATTGCTTATACAACGTGTAATGGAAAGGGTATATACATACCAAGGGCACGGCTTCTTTGGATGATATCAAACGAAACTGGAAGGGTTTCAACTCAAAATATACTCTAAAAATTGATAAAAAATTTGCGGTTTCGTAAGTTTCTTAAATTGAAATCATAACAATCGTGTCACCGCACTACGTAGGTCAATAACTTTCCATTTTACTTGCAAATATCACGATAAATCTCTTCCGTAATTCTGTGCGCCTAGTACTGTATCTGGTATCAATGTATTAAAAATTCTCATTACTTCCGAACATGTAGAGATAGGATTAAAAAACTCTTCCAATATCATTTGATATCACCCAAGAAAGCCGTGCCCTTGGTATGTATATACCCTTTCTGTTACACGTTGTATAACTAGTGAATTAAAAATAAAACAATACAACACAGGAGCATCTGCTGCCAAACTAGGAGAAAACTTGTATCTCGGCAGACAGCGCCAATCCTCTCAGTCAATGTAACAGAAGAAATTAAGCCAACCAGTACAAACTTATTTATAATTTGGAAAAAAAATAATTCTAAAAAAATTAAACAAAAACAATAGAACAACCGATTTTATATGGTGAAGTTAATTTAACTAACCTTAGACCTAAATGAGTTTACATGTGTTGGGTTAGTATATGGGTATGGGTGAGTGTAAATGTGGGTGTGTGTGAGAATGTTAAAAATTGGCCAAGTGCGAGTTAGATTCGCCCATGAAAGGTTCCGTAGTAACTACTCCAAATAACTTTGTTTTTAATAGTATTTGTATGAATTACAAAGTAATATTTGTGGTTTTAGAAAATATGCCATATCTCAAAAATTGCTGACTCGATCTCATTCAAACTAATTTTTCTTGAAAGTTTACGTTAAGATATATAGCACTTATTTTTTTCAGATTTTTCCCTTCATTATTATAGAAGTTAGAGGGGGGACACATTTAACCACTTTTGAAGCGTATATCTTTTAAACGGTTGACTTTATGAAAAAGTAGTTGCAGAAACCTCAATGTTATTTTTAAAGATCTATCTAATAATATCACACACGCATAGGTTTCATGAAAAATAGTTATTTGTTATACAAGATTGCAAAGTTGCTTTTTAACCGCGTGCTCAATTTTGATGACCGAGCAAGTGAAGGATTCTAAAATTGAATCACGAGTGCAGCGAGTGATTCAAACATTAGAATTCTGAGCGTTAGCGAGGGAATCAAAAGAGCACGAGGTGAAAAATCTTTGCACTCGAGTGCAACACGTAACTCGTAAATGACTCAATGCAAAAAAAAAACATTTACATTCACAAGCTACTTTTATTTCAGTTTAGGTATTAACTACTACATTATGCTAAGTAAGTACTACAGAATAATCTTTAAATTATAACAAATAATACTTAGGTATAATTAAGAAAATTTGAAAGTAACGTTGCTACAATTTACTTTATCCTCTAGCGGATAAAAACGGCTTTAGCACTCAGATATCGAAGATCAAAAATACTCTTTCCGAGATAGGGGAATGAAAAAAATATTTTCCTATTCAGTTCCATGTATGGGAAGCCCCCCTTAGTTTTATATATTTCTTAAAATCGGAAAGCGGTTCACAGAATACATCTACCTACCAAGTTTCACATGTATAGTCGGAATAAAATGGCTGTGACATACGGACAGACAGACAGACAAACAGAAATGACGAAACTATAAGGGTTCCGTTTTTTGCCATTCGGCTACGGAACCCTAAAAACACGTAAAGTGTCAAAGAGATTTTTCACGAAGAACACTAGTTACACAGGTATTATTAAAAGCTTTTCTGTTTCTTCATAAGTTAAAGATAATAAGAATCTCCATATGTTTAGATGGTTACCCATCACGGACTGACTTCTGCTTAACCTTAAAGATCAACCCGTGCGGCTTTTATTATTCAGCTCCTAAATTTTATGATTTTAAATTGTTTTTAAATACGACTCTGTAGTTTATTAATGAGTACTTATAAAAAATCCTCGGAAATTGGTCTCTGCTACAAATGCTCAAAATGTCTATCGAAACAAACCACTTAAATCTTATAGCTTTATTCTAAGACGAGCATGACAAAACTAAAACGAGCCTTTTCTCCTCAAAACGGATGCCTAAATTAAAGGCCGACCTGATAAAAATCCTGCCTTGTAAAAAGTAATGGGTTTCCATTGATGAGTCCCGTGACGCAGCAGTTTGAATCCTTTTCGTTACGCCATCAGCCGCAGTATATATAAGTGCAGAAGGTTGACTCTATACAACTAGAGAGCTGTACACACACATAAACACGTTTTACGTACAGCATGTGCATCTTATTTTTGTGAGTGGCCTCTTGCAGGTCAACTTAGGATGTTGACAGCTTGATCGTGAAGAATGGCAACGTGTCCTCGCACCCCAGCTAGATGAAACAAAGAGAAACAACATGAGACTTTAATAAACAGACTCTCTCTGACTAACCAGTCCTTTCAACCCAAGACGAATTCTATTCCACGAAGTTTTTCACACGCAAAAATGGTGGTTGTTAGCTGCTTAACTGGACTTAACAAATCAAGACTCCAGCCAGGGCTTATAATAAACTTACAAATCAAGCGATTACACGCTAAAAGGCACTCTCTGTGAGGTATAGTTTAGAGTGTCGCCGTAGAATGGTAGCTAGGTACGGGCTAGACCCGGCAAGATGCAAGTGCACTCGTAACTGACATTTGATTAATATCGCCGTATTAGCATCATGGAGGTACTCGTTTATGTATACGTCCGTTTTCGCTCGTTGGACGGAGACGTCCTTCTGCACCGTTTATCTCTTTAGCGCCTAAACTGTGTCTACCATCTTTGTAGGTTTTATAAAGAAAACCTTAGGAAAACAAAATGCAGCAATGTTCCTGCATGGAAATATTGCGTGTAAACTGAAAGTACATTAAATTTATGCTGTTATTAATTAGTGGACGTTAAAAAGGAGGTTTTCATTTTGATTTATGATGTTTTTTGTTTCCTGTTTTAATGTAGCGTGAGGAATACGAAATTGGTTATGATTTAGATGCCACGATATTGTACGCTTTTGGGAAATTAAATAAAAAATGGTGCAATTTATCAGCGATAAGATTAAAAATAAAGTTACTAAACCTAAGTTACATTCATTAAATTAAATAATTTACGTTACAAAAACATTGACACAAAACTATGTGTAGTAAAATAAGATAACAATGGCCCCCAAACAAAGGGGCGCTTGTATTTCTGATTCCGGAATTGCATTAATAAAATAATGCATTAATAAAGCAAGAGTAAATAGGCATATTTTGGACTTGGTCGTTCTATCTTAGACCTCATCTATCGCGCGGCGAAATTGAGGTCAAGACTAGAGTGGGCTCATCCCGAATAAAAAAAAAATACAAAACAAAACATTTTGTGTGATAATGGTCAAAACGTAATAAAAATTAGGTAGCACTTAACAAAAGAGGTTAAAAAATATTTCAGTAGGTAATGGGTTTTATGTTATAGAAGCTAAGTTCAAAGTTTTTTAAATATTTGTATAGAGAAATATAGGTTTCGCATTTAAAATATTAATATGGATTCGGCATATCATATAATATAATATCCTTCTTGTCATATTATATTATTGAACCAGCATCATCTAGTTTAACTTAAAACGCAAAAAAAATTACGAGAAATACAGTATGTTAACTAACAGAGGGCGTTCCCGTTAACCCGCAATAGTATAACATCCATACATGCTGAAAAAATACCATTCGAAAACAAAATGTTTTTATTTTTTTAATATTAAAATATTTACTAAAAATGTTAAATTGATACGTAAAAGAAACACTCTGTATACACGTACTTAAAGGACGGCAACGTCACAATTTATTTATGAATGACGGGCCGCGTGTGCGGCGATCTAATTGATGTGCTTATACTATTGCGGGTTCACGGGAACGCCCTCTGTTAGTTAACATACTGTATACAGGATTAATTTTAAAACACCAAAAACCTCTCAGGACTATGTTACTAACATCATAATCAACAACTTTTGTTCTATGACTTTTGAAAATTCGTCATATTTTAGTTCACCATATTTTCATATAAAAATAAAAATATTTAAATTAAACGCCCTAAACGCATGTAGCGTCTATGCAAAGCAAAAGAAAGCGATAGTATAAATTGATTCCTTTTGCTTCGCATAGAGTTCGTAACATTTAGGGCGTTCAATTTAAATATTTGTATTTTTGTATGAAAATCTGGTGAACTAAAATATGACGAAATCTTAAAAGTCATAGAACAAAAGTTGTTGATTATGATGTTAGTAACATAGTCCTGAGAGGTTTTCAGTGTTTTACATTTAACCCTGTATGCATACAAAATACAAATAACAGCCGGGACCAATGATTAACGTGCTTTACAAGCCACGGAGGAATCTCTATATGTTACGATGGTTACCCATCCACTAGCCGACCTCAGGAAGTGTTGCTTTACCTTGAAGATCGACCCGTGCGGCTGATATTATTTATCCGCAAGCTACTCGCGTACACTTAAGTATATTTAATGAGGTAAGGTAAGGTAAATTAAGTTAGTTACGAAAATGATTAAAAGTCAAGGTATTTTTTTTTTTATTTATTTATTTACTATATGGAGGACTTACAGCTAATAAAAACATAAAAAGAGGAATACATAGTTGCCAGAGAGCCAATAACAAGTCCTCACGTTTAGACTTACTTTTTTTTTTTTTTTTTTTTTTTTTTTTTTTTTTTTTTTTTTTTTTTTTTAGTTTATCGACATCTGTATCTCTTTTTTTTTATTGTTAGTGCATAGTCTCTTTTTTATGGTTAACTTAGCTGAACCAAACTGTAAATTCTCAGGGGTGGGGACCTGGTGATCTGTAATACAGGGCCAAACCTCACTCAGACACCAGCTCCTCACATATACAAAGCTGTACCATATTAAGTTATTTTGATAAAAAATGTATATACCTATATTGTGAGGAGAAATAAAATAAATAAATAAATAAACTTATACTAAAATAAAATTATAAGCAATAAACAAGCAATAATAAAGCTAATCATAAATTAAAGATACAATTTACACAGTAAGAATACACAATATATAAAGATTTGCTTGCAATGAGTCAACAGCATAACTTAACCAATACCACTTGAAAAAAGTTTAGGCTTAAGCACCTTCTGGCTGAGTTCACACTAGTTGTGAAAGGATCCAAATCATACTGCTTGCATATCTCATTAAAAGTTCTGCTTGCGCGTACAATATAGCTATTTTGCCTATAATTAGATGATGAATGAGGTATACATATGGGAGAATTAAAGCGCAATGTTTTGTTAGGTATGTTAAAATAAAATTTAGAAAGTAGTTCTGGACGGTCAATATTATTGTGGAGGATTTTCAATAAATACAAACAGTCTGCAATTTTACGCCGATCTACCAGTGGCAACAGATGGTACTTCTTACAGAGTCGATGATAACCTGCTGAGTGATATGGAATCTTTTGATGGAAACAAAGATATTTGATGAACCTTTTCTGTATATTTTCAATCCGGTCGATGTATTTATGATACCTTGGATTCCATATCTGAGACGCATACTCGAGCTGACTTCTTACAAAAGTGCAATACAATATTTTGAGCGTTTTAAAATATTAGCATTAAAAATCTTTTTTGGAACAATAACAGTTAATTACAATTGGATTGCGTACGATAATAGCTGCAGTAGTTGGAAACTGTCGCAGCTACTAACGCCCACCACCAGGAGGAAGAAGTCAGAGTTCCATTATATTACAGAAAGTAAGTTGGTACAACGAGAAATAGAATCTGATTAAGTCAATGTTTGATATATGTATTTATGCTAAGTTTGTATGAGTGTTATGAGTGTTATGTGCGATTGAGTTATGAATGCATGCATGTAAGGTGTGTGTGATGAGTGTGTCAAGTGTTGATTTTGTGGGGTATGTGTTTGAGTTGTGCATGTAAGTTACAGAATGTTGACATAATTATGCTTTTAAGATTAGTTTTCGAGTGGTATTTTTTTAGCATGTATGGATGCTACACTATTGCGGGTTCACGGGAACGCCCTCTGTTAGTTAACATACTGTATACAGGGTTAATTTTAAAACACCAAAAACCTCTCAGGACTATGTTACTAACATCATAATCAACAACTTTTGTTCTATGACTTTTAAAAATTCGTCATATTTTAGTTTACCAGATTTTCATATAAAAATACAAATATTTAAATTTTATTTTTATTATATTTATTTATTTATTTACTATATGGAGGACTTACAGCTAATAAAAACATAAAAAGAGGAATACATAGTTGCCAGAGAGCAAAGAACAAGTTCTCACGTTTAGACTTATACTAAAATAAAATTACAAGCAATAAACAAGCAAGTAAGTTACAGAATGTTGACATAATTATGCTTTTAAGATTAGTTTCGCTAAACATTCCAGTTTTTCGTACGTGAGAGTAAAAAGGCTTTTTAAGTTCTTTATTCTTATTTAAAAAATCCTTCGTCAGTTGTGTCCAAGGAGGAATCGTACATTGACGTTATTCGGTGGTTCAGTTAGACCGAGTAACCAAAACCAACGAAATTTATTGTATTTTCTTAAAGAGCTACTCCAGTACATCAATTAATTTTATGAAAACTTAAGCTAATTGTTTCACAAATCTCAAAAATTCATTTAAATTTACACCGACCTTATTCGTTGAGTACTTTTAATTAAAAAAGAAGGTTATAAAAAGTGTTCAATAACCTTCAAATTTAGACGACACGCAGGGCGCAGCGGTTGAGCGATTGCTTGCTGCGTTGCGGTTCGATTCCCGCACTGAACTAAAAGTTTATATAGCCTAAAAATAGTGGTCTTGGTGTTTGTAAAAAAAAAATACAGGAGAAATTCCTTGTTCGGAGCAATGTTTAAAAAAAATCTTATTATAAATATGGTTTTGGATAACATTTAATATTATCTATACTAATATTATAAAGCGGAAAAGTTTGTTAGTTTGTTTGTTTGTTTGCTTGAACGCGCTAATCTTCGAAAGCACTGGGTGGATTTGGATGAAATTTGGTATGGAAGTAGCTTGAAGCTTGAGGAAGGTTATAGGCTACTTTTTATCCGACTGCAAAAAAGGAGAGTTATGTTTTTACCGTGATAGAATCCACGGGAGCGAAGCCCCGCGAGAGTACTAGTAAATTATATATGTTGTGTTTTTATAATGTGTTGGATTGGTATTATTTCTAAAAAATTAAGGTTGTGGCAGAATGTTAACTGGCTCGATTTGTGCGTCAGGTCGTGAATTCGAACCCAGTGAGAAACAATAATCTGTATAATGTACATCATCAGCACTGCTTTCAAATTGGTGAAGGAAACCGGCATGTGTCCCATCAGTGGGGTCGTAAAAGGCTGAATTATTATAATTAATTCAGTTACAATAAATAATTTACTGATGTAAGAAATTTTAAATCTGATATAAATTTTAATATTAGTAAGCTGAACCAGATCTCAGAAAATTGCCCATTATTTGTTTGCGGTTTGAATCTCCTGCCAAATTTTCTATTTGATAATCGCTTAGCAAAATTCTGTCTATAAAGCGATCATGTGCGCTATATGGGACATTAGGAAATGGCAACATTTGTTTTAGCTCAATACTCTGAGCCCATTTGTATTCCTGGTATCACTATCGATAACATAAAACTCTATGGAAGGGTAAATATAGATATTTCGTGAGCTCACGTTTAGGGTTAATAATAAATATGATATAGGTATCAAGAATGAAGCTAGCTCATGGCTGAATATTAACAGGCTCACGGGTCGAATTTTAGAGTACAGCAACGTTTCGTGAGGTTGGTCCGTGGATCAGCTTATCTTATCATATCGAGAGTACAACGCGCTTCGGAAAGCACGCTAAGACGTTGACCCTGGCTGACATTTGTACATCTTTCATGGCTTTATTATTATGCATTTTTTAAATAATTTATTTTTATTCATTTTATTAAAATCATCTATTAAATTAATTATATTCCGTTTATTCCATTATTCATTATTTATATTATCTAAATATGTGTTCGATATGTGCATATATTAATACAATCAAACGATATTTTATTCTTACTGGTACTGCATTTCTCTACACGTACACCTCACCAACTGACTCACACAAGGAAACTACACAAGAATCGTAGGATATGTATAAATGTAAAAATTCACCCTTACAAAGATAAATGTTTATTACTTGTTGTAAATTATTTATTGCTACTAAATTGTGTCAACCTGCCCTAATTCAACAGGATGTTCCTAGTTTGAAGAACAGAGGTCTTACTTAATTAAGTCTCTAACATCACATCTGTAACCACAACATTTATACAACCTTATGTGATCTTATGTGAGAAGAAATAAACATTATTATTATTATTATTATTTCACAATCGTTACGTAGAAATCAGAAAGTCATAAGCCAGTTTTGCCATGGAGTATCGAAATAAGAGATACCCAGCCTGCGGGTCGCGGAGGTCAGATAAGATATAACTTTAAGGTTGCATGTAGATCACGCGGGCAGCTCGATACATGGCAATTAACGCGCCTTTTGTACGATCAAACATGTTTTGTTTTTGCACACACGATATTGCATTGTTTAATATTATTTAATTTATTTGCCCTCGTCCGTGTGTCACTGCTGGGTGCCAACTGAAAACCAGCGCTGGGTGTCTTCCGCCCAGCAAATGCTGAGTTGGTAACCCTTTCGGTGTGGATATGCTCAACGATTATTTTTATCCTTTTTTATAATGTTTGTAATTTTGTATTGTAGGTTGTTGTGTCCGAATGTCCGAATAAATGTTTTTCAATTTCAATGTTATGTAAAACACTAGTACTACGCTTCATCCGGTAGGACTGAAACTCGTAACATAGTCGGGAATAAGCAAATAGATGATGATGAATTGAGCCTATTAATTTGGCAGATGTTCTCTGTACTTTATCAACTATGTGGATTGAGAGGATGTTAGTAGACTAACTTTATTTTACTACATCATTATAGTCACCATTAAAAATCTTTTTAGCAAAAAATAGAACCGACTTCCATATAAAAACACTCAGTCAAAAACGAAAATATATACAAAACTAAAGACACCGCCTTCCGAAATTAAAGTTATTTTTGCCTTTGTAGTGTTTTTATATGGAAGTCGGTTCTATTTTTTGCTAAAAAGTTTTTTTTCACGCTTTTTAGTGGGTCAGTTTGTAATTTATCTAGTTACAAAAGCAAAAATGTCAACTACTTATCACCTTTTACAAAATATTGCTTTTCCCGGTGCAGAGCCGTTAACTTTTGAGGAGTTCTCCTGGTACATCACCATCAGCTCCACTTCACCATATGCATTGTAACGAGCATATAGTGCTTAACATCCATATTCAAGTAATCTAATCGCAATCAACGAAATACTTATTATTGAGTAGTTTCGGTGGCCATCTGGGGTATTCATCATAAGTTCCATTTCCTCAAATGGTGCTTTTCGAGAGCAACTGCACAAGGTACTATAAGAAATACCCAAAACACTATAGGTGTGCCTATAATATTTGAAGATTTCCCTCGATTTCTCCATTATCCCATCATCAGATCCAAACGTGACGTAACGACAATGGGACCAATTAGAAAGTATACCCTTTCAAACAAAAAAAAATTTCCAAATCGGTCCAGCCATCTCCGAGATATGAGGTACGAGATATAAAATACATAAAAAAAAAAAGTTCAAGAGGAATTGTAAACCTCCTTTTTTTGAAGTCGGTTAAAAACATCACTTTCTCACAAAGATGCCACTCACGATGGCGGCGGTTGGGCAAAGATTCAAATTGACGAACATCAAAAATTATGTGCTCTTCACATACTGTGAGAAAATGTAACATTCCCATTTGGCAAGCAAAGCCGCAGGGTTCAGTTAGTGAGAAAGTCGTTAAATAAGCATAACAGTTTGATTACAGCTTAGCGGCGCTTTGATGTGCTATCAGACGGGATTAGTCAAGTCCTTAGGCTTTTTAAAATGAGATTTTTGCCGAAAAATGTCTAGACTGCGTACTGAAAGTTTAGTGCCGATGGTAAAAAAGATTTTTTTTATGATGATACGAATATCTAAGATTTTTTTTTACAAACCCCACTCCATATTAGTGTGAATATATGGTGATTTTCAAATAAATGTATTGCTTAGATTGCTCTTAATTTAAATCAAGTTAAAACTATTTTTCACATAGGCCTTCATGGGCACGGTTCGAAAGTGGTCGTTATCTATGGAGAAGAACCGGCAATAAATTTCACGGTTCCTCTTTTAAAACATTATTGATTGTCACTATCTTTACATAATATGTACTTTATATAGTATAAGGGGACAGTATAGACCAATCGACATAACTAATCAGAAATGAATTTCAAAGTCTATAATGTTCTCGCGTAATTGTAACTAATAACCATCTCACAAAAGAATACAAACTTATCCTAGGTTCATCATTAGTAGTTTCATAATTTGAGTTTTTACTCTTACAAGCCAGAAAAAATGCAGTACGCATTTCGGAATTCACATCTCTCGTAATACACAAAGTTGCACAAAAATTATCATGAAACTCAAAACTAAAACCAGAATTTTAAATGTATGAACTACATGCAAAACCACTACATACAAAAACTATTGCAGAAACATAACAGTATGTCTTCATTTTCAAAAATCTGGCCGGATTTGCAACATTCGGAATAACAACATTCGGAATAACAACATCCTGTAGGCATTTTTTTGTTCCGTCCTGTATCAGAGACCAAATACAGACGCCTGTCGGTTCCATTTCTCTATTATCGAGTAACAAAGGTCCGGACCTTGTGGTACTCCAATTTTCGTCAACTTATACCACGGACATAAGTTATATTTTGGCTTGGCAAGATCGCCGAAATGAATTTGACAAAAGCTACCGGTACGTGCCCTTGTGACGTTCAAATATGTTATTGGATTCCGGCGAAAAGGTGAGTTTCGGTTTTTGCTCGGGGATACGATTTCAGTCGAGGCTGGACCCGAGTTGATAAATGACAAGTCGTTTTGGGGAAATCTTTTTGATTTGATCAGATTTGTCTTCAAAAAAGCCTGTTGATATTCATCAATTATTTTTTATTCTTTTGCTGTGTTGCTTTGTTACAAATATTTTTAGTTATGGTAGTGAATCAAGGAAGAATAGACCTTATACCTATTTTTCAGTTCCATTTCTTTCTCTTGTTCGATTCTATATGAAATCATTAATCACAAGACACAAGAAGGAATTGCTACCAGAATAAAAAGTATATCATGTTAGGACCGAAGTCATAGTGTCGCCATTTACTAAGTTTCACTGAAATCTATCCAGTAAACAAAACTGGACGGATTTCAGTAAATCAAATAAAAACGTGTCACATATATGACATTTTCGTATTTTTGGTATGTATAAATTTATTGCATAAAATCAATATAAATAGTAACAGATAAATCACGTGAGTAATATATTATGGATCAAAATTTAATAATTTATTAGTTTAAGTCGTGCATAATTCCTCGTGATTTATTATGCAAATATTCGTAGCTACACAATTTACTTTGCAAAGCCCAGTAACTTCATTTCACTAATTCATTTGTTAGTCATTAGGTGTTTAGGTGAAAAAATGTATCGTGTGTGTTAGCGGTGTTAGAATTTCTTTCACCTACACTGTTATGAATTACAAAATTTGGGTGTGATTTTCAAAGATAGGATGTTAATAAAGAGATGTATTAGAATATTAGATTCGCTACTTCTCCATAACATTATCAGCTAACATTTTCTGGGAATAGGTCTTAACACGCACGCCTAGTGCTGTTTAGAGGATGTCGCATATCCTCGAATTTTTGGTTGGAGGACATGCCACCGGAACGCATTAGGAAAAGACAATTCTTGGTCACGCTCCAGACGCCGCGGGAGACGCCCTGGGCGTCGCGGATCGCGAGCTGAACTCCGGCCACCGTAGGCGCGCGCTTGCAGGCTGGTAACTGAAAGAGCAGAGTGAGTTTTTAGTCAGTAGAAGTCTGACACTCCCTTCCACTCCACCCAGAACGTGGGAAGTCATTTGATGACTTTTCTACCGGAAAAAAAGGAAATGCCTCCGGCGTCACGAAGTTTTCTGATACCTTCTTAGGAGAAGTGTTAAAAAATTGGCCAAGTGCGAGTCAGACCTGCCCATGAAGGGTCCGTACTAACTACGCAAAATAACTTTGTTTTTTATAGTATTTGTATGAGTTACAAAGTTATATTTAAAAACTTTTTTGCAAAAAATAAAACCGACTTCCATATCAGAACACTACAAAGCCAAAAATAATTTTAATTTCGGTAGTCGGTGTTATTGGTTTTGTATTTTCTTTTTTTTTTCACACCGCCTTCCGAAATTAAAATTATTTTTGGCTTTGTAGTGTTTTGATATGGAAGTCGGTTTTATTTTTTGCAAAAAAAGTTTTCATTTTCGTGCTTTTTAGTGGGTCAGTGAATTTTCCAAATCGGTTCGTAAATGACGGAGTTATGCGCGAACAAAAAACGCAATGCAGCGAAACGAAAAGATCATCAACGTAAACATTTTTTTAGACTTTTGTTGATTTTTCAGAAACGGCTTGTCCGATTTCGATAAAATTTTTATGGGACCATTTGGAAAGTATACCCTTTCTAACAAGATCAGAATTTTTCAAATCAATTGGCAAAAGACGGAGTTATGCGTGGACAAACATAAAAAAAAAAATACAAACATCCGAATTGAGAACCTCCTCCTTTTTTAGAAGTTGGTTAAAAACTATGCTATATCTCATAATCTGCTGACTCGATTTCATTTTCCTTTGCAAGTTTACCTTTTAAACGATTTTTAAACGAAAACTTAATGAAAATGTTGTTTTAGAAACCTCAATGTCATTTTTAACCGACTTCTAAAAAAGGAGGAGGTTCTCAATTCGGATGTTTGTATTTTTTTTTTTTTTCTTTTTTTTTATGTTTGTCCACGCATAACTCCGTCGCTTGCCAACCGATTTGAAAAATTATTTTTTTGTTGGAAAGGGTATACTTCCCAAATGGTCCCATGAAAATTTTATCGAAATCGGACGAGCCGTTTCTGAAAAATCAAAAAAAGTCGAAAAAAATAATTTACCTTGATGATCTTTTCGTTTACTCTGCATTGCGTTTTTTGTTCGCGCATAACTCCGTCATTTACGAATCGATTTGGAAAATTCACTGACCCACTAAAAAGCGCGAAAATAAAAACTTTTTTGCAAAAAATAAAACCGACTTCCATATCAAAACACTACAAAGCCAAAAATAATTTTAATTTCGGAAGGCGGTGTGAAAAAAAAAAGAAAATACAAAACCAATAACACCGACTACCGAAATTAAAATTATTTTTGGCTTTGTAGTGTTTTGATATGGAAGTCGGTTTTATTTTTTGCAAAAATGTTTTTAAAGACCTGTCTATAAATACCACACACGCATAGGTTTCATTGAAAAAAAAAAAAAATTCAGTTTCAGTTCCATGTATGGAGAGCCCCCCTTAATTTATAATATTTTTTTTATGTTTTTCTTAAAATCGGATAACAGTTTACAGAATACATCTACCTACAAAGTTTCACATGTATAGTCCTAATAGTTTCGGAATAATATGGCTGTGATATACGGACGGACGGACAGACAAACAGACAGGACGAAACTATAAGGGTTCCGTTTATTGCCATTTGACTACGGAACCCTAAAAAGCACCATTTATAAAAATACCAGCTTTTAAAATGTTTTAATAACTCTAAGATATATACGTATATATATGATACATGTATATTCAGGGTTACGTTTCATAGTCTCATATATGACAACATCCAGGTCGTAAGGCCGCTCCACCTAATGCTGACAAATGATAGTGTTACCTTTATTTAATGACGTCATTACAACGGCCATTTTGCGGCCAAGACATTAAGCTGGGTAGTTTAGGTTAAATTAATTTTAGGCATTGTGATAATTTATTTTTGCATAAAAAGGATACGTTTATTGTAGTTTGAATTCTGCTTGTTTTTCTGTGATTGTTTCCCGGTTCTTGTTTTACAAACATAACATTCTTTTTATTTATCATTTGATCGTTTGATCGTTTTATCGTTTGATCATCATTACGCCTAATGGTAAGCGATAGACCAAGATGATGCATGCTTACCTAGAAATAAATTATTCAGTTTTGTTTCGAATTCCCGGGTTATAGCTTTGTAATAAGGAGTCGCAGACTCCGGCAGAGATTTCCATATGCCAATTATAGAATAGAACAAAATATAATAATTTATTTTAGGAAAATAAAAATAAAGCATCAATTACCCTGTATAAATATCGGTAAATTACATAAAAATCACATAGTTATACAACAATAGAGTTAACTAGTTACGGGTTGTGGAAGGAGGCAGCTGTTTCGAGTCTTTTTCTTTTCGAGTCAATGCTCAAACATCTTTAGACCAGTATGCAGCTACCTGCACAGCCCTTGTATTGGCCTCGTTTAGACAACAGGTCAAGGTGCAGTCAAGGTGCGGGTGGAATATATCTATCTATAGATATATTCTTTATTGTACACCATAACAGTAAAACAATAAGGACTTTACAACTAAAAAGGGTGATACAATGGGCGGTCTTATCGCTAATAGCGATCTTTACAGACAACCTTTACTTTACCACGATGGATATGCTACAAGATGTGGGCCATATTTTATACAAGGGCTCCACACTGGCATTGCGTCTACGATGAGTCAAGGAAACTCAGTCTGGCCAGATTAATTTTACAACCTGTAAATTGGTTATGAATAAAACTTTTACACGTCATGTTTTTTCAACCGACGACCAAAAGAGGAAGTTATCAATTCGACGCGTATATATATATATATATATATATTTTTTTAATGTATAGTCACTCGAAGACGGCTGAACCGATTTGAAAAATTCTTTTTTTGTTTGATAGGGTATACTTTGAAATTGGTACCATTTGTCACCAAGTCAGGATCTGATGATGGGATCTTGGAGAAATCGAGGGAACTCTTCGAATATTATAGGCACACCTATGGCGTTTTGGGTATTTCTTATAGTAACTTGTGCAGTTGCTCTCAAAAAGTACCATTTGGGGAAGTGGAACTGATGATGAAGACCACAGATGGCCGCCGAAACTACTCAATAATAAGTATTTCGTGGATTGCGATTCGATTACTTAAATATGGATATTAAGCACTTGGTGCTCGTCACAATGCATATGGTGATGTATAACTGATGGTGAAGTACCAGGAGAACTCCTCAAAAATTAACGGCCCAGTATTGGGAAAAGCAATATTTTGTAAAATGTTATAAGTAGTTGACATTTAGGCTCTTGTAACTAGGTAAATTAAAAATCAACCAACTAAAAAGAGTAAAATAAAAACTTTTTACCAAAAAATTAAACCGACTCCCAAAAAACACTGCAAAGTGAAAAATAACTTTAATTTCGGAAGTCGGTGCCAAAAACGAAAATACAAAACTAAAGACACCGACTTCCGAAATTAAAGTTATTTTTCACTTTGCAGTGTTTTTTGGGAGTCGGTTTAATTTTTTGGTAAAAAGTTTTTTGCGTGTTAAGTTTAGCTAGATGAGGCCAGTATTTCCTAACTGACTACTCTGAGAAGAAACATCGAAACAAACTCAGAGGTCATAGTCTCTTTTAAAGTCCAGACAATTTGTATTTTTATATGAGAAGCATGTAGGTTCATGTCTGTGATATTCTTTTGAGGAAATAACCACGCAAATTTGAGAGGACCTATCCAGACAGTGCAAGCATTTGTCAGTTATCATGTAGCTCAACTTAGAACTTTAGGAGCTCAACAATTTGACAAAAAATACCAAAGGACATTTGGGTACGCAATCGCTCAAGTGGCCACTACAGTTCGTGTCCGGGTGGTAGGTGTTCTTCTAGATTAATAAAGTGTGCATCCACAGTTCACGACGAGTAAAGCTGCTGCAGCTGTTTCGACTAAAATACAAGTATGCAGAAATCTCTAGTTAGGCTGGAAATAAGCTTTTAAAAATAAAGTTGGGAAAAGATCGATTGATTCCTAACATTGAATATTTATCTGTTAAGCCTTTCCCCAACTATATATTTCAGGGTCGGTTTTCTGTATATCCGGATATAGCTGAGTACTTTGAGCGGTCAGTCTACGCCTGGTACACAAACAGTGAAGAAGTCTGCAAGTAAAACGGATTGGTCGCCTCCTAATACACGAGCCGTGGCCCGGACCTCCAGACGCCCTCTTCGTTCTGCTGCTTTGGCCTACCGACTGAAGGCCAGACGTCCGCAGCCACCGCTTCGTGCTGCCCTCTTCATTCTGCTACTGAGGCCATCCGTTTGAAAACCACTCGTCCTGCAGCCACCTCTTCGTTCCACTTTTATCATCCGCTCCACTTATCATCGACTCTCCCGTCATCTCTTGTGACTTAGGGTTCAACATTGTATAAATTCTTTTATAAATAACGTTACATTTCCTCACTTTGATTTCTTTTCCTGGTCATTTTCCTCCTAATGTAAAGATTTTGGAACATAAACAATTTATTTATTTCCGAAGATTACAATCCTAATACCTGAAACTTACTATTCTCCAGGCTATGTTGTTAATGGTAAGTCACTACTAAAATGTATGAGTATGTCAAGTTTGCTGGCATTGTCGTAATATGTCCTTATTATAGTTTAGTATTTTCCATATTTTATTTTCTTGAATGCTCTTCCTCCAGTTTCCTAACAAGCGATATTTACAACGAAGGAATATTACTAGTCTAGTATTTTCAATGCAATAACATGCACTCTTTGCATATACTCCGAGGGAACTACCTATTTCGTAGAATATCATTGTTCCTTTTCACAGAACCACTTATTTTACTGAAAAATACTTGCTTTATATTGTTATAAAGACACGAGCTATATGTTATGGCGTCGCGGGTCGAACCCCACCCATTACACTATTGCCGTGAACCTACTCCAGATACAAACATATAAGGTTGGGGAATAAGTCTTTTCGCATTATAGTATGTATGAACTTGTAATAAAATCTCTTTGGCTATACTATTTATATCTGGCTGGTTTTGGTATCTTAAATTTTAAAGAACATAATTCCAAATTCAAATTAGGAAAATGTGTGATTTTCATTTGTTTTTCGTACTGTCAAGATGAATGAATCTAATGAAGAAATTCGATACATTTTAAAATTTTACTACAAAAAAGGTAAAAATGCAACGCAAGCCGTGAAAAAAATTCGCGATCTTTATGGACCTAGTGCAGTATCTGTGAGAGTAGCATAAATTTGGTTAAAGCGTTTTCAATCCGGAAATTTTGATGTCAAAGTTGCACGTCGCTCTGGTCACCCTATTACGGATAAAATGGATGCCATTTTTGAAAAGTGGAGCAAGATCGGCATATCAGTAGTTACGACGTAGCTGAAGAACTGGGAATTGACCACAAAACAGTTTTGGTGCATTTGAAAAAAACTGGGTACACAAAAAAGCTCGATATTTGGGTACTTCACGAGCTCACTGAAAGAAACCTAATGAACCGTGTACTCATTTGTGATTCTTTATTACGACGTAATGAAACCGAACCATTTTTGAAGAAGCTGATAACTGGTGATGAAAAGTGGATCATGTACGACAAGAACGTGCGAAAAAGGTCGTGGTCAAAGGCCGGTCAGGCTTCACAGACTGTGGCGATACCCGGGTTAATTCGCAACAAGGTGATGCTGTGTGTGTGGTGGGATTGGAAGGGCATTATTCATTATGAGCTGTTACCACCAGGCAGGACCATCAATTACTCTACTGCGAACAACTGATGAGATTAAAGCAAGAAGTTGAAAGAAAGCGGCCGGAATTAATCAACAGAAGGGGTGTGGTTTTTCATCATGATAACGCTAGACCTCACACATCTTAAGCCACAGCAAAAATTAAGAGAGTTTGGCTGGGAGGTGTTAATGCTGCCGCCGTATAGTCCTGACTATAGTTGCAAAACTTCTGAATAATTCCGAATAATTCCGGAATAATTCGGGGAAAGTTTCTTTAAATGGGAATTATTCAAAATGATAAATTCATTTTGAATCATTCTGATTTAAAGAAACTTTTAATTATTTATTAAGATTTCAACTTTTTTTGCTGAAAAATCGTATTTTGCATCGATCGTCGATCTCTGTGCGCCGGCCGCTGCCGCCGCGCTGGCACCGCGACGCGCGCAACCGACTGCCACCGGCCACGAGTCGTGCGTGCAGGCGATGGCGGTGCGGGGTGCGGTAAGAGGGAGGGGATGCTGCTCCTCGGAGAAGTTTTCACCCGCGCGAGAAAGATTCGTACCCCGCAATCGAATGTTTCCGAATATTTCGCCCGAATAATTCAATGGGAATAAATGTGTTTGCTTGTTGTGTGGTGGGTGAGTTAATTATTGTTCACTGCGAGAGTACGTATGTACGCTACGAGAGTAAAATATAAATGTTTATTTTATTATAAATGGGATTGATTAAGTATATGTTGATATTTTTATAGGTAGATTTATTAGCCTGCGATTAACAGGATTTTTATTCTTTTGTTTTTAGGTAGGTACTATCGGCCAAAGATACGCATACTCACTTTAAAAAATATTTCTGCGGAAGCGCAGCTAGTGACAAACCACATCCCTTCCTGTTTTCGCCCAATTAGAAATAATATGCATTTTGGAGTACAGGGCGTGTAACATTATATTAATACTTACTATTACGAACACTACTAAAATACGCTTCGTGCATCCTATTGGTCAAAATACATGCATTAGGCGATCGAGTTGTAAGTCGTGCTATGCGATTATAGCCTTAAATGTCAGTTGTGAAATACCACAGCCAACAACCAGGCCAAGCATATTTGATTTGCTATTTGAAAAAGGGTTACCTATGTTTTTGATTAGTTTGTATGTAGCTCTGTATGTATCGCGAGTATTCGCGAGTCGCATAGGTAGGTATTAATCATTACCTACCTACTTAACGCGTATAATAGCCCAGTCAATAAAAGCAAATAAAGGCAAACCTTGCAAGCAAACACGTTTTGATGCGGTTTTCAGAAAAGTATTTGTTCTTACCTACTTAGGAGCAGGTTTTGGTATATTAACAGACTTCAAAGGTCGATTTTCCTGTTTTTTTTTGACAGTTGAAATATTCCCAAAGTTTCGGAATATTTCAGAATACTTCCGAAGTATTCGACGGGAATGATTCGGAATGTTTCCCGCCAGCATCTATAGTTCTGACCTTGCACCTTAAGATTACCTCATGTTTCGGTCTCTTCAGAATTCTTTAGGCAGTGTCAGGTTAACACCACGAGAGGACTGCCAAAACCACTTGTCGCGGTATTTTGATCAGAAGTCCCAAAATTTCTATAGCAATGGGATCATGTCTCTACCTACAAGATGGCAAAAGGTTATCGAACAAAATTGTACCTACATACTTTAGTTAAATGTAAATAAACTGTATTAAAAAATGTTTTGAATTTTCTTAAAAAATGCGAAGAAACTTTTTCCCCAACCTATTATTTAGCTTAGGAGGGGTTAACAAGATTGCTATTAATGTGGATTCTACCCACATTGTTAGTTATTTTTATTTAAAAAAAATAAGGTACCAATTTCTCTGAATAACAAACTTCTTAAATACAAGTATATGGCAAATTCTAACAAAACAGAATAAGTTACTAAAGTACCTGCTATACTTGATTTGATTGGATAGAAACAATATCCAACTACAAAATACTAAAATAGTTTCACCGAATACACGTAGTTACTGTATATGCGTATTGGGGATACTTTCATTGTGCGTACAGCTAAGGAGTAGAATTCCCTGCCGGAGTCTGTGTTTCCTGATTGCTATAACCTGGGAGTCTTAAAGTCAAGAGTGAATAAGTCACTTCTTTGTAAGCGTTTTTACTTTCAACAACATTGCATTAGGTTCGCGTTTGACCACCATTTTACCTAATGGTTTGGTTTGGAACCTGTTCACTCTTGACTAAATGACTTACAAGCTTAATTGACAAGCTTCTGTGAGCTAAGGCGAAAAAAACAAAACATGAGTTGATGAGAGACGCGACTTACGGGGCTACTGAGTGAATAGTTAATGTGAAATCCACGTAGTACATAAATATTTCGATAAATTAAATTTCTTTCCGAAGAAAATTGCACTGCATTTTGTAGAAGAGTCTGGAGACTTGTTTCTGCTATTATTCTGCAGCTGTTTTCGTGACTTCGTTTGCGGGGTAGTCTATAATATTATCTACGTGGTTTTGTTTGCATATAAATCCCAACTATATGGGAACATCGACGACGAGTTGCTAGTCTATCGGTTTTCTATCGGTTATATGGGGAGTGTGCGATGGAATTACATAATCTAATTCCACCAAGCCCGTTCTATTATCGGACTACAAGACAAATGGCGATGCGCCATCGTTACTTGGTGGACATCCCACCTATACGCACTAAACGTTTTGGGAATACCTATATTGTGCGTACGGCTAAGGAGTGGAATTCCCTGCCGGAGTCTGTGTTTCCCGATAACTATAATCTAGGGGTCTTTAAGTCAAGAGTGAATAGGTTATTTTTAGGTAAGCGTGCTCCATCTTCGACCACATCAGCACTTACCATTAAGTGAGATGGTGGTTAAACGCGAGCCTATTATCAATAAAAAAGAAATATCCGAATAAAAACTAGCCTACAATTTTGCACTGTAATTCCTTCTATTTTCAAGTGAAAGCCCTTTTAAAATCGTTTCAGCCGTTTCAGATATTAGTCCGGACAAGTAGGAATGCAGCCCGGAGCTTGCCAAGATTAACTGACGGAATAGGGTAGGCTTTTAGTCTGTTAAAGTCTGACACTCCCTTTCGCTCCACCTAGTTAAACACTAGTAGAAAAGTATGTTAATTACAAGCAAAACAAAGCAGTACATTCAATAAATACTCAGCTCACTAAACATACATCCCTAACGAATTCAGAGGATTTCACTTACATAGTTTGCAAGCAATATACTCCTGTCTCCTACGTTCAGATATAGGTCAAAACATGCATAATATTACAATATTACGGGCTTAAACTAGCTGAACAAATATTAGGATTTTATTATCAGCTTTGTTTGTCTGCATAGGATAGCAAAATGCAGTACGACAATATTGAAGACATTATGTAATTTTGAAATATAAGAGATTTGATGTTCTTAAATAATTTAGGCACAATTGAGAAAAATGGGGAATCTTACACCACACTGAATCCAATACGAATGTGATGCTCCTGACAAAACCATGTCCTATCTGATACATTCTATGGGTTGGTTATAGATAGAAATTCAAATAATTTCTGTTTGAAATAGACTGACCGCGGCTTAGCTCGCGCAAAAAGTACTTTTCTGATAAAAGAAATCTCCAAACCAAAACTCGTATCTATCCTTTACTCCGTTTAAACGTGGAGAAAGGACAAACAAACAAATCAACAAACAGAATTTGGCATCTAAATATATATAACTCAAAGGTGACTGACTGACTGACTAACTGACTGACTGACATAGTGATCTATCAACGCACAGCCCAAACCACTGGACGGATCGGGCCGAAATTTGGCATGCAGGTAGATGTTATGACGTAGGCATTCGCTAAGAAAGGATTTTGCGAAATTTCCACGGGATCGGGATTTACACGGGAAAAACTTCCCACGCGGGCGAAGCCGCTGGCACAAACTAGTTTGTAATAATTAGCAAAATGAAAAATCCTCCTGGGCTAGTTTGTAACCCAGCAGCTGGCACGTAATAGATTATGTTATGTTCTAAATTAATTTATGGATTCCAATGTTGAATGAACTAGAAACAGCAGCAGTTTTTGAGATATCTAACAACATTTAAAAACAAAGTCATATTATGCTTATCTTTACTGGCTATTATGGAACCCTTCATGGGCGAGTTCGACTCGCCTTTAACCACTATCTCACATAACGCTAATCGAAATGAAGCACGCTTACCTAGAAGTAACCAATACACTCATGACTTAAATACCCCCAATTTATATCTATCAGAAAACAGAGACACCAGCAGAGAATTCCACTCTATGCTCACATGAACATAGAGTGGATTTTAATATTCCGAATTCCTACACTGTGATATGAATTCCTCTAGCGCAATAAATGGCACTCTATGTTGATATATCTATCGAATAAACTCTCTTCTGCATTCCACCGGCGCCTACTATTGTCCGCAAACTGCACTAACTTTGGTTGACTCATAACAAATTTTTGTTGAAATACGAAATATGTTTCCGACGTGGAAAGTGTTGGAAAGGACATCGTTTGTTTTTATTAATGGAATCTGCTTGGCAATGGTATGTGATTTATTCATTTGCCATCTGTTGATTTTGTGGTGTGGTAGAAGGTCCCTTGAATGCATACCTGTCCGGATTGCCGAAATATTGTGACAGCGTACTATGACCCCGGAACGCAAAAGTAACTGAAGAAACAGGGTGGATTCTTAGTTAGCAGAAGTCTGACTCTCCATTCTGCTCGACCCAAAGCGAGAGGAGTTATTTGATGTTTTCCCGCAAAAAAGGGAAGAGGAGGTCGCTTAAGGACGCATTTACGTTTATCACTCGCTCAATTTTAGGTATTCTAGTAGCAACACAACAACATTGCGCGCACACACACTTACAAACCATTGTTCGCCCGATTTTATACATTACTTAACTAATATTGATACTTGAAGGTAATATTATATTTTATTTAATATTGTTTGATCATAATAAGTTGTAACTTATTGTTTACAAAGGGTTACATGCTTATTGATTAGATGTTAGTTTATTAATGTGTTTGACGCCCGATTAGGAGTACTAGGGGACTTTGGAAATAAAATACTCATATGTGATAAAAAAATTAATAAGAAATAAAAAAAGTTTCGTCATGCCTGTCTATCTGTCTGTCTGTTTGTCCAACCGTCTGTATGTCACAGCCATTTTCAACCGACGAACAAAACGGAGGAGCTTATCAATTCGACGCGTATATTTTTTTAAATGTTTGATCACCGATTACTCGAAGACGGCTGAACCAATTTGGAAAATTCTTTTTTTGTTTGAAAGGGTATACTTCGCAATTGGTCCCATTTTCACCAAGACAGGAGCTGATAATGGGATCTTGGAGTAATCGAGGAAACTCTTCAAATATTATAGGCACACCTACAGTGATTTGAGAATTTTTTATAGTAACTTGTGTAGTTGCATTTGAAAAGCACCATTTGTGGAGTGGATCTGATGATGAAGACCACAGATGGCCACTGGAACTACTCAATATATAAGTAGGAATAAGAAGTATTTCATGGGTTCCGCTTCGATTACTTGAATATGGTTATTAAGCACAATATGCTCGTCACAATGCATATGATGAAGTGAAGCTAACGGTGAAGTACCAGGAGAACTCCTCAACAATTAACGGCCCAGCATTGGAAAAAGCAATATTTTGTCTACTTTCTAACTAATTTCGGAATTCGGACACCGCTTACCAACCGAAATTAAAGTTATTTTTCACTTTGCAGTGTTTTTTGAAAGTCGGTTTAATTTTTTTGGTAAAAGTTTTTATATTCCGAAACTATTAGAATGATACATGTGAAACTTGGTAGGTAGATGTATTCTGTGTACCGCTTTCCGATTTTAAGAAAAAAAGTAAAAAAATATTTAAAAAATATTTAAAATATATTTTCAGTTTCAGTTTCATCACTGATTTGAAAACCACTTGATCGCGTATACGTTGCCCCGACGCACGAAAACTATGCGAGTTTTTGCTCTTATATATTGGCTACGATACACGAACCATTTTAGTTGTGACCAAGTATTAGGCCTGTGTGCATGCTAAATAATTATAAGTTTTAAATTTTTGTATCCAATTTATAACGCATAATAATGCTTTCATGCACGTTGAAGTGGTGTGCAAAACATTCCCAGACATCTAGATACCAAATGGATGACATAACTATTCATCAGTAATGAAATAATATGAAAAATATTTTTTATTTAATCAGATTATAAGCTACCGCAGAGGTCCATTTAAAGTGGTGGTTTGGGTGGTCAAGGACATAATTGTGTCGCGCGTTGATGTCTTTTGGAAATGTCTCTTACTTAGATGAAGAAATTCTAATTCTTTTATTCCTGTCTTTTCATCTGTATTTTTATCGTAAAAATCTGTACTGTTACCTATAACGGCTGAATACGATATCGATAATTATAAAATTAAACTTATTTTTTTTTAATTCAATTCAGATAGTTGTCATAAAATACCTATCTACATTAACCGACTTCAAAAAAAAGGAGAAAGTTCTGATATTTTTTCTTCTGTGTGACATGCATGTTTTTATTTTAAATTTCCCAAGATTCCAGATTAAAAAGAAAAGTGGATGGATAAGGTTACTAGGGAATATTGGTTTCTAGTTTGGTTTTTGTTGATATAATGTTGAGAAAAGTCAAAATAATATAAGATACCTATATCCAATCTTTTTAGGCTTCAAATAGTATGACGGAGTCTAATATTAATTAACTTGAACCTATGCATTACAATATCGCCCTCATAAGTTACTTTGGTTCCGGGGTTGCGGTAATGTTCTAATGAGATACCGCGGCCCCGGAACTTAAGGGCAGCTGAAGGAACAGGGTGGGTTTTTAGTCAGTAGAAGTCTGACACTCCCTTCCACTTTACCCAGAGCGGGAGAAGTCATTCGATGATTTTTCCACCCAGGAAAAAGAAACAGGTTACTTGGTTTCGATGTCGAGTCCACGAGTTAAGTGTATGTACGAGGGAGGAGTCATTAGATAAATCATCTAATGACTCACCACCAAAAAAATTATTATTACCGAGTGCCTGCTGAAGCTACAGTTGTTGACACAACTGATTTTAATGAAAATATATTTATTATGGAATATAAAATAAATATAAAAAAATAAAATATAAAAATAATATATGGTCGGCTACATTGTCCATGCTCTGATAAAGCAAATAAAATGCCTAACTTGTATTGGAGCGTTGATTGGTGTTACAAATCAAAACGCCTTACAATTTAAAAAAGACACTAAAACAAGTTATTGTTCGGATCCACCACAGTAATAGAAATTTATCGTCGTTGTGAAATTTATATTAAAAGGGCGATCAACGAGAGTGGTTCGAAAATGCTGTCTCAGAAATATAATTCCAATTATTTTATGAGATAGGTTTTAAAATCACTGATTGGGTATAATTTATTCCCGGATATTAATTTTCATCAATATGAAATAGAAACTACTAATCATTTGATTGAATTAGCAAGATGCATAATTCAGAAATATATAGACGCTCGGTTATCATTTTTTAGCAGAAACAATCAGCACCCTAAAACTTTAATTCGAAAAACATTCACCAAATTAATTCATTTTAAAAATCAATAATAACAGCATACTTGTTTTTCTTTTTGTAATTGAGACTGATAATGATTAAATATTATTATGTGATTTTATTGAGTATTTTTATAATGTTAAACTTCATTTTATCGATATCGATAACTTTCCCTAAATCAAGTAGAGCAATCCCTAACTCGGCATATCTATGAAGCTTGACCTTGAACTGACCAATTGCAGTAGCGCATTTTTTCCTCGCCTCCCAACCCGTATTGGTGAGTTGTGTTCTTCAAAGAAATCGGCCGATAAGCTCTTTTAAATACACTCTGAGTTCCACGTACCCCACATGGAACTGAAACTGAAAATATATATTTTTTCATGAATCTTATGCGTGTATGTATGTATTAATAGAGGTCTTTAAAAATTGCATACGGCTTTCTAAACTTTTTAAAACCACTTTTTCATAAAGTTAATCGTTTAAAAGATATACACTTCTAAAGTGGTAAAATGTGTCCCCCCCTCTTACTTCTATAATAATGGAGTGAAAAATTATACAAAAATATATGCTATGATCCTTAATGTAAACTTTCAACCAAAATTGGTTTGAACGAGATCGGGTTGGCAGTTTTTGAGATACAGCATATTTTCTAAAACCGCAAATAAAAAATTGTAATTCATACAAACACTATCAAAAACAAAGTTATTTGGCGTACTTACTACGGAACGCTTCATGGGCAAGTCTGACTCGCACTTGGCCAATTTTTTAGTTTTTGTACGAACTGAACATTTTGGCCTATTGAACCGTATGAAGTAAGCCCAACAAAAGGTAACTGTTGTATATCGTTGAGGAATTCCCTCGACTGTCTATTGCCTCCATCATCAGACCTGTAATGGAACTTATAACCCATATGGGTGCAAAGTTCTCATCAATATAAATGAATTAAGTCCAAACACAAGGTAGCTACTGTAAACCGTTGAGGAGTTCCCTTAACTGTCCTTCGTCTTCATCATCAGACCTCTAATGACAGTCACAAACTATCTAGGTGTAAAGTTCTGGTCAATTCAAATTAATCAAGCCCAAACAAAAGGTTACTGCTGTAAATCGTTGAGGAGTTCCCTCGACTGTCAGGAGTCAATCTGATGAAAGGCTCCATTATCAGATCAACTCTAGACCTTTCTTAATTTGTATTACTTTAAGATACTTACTGAAAAAAAAAACATTTATACGGTCGAATTGCGAAACCTCCTTATTTGAAGTCGGTTAAAAAAAATTGTTGTTTCATGCTAGGTTCAGTAACCAATATCCATCCAATTCTAAAAATAAGTATGGTTCTCGTTCTTACTTTTGTTTCGGTACAAAAAAGTATCAACGTATTATAGTCACAGTATACAAGACGCCACTGTTTTTATTATAGGTTTCGACGTATTTATTTTTTGGAGGAAAGCGATACGACCCTGCGTTCACGAGCGCGTCTGAGCGCAGAATGACGGTCGGAGCCGTGCGTTCGGTAGAAAAATGTATGAAGAAATTTGAGACCGATTTTATTTTTCTCATAAATCATAAAGTTTTTTATGTATGTTCAAAATAATTAGCTTAACGTATAGATAAATACATAGGCTATAATTTCTTGTTATTTTGAATTTAAGAATATGCTCCAGATTTGGCTTACAGGTACATATTCAGACCCCATTTTTTGTAATTTTCTACGATTATTGCGGCGATAAAAACGTATTTGTGTGAAAAAGATGTATGGGACTGTGTAATTATAATGCATTCAATGTGGAGATGAATAAATTATCTTGAAATTAATACTATAACATTGTCAAAATTTTAACTCCTTATGTATCAAAATGGGACCAGAAAAACATTGAAATTTGCGAGAAAACGTAAATGCGTCCTTAAGGCGAGGTTATTCGAAAAAACGTCGTTTTCAATTGTGTCTTATTCGTAGATAACACGGATTTAAATTTTGAAAAAAACATATTACATAATTCATACTTTGATCTTTCTATTTCGGTCATCCGATACACGATTACTTGCATTTCACTGCAACTAATTAAATCGCAAAGACAAGTCTAAATTACAGTCTTATTCTTATTTTATTTGAGTTGTATTAAGCTTTGAATAATAAAACTTATACCATAATAAAGGTCGTAAAAAATGTCATATATGTCTGTCGTCATAATGTAAAATTTGAAAATATTTATACCACTAATTTAAAAAATAAGTGTTTTCCTATTATTTTGATGCGCGCGGCCACGCGCCCCGCGTCCTTTAGTCCCGAGCGGAACGTGTTGGAGGTCGGACGTATGCCAATTTTTAGCGAACCTGCCACCCCCGCTAAGTTTGGTTCCGGTCGAGCCAATAAATCATTATAAAATAATAATTCCTATCGTTTAGTTTTAAATAGTTGTAATATAAATTGTTTTTATTAGGTACTTTAGTTATAATTTTGGTCAGTAAA
Source organism: Tholera decimalis (assembly GCA_943138885.2). Taxonomy (NCBI): domain Eukaryota; kingdom Metazoa; phylum Arthropoda; class Insecta; order Lepidoptera; family Noctuidae; genus Tholera; species Tholera decimalis. The sequence continues at coordinate 43,345,525 of OW964558.2, forward strand.
ACTAATGGACAAAATTAACAAAAAGAAGTGGTCATCGCTGGCTCTACGAAGGCTGAATAAACAAAAAAAGTAAGAAGGCTTTGACAATATATAAATATTTAGACCTAGGTATATACATAAATATTTTTCTTTACTAACTAGGTTCTTTTTGTATTCTGAGGTACCTACTTAGCTACGCGGAATAGATTTCGAAACCACAAAATAATATATGTGACTATGTGTAAATAAACACGCCACGCGCGCAAAAGCTGTAATAGTTTATTTTTCTCGCGGAATAGATTTGCCAACCGCAAAAAGTGTGTGAAACAATTGAATTTGAACCCTATGTCAAAGCATATAAGGCCGCCACGTGCGCAAATGTTATAATGCTCTTTTCAAATGTCAGACTCAAAGGAAACTTTGACAATATTATTATAGGTACCTATAATTATACAAATTAATATTTTACTTTACTAAGTAGATAAGTAGCTACGCAGAATAGATTTACAAACCGCAAACATGTGTGTAAAACAAAAACATTGTTGACTTTCTTTCTCCTATAAAAAAATGAAAATGTTTCTTATTTTATTCAAAAAAATATTTCCAAAAATATCTAAATATAATATAAAAGTACTTTCAATAAAAAAGAAATCACAAAAAGATGCGATTAGAGCCTGGGTTTGATCCATAATACTGACGGTTATCAATCCGATTCTTTACTAAACGCGCTAACAGAACGTCAGTAACCATGGTTAAAATAACTGACCGTATTCGACTGTATTAGGTTTTATTTTCGTAAATGTAATAATGGATAAATGGTACAGTCGATCATTCGTCGCTATGACCACAGTATAAAGATCATACAGTAGGTCGACGCCTTTGATCTTGTGGAAAATGCCGACAACGTCTAGCTCTAGACAGTATCGCAACGGCCAGGGTTGTCACAAGTCAACAATATTTATTACACGCAGCACACTCGTGCCATAGTGTAGAAATATACAACATGACCATTTCCTACGAAAATATCATTTATTATTTTCGGTAAACTTCGGTAAACTTTATAACTCTCTGTCTTCGGTGTTCGTATCAACTTTACGCTGATGATCTGCAGTTGTATGCATCTACGCGGGTGGAAAGTTTGTATGTTTGTTTGTTGTTATGTCTATAGAGGCAGAGCCGGATTAACCCCGTCAGAGGCCCTAAGGCAATGGCATTCTCGGGGCCCCTTTTCTTACTTTGACTGACCAAATCGTGTGTGCACTGAGGAAACGCACATTAAGGGCTGTGGTTTTTAACATATTTGTTTACTTATTCCCAGATTTGTTCTAAAATTGTTTTAATTCTACTACTTAATTTAACGATTTGTATTTTGTGAGATAACAGTGAGGTCCCTAAGTTCACACGCACATCAAATTCTCGTTCGAAGAAACATATTTTCTTGGTGCGTGAATTGGGCCTGGGCCCCTAGTTGATGCGGGGCCCCTAGGCAGTTGCCTACTCCGCCTAATGGTTAATCCGGCCCTGGCTATAGGAGATGTAAACCGAGATTTAGATGCTATAAAACTGGTCTGATTGATTTGGGGTGACTGTAAGCCCCTCAAAGTGTCAGGCCATTGTGATCAGAAGCTCACGTATGATCATTAGAGTGGCAACTAGTTCACTCCTTCCTATCATTTTCAATTAAAGATCAACTGCCTCCATGGTCGAGTGGTTTAGGCGTTTGCCTTGTGACCCGGTGGTCGTGGGTTCGATTCCCGCGGGAAGCATACTTTGTAAAGTTGTTTCCAGTTTGGCTAGGACATTGCAGGCCTGAATCACCTGACTGTCTGATAAAAAGATGGTTCCGTGCTTCGGAAGGCACGTATAAGCCGTTGGTCCCGGTCGCCAAATGGCGGTCGTCAAAATAGACCACGTCAGAGGCCCTAGAGGCGGTCTAGAAACTCTGACACTAGGGTGTATGGGGTCGTTAGACCTCACTTACCCACACGATAAGAAGAAGAATTAAAGATCTCGGTTTGCATCTTGACTCTGCTTGGCTGGCAAAGTTTGGTTTGGTTTTGACTGGAAAGGGCTTTGCGGACTTCCTTAACATGAAATGCATTTTCCAGCATTACGGAGCCAAAGTGAGGTATTTTATGTGGTAAGTTAGACGCCGTGTCGAGACGTAAACTTACCGCAAAGACGGAGGCATTTCAATTTGCTTTTTCTGGTGCGGTGTGAGCCAGTGTTCCATTCAGTTTTATCATAACTAGGAGGCAGCGAAGGACGGTAAAAGTTCGAGTTTCACTTCGCAGTTTCGGAGTCTGCAAACCCATACTTCCATACTCGCCATATGACCCTGGGGCATGTATCTGGAGGAGAAAAGGTAGATACCGTTTTCACCACTAGGTCCAAGTCATTGGGCGTGTGGCCGTCGACTTCTGGAATGCAGGTTGCTTGGTGAACCAGCTGATCGAGATCTAGCGATAAAAAAACCTGCGGGCCTCTACCAGCGTGCTCTGTTTGATGGTACGGGAACAACCATTCTTTATGGTGGGCATTAAAATCTCTTAGAAAAACAAGCTTTGCCATCGGATATTTGTGCTGGGCCATTTCAGCTCCTGCAGCTGCCTCCGTAAGGTAGTCGAAGAGCCTAGTCGTCTCCTGTTCACCGTTGTGCAATCAGTAAACAACACCAACAACGAGCATAGATGGTCTTGAGAAAAGTGCTTACATTTCTTTTTCAAGAAAATGATTAATCAGAAAAAGTTTCACATCTTTGTGTATGTCTACTTTTTTAAGTTTTCCAATAAAGTATTCATGTACCAAAGGGAAACAGATAATATGTTGTAAAATGTCAAAAATGTGACATATCGTGTCAGGATGTCATCTATGGCTTTTTACTGCATTTCGAATCACGCGCACCCCCTAATGTTCCCCGTCCAATCTCCATTAAATGCCTTATCCCTCTTGTATTTACTCGATTTGTTTATGATCTATGTAGGTTCATTGAGATAAATAAAATAAAGCTGTAGCGTACTGTATTATCGTTTTAACATTTCTATGCCATATTTCTAATTTTCTCTAGCCACTGGTAAACTGGTAAAACATTGAGTGATAACACATTTGACATTGCAAAAGCTGTCATGTCATGTTTGCGTACAAAATAATTTTGTTTTTTTTTTTACTTCAATTTTAATACTTTTCATCATCCAAAATACTTTACCAAACAACCTCCAGCGTTTATGAAATTGTGGTGGGTCCTCCACAAAAGCCGCAAGAGTTGAAGTTGAAGTCGAATCACGGCATTAGCCAGTTGTGCATAAATGATTGTAGTTTTTAGAGAAAAAAAAGTGTGCGGTTGACCCGCGTCACACACACGCGACAGTCGTAAGTATTAACACTTTTGCGTTACAATTTCTGCCAGTTTAGAAGCCGCGTAAAATAAATACGTTCCAAAAAGTGTTTGTGTGTTGCTTTTATTGGTATAACTATTTAATTGAAAAATATTTATATTTATTATTTTTTAAACATAATATTTCACACAGAATACGTCTAAGCCCTCTTTCAATATAACAATTGAATTGTAATACAATTCTCCTAATGTAAGTGTGCCTACCTAATACTTGATTTTTTATACTGTGCCATGAAGATTTCGCACCCTTTGGGAAAGTCGAATAGCGCGCGGCGTGTAATTTTGAATCATACCCGTATTCATGATCTACGTGTCAGTCAGATTTTTTATACACCTTATTCACAAAAATAAACAAATATACTTATTTTTAATTATTACCAATTAGGTTCAAGTTTATACAATACGTACCTATTCTATCTATAAACTTGAAAATACTTACTATTAAAACAAAACAAAATAAACATAAAATAATCAATTCAAGTTGATCTACTGAATTGCTCTATTCTGTGACGCATCTTCGTACCTACTTGAGTTCGTGAACTCATGAGCGGTGCGCTTGGCGCGCGCGTCTCCCGCGCGTCGTAATTTGTTACGTTTTGCTATTCGTTGCGGGGGCTGGGGTAAGCGTCGAATACCTACGGTGCTCGGGACAAGCCGGCCTTAAATAAGTGGTGTAGAAGGAACTCACAAGACATGCAGGACTTAAGTGTGGTTTCTGTCATCACTAACGTTACTCCGTGACGGCCACGATGAGAAGAAGAAAGTTTAATTTGTCAACAACTTACTTACCTAAACTTACTAAGTGACTATTTCACTTATAAACATAGGAAAATACATATAGAGGAGCTCGTGGCTAAATAAGAGTAGTCGTACGGGTGCTTGTATATACACTGTTAATTATGTAGGTATTTTATAAATCTTATTAATAATCTGTTAACAACACTATAATAAAAGCATGTTTAAATCTGTATAGAGGCATCGTAAAGCCTATGCAACATTGTAAATCAAGACCCGTATACAATTAGAATAAGTTCAATTGTAAAATATATTGTAAAACTTATTTTTAAATAAAGAATTTTAACAATCAATCAATTAATCAGTGGTACGGGTCGATATTCATTTGTTGAGGTTGGTCCATGGATAAGTTATTTTCTTGAACTTAATATCAAGATTCCTCTGTGTTGCGGAAATCTGGTATAATGTATAAAACCTCTCGTGCTCCAAATGTCTTAAGTCGGACAGTTACACTCAAAGAGTAAAGTAATATACAGGGAAATTATTATGAAATAATTATTGAAAAATAATTATACGAAATAATTATTTTACACTTAAGGGCTTGGTCAGGATTGGTCGATAAATATCTGTGGTTGTATTGCAATTGCAAGTAGCAATACGTTCTGACGTTCTGCATACACCGCTAAAATGAACGAAAAAAATGTACAAAATGCATCTGTGGTTTTTGTTGTGACGCCGCAGACTTTTTCGTTGTGTTATCAAATAGTTTTTATTACTTTTTATAATAGGTTTTATTAATTTTTTGGAATAATTTGTATTAAAATTGCCTACACATTTTTTTTTCGAATGTGAGTGAAAATTATAAAGGTGAAAACATATCACATCACTGCGAGATAAGGTCAATTTGATTTGCTTATTGAATGATATAAATAGTTAGATAAACTCATAATAAAGCCAGGAAGGTATAATATATACCATGATAATGGCCATAAATTGCCGATTTATAATTTTTTCTTAAGTCCTACCCAAAAATCATAAGGAAATTCAACATGCGACAGTCGAGGGGTTAATGTATAATGTATACTGCCATTTATACATCTTTGACAGTATTTACAGGTAGTAAGAAGCTTAAAAATCTTACCCCAGTCTTGCCAATCCTGTTACCCAACTACTGGGCTGTGAAGGTCAGGTAGGCACTTCGCTCAACGCAAAATATAATTGGGAAAGGCTATGCAGATGTAATTAACATCTGTAAAATTTTTGCACGTCCTTACTGGGTGGATTACACGCGGAAACAGTACGGCGCTCTACGCGTCCATTACAACAACGCGTTCAGGATGCTCTTGGGGCTGCCTCGCTTCTGTAGCGCTTCAGGGATATTCGCGGAGGCGCGTGTGGATTGCTTCCACACAATCATGCGCAAGCGGTGCACATCCCTGTTGCGTGGGGTGCGGGGCAGCCGCAATAGTATCCTGAACGCCTTTGCAGAACGTTTTGACTGTCAGTACGTGAACCATTGCTGCATGGTTCACGTGCTGAGTAATGTTAAAATATTATTTTAAATTGTGTTAAATATGTTAGCTTTTTTTTTACTATAAGATTTACTTTTTGTTTTCATTTAGATTTAATTGTATGATCCAAATATGATTGAAATAAATAAATGAATGAATGAATGAATAGTACCTACCGTTCTTAATTGCAACGCTCTCATAATTGTGTCCTGTGCAGTAACTCGTATTTATCTCCAAGCACATTTAAATTGTGCAAACTGCACTATAAATTAAAATTAAAATATTACCAGGAGCAATGTAGTTCCTAATTAAAAAGCACCATTTGTGAGCGCAAACCGAGTGAGATCGCAGAGTTGGCGGAAATAAGTGCGGGCCAACGCGAATGAAGAACTGATATTAATGATTACATAGTTCTAGCGACATTGAACACGGATGTATAGGTATGTGCACGACTACACCAACGAACAAATCTAACTATTAGAATATAAGTCACATAACTCAAAAATTTAATTTTTTGGGTCAGTTACGCCAAAAGATCCCTAGATATGCTCCGTGTCCAGTATAATAATGCTTTTATTTATTTATTAAATGACACACCAACGACTTATTCTCTAGATCGAATACATATAAAATTGTTACAAATAGGAATACTCCGTAGTGAATTCATCACTTTTAGGGTGCTTTTGCGACTGTTTCGTTACTGTATCACATGAGAGATTTTGCACAAACTCGTACGGACACTTCACGCAATTATACGCAAGAGGACAGCTTCACTTCTGAGAGAGCCTTCGGTGAGTGAGAGTGTGTCCTCTCCTATTATAAAGCTGTTTGTGCGTAAATGATACCGTGACGTCTGACAGAAAAGAAAAGAAGAAGGAAACGTATTGAACCGAGTCCAAGCAAATTAGATAAGGACAATAATATGATGATATCTGTAATAATAGATTGTCTGTAAGAGACAGTAGTTTTATTATTTGTATCCATAAAAATATTGTAAGGTGTACAATAAAGTATATAATAAAGTATATAATAAATAATAATAATAAATATTGTATTCAGATTTCATAGGATTTTAGAGTTACATCACACACACATCACAGTGAGAAATATTTGGATGCACGAATGTGCCGTACCCTCAGCATTGTGAAATCCACTTGCAATTTATTTATGAGTTTGCTATGCAAGCGCTTGAACCGCGTGTGTGTCTCCATAATTTAAGGATTTGCTCGTAAACCGTTGACTGCATAATTTTGGGAGATTTGTGTAATAGTCACTGCGATATAGAGAGAATATTTGCTTTGCATTAAATTACTAACATTTGTGTCGCGGGAAATTCAAAGCTACTATACTTATTACAGGCGTGAGTCTATTGCGTCGCATGTGAGGAATGACAAGTATTCTGTTCAATTATGAGATCACTGTCTAATAATAGAACAGATCATTACCTATAATAAATATTGCATAGTTTTGTGTAGAAGCGACCAGTCATTGTCAGGCATATGCATTCTGGCATTTTGATAAACAATAATATTTTTTATTACTTTCAGTTTTTTTTTATTTATTGTGTTACATAAGCTGGGTTAAATAAATTTAGTTCCTTTCTTACGAGTCGACATCTCCTGATTTTTTACTGGTAAAGCTCGCGTTTGATCACAATTTCACGTCATGGTAAGCGATAATGTGGTTGAAGATAAAACACACTTACCTGGAAGTAACTTATTTAATCTTGACTTCAGAATTTATAGCTATTAGGAAAGACAAACTCCCGAAGGGAATTCCACTCTTTAGCTGAGCTGAGAGACTGAATATATTCCCAAAAAGTATTTTGCGAATGGGTTGCATTGCCACCATGTAATGATGGCGAATTGCCGTTTGTCTTGTAGTCTGATGATAGAAAATGCTCCTTCGAGGGGTGAAATACGTCTCAAGTAGAGGTATGGGTTTGATGTTACATCACTAATTCAGCACTTTGTTCATGTGCAAAAAATATTTATTTATTTATTTAAACTTTATGTAGGTACAATTAATAGTGGTACATGGGCAAACTTAATGCAGAAAGGCATTCTCTACCTGTCAAACTTTAGGTTAAACAAACATAAATAATGAAATAATGATGTTTATTGTGGAAATAGGTTATAAATAACACTTTTACACCTCATTTTTTTTTCGTAAATGTAACCTAGATGAGGCCAGTGTTTCCTAACTGGCTACTTTGAGAAGAAACACTGAAACAAACATAAAATTCATAATTTAAAATACCTAATTTTTAAAGGAAATATAATAAAAAATTGACTTACTATGGATAATGAAGACATTACAGTCTGCATACATTTACGTAGTTTAGCCCTTAAATTAAATCAACAAAGCAAAACATGGAGCTATATAAGTATTAAATGTTAGAACACTATTAAAGCATTATAGTAACTTAGCTATAAAGCTAAGTTAATAAAAAAAGTAGTTAAGTTAATTATAAAATTAATATTCCTCTTTTTGCACTTAATTACTGTAGTAACTTCGCTAATAGTCATAAATTCAATTTCTGCATTTATTTCAACCTACTTCTGAGGAAATATTACACAGCGTTTAGTATATTCCCATTAAGCAGTCCGACTTGAAATAAGTGGACTTTGTTGAGCACGCCAACTTAAGTAACGAGCATATAGTTAAAAGCCTTTCATATTCATTTAACGAACAAACTAGCTCAATAAGTTTTGTAAACATATTTTACTGTTTGTTTTTCAATTATATTTAACCATAAGTTTTTCACTAACAGTAGGTATTATTAGAACTTAAAAGGGGATATATCTTTGACTATTAAATGCTCAAATCACGGAAAGCCGCCGGCGGCCACAAAGGCGGTACATTTTGTGACGTTTCAAATTTGAGGGGTTAAAAGTTTTATAAAAAAAACTTTGGAGATTTTAATGAAGACTATCTCCGTAACGACAAAACTGCAGTTTTCAAATTAATACGTGACGCTGGTTACCAGTCTTTATTACAACCACTTCCCTCTACATGCGGTGGTACTCAAATAGATCATATTTTTTCAAACTTCCCTTGTGAAGTTGGATTTTATTATTCCTTCTTCAGTTACCATCGCCCTATGTGGGCCCATTTTTAGAGTGAAATTAATATGTTTTTATTTTGCTATATAATATCAAACACAAAGCTCCCCAGCAAACTACTTCCTCAATTGTATTTTTTGTGACGATTGAGTAGTGTAGCTCTGTGTCCTGTATTTAAATTCAAAATACCGGCTATGACAAGTTTTATACAAATGTCCAAAAAAAAATTAAAACTTTCCGTGCAAAATTGTCGGATCAGGTGAGGATTTGTATAGGAAGTCAAATTAGTTAGGTAGTCATGTTTAGCTTTTAGTTAGAGCGTGGTACGAAACGATCAGTCAGTGAATACGACACGCACTTGGCTGTTATAAAAACTACGGAACCCTACACTGCGCGTGGCCCGACACGCACTTGACCGGTTTTTTTTTATTATTCATATTGTTCACTTGGGCATACAAATTAATGTGTGATAATAAGAGTACTATTGTAATGTTCTTGTTCGGTCCGACGTGAAACAGAACGCACCTTTTGGCCGGCAACATTAATTATCTGTGGACTTGACATAACCTCTCTGACTTGACAGATTGTCTTTGTTTGCTTGGAAAAAATGCCGGTCATGGGAACCGCTGTTGAGTTAATTAATTGGTAAAATATTGTTGGATTCGCCTGTTGAGACCGATAATTGGGTCGCGAATTATCTAATTGTTGAAGTGTATTCCCCATTTGATGAAAACCCCGGGATATTGTTGAATCATACGCCGCCTTGTCGTCGGTCGAGCTGGCACGCGGAATTTGTTGGAAATCGTATTGGATCTCACGAAATATGAACAGATTAATTGTGTTCAGTGATTGATTGAACTTTGTAAGCTCGGATTAACAAGAATCCAGTGATATTTCTTGGAACATATCGCCTTATTGACTACCACGCGTAGCGCGCGCTTGCTGGAAGCGAGTTAGGTGTGATGCTGTTGTGACCGCGCCATCTGGAGATCGGCGCCTTGGGAACGTTCTACAACACTTGACTTACATCACACCTTTCAATTACTCACCCTCATTTTACATACAAACCACACTTAGGGCGTGACCTTTGAAGGTCGAACTTGGCGTCCCCAGCACTCAGGTTAGTGGTACATTTTTGTTTTTATTGTTGTAGGCCGAAGCCTAGTAGAGGCAGGCCATTGTGTAACCTTGTTTATAGTATTGAAAACAACGGTGGTCTCCACGTATCGTGGAAAAGTTCCGGACACGTCCAGTTACCGTTGGCTGGCCTATTGCAGTCTTGAACAAATTGGTAGCAGAAGCGCGGCTCTTATAATATAAGATCCACTGGTTTAATTGGAAGTTTTGAATATTGTTGAAAACTTAAAACTTGAGTTTAATTACTTAACATAACTTGTAACTTAATAAGTTTTGAATATATTACCATGTCATCCGGGCTATCTAATTGAAGTTGAATCAATTGAAGTTGTATTTGTAATTTGTACTGTAGCCCTTTATTGTATTGACAGGTAGGATTTATTTGTGAAATTAGGAATTATTGGTATAATTTGGTACATAATTTGGTACATAATTTGGTATTTGTTGAAATTAATAATTGAATGTCATTGATCTGAATTTGAAGGGTTATCTAAATAATAGTTACACATAGTCTAACATAACAAGACTTGAATGGTGTGGATTGACTTATTGCATTTATTTGTATTTATTGGATTTTGTTAGAGATTGTCCGGCTCAATATTATACAGACAATTGTTGTGCTTATTGATGTTTAATTTGAGGTTGATCCAGCATTGTATTATACATTGAATTGTTATTTATTTTGTAACTAGCCATCCTTAGCAAGCTAGATTCACACTTGGAATAAGTACAGGGTCGGATTGGGACTTGAAATAATTGAATTTGAATTTTTATTTTGTTGAAACTATTTGGTCGGCTAACAAGTCATTGCTGTTTGTTTAATATTTGATTGTTGGTTGTTGATTGTTGTTTTGCATTAATATTTGATTGTTGCAATGGCCTCATTAAGGGCAGTCAGGGAGGCTGCTGCGGGATTGACCTCACAGTTGAGATGGTTCACATCGGCAGCTGCAACTGTTGAGCGTGTGGAATTGGAAGAGCTCACCCTTGCTCGGTATGGGCAGGTGATTGAGAGGATCAAGTCAGCTGATGCTGCGCTCACACGCTTCAACGAGTACATCATGGACGTGGATTTGGGGGTGATGGATCAGACGGCCCGCGATAGGATTTTGGGTGACTATGACCAGATTATCCACCTGGGGGATGTCATATGTCTGCGAGCGCGGGAAATTTTGAAGAGCCGGGTGCCTGATGCGGCCAAGCCGCAGACCCCTGTTGTTGCAGGCCCTGGACTATTGAGTAGGCTGCCCACCCTGGAGCTGCCACGTTTTGACGGTCACTTGGACCACTGGCTGGGCTTCCTAGATCTCTTTGAGAGTCTTGTCGATGCACGTTTGGACCTCGGACCTGCCCAGAAGCTGGCCTATTTGTTGTCTGTCCTGGAGGGCGAAGCCAGAGCCTTGGTGCAGCACTTGCCGGTGACGGATTCCTCTTACCCGACCGCTCTGGAGCTTCTCTCCCGACGGTATCAGAACAAGCGCTGCCTGGCTGATGTGCACATCGACCAGATTTTGGGGCTACCGGCCATTGTCAGCACGTCGACGTTGCGCACTGACTTGCTGAACCCGTTGGTTTCAGCGACCAACGCTTTGAGACGCTTGGAGTTACCGGTAGAACATTGGTCCTACTTGTTGGTGCACATAGTGCTGCAGTTGCTCCCCGCGGAGTTGAGGTCACGTTTTGAGCAGGAGTATGGTGGGGATGGTGCCACACATCTTCCCCCCTTTGACGACCTCCTCAAATTTTTGGAAGACGAGTGTCGGTTTGCGGATAACACTCGTGGCGCTACGGGGTCGCCCCCACTACCTTCTCAGCCCAGAGACCAGGGACGGACTGGGGCCCGGGGGCCTGTTGATGTTCCCCCCGCCCCTCGTTTTGCTGGCGCCCGGAGTCCTCGGGCTAGGGGGCCTGTTGATGATCGCCCCGCCCCCCGTTTGGCTGGCGCCCGGAGTCCTCGGGCTAGGGGGCCTGTTGATGTTCGCCCCGCCCCCCGTTTTGATGGTGCCCGGAGTCCTCATCATTGTGACTTTTGTAAGGCAACGGGGCATGTCATGGCGCGTTGCCCGGATTTTTTGAATTTGCACGTAAGTGCCCGCCGCCGTATTGTCAACGCACGCCGTTTGTGCTTTTCGTGCTTGGGGGCCCACTTCCATCGGGACTGCCCCGACCCCCGCCCGTGTAGAATTTGTGATGGGTCCCACTTGGAGATTTTGTGCGCCAACGCGAACCGCTCCAGCAGACCAGCTTCTGAGGGGGGTTCGCGCAGGGGGGGGTACCCCGGAGACGAGCACCGGGCTGAGACCCGCGATTCCGTACGCCGCTCTCCACCCCCCGCGCAAGTTGAACGGGAGCCCCACGAGCGCCATTTGGTCTTCCCTCGTCAGGGAGAACGCGCATTGGCTGCTAGGCAGCAGTGGCCGGGTCGGCGCCGCTGCCTTTCCCCTCCGTTGGCGGAACGTCCCCCGCTGGAGTCGCGGCCTCCGCCATTCGGGCATTCGGTGGGATATGCCCCTCCAGTGATGGCGAGCGGCTTGGGACACCGCGCGGACGAATGGTTTGATTGTTGGCCTCGTTGTGAACGAAGGCAGCCTGGAAGCGGCGATCGGTCGCCGCCCAGACATCACTAAGAGATTGACGCCTGCCCCGCTAAAGGAACCCCCCGATCAAGACGGTTTTGTTGCCAACGGCCTCGGTCACGGTCTGGGGACCCTTGGGTGACTCGATTGTGGTCTGTGCCATTTTGGAGACGGGAGTCCGGGGTTGCCTTTTGTCTTCTTGGTTAGCGGGACAGGTTGGCCTGAAGGTGAACGACCTTTCAGGCAAGATTTGGGGAATTGGCGAACCGGCTGACACCACTGTTGAGGGAAGGACCTGGTTTGAGGTCACCCTTGTGAGTTGTCCTTACCCTAAAATTGGTGCTCCTGCCCTTGTTGTAACTGAACTTGGTACAATTGTTGGTGACTGATCGTCACACTAAGAACTCGCATGCCGGTTGCAATGCGCTGTTGGCCATTCTGCAGCGAGAATTTTGGATTTTGTCGGCTGATCGCGTCAATGAGGCGAGGCCCTTTGCTGGCGTCGTAACGGATTTTGTTGGTCCCCCTTTGTTGAAGACGTCCACCCTTCGTAATAGCAAGATTGTTGGGGCTTATTTGTGTGTTTGTCTGCCTGTCAACCAAGGCAGTACATTTGGAGCTGGTAACCTCCCTCTCGACAGAGGCCTTTGAGGCGACTTGGGAAAGATTTGTGTCTCGCCGTGGGTTACCTTCGTTGATTAGGTCTGATTGCGGTACGAATTACAAGGGTACAAGTAACTATTTGAAGGAGCTATACGCCTTCCTTAATGAGAGCCAGGTTGATATTGGTAATAGTTTGGCCCGCCGAGGGGTCACTTGGTTGTTTGACCCGCCAGCCTGCCCCCCATTGGGGGGGTATTTTTGGGGCCGCGGTGAAAGCGGCAAAGGGACGCTGGCGGAGATTGTTGGGAGACACCATTCTCACCTTAGAGGAACTAGCTACGGTATTTGGCCGCATTGAAGCTGTGTTGAATTTGCAACCTTGTCAAGACTTCCAATTGATTAGCGGACGGGTAGGCCCGTCCGGGGGGGGGGGTAGATGTTCGGTCCGACGTGAAACAGAACGCACCTTTTGGCCGGCAACATTAATTATCTGTGGACTTGACATAACCTCTCTGACTTGACAGATTGTCTTTGTTTGCTTGGAAAAAATGCCGGTCATGGGAACCGCTGTTGAGTTAATTAATTGGTAAAATATTGTTGGATTCGCCTGTTGAGACCGATAATTGGGTCGCGAATTATCTAATTGTTGAAGTGTATTCCCCATTTGATGAAAACCCCGGGATATTGTTGAATCATACGCCGCCTTGTCGTCGGTCGAGCTGGCACGCGGAATTTGTTGGAAATCGTATTGGATCTCACGAAATATGAACAGATTAATTGTGTTCAGTGATTGATTGAACTTTGTAAGCTCGGATTAACAAGAATCCAGTGATATTTCTTGGAACATATCGCCTTATTGACTACCACGCGTAGCGCACGCTTGCTGGAAGCGAGTTAGGTGTGATGCTGTTGTGACCGCGCCATCTGGAGATCGGCGCCTTGGGAACGTTCTACAACACTTGACTTACATCACACCTTTCAATTACTCACCCTCATTTTACATACAAACCACACTTAGGGCGTGACCTTTGAAGGTCGAACTTGGCGTCCCCAGCACTCAGGTTAGTGGTACATTTTTGTTTTTATTGTTGTAGGCCGAAGCCTAGTAGAGGCAGGCCATTGTGTAACCTTGTTTATAGTATTGAAAACAACGGTGGTCTCCACGTATCGTGGAAAAGTTCCGGACACGTCCAGTTACCGTTGGCTGGCCTATTGCAGTCTTGAACAGTTCTAATACCTTCATATTAATTATATTGAAAATGTCATGTTATTATTTAATTTCACTACTAATCTTACACGCACATAATAAATACAAACAGTTAACAACAATAAAATTGCAGTCAAATGGATATGAAACATTTAAACAATTCTAGTCGATAATAGTACATTTTGATACAAGTGGAGAAACTTTGTTATTGCGTACGAGGCGAAGTTACGCCCGAGCCGCAAGGTGAGGGGGTTACGGAGCCGAGTACTGCAGTAACAAATGTCCACATGTATCAAACGACGTTTTTCAATACACTTTCGAAGAAAAATACTTGCTCCAAATATGGCGACGCATTTTTATTTGTTTTCCATTGAAGAAAATTATGCAAAGTTGCGATATATTTTAGCTTAGATTTAGATGGCAACAGGCTATTGCAAGCATTTTGAGCCACAATTACAATATCTGGCGGCGTAGCATCTAAATTGTTCTCATCAAAACTCAAATTCGACATACTCACGCAAAAAACACAAATGAATAAGATTTAATTTACTTTTCCCCGCGCTTTACCTTCGCGGGTTAAAGGAGAAGCAAATATATGAAGCTGCAAAACAGCCTGATATTAAAATAATAGTAGATTAGTAGCCAAGGGCTGTAAGGCATCAATTGCAGCCCGAGATATTTAGGCGCACGAGCGCAGCGAGGGCGCCTATAGTTCGAGGGTGCAATTGATGCTTACACTCGAGCTAACTACTCTGCTTTACATCTCGATTGTGAGGTAAGTAGAAAAAACTGGCATTACAAGAATATAACATTTTAAAGTAAAAGTTTTCTATTCCCGCCTTTTTTCATCTTTGTTTTTTTTTTTTTTTTTTCAAGAACGAAAAAGAGCTTCGCCGTTCGATATTTAAAATTGATGACTATTATACTCATAATTATGAAGACAAGGCTGAATAGCGAAGCGAACTCTTTTGTCATTGGGCTGAATGCATGATGTCTATTTAGATGTATGTATGATGGTTGGATGTATGTCAATAACTTTCCAGGTCACTTGCCAATAACACGGCGATTCTCTTCGTTCTTCTTAATATGAAAATTCTGCCTCTGGTATCAATGTATTGAAATTTCTATTTTACTTCACACATGTAGACATAGGATTATAAAACCCTTGCCATATCGTTTATTATTATCCAAAGAAACCGTGCACTTGGTATGTATATACCCTTTAAATTAAACGTTGTATTTATTATAGGTACAGTGTGTCAAAATATTCACATATTTTCCCGTCACTGACTTGTGGACGGCGCTCAGTCATGTGTGAAGGGACCTCTGGTTTGGGATGCAGTGGATTTATTTACTTGAAGTATTTTGCTGATGTTTCTTGGTGGAGTTAGCGTCTAAAATTATGACTTCTTCATCATCAGCTTAGCCTTTTTCCAATTATGATGTGATGCTCCTGAGTTCTGGTGTTTTACATTGAGTGACTATCTGACATCTACAACATAGCTGGGTAACACAATACCCTTTGGCAGGACTGGTGTCAGATTTTCATGCTTCTGAATACCCGTAACGACTGTCAAACCATCATATCGAGAAAAGATTCTGGATACCAACCAACCATCTTGCTGCCCTGGACTCGATCAAGCGCAGGGCTAAAAGGCTTATAGGCGACGAGGTGCTGTCGGGCAAGCTTCATAGTCTGGCTCATCGGCGAACCGTTGCTTGCCTGTCGGTTTTCTATAGATTGTACTTCGGGGAGTGTGCGCAGGAGCTCCATGACCTGATTCCTCCATCTCCATTTTACTACCGGTCTACCAGACGTATGGCTGGGTACCATCCACACTAGGTTGATATACCGTCTGTCGTACCAAGCGCTTCTCCTCCACATTTATTGTGCGTACAGCCAAGTTGTGGAATTCTCTGCCGGCTTCTGTGTTCCCTGCCACTTAAGACCTTTTAGCCTTTAAAGCAAGAGTAAATAGGCATCTTCTGGGCTCACTCATCACATCGTAGACCTCATCTATCGCTGACCATCAGGCGAGATCGAGGTCAAGAGCGGGCTCATCCGTAACAAAAAAAAAAAAGATATGATAAGATGGTCCCATCCATGGATCGACTTAGGGAAGCGTCGCTTAACCTTGAATATGAACCCATGCAGCTTTTGAGATTAATGCTAATTTAGCCACAAACTTCTCTCGGACACCCAATTTAATAATGCAACTATTTATACAACGTGTAACGGAAACCCCATATCTATCCAAAAGGACTGAAGACAACATATGGTATGGAGTCTCTATGCACAGTTTCAGCACAAAATAACTGACTCAAAGAATTGATACCAAATTATTGGTTTCATATATTTCTTGAATACCAATCATAACAAACGTGTCACAGCACTACGAGGGTCAATAACTTTCCACGTCACTTGCCAATAACACGATAATTCTTTTCGTTCTTCTTAATCGTCTCTGGTATCAGTGTATTGGAATTTGTAATAAGTTCTACACACGTAGACTTAGGATTACAAAACCCTTGCCATATCGCTTGTTATCATCCAAAGAAGCCATGCACTTGGTATGTATATATCCTTTAAATTACACGTTGTATAGAACTCAGTTATCAAATAATGTCATCAAAATTTAAATAAAAATGCACTATGTAGTAAAACAATGTTATCGTATTGTTTGACTATAAATTTCGTAACTGTCAACCCTCAAAATTAATGACTTTTATGTAATAGGATTACGTGGTACAGTCAGTCGCATGC
This sequence comes from Tholera decimalis, assembly GCA_943138885.2. NCBI lineage: Eukaryota > Metazoa > Arthropoda > Insecta > Lepidoptera > Noctuidae > Tholera > Tholera decimalis. The sequence goes on from OW964558.2 coordinate 43,362,496, forward strand.
TCAGTGACTCGTAAACTGATAAACCACTTTTGTTTCTTTCGTGGTAAACATCATCATATGACTCAATGCACTCTGGGGGGAACGGAAGGGACTGCCAGACTCCTACTGGCTATAACTCACCCTGTTCCTTCAGCTGCCCTTAAGTCCGGGGCCGCGGTATCTCGTTACAACATTCCCGCAACCCCGGCAACTTTTACTACCCTTACTGATGTGTGGTTCTGTATCAAGATACACATATACCACCTTAAAAGTAACCATCCAGCCTAGAAGTAACCTACTTATTAACTCTTGACTTAAAGACTCCCAGGTTTAACGATCAGGAAACAGACTCCAGCAGGCAATTCCACTCCTTAGCCGTACGCACAATGAAAGTATACCCAAAACGTTTTGTGCGTATATGTGGGCTGTTTGATTTGAGACTATCATTACTACCTGCTATTTATTTTATAACTGCTTCAGAACATGTTCTCCTTCTTCTTTGGTCAGGTTTCCGCACTTAGTCTCTGCACGAGACATTAGTGCGTGAGCCGTGTCGGCCGTCACTCCATCCAGCCAACCTCCCTCCAGAAGCAGATCAGGTCTCTCGGTCTATTCAGGATGTCTGTAAGGGAATTCAATGACCCGAGGGTTTGCTTTCGTATGTCGGTGATTTCCGTGCACTCTAGGAGCACGTGTGCCACCGTTTCCTCCGTCCCCATGCATGCCCTGCACAGGGGACTGTCCGTTATACCTATTGTGTGGTAGTGTTTGTTCAGTGAGCAGTGCCCGGTGATGGTCCCCGCCACCATTCGCAGAACATGTTTTAAAGCGATCAAGCAGTGTGGGTAGAATTCACATATGGTACTATTAAGGTAATCTTGTTAACTCCTCCAACTGAGCTAAATATGTATGGAGTAGGTTCATGGCAATAGTGTAATGGATAGGGGGCTTAACTATTAGGTTATTAACGCCTAAGATGGTAACCATTCTACAGATCGTCCATGGCAAGTGTTGGTTTACCTTGAAGATCCAGCGGCTTTTGTTATTAAGCTACGAGCTCCTAATTCGGGGCTTAAACATGGGGTTTGAACTCGAGACCTCTTGATCACAAGTCCGACACCTTGGCTTGGCTTTTCTTTTCGTTTTTTTTAGGGTTCCGTAGTTGAATGGCAAAAAATGGAACCCGTATAGTTTCGTCATGTCTGTCCATCTGTAGACAGGTCTATAGACAGATCGACAGGTCTTTAATAATTACATATTTTTAAAACCACTTTTTCATAAAATTAATCGTTTAAAATATATACGCTTCCAAAGTGTTAAAATGTGTGTCCCTCTAACTTCTATAATACTAGAGTGAAAAATTAAAAAATACATATGCTGTAGATCTTAATGTAAATTTTCAACCGAAATTAGTTTGAACGAGATCGGGTCAGCAGTTTTTCTAAAACCGCAGATATAACTTTGTAATTCATACAAACACTATGAAAAACAAAGTTATTCGGCGTAGTTGTAAAAAATGTAAATAACCTAGTTTTAAAAAGTAAGGTTAGTTTTTGTTTTTGTCAAATAAATATACACATTATATATTATTATAGTTACTACGGAACCCTTCATGGGCGAATCTGACTCGCACTTGGCCAATTTTTTATTTTTATTAAGGATGAGCCCGCTCTCAACACCTGATGGTAAGTGTAAGATGAGGTCTACGATGGAACGAGCGAGCCCAGAAAATGCCTATTCACTCTTGCTTTAAATACTGATGGGCTATTGACGCATTCTCGGTCCAACCTTGATAAGCGTTTATCTAAATATATAAAACTCAAAGGTGACTGACTGAATGACTGGCTGACATAGTGATCTATCAACGCACAGCCCAAACCACTGGACGCATCGGGCTGAAATTTGACATGCAGGTAGATGTTATGACGTAGGCATCCGCTAAGAAAGGATTTTGCGAAATTCCCACGGGATCGGGATTTACACGGGAAAAATATCCCACGCGGGCGAAGCCGCTGGCACAAGCTAGTTTAACCTTATATATTGACGGAAACTGCTTCTAATATTTAGTTCCCACTGCAGTTGACTGTACAAAACGTCCTTTTTAGTTTGATTTGTCGTTTGTAAGAGACTTTTTAAATTAAAACCGTTGGCCGATGTTAGTGATATGTGCCCATATAACTCTGCCTGACACACTTTTAGATATATTGCCTGAAAACGTAGAAATGGAAGAGTTACGAGCATCGCAATGTAATCAAACTGGATTTTGTTGTTAGTGTTACAATTTATGGCTTGAGAGGGATTTCATTAGATTTTTAATCCTGTTTTTGCATGTAAATGTTGAAGAAGAATATTTATAGATTACCTACTAACTTCTGTCCGTGACTTCGTGCGCATGGGAGGATATTCCCGCGTTTATCCCGATCTCGTAGGAATTGCGGGATAAAAAGTAGCTTACATATTATTCTAAGATGTCATGAATCTACTTACAAAAATTCATTCAGATCCGTTTATGAGTTTTTGCGTGAAGGAGTAACAAACATCCATACTAGATGTATGGACACTAGGGTGTCCCGAAAAAATTTTTTTTCGGTTTTCGCTACTCAAGCCCCCTCAAAAGTTGCATTATTAGTTTTAAATTACCGTAAAAATAATAAATAAAACATAAAAAAATATCTTGAGGGTTCTACCGGCATTTTTTTTTTGTCACTTAAATAACCCTCCAATCAATGTCGTCTATTCTATTTTATGTACATTATTCCCATTTTATTTTTTATTTCATTGATAGTGAAACCCTAAGTTATGATTTGTAGGCAACGACAGGATTTTTTCTGTTAGGAATTGGTTTGGAACAAACTCGCAAAATTTATGTTTTGACTTGTATTTTTAAATTCTCTACTTCTACTGTGAGGCAGTTCGTCTCATTTCTATTGCGGGTTTATTGCTGTAAGGTGTCGCTCTGCACTTCCTTGTGATAAAATACGTGTTTTTGTTATTTATAATAATGGGTTCAAGACGAAGTGAGACTACTTGTGCTATTTTGGGATCATATAAAGAACTTGACGATCGCCAGTTACCAGTGATAAGTGACGTTATCAAATTCATTTTGTTTACTAAAAATGAACTAAAACTACAGAAGAATGGGAAAGATCCTTCTAACACAGAAGTTTTTTCAATCATTTCTGGAAAACTTGATACGATTTGGACCAAAGCTTCGATTCCTATCGTTTCCAACGTACGAGTTACCCAATTGCTGAAATCTGAAATCATATTTCGACAAATACCTGTCATTGATAAGATATCCCAAAAATAAAAGAAATGATAGTTACGAAAGCAAAGTGAAGTGCTTTTTGGAATCGTCGAACAAGCTCTTCGATATTACTGCTTGTAAGTGCACTTCGTTTGACATTTGTTCCTGCATAAAACCATGGACTATCAACGCGATCTGCGGCTGCGGTCGCTTCGGCGGTCTTAGCTTGGTATCTTCCGAAGATCTAAGTCTTGTTATTGATAAGAATAAAATTCATAGAGCTGTTTCAAAAGCACGGACCAAGGCCAGCAAAGACATTGATACGATTGTAATAAAAAGTATCTACTTTGATGGACGAAAGGACCAAACACTCATAAACGAGAAAATAGGCGATCGGTACCACCGCAGAGAAGTCTTGCAAGAACACATTTCAGTTCTCACAGAGCCGGGATCTATTTATTTGGGACATATGACGCCAAGTCGTGGCACTGCCAAAGGGATTGCCTCTTCTATCATATCTTTGTTAGAAAATCAAGGGTTGAACTTGGAAGAGGTGATCTGTGTGGGGTGCGATGGTACTGCTACGAATACAGGTTGAAAGGGAGGTGTCATTCAATACCTGGAAAACTATTTAAAGAGACCGTTGCAATGGTGTGCTTGTATGCTTCACGCGAATTAATTACTGCTTCGTCATTTGTTCATGTCTCTGGATGGTAGCACATCTGGGCCAAAAGAATATTCAGGACCTATTGGAAAACAGCTAGCTGCTTGTGAAAGTAAACCTCTAGCGTCTTTTTGTGCAGTGTCTGGCAATTTGCTAGTATTACCTGATAATATTGTGAAGGAACTAAGCACGGATCAAAAGTATCTGTACGAAATGTGTCATGCTGTGATGGCTGGTTCCTGTTCCCTTGAGCTAGCGAACCGCCAACCTGGAAAAATGGTGCATTCGAGATGGCTCACTACTGCCAATCGCATACTCAGACTTTACGTAAGTACTGTTTCGCCGTCAAATAATTTGCAGCTGCTTGTGAACTACGTGGTCAAAGTTTACGCTCCTGTTTGGTTCCTAATCAAGCAAAACTCATCATTTAAAGATGGAGCCAGGCATATTTTTCAAATGGTTATATACTCTTGATTTTTGCCTGATAGTCAGAGATCTATTGTAAATTCGGTGATCGAAAGAAACGCTTTTTTTGCGCACCCAGAAAACTTGCTTATTGCCATGTTATTCGACGATAGAGAGCATATTTGAGAGCTTGCATCTCGCAAAATATTAAAGGCCAGAGAAGCAGAAAAGAGCAACTCTCGCAGGGTATTTAAAGCATCAAAGCTTAACTTCTGTGCGCGAGACTACACCGATATAATATTTTGGCAAGAGTGTGAAATATCAGCTACACCAATTTTGCGACACGTCTCCAACGATGAACTTAGAATTAAGGCTAAGGAACACATCCTCGACATTATTGACTTTCCCTGCCACAAACAGTCAGTGGAAAGATGTGTAAAACTAGTGACGGAGGCTTCTCAAAGCGTCACGGACGCTACAGCTCGGGATGGTTTTATTAGGAACAGATTAAAATCTTGCTCAGAAATGCCTAATTTTGGTCACAAAAACCAGTTCCGTTTTTAAAGTTGCCATTGATTATTTTGTCTTTCAACTATTTTAAACCTTGCTTTAACTCATTGTTGTACCCTTAAATTTAATAAAAACCATTTAAATGTTATTTTTGTATGATTTATAGTTTATATTAGGAATCCCTAAAAATAGCAAATTTGAAAAACTTCAAGGACTGGTAGAGGCCTCAAGATGCCGGATATCTAATTAAATTTTATAATAATCGTAATATATGTGTCAAAACGCAACTTTTGATACCTCTTGCGTAGCCGTAGCTCATTTTTTTTCCCCCATACATGAACGGGACACCCTAATGGACACACATCCACACAAATTTAAATAATCTTGCGAGTTGCAGGTTGCTGGTTCAAACCCAGTCAGATACAATACTCTGTGTAATTTTTATCTTCGCCATTGCTCTCAAAATGGTAAAGGAAAACAGGGAATACTTTCCGGGAATATGTTACTTTTAGGTACGTGTGATTCATCTTCGACGAACTGTATGGTCAGGCCCACACAAATCTGTGAGCTTCTTTCCTTAAAAGATCCCCTCAGACTGAAACCTACAAGGTTCCCATATAATTTAACCAATTATATAGATTGTATGGACTTTAAAAGAGACGGACCTCTGAGTTTGTTTCGGTGTTTCTTCTGAGGGTAGTCAGGAAACACCGGCCTCATCTAGATTACATTTACGAAAAAATGACGTGTAAAAGTCTTATTTAATAATTAATTTGCAAAATAGAGATCGTTTATCATTTATCAATGACCTCATCATCATTTGCCATCAGAGAGATAGTAACCAAACGCGAACCTATCATCCATAAATACAAAAAATAACATCCACCTACGCGAAAGAACAAAGGACCACTCGTCCACTATAAATTATGAGCTGCACATAGCAATCTTCACGCCTTATCCTTTTGCAGAGTAAGTACAGAGAATGATTAAATAGAAAATATCAACATTAGTTTGTGTTGTTAGAACACGGTACGGAACTTTCGGTCAGCTAATCCGACTCGCACCAATTGGCGTTGTAGTAAACTACGGAACCCTCAACTGCGTGTGGCCTGACACGCAGTTGGCCGGTTTTTTTTTATTAATATATGTAGATGTAAGTGTAAATACTAAAAGCCGATTCAATTTGAACGCAATCTCCCCGAAGCATAACCGAAGATTTCCGAAAGGCTGGCAACTCGACCTAGGCCTTCAAAGCTTTGGAGCTTTGACTCTAACAGTGCCTCATCATCTCATAAGCCTGTTGTTTGCTGGAAAAGTCCCGCAATAACAACACAACCGCAACATAAATAACTTCATTCCTCATTTATAACTCAACATTTTCGTCCTAAAATAACTGCAGCGTTGCAACATTAAAATTAACATACCCAATAATACATAGCGCAGATCCGGTCCCAATGCAATCTCAGCGGGAGAGATTTATGCACCGTAATGTACAAGTATTTCTCTCAATATTCAAAGCCGCTATCTCAGATTGGAATGAAATTTTACTTTTGGTTATTTTGTAAATTATCTACCAGGAGATAGGTATATTGATTAATTTATGTGGTTGGAATAATAAGAGATCTGATGAAATAATGATGTTTATTTTGCAAATAGGTTATAAATAACACTTACACACGTCTTTTTTGCAAATGTAAACTAGATGAGGCCAGTGTTTCCTAACTGACTACTCTGAGAAGAAACACTGAAACAAACTCAGAGGTCAACGTCTCTTTTAAAGTCCATACAATCTGTAGTTATCAAATCATGAGAGCCATGTAGGTTAATGTCTGTGGCGCCCTTTAGAGGACAGAATCACACAGATTTGAGCAAGCCCGTCCAAACACTGCAAGCATTTGTCAGTTATCGCGTAGCTCAACATAGAACCTTAAGGAGCTCGAACGATTTGACGAACAATACCAAAGTAAGGACATTTGGGTGGGCCGTATCAAGCACTCAAATTGCCATGGTCCTGATAGCGTGTGTTGTGCTGCAAAAATCACTACTACTAGAATGGTGCAGTAGGCAATTGCATTTCTATAGCAGTTGTCTATCTATCATCATCATAGATCGGAATAGGTAGAGCTGTTTTATGTACTTGCCTTAGTTTAGAATAATGTGGATATTCCCCGAGTCCCGGGATTTGGTTTTTAAGTAGTAAAATCATAAAAAAACTATTCTCGCCTTCGGGACTATTGAGAAATTACACTTCCTTTCTGGTGGAGTCCTTCTTATATTTATATAAGAAGGACGGGATTAAGGATAGTATAATAAATAGATAAACTTGATTCATTAAACCACATATATTTTTTTAATTAACAATTTCTTATTCAAGAATCAACAATCAATTAAACATTTTTATTCTGAAGTTGTACAAAAACATATTATTTTTTTTATTTTATTTTATTAGGAATAACAAACAGTCATATAATAAAAGATATACAAAATATTACAAAGAAACTACAATTATGTAACCAACAGCGTTATCCACAACATACACATGAGAATATTACCATACAAACTATTTATTTTATACATATTGACAAAAATAATGAAATTCAATAAAATGCCGTAGTATCAGTAGGAATCCCGTGGAACATCCATATTAACATCAATGTTTGCGGTCAATGAACCTAAATAGCTCTACCTATTCCGATCACTGATCATCATACATAACATAACCATTACCTTCTGTTTAGTCTTTTCTAAACTATATTAGGATCAGATTTTAGTCTAACTGAATGCAGATAGTAATAGTATTTTACATAAACCGACTGCCTATCAAAGCTCCACAACCCAGTAACTGTGTAACACGATATCCCTTTGTAAGACTGTTGTCAGAGTTTCTGGTTTCTAACTACCCGTAACGACGGTCAAAAAGGTACAATTGACAGCCAGCACCAACTTCGTACTTTCGGAGGCACGGGGGAATCCCGTTATGTTAAGATGGAGATCAAAAAATTCTTGCCGAAATCGGCCCATGAATAGGTGATTTAGAATTGTATGATTTTTTTATTTTTATTGATAATAGGTTCGCGTTTAACCACCATCTCACCTGATGGTAAGTGATGATGTGGTCGAATATGGAGCACGCTTTCCTAAAAGTACCCTATTCACTCTTGTCTTAAAGACCCCTAGGTTATAGCTATCAGGAAACACAGACTCCGGCAGGGAATTCCACTCCTAAGCCGTACGCACAATGAAAGTATTCCCAAAACGTTTAGTTCGTTTGGATGGGATGTTCACCATGAAACGATGGCGCATCGCCGTTTGTCTTGTAGTCCGATGATGGATCGGGCTTGGCGGAATTCCATCGCACACTCCCTGAAATGTAACCGATAGAAAACCGATAGACTTGCCACTCGTCGTCGATGTTCAAGGCTCTGGAGCTTTGACTCGACCTGTTTATTATTCTTTCGAGTTGATGTTTAAACCTATTTAGACCAGTATACAGCTACCTGTAGAGCCCTTGTATTGGCCTCGTTTAGACCTGCAAGCTGCAGGAGACCGTACACGATGGACATGACAGGAGGTGGGCCATGTCTTGTACAGGGCTCCACACTGTTATTGCGTCAGCGATGGGTCAATGGTACCTCATTTGGCCAATTTATATTTCTAATGGCCAACCTGGGCCGGCAATCAGTTAAGTAACTTCCAGATTCTCAGCTCCTTAGTCACAAACTGTCAAATGCACAGAATGTTATGATAACAATCTTTATCAAAACATTTCAACGTTCTATCCATTATAATTATTGCGACTTGAATTTTAATCCTTAATTACGAGAACGGCTCAGGAACCTCCCATTGTCAGCACCTCTTTAGATTAAGGACATTATTCGAGATAACAAGACGCACAGAATCTCAGCGCTCACTGGATCAGGGTAATCCGGGGATTACGGAGCTCATCCAACTTCCTGCTTGAGGGATGTATGTATGTATGTATACAGTCCTTATGCCACTTTTAGTCTTGAAGAATTTGTACTGTATTTACGTTCATATAGCCAATTTAACCCGGCGTCTGCTAGGTTGGGTCATAATGACCCGTGATGTTTTTAAATGCGGATATTTAAGAAAATAATAGTGTAACGTTACGACGCTTCTCAGTAGCTGCAGTTAGTGCCCCGCCTCCCTCGTTTCTTATGTCAACTAAGACGGTGTGCTCCTGCACAGGAAGATAGACGCGGTCAAACAACAAAAAGGTAAATATGACCCAACTATACATTCGATGATACCATTTCGTGCCAATTACGTTGAGTTCATTATTTGATTATTTCGTTATTTGTATCGACATTACGTATATTACATTATATTTTGTTATTTTTAGGTTATATTTGAATAAGATAAAGAGGAACGCGAACGGCGAAAAAATTCTGTCAATATTAGAAGAAAGCGACTCGAAAGAAAATTCTTCGGAAAACGAGGAAGATGATCACGTTAGCGAGCGTTCTCAACAGAGTGATACCGAGCAAGAGGCATCAGACAATGATGATGATGATGATGATGATGATGTAGGTACCTTTGAGTGTCACCCAACGTCAAATGTATTCCTCCGTACGAAGGAGAAAAACTACCCATACTTGTCAAAGATGCAACAAATTTATGTGCCCTGAACATATAATTTCTTTCTGTGGCGGTTGCGTAGATGACGGTGCTAATAGTGATTAACCCTAAGATTCATTATAATTTTTACATATACTTTCTTAAAGATCTCACATTTGTCATTCCAAAAAGTTAAAAATAAGTGTTAATTAGTCATATTTTTGTTTTTCTATTAATAAGTTTCTAGAAGTTGTTTTTTTTTGTTGTAAATTTTATACTGACTTCTTAAAAACATAAAAAGATCTTTATATAACTTAATTTTTTTATTTTGTCTCCAAAATATTATAATTTAAGAACTATTCTTCAAGATAAACACAAATTTGCTCTAAATATCATTGAAATGGTAAAAATCAGGAACGGTTTAAAATCCGGGTAATTATGACCCACCATGCAGTTGTTGTACCTATTTTATACCATGCTGACGCCGGGTATCAACAGAAATCGATAAACACAAGTCGGTTGTGATAAGATTTATTGAAAGGGGATGGTATAGAAAAAAAAGTTGGGTCGCTTCAGCAGATTTTTAACAAATATTGATAAAAATATTTCAGGTGGACCAGGCATTAAATGATTGAATAATGAATACTGAATTCAGTTTCAACAGCCACGGTAGTCGTTAGTAATACAGAAATCGGGGTCCGGTAACACAGCAATAAACAACACAAAACTTAAAAAACACGCAAGACACTTCGTCGCTCGTCATAAAACGCGGGAGAAATAAAACTTTTGACAATTGTCAGTGACAACTACAAGATTAAGTGTTACCAGCACTATATAACTATTCTAAACTGTATCAATAATTGAATTGAATTATTTTAAATTATTATAAAATAGTCAAAAATATAACTAAACATTATTTATTATTATAAGAATTAAGAGGACTTTTGTAAATGATCAATTCACTTACGTAGGTTCATAATTATATTAATGTAATCGATTTGCAAGTGCAATTTCGTATCGATATTATTTTATTTTGGTATTGGCAACATTTCTAATTAAAATTGTAGATGGAAAACGTGTTGATAAATTGAATAACTATTTAAAATTACTTTTAAACGGTGTACTTCTACAGATTTTATTTATACTCTATAATTCTTACTATTTTATATAATGAATTATCATTAATTTAGAAAGTCTGTCGGACGCTACATGATTTGTGAGCCGAAACTTGGCATTCTCTTTTTCATTATCAGCCTTTCTTGTTCGTTCGGGTTGGGTTATTAGGTAAATACCTCATGTATAAGACTTTGTATGACTATATCAACATAGTTATGCTACGATTATAAAGAATAAGGTAGGTACACGATTACCTTACACTTGACACTAGTATCGGTCACTATTGTAATCTATAAAAACTTAGTATGTACTACATTTTACAAACGCAAATGACGAAGTAGTTTTTATGATAAAGCTTTAACTTGAAAATTAATTAAATTATTGTCAAAGGTTTGACCTGGGCTAGAAGCTGTAGCTGAATTATTTTTGAGTAACAAAGGCTATATTTTATAGAGATTACAATAACTGAAAGTGAGAGATTAGTAAAAATGCTAGTTTTTAGATAAAGAACATGACAAAGCAATAAATTTTATACCGAGAGCTATTAAATGATTTGTTTTTGAACTAACCAAATAAGTGAGTATTTGAACCAGAAAAAATAGTATTTTAAACGATTCAATAAAATAATTGAGAATAGAAACTATAAGATAGTGTGTATTCTCAATTATTTAAGTGAGCTAAAAACTCGTTGCTAGTGGAATATTTTTCAATTATGCTGCATTTAATTTTCTGGACGAGTGTTAAAATTGTATTTTTTATGCAGTAAATAGAATTACGGTAAGTTGAAAATCTTTTACGTATATAAAATCTGAGTAATCCTTTTAAAATAATAATAATAAATAATAATAAAACATTTATTGGAACTAAAAACACAAATACAATAAATTAGAGTACGATAATGACTGCATTAGTTATAAACTGTGTTGCAGCCATTAACTCCCATACAAGTAGTTTACGCGTCAGCGTTCCATCGTAAAAAAAAATTTCTAGGTAAGTTTAAACAAAGATTAAAGATTTAAGATGGAAGAAAAGAATATAAAACAAAATACGTAATTAACATGCATAAAGTTACCTATAGTGTGCGCGCGTGCATGTGTGTGTGTGTTCGTGTATGTGGCATGAGTTCTATGGGTGTGTGATGTGTTGTACGTGAGTGTGATGTGTTGTGCGTGTGGTGTGTTGTACGTGTGAGTGCGTGATACTGGTGTTGTGATATATGCAGGTGTTAGCGTGTGAGTGCGTATTTAAATATGCGTTGAGATTTAAGAAGTTGAATTTTACGTTTTAACAAGGTTTTCAAGTTTTTCATAGGTTAAACCATTCAGCCATTTGTCAACGGTGACTCGACAATCTCTCAGATTGAGTGAATAAATGTCACAAACTTCATTGACTCGGTTATACAAAATAGGGCTTACGTATTTATACTGTCGTCTAACTGCTTCGGTGCTGACTGGCTCAATTGAACAGACTCTAACAGGTCTTCGTCTATGTTCATGTCTTATGTCAGGGTCGAATGGCAGTTCGGAGTGCTTGCGAAGTATGGCACTAAGTACAAATGAGTGTCTCACTCGCGGTACCTCACATAGAGCATAGAGTTCACTCGTGGGAAAGCGGATTGGTTTATGGGCCATGACTTTTAAAATTGCCCTCTGCGCCCTTTCCACTCGTAATAACGAGGATTTACTTGAACTGCCCCGTGCTACTATACAATAGGTTAGGATTGAGTGAGCCAAAGCATAGTAAACAGTTTTTAATGTAGAGAAGTCAGCAGAAGTCCTCAAGTTTTTAAACACATATATTAATTTCCGTACTCTGCCCACCAGTGTGTTTACATGTTCATTCCATGACAATGTACTATCAATATAGATGCCAAGATACTTCATGCAATGAGTACGGACTATTTGAGTACAATTACAGTCCTGACTTGAGCTAGGGTTACATTTGTGAGCTGTTAGTGTATAGGCAGCGGTCGGTTGTGAAGATATACGAGGTGAAAAGGTCATAAATTTGGATTTATTTAAGTTAAGGGTCAGCAGATTGTTTCTTAGCCAGGTCATAGTGGTCTTTAGTGCGGACTCAGCATGAGAACACGTATCGGACCAATCATTACCATGCACCACTATTGCAGTATCATCTGCGTACGTTATGATTTTAGAGTTTACTAAGGGAAGGTTGCAGAGGTCATTGATATAAATTAAAAATAAGGTAGGTCCAAGTACACTACCTTGCGGCACACCGTATGTGATATTTTTGGGTGCACTTGTATAGTTTCCTATTCTAGTAGCCTGAGAACGACCTGTTAGGTAGCTTGTGAAAATGCTGAGGGCTAAACCTCTGATTCCAAGTCGTTCTAGTTTATTTAGTAAGAGTGGGACGGAGACCGTGTCAAAAGCTTTAGAGAGATCTAGGAAAATTGCTAAAGTTTTTAATTTATTCTTTATGGTTTTAGCAATATTATTAGTCAATTCCAAGACTGCATCTTCAGTACTTTTACCGGATCTAAAACCATATTGGTTATCAGCAATAATATTATGGGCTTGTAAGTAACCGAGGAGCCTACTATTAATTATTTTTTCTAAAATTTTGGATAAAACAGTTAGGACAGAAATTGGCCTATAGTTATCGACACGGTCTCTATCTCCACTCTTATATATAGGGTGAACCAGACCTGTCTTGAACGCCGAGGGGAAAACTCCAGTAGTGAAAACAAGATTGAAGATATGGCACAATATGTGGATGAGAACATGTCTTGCATTTTTAATAAGTAGGGTAGAAATACCGTCACATCCAACCGCACTCGTAGACTTTAGGCTAAGAATAACTCTTTCAATTTCCTCGTTATCAGTTTCCAAAATAGCCATTGATTTTGGATAGGTACCCGTTATGTTTGAGTCTAACTCATATGCCGAGTCATTATGATTCGAATCAATTTTAGAGGCTAAATTCTTTCCTGCATTGACAAAGAAGTCATTAACAACGTCAACAGCACGCATGGGGTCATCATTCAAAGACAGTAGTTCAAGAGCACTAGATTTGTTTGTGTGAAGATTTGCAATAGTTTTAATGAGATTCCATGTTGCCTTGGGGTTTTTTATGTTTTTTGAATTCAGCTCTCTCATATTCACGTTTTAATTTTTTTAATAAATTATTACAGAAATTTCTATAGCGTAAGTAGATCAACAGGGAATTTTCATTGGTGGGTTCTTTTTTGGTTTTCTGATAGAGTTTATCCCGATTTCGTATGCATTTTAGGATCCCGGGAGTGATCCAGGGCTTTAGTATGCGTTTTTTACTTGGGATGCGACCATTGCGTTTATTATTACTAACCTTGTCAGAGATTATATTGACTAGTTCATTGGCAGCTTGAGATGCATCATAGTATTGTAGAACCCGTGCAAAATCTATTTTTTCAAGGGCTTCCACGCATGCTGCCTGGTCCACCTGAAATATTTTTAACAAATATTGATATTTGAAAATGAAAATTTTAGAAAAAATAATTAATAGTAGGCTCCTCGGTTACTTACAAGCCCATAATATTATTGCTGATAACCAATATGGTTTTAGATCCGGTAAAAGTACTGAAGATGCAGTCTTGGAATTGACTAATAATATTGCTAAAAACATAAAGAATAAATTAAAAACTTTAGCAATTTTCCTAGATCTCTCTAAAGCTTTTGACACGGTCTCCGTCCCACTCTTACTAAATAAACTAGAACGACTTGGAATCAGAGGTTTAGCCCTCAGCATTTTCACAAGCTACCTAACAGGTCGTTCTCAGGCTACTAGAATAGGAAACTATACAAGTGCACCCAAAAATATCACATACGGTGTGCCGCAAGGTAGTGTACTTGGACCTAACTTATTTTTAATTTATATCAATGACCTCTGCAACCTTCCCTTAGTAAACTCTAAAATCATAACGTACGCAGATGATACTGCAATAGTGGTGCATGGTAATGATTGGTCCGATACGTGTTCTCATGCTGAGTCCGCACTAAAGACCACTATGACCTGGCTAAGAAACAATCTGCTGACCCTTAACTTAAAAAAATCCAAATTTATGACCTTTTCACCTCGTATATCTTCACAACCGACCGCTGCCTATACACTAACAGCTCACAAATGTAACCCTAGCTCAAGTCAGGACTGTAATTGTACTCAAATAGTCCGTACTCATTGCATGAAGTATCTTGGCATCTATATTGATAGTACATTGTCATGGAATGAACATGTAAACACACTGGTGGGCAGAGTACGGAAATTAATATATGTGTTTAAAAACTTGAGGACTTCTGCTGACTTCTCTACATTAAAAACTGTTTACTATGCTTTGGCTCACTCAATCCTAACCTATTGTATAGTAGCACGGGGCAGTTCAAGTAAATCCTCGTTATTACGAGTGGAAAGGGCGCAGAGGGCAATTTTAAAAGTCATGGCCCATAAACCAATCCGCTTTCCCACGAGTGAACTCTATGCTCTATGTGAGGTACCGCGAGTGAGACACTCATTTGTACTTAGTGCCATACTTCGCAAGCACTCCGAACTGCCATTCGACCCTGACATAAGACATGAACATAGACGAAGACCTGTTAGAGTCTGTTCAATTGAGCCAGTCAGCACCGAAGCAGTTAGACGACAGTATAAATACCTAAGCCCTATTTTGTATAACCGAGTCAATGAAGTTTGTGACATTTATTCACTCAATCTGAGAGATTGTCGAGTCACCGTTGACAAATGGCTGAATGGTTTAACCTATGAAAAACTTGAAAACCTTGTTAAAACGTAAAATTCAACTTCTTAAATCTCAACGCATATTTAAATACGCACTCACACGCTAACACCTGCATATATCACAACACCAGTATCACGCACTCACACGTACAACACACCACACGCACAACACATCACACTCACGTACAACACATCACACACCCATAGAACTCATGCCACATACACGAACACACACACACATGCACGCGCGCACACTATAGGTAACTTTATGCATGTTAATTACGTATTTTGTTTTATATTCTTTTCTTCCATCTTAAATCTTTAATCTTTGTTTAAACTTACCTAGAAATTTTTTTTTACGATGGAACGCTGACGCGTAAACTACTTGTATGGGCGTTAATGGCTGCAACACAGTTTATAACTAATGCAGTCATTATCGTACTCTAATTTATTGTATTTGTGTTTTTAGTTCCAATAAATGTTTTATTATTATTTATTATTATTATTTTAAAAGGATTACTCAGATTTTATATACGTAAAAGATTTTCAACTTACCGTAATTCTATTTACTGCATAAAAAATACAATTTTAACACTCGTCCAGAAAATTAAATGCAGCATAATTGCAAAATATTCCACTAGCAACGAGTTTTTAGCTCACTTAAATAATTGAGAATACACACTATCTTATAGTTTCTATTCTCAATTATTTTATTGAATCGTTTAAAATACTATTTTTTCTGGTTCAAATACTCACTTATTTGGTTAGTTCAAAAACAAATAATTTAATAGCTCTCGGTATAAAATTTATTGCTTTGTCATGTTCTTTATCTAAAAACTAGCATTTTTACTAATCTCTCACTTTCAGTTATTGTAATCTCTATAAAATATAGCCTTTGTTACTCAAAAATAATTCAGCTACAGCTTCTAGCCCAGGTCAAACCTTTGACAATAATTTAATTAATTTTCAAGTTAAAGCTTTATCATAAAAACTACTTCGTCATTTGCGTTTGTAAAATGTAGTACATACTAAGTTTTTATAGATTACAATAGTGACCGATACTAGTGTCAAGTGTAAGGTAATCGTGTACCTACCTTATTCTTTATAATCGTAGCATAACTATGTTGATATAGTCATACAAAGTCTTATACATGAGGTATTTACCTAATAACCCAACCCGAACGAACAAGAAAGGCTGATAATGAAAAAGAGAATGCCAAGTTTCGGCTCACAAATCATGTAGCGTCCGACAGACTTTCTAAATTAATGATAATTCATTATATAAAATAGTAAGAATTATAGAGTATAAATAAAATCTGTAGAAGTACACCGTTTAAAAGTAATTTTAAATAGTAATTCAATTTATCAACACGTTTTCCATCTACAATTTTAATTAGAAATGTTGCCAATACCAAAATAAAATAATATCGATACGAAATTGCACTTGCAAATCGATTACATTAATATAATTATGAACCTACGTAAGTGAATTGATCACTTACAAAAGTCCTCTTAATTCTTATAATAATAAATAATGTTTAGTTATATTTTTGACTATTTTATAATAATTTAAAATAATTCAATTCAATTATTGATACAGTTTAGAATAGTTATATAGTGCTGGTAACACTTAATCTTGTAGTTGTCACTGACAATTGTCAAAAGTTTTATTTCTCCCGCGTTTTATGACGAGCGACGAAGTGTCTTGCGTGTTTTTTAAGTTTTGTGTTGTTTATTGCTGTGTTACCGGACCCCGATTTCTGTATTACTAACGACTACCGTGGCTGTTGAAACTGAATTCAGTATTCATTATTCAATCATTTAATAGTTTATTTCATGTTATCGTTAAAATTAGAAATATTAAGTGGTCAATTTCAAAGAACTATAACTTTTTTTGGTGTACTTCTTATAGAAAACAAATTATATAGTGAAATTCTATAATTATTTTCCTTTTTTATGATATACAGTTCATCTTTGTCGGTTCTGGCCGAGTGTTGAAGGAAGTCTCGGCATTCTCCTTTAGTTCAAACAATAATAAAAACTCATTAATTTAGGTAATAAATTATTTATTTATAGGAAGTTATTTACAAAATTTACATATAATGTTTATTTTGATAAGTCATACAGATGGTTAAATAATTTAACCATTCGGCTTCTTATTGCAGCTGTACTAGGCTCTCAGAGGCATTGAAGAGGGCGATTTGTTTTCACAAGTTGGAGTGTCATAGACTAACTGAAGCGTACAGGCAAAAAACATATGTAAGTATCTAAGCAATTGATTTTGAGAAAAATGCAGTTAAAAGTTGAGAGGTGTATTTTACTTAGAACGAATAAATGCGAACTATTTATTAATATTATTGTTGTCATCGTACAAGCAGTTAGGTAAGTATTAAAAAATAATTAAATTGGACAAAAATTCTTGACATTTCGGCCATAAACAAAGTTTCTAAGTATTTTTAGTGACATCTGTTGTTGGGTAGTAAACTACCACAGAAAAAGATATGCGTCCAACACAAATTAAAAAAGTTAAATTTCCTGGACTTTGCCTCTGTACCCTGTAACTGCTGTAACTTAGTTTTAGGTAAACTAACCTTACATAAAACTGACATTCAAAACCTCAGAAGTACTCATTTTATGTCTAAATATAGTAAAGAGACAACACGACACTCGCTTCCATTATAAGTTGTATGTCCACCTGGTTCTGTCCCGAACAGATGCCGGAAAAATGGCTTCCAAGATGTTACACACGTTACTTCGCTAAACAACTTTACTTGGAACATTTTCTGGATCTGAAAGAATTTAAAGTGAAACTTGAGGCAGTTACAAATACATTTAATTTCAGCGCACAGATTGGCTAAACTAATGTCATAAAAAATAACGAATAAATTTAATTTCAGCGCACAGATTGGCTAAACTAATGTCATAAAAAAATAACGAATAAATTTAATTTCAGCGCACAGATTGGCTAAACTAATGTCATAAAAAAATAACGAATAAATTTAATTTCAGCGCACAGATTGGCTAAAGTAATGTCATAAAAAAACCCATTGATAACAGGCACGACATATAAATTATGGGTCGTGGGTTCGTATCTAGACAGGACAATACTTGTTGTAATTAGGGTTCCGTAGCCGAATGGAAAAAAACGGAACACTTATAGTTTTGTCATGTCTGTCTGCCTGTCTGTCCGTATGTCACAGCCATTTTTATTCCGGAACTATTAGGACTACACATGTGAAACTTGGTAGGTAGATGTATCCTGTTAACCGCTTTCCGATTTTTATTAAAGATTAAAAAAATATATATAAAATGAAGAGGGGCTCCCCATACATAGAACTGAAACTAATAATATTTTTTTCATCAAACCTATACGAACGAGATCGGTCAGTAGTTTTTGAGATATTATGGCTCATTTTTTAAACCCGCAAATATAACTTTGTATTTCATACAAACACTAGAAAAACAAAGTTATTGGGCATAGTTACTACGGAACCCTTCATGGGCGAGTCTGACTCGCACTTGACCAATTTTTTTAGCGAAAACTGTCTCATCTATGATCTATCTCAGTACCAAATTTCATCAAAATCTGACAGAAAGACAGGCAAAGACACTTTCCTATTTATAAAATAAGTTGGGGGTAGTTACTACGGAACCCTTCATGGGCGAGTCTGGGGATCTACTCCGAAATGACACATCCGAATGTTCGATACCGACCGAAAGACGACCGAACATTAAATTGTTGTCCTACTACGAACATAGTTCGGACTGGTAAAGTTCGGTCGGCACCATAGTCCAATGTTCGGTGAGTGTATGACCGAATGAAATGTACTGCTAGAGTTGAACGTTTTATCGTTGTGGTTTTATTAGTCATTAATGTTCATTTCGATATAATTTAACTGTTTAATTACAGAATAAAACTATTTTTTATAATAAGGAAATTGGACTTTACTTTTAATCCAGTATTTATAACTACGAAATTTGTAATATTTCTCAAAAAACAATATATTTACCATTATACTAGTTACTATACTCTTTGATATTTACAGCAGACATAGAGATTGCCTATGCCGATTGTCAAAATAAAAAAGTCAAAGAATGACAAGTAGGACAAAAACAATCGGTGCTTGAGTTTTTAAAACCGCAGGAATAAATATATTTAAACTCAAACCAAATCTCGTCTGTTGCTATCGTTATATTATAGCGATAACCGTATTTCGGTCGTTTAGCATCAAGTGACTGACTGAAGTGTTAAGTGTTCAAGTTAAGTTACGACATCATATCAACAAAAAATAATGCTACTTGGATTTATCGTTTTCTCATGTTCGTGTTTTGAATGTTTGAAAATGAAGTTATGAACAAACATTCTTCAAGAACAAGTCACCATGTCCGGACCGACATCGGCACAAATTGATGCTCTCCTCAATTTCCTTGAGCAGCATCGAGAACTGGCTAAAGGCAACTTGAGGAGTATCGACGGTCGTACTTTGAATCATCGACTGTGGGATGAAAACCGGACCACGCTAAATGCTATGGGCGGCTGTACCAAAACCACAAAACAGTGGCAAAAAGTAAGTTTTCATTGATTGATTAATTGAGTACGTATCTACTTAGGTAGGTAAGTACTAAAATTTACATGAATATCTTACATTCTAAATTTCAATAAATTATTGTTATGTCCATGGTTTTGTCACTATAATATTGTAGTTGGATGCAATTTATTATCTAACTCATTATACTTAAATATTGCATTACATGTCTGTTGAGCTTATTTTTGTACATACATCCATGAGTTTATGTGCATGCGTGTATTTGATGTGAATTGCAAGAACAACCATACCTACATGTTTATATGAACAGTCCAGTATTTTTTTTTACGAATATCTGTGCTTTATTGTGACTAAGTATTAAAATTCAAACCAGTTTCTGATAGGACTAATTTTATGTTTAGATATTTTTTGTGAGTGTGCCAAGGTCTAATTACATTGTTAATTTATTTTAGGTGTGGACAGATAAAAAGCATTTGGCAAAAAAGGCAGCAGGGGAGGCACGGCGGTCTGCATCTGCCACAGGAGGTGGACCATCCACGGCTTCTTCACTATCCCAATGGGAACTTAAAATAGTTTCTATTATGGGAGATGGAAAGAAAGAAGCAAGAAAAAAGAAAGAAATTATAATCATTCTTATGGTTACTTAATATATTGAATGTAAAACTAATAAAGCTAAAAAGAATGTTAATACATACTAGAAATAAGAAACTGTTTTTAATATAGTTTACCTATCCATTTCGAGTAACTCAGACAAAGACAGAAAGAAAGACTCGTACAATTATTAGAAAATGAATGAAATCTATAATAATAATAGTTTAATATACTACTACTATTAAAAGTTTCGTTCATTTTATAATAATTGTATAAGTCTCTGCCATTTTGCTACAATTTTAAGTATGACACATTCACTTTAACACTTTAAACAAACATAAAACTCAAGATAATTGTAATAATTCATTAAATTCGATACTTACGATACTCAAAAGAGACCTATTTTGCTGTCGTGAATTTTGACATTAATTTCACGATGTAACTCTTGTCAAACTCAAATTATCGGTCGGGCTTTTCTCGTTCAGAGTAGGGTTTACGATACAACAAACGGCAAAATGAAGTTCGGTCGGCTCCGAACCGACCGAACGAAATAGAATGAAGTTCGTAGTATGAAACGCCCGAACGTTCGGCCGATACTTCGGTTTTGTGGTTTCGGAGTAGACCCCCTGACTCGCACTTGGCCAATTTTTTTTTGTGTAATTTTCATCATAAGTCAAAACGGTGTAGAATATCATGAAGAAACCGGCATAACCTAGGAACAAAGATCTGAAGACATGCGACATTCGTCAACCCACGTGGTAGGTTACGGCCTTTTCTCCTTTGTCGCAGCAGTGGAAAAGTTATAGACTAAATATGGCATGTTATATATTAAAATATTTTAAAACATATCTAATAAATAAAAAAAACTCTTTCACTCTCAAAGAGCCTGTTTCCCAACAGTGAGAAAGTATGCTGATTATGATAACTTAAAAGGATACTGTGAATCATTTTGCGTATAGAATTTTAAAATACCCCCGGGTGCCTTAGCTACCAAACAGTGAAAGCTAACACGGTGGCGATAAAATATCAAAGATATAAAATTGCTGTATGCA
The DNA here is from genome assembly GCA_943138885.2 of Tholera decimalis. Lineage (NCBI taxonomy): Eukaryota > Metazoa > Arthropoda > Insecta > Lepidoptera > Noctuidae > Tholera > Tholera decimalis. The sequence goes on from OW964558.2 coordinate 43,383,916, forward strand.
TCTATATAGTGCAATGGCTAACATGTCTGTCCAACGTGACGTGACCGAGAAGTTTACCTAGCGATTGTTTTACTCTGAGGAGATGCCAATAATTTTGTGTTCAGAATTATTTGAGACATTTATCCAATATTGGAAGAACAAACTGTTATCTTTCATTACCTTAAGCTCATAGCCCTTTGAAGCGTATACTTGGAGGGTCTTTTAATACAATCAACATTATGTATGAATGATCAAATTATTATGTAAACTACCAACGCGTCCCAGCTCCGCGCGGGAAGCATATTTTAGACGCAGTACGTCTTTTCGCTTCCCGATCCCGACCAACGTTATTTAAACCTTCTAATCTATTTGTTTGAATAGTATAAGTGTAAATAGAAATTCTAATCTATATTGAATACTCAAAGTAAATAATTTATTTGTTTGAATAAGGATTAATAATTAATTGGAGCAAGTAGCTTAGCATAAAACCTATCGTTTTCAAATAAATGTGTAACAGATAAAAACAGTTATTCTACATGGTAGGTACATGTCTGTTGCGGACAATTATGCAGACCATTTTAAGACTTACATTTGTCTTAACGTTTTCTCGATATCATATCTACATTGGTTTACCTGGCGCATGCCAGTAAAGCACCCAGCTGGCATGATATTTTTAGATGCGGTAGAGAACTTTGTTTTATAATATTTAGTGAGATACAACGCTAAAATTTAATGTGTCCACTTAATTGCAAATAGGCACGCCATATCGCAAGAAAACTGAGGCTGAACGCGAGGGAGAGAGACAACTTTCTTCCTCACGCCCCAGCCGCCGTGGGAGACGCCCGGACGTGGATCGCAGGCCATTCTCCGGCCACCGTAAAGGTGGGCCTGCGGATGGCGAGCAGGGGTAGCTCACCTATAGTTCTAACGAGATACCGTGGCCTGGAACGCAAAACCAACTGAAGAAGCGGGATGAGTTTTTAGTCAGTAGAAGTCTGACACTCCCTTCCGCTCCACCCAGAGCGGGAGAAATTATTTGATGATTTTGCCCAACAATCATTCAAAATTTAGGGTCATTTGGTATGGTCCTCATCCTGCTAAATGGAGCTGGCCTCTACCACGTACTCCTTCTTCGTACTTCTTCTTCCTTTCCACAGGAAAAACTAGTGAGATATAAATTCACCTTTACCAGGACTGTTCTCAGCAAAGTCAGGCTCGTTCCAGAGTTGCCTCGTACTCGTTCCGAAGATGATGAAGACCGTGTTGGTTACGAAGTAGATACCAGATGTTACGTAGAACACGAAGTGCCATTCGTTGAGGTCATACTGAAATCAGTATCAGAATAGTTACAATAAAACTAATAGTATTAGATTATATTAGAATAACAAAGTGGAACAGTTTGTCTGTTTGAATGCGCTAATCTTCGAAAGTACGGTGTGAATTTGGATGAAATTAAAGGAGTGTTATTTTTTTATCGTTTGTTTAAAAACATAATGAGTCCATGAGAGTGAACACCCGTGCGACTGCTTTAAGTTCTCAATAATTCAAGTTCCTTCATGACACACATTCAAAATCTCTGAGATCATCAGAAAACTGAAGGATTGCGGTACCGACTCACGCTATCAATTACTATGGTAAGTCGTTTGCAGCTCAAGCAGTACGGCTGTGAAATGCTCTACCAGCGTCAAGAAAAAAGAATCTTTATCTCTGTATCTCTATGATACAATGGTAAAGAATCTTTATCTCTATATCTCTATGATACAATGGGCGGTCTTATCGCTAAAAGCGATCTTTTACAGACAACCTTTGGATGGATTTGACACAGAAGGAGAAAATAAATACGCGGGTAGTCCACGGTGTACTATTTATCTATATAAAATACAAAACAATAAATAACGTTCTCAAAACATATATATAAATATTTAAAAAAAAGAAAGAAACAAAGACATACATAATAACAACAATTTAAGGAGAGAGATAAAGAAGTTTTACTACGTTTTTGAAAGAAGATAGGGTTTGTGCTTGTCTTACTGACACGGGTAGAGCATTCCACAGCCGTACTGCTTGAGCTGCGAACGATTTACCATAGAAATTGGTGGCGTGACTCGGTACCGCAAGCCTTAAGTTTTCTGATGACCTCAGAGATTTTGCATGTGTGTCCATGAAGAAACTTAAAAAAAGAAACACTCTGAAGATTCACAGTGTTGGTATTTTCTGTGGCATGCTGTCTTAAATGATACTCTTAGAGAAACATGGGGTTAAGGCCCTCATGTGGGCTCTGGGCACATTGATTGCGAGTCTTATGAAAATAAAGGTTAATTTTGATGGTATTCATAGTATCCGATATTTTGGGGTACCTAGTCCACTGTTAAGTAGCTTCATCATTATTTAGTAAAAAACTTAAAAGTAATCAATGTAACCAAAACATAACAACACAAAATAAAGCGCACATACATACATATATCAATGTTAATAATTATTTCAAAAATCTTTTTATTTCTGGCATTTGTGCAAATTATGCGTTAAATCAAAAGGGTATTTGTTATGTTATCACTGGACACTTTCCTCGATCTACATATCTATCTTTTATTCGGGATGAGCTCACTCTTGACCTCAATATCGCCTGGTGGTAAGCAATAGATGAGGTCTACGATTGAACAAGCGAGTCCAGAAGTTGCTTATTCACTCTTGCTTTAAAGGCTGAAAGGTCATAAGTGGCAGAGAATACAGAAACCGGTAGAGAGTTCCAAAACTTGGCTGTGCGCACAATAAATTAATGTAGCAGAAAAACGCTTGGTGCGACAAGACGGTATATCAACCAAGTATGTTGTGTAAGTGTGTGCGTTATCAATTTTGCTTTCGTAAATTATAAAGTTAATCTTACCTTATCTTTTAGTATGAGTCCAGCAATTAAAGGCGCAGATATGGATACAAAGTTAGCGAAGAACTTGGTGATACCCATCATTATTCCGGCAAAGTTTGGAGCCATGTCAATGTGGACTAGCTGTTGGAAAATATAATCATAAGCAGGTAAACATAAGCAGTTATTCGGTACTCTAAAAAAATTTGGATCTTTACACTTATTGGATTTCATATTGGTACTAAATTTAGACCTGTCATTTATAAATAGTATTGATTACTTTTTACTAATGCACATATTAAAAGTTATTCATAAAAAATCACACAACAAGACAAAATGACAGAAAACTCGTGACAAATTTAGAATAACTGATAACTAATAATAAAATAAAGAAAAAGAAAATTAATTAATAATTCAATTTTCAGTATTTCTCTCTCTTTTTAGGTTTACAATAAAGTAGATTTCATCAATCTACGCGCCTTATGTGTTGCGTCCACCATCATAGATGTAAAAAATCCTCGCACTGTCTGTATTGTAATGTGCATAGGTACGGAATCCTACCAACTTCCTGGATTTACTTTGAAATAAGTAAATCAATCAGAAAAAAGAAATAAATAAGGATGTTTACTTAGACGTTACAAATCAACACATATTAATCTTACCATAAACCCAGTCAGGTGTGCTGCGTTAAGCCCAACCACTACAGTGAGAAGACCAACAGCTCTAGTGACATCACCAGGAGGTGAATGACATAACGCTATCAACGCTATGGCAGGTCCGAATTCACCTGAAAGTGCCAAATTACAAGAAAATCAGCAGTTCCTGAGGTACAAGATTTAAAATGAATCAAATAGAAGAGCTAAGTGGTTAATTGAGCATACACGTACCGATAGAATTAGAAACTTTCCTACAAGTATTGAGGCTGAACCATTTTTTCTTCAATCCATAATCCGATATGAAACCGCAAGGGAAGCTTATCACATACATTGCAAAATAAGGAAGAGCTGACAGCACACCATTCTATGAAGAAACACAATAAGAAACAAGTTACAAAAAAATAAAAAGTTCTTAAGTACTGAAAAGTCCTAAAGTCTGAAATAAAGATTAGGTACTAAAAATGTAAAGACATTGAAAAACTTGACTTAAGGAAGTCAAGAGTGAATAGGTTAATTCTAGACAAGCGTGCTCCATCTTTGACCATATCATCACTTACCTTCAGGTGAGATGGTGGTCAAACACGAGCCTATTATCAATAAAAAAAATGTGAAGGTCGCTTGAACAGAGTTTAAAATTCCAGTAGAATCATTGTCATCCTCTTTTTTTTATTGAAAATAGGTTCGCGTTTGACCACTATCTCACCTGATGGTAAGTGATGATGTGGTCGAAGATGGAGCACGCTTGCCTAGAATTAACCTATTCACTCTTGACTTACAGACTCCTAGGTTGTAGCTATCAGGAAACACAGACTCCAGCAGGGAATTCCACTCCTTAGCCGCACGCACAATGAAGGTATTCCCAAAACGTTTTGTGCGTATGGGTGGGATGTCCACCATGTAACGATGGCGCTTCGCCGTTTGTCTCCTAGTCCGATGATGGAACGGGCTTGGCGGAATTAGATTGTGTAATTCCATCGCACACTCCCCGTAATGTAACCGATAGAAAACCGATAGACTTGCAACTCGTCGTCGGTGTTAAAGGCTCTGGAGCTTTGAATCGACCAGTGCATCGTTGCCAATGAGTCTCTTGGCCCGCTTCTCGATAGACTCAAGCGCATCCAGTTGGTATTTCGCAAATCCATCCCAAAGGGGAGAGCAGTATTCCGTACACGACCGAACCTGGGCTTGATACACATTGAGCAGCTGTTCCGGTGTGAAGTTCTCTCCTTTATCTATGTCGGTATTGAGTTCCAGTCTAACTGAAATCCCCTAATACTCCAGGTATTTGTGTTTTACACGGAGCGTTTAAGTTATAAACATAATTATACACATTTTATCTATACTTATAATAAATCTGTAGAGAGGTCAATTCTGTACATGAAATATATTTACAAAATAACTATCAGGGGGTGATTAGGGACCGATACTGATGCCAAAAATGCAATCAGTAAAATTTTTGTCTGTCTGTCTGTCTGTCTGTATAACCGTTATAGAAACAAAAACTACTCGACGGATTTTAACGAAACTTGGTACAATTATTTTTCATACTCCTGAGCAGGTTATAGTATACTTTTCATCACGCTACAATCAATAGGAGCAGAGCAGTGAAGGGAAATGTTGGGAAAACGGGAGAAGTTACTCCATTTTTTAAGCTTCCGTCGCGTGTGCAACCTTAATGGTTAAAGCTACACAGAAATCATTTATGACGGAAATGTTCTCCTTAAAATTATATAAAAATATCCCATGACAGCATATATCTATCTTTTATGGTTGACTGCCAATAACACGTGTAACTCCCGATAGCTTAGCAGTTCGAAGCTTTCTGATTATTATTCTGCTCCGAAATTTAAAACCACCACAACTTTGCAATGAAACTCGGCTAAAAGTAACCCAGTTGCAACAAAATGTAATCAAGGCTCAAATTTTAACAGGTTGCGGTGCAGGAGAAACCGTCTTTATTCCCAGAATTCCCATAATACCAAATAATTTTCCATTCCAATTTAAAAGAACGCGATTCCCAGTATCGGTGTGTTATGCAATGACAATTAATAAAGCTCAAGGGCAGACTTTTCGTGTTGCTGGAGTAGATCTCGGTGTCAGTTGTTTCTCGCATGGTCAGTTGTACGTCGGTCTTTCCCGGGTTAGCAGTTCTAGAAATCTTTATTTTCACGTGCCGGACGGGTCAACTTTCAACATAGTTTACCCGGAAGCTTTGCGCTGAAGTATTGTCGTTCTATAGGTACTTAAGCCTCATGTGAACGTGATCTAAACAATATTACCAATACATTAAGTTAATAACACACAAGGAGTTACATGCTGACGGAGTAGTGGGCACAGCTATTAACAATAATATTGTGTGGTTCGGTATTGCGATATTTTTCAACAGTATTATAGATTGACATATTATATTTCCCTACTAAATTACGAAAGTTAATCTGTGTGTTACATCAAAATCACTGAACCGTGAGGAAGGATATAGGCTACTTTTTTTTACGAAAAACGACGGAAACGTGGACGAAGTCGCGGGCAACAGCTATCTATGCTAATAATATAAGGCTGAAGAATTTGTTTGTTTGTTTGAACGCGATAATCTCAGGAACTACTGGTTCAAATTGAAAAAATATTTTTAATTAAATGGTCAATTTATAGAAAAAGGCTATAGGCTATATATCATTACGCTAAGGCCAATAGGAGCGGAGCACCAATGAAGAATGCTTCAAAATCGGGGTTAAATTTAACGTTAGCCCAAAGTAACTATTCCACGCGGACGAAGTCGCGGGCAAAAGCTAGTTTATAATAATTGTTAAGTCCTCTTCCTCTATAATTTTCTGTGCCCGACAGGGTCCACAATGATCTGTAAACTATGTATATTTTCGTATGCACCTACCACCTAAGTTCACATTGTGGAACGCAATAAATGATTGAGTATTTATTTATTTATTTACACTTTATGCACGTCATCTAGGTACAAAAGCGGACTTAATGCCGTTGGCAGTCTCTATCAGTCAACCATGGGTGGTGAAGAGATAGTGTGGGGTAGTGTAGATAGATAAATAGATAGATATATTCTCTATTGCACACCATAACAGTAAAACAATAAGTACTTTACAACTTAAATTGTGATACAATGGGCGTTATATCTTATCGTTAAAAGCGATCTTTTACAAACAAATTTGAATGGATTTGACTTATATGAGAAAATAAATACGTGGGTAGTCCACGGTGTACCATTTATTTATATCTTACTCTTACTAATATTATAAATGTGAAGGTTTGTGTGGATGGATGGATGTTTATTACTCTTTCACGCAAAAACTACTATACGGATCTGAGTGAAATTTGGCAAGTAGATAGTTTACATCCTGCAATAAGGCCGTGCGCGCACTGCGTTACGTTTTGGAAACGCAAAATCTGTATATATACTATTATTATTTAAAAAAAAAGGTTTCGTGAGCAGAAAATAAATAAATATATTAATGTAACATCTTTCTAATATTATAAATGCGAAAGTTTGTGAGGATGTATGTATTTTTGTTGCTCTTTCACGCAAAAACTACTGAACGTATCGCAATGAAATTTGGTAAATAAATAGTTGATATCCTGAAATAATACATAGGCTATTTTTTTCCAAAATTCCTACGGAATCGGGTTTTAAACAGAACTCTTATAGTTTCGTCACGTCTGTCTGTCCGTCCGTCCGTATGTCACAGCCATTTTATTCCGAAACTATTAGAACTATACATGTGAAACTTTGTAGATAGATGTATTCTGTGAACCGTTTTCCAATTTTAAGAAAAATTAAAAAATATTAAAAATAAAGGGGGGCTGCCCATACATGGACCTGAAACAGATTTTTTTATGAACCCTATACGTGTGTGGTATCTATAGACAGGTCTTTAAAAATGACATTGAGGTTTCTAGAACCACTTTTTCATAAAGTTAATCGTTTAACAGATATACGCTTCCAAAATGGTAAAATGTGTCCCCCCAACCCAGGGGGGGGTTAACTTCTATAATAATGGAGTTAAAATTTAAAAAAAAATATTTCCTGTCAATCTTAATGTAAACTTTCAAGCCAAATTGGTTTGAATGAGATCGGATCAGCAGTTTTTGAGATACAGCATATTTTCTAAAATCGCAAATATAACTTTGTAATTCATAGAAACACTATGAAACACAAAGTTATTTGGCATAGTTACTACGGAACCCTTCATGGGCGAGTCTGATTCACACTTGACCAATTTTTTTAACAAATGAGTACCGAATATTTTGACTGCGTTTCTGTTGGTTCCCGTAATCAACATAAATTCCGTTCCACACAAATGCTGTAATTAAATTTACATTTATTTGAGTCATCGACTACCTGCGCATCGCACGTCACACGATAAAATAATCATGTTAGAGCAGTTTATTATTGACGTATCTGCAGAAAGTTCATCAGAAGGAAGTGATGACTTTTTTGTTTCAACCCGTTAATCTTCAAAAGTTCTAGGTGGATTTGAATTAAATTTGGTATAGAAGTAGTTTTAAGCTTGTGAAAGGTTATAGACTACTTTACCCGACTGCAAAAAGAGAAAGGTCATGTTTTATCGTGATATATTCCACGGGAGCGAAGTCACGCGCGATGACTAGGTGTACTTCTAAAATGAGAAAAATTGTAGTAGAAACTCACTGATTTGATATCAACATCTAGTACTAGCTTCATATAAGATGGCATCTCATTCATAAGGGTCCAGAAGCCCCAGTTATGTCCACAGTGCACCACGATTAAAGATAAAAAAGGTATACTCGTAGCGATCTTTTTCCATGGAGTTTTCAATTCCTGCAAGCAAAAAAAAATTGTTACTTTAAGAGTTGCAACATTAGTCTAACTTTATTAAAATATGTCAAGAAAATGATGAAGGAAATTCAGGTGACTCCACATATCGACGCTTTCCGCTACAAAGGGCGTAACTCCAAAACCCATAGTTTTGGCTATGAGCAAAAGAGTAAACAAAAAAAAAACCTTCTCAAATATCTCTTTCATTTTTATACTTATAAAATTGAGTCCTAGGATCAAAGTTCTTAAATTTTGGCTGTCTTTTGCCTCATTTAATTACAGTTATGTACGATAATTATTAACGAAGTTAGCATGGAGTTACACCCCTGGAAACGAAAAAAAAGGTACATACACCCCTTAATTAAATGGCTTGATAACAAACGTTTGCGGTAAAAACCAGTTATGCATATACAAGGGTAATTTACGTAGTTATAAAGACCATGTTTTTTCGCAAAATATGTAGATACACCCTGAAATTAATACTAACGCAATGAATCTATAGGCAATTTTATTAGTAAGGATGAATATAACTGAATTAATAAGGTTGGGTTGTAGGTAATTTTAATATAAATAATAATTTGTTTAGTAAAAATGAAATAAACGGTTCTAAATATCTAAACATATTTATTGTTAATTAGCTTGTGCCAGCGGCTTCGCCCGCGTGGGAAGTTTTTCTCGTGTAAATCCTGATCCCGTGGGAATTTCGCAAAATCCTTTCTTAGCGGGTGCCCACGTCATAACATCTACCTGCATGCCAAATTTCAGCCCGATCCGTCCAGTGGTTTGGGCTGTGCGTTGATACATCACTATGTCAGTCAGTCAGTCAGTCACCTTTGAGTTATATATATTTAGATTAGTAATATCAATTGCAATCAAATTGGAAGTTACAGGGTGCCGTGAGCAAGTTGGGTTCTTCAATTATTTTATTCACTAATATATCATACTAATATATCAATAAGAATCGGCTCGCATTTGACCAGCATCTCACCTGATGGTAAGCAATGATGTGGTCGAAGATGGAGCACGCTTGCCTAGAAGTAACCTATTCACTCTTGACTTAAGGACCCTCAGGTTATAGCGATCAGGAAACACAGACTCCGGCAGGAATTTCCACTCCTTAGCCGTACGCACAATGAAAGTATTCCCAAAACGTTTTGTAAGTAAGGGTAAGTAAGCATCTGTTTCGGTGTGAAGTACCGTCTCACATTTGCTAGGATTCCCAACTTTTTTGCTGCTAGTTGAGCCTTAGCCTCGATAAACAAACCAAAATTGAGAGTAGAAGTTAGTGTTACCCCAAGAAGCTCAATACGATCGGTTATCGGCATGGTTACATCGCGGAAAGTAGGAGCCGGTTGGAATTGGCTCCTTTTTGCGGAGAAGAAACGCCTGGGTCTTAGCTGCATTAAACTTGACCAAGTTGGCATCACCCCATTCGGAGACAGCCTTCAAGGACCAGTTCAAGCGCCCAACCATCCTCACGGAGAGACTGGATCTGTGACCCACCAGCTCGCGCGCTGAACACATATCTCTCAGAAACTGTGCTGTCGTCTGCATACCCAAAGGTACCAGGCATAAAGTTGAGTGGGTAAACCGAAAGAAGGAAGTTTAGCAATAAGGCTATTATGCCAGATCCTATCAAAGGCCTTGGAGATGTCAAGAGAAACAGCAAGTGCTTCCCCGTGCTTCTCAATGGCCTCACTCCAGATATGAATGGCATACGCTAAAAGATCCCCAGTTGACCGGTTTTTGCGAAAGCCGTATTGTCGGTCACTTAGGATGTCGTTGGCTTCTAGGTATGCCAGGAGCTTGCTATTAAATACGTAACTGAGATAGGCCTGTAGTTGGCCGGGTCAGCACGACTGACATTTTTGGGCACAGGCTGCACGTTAGCCAGTTTCCATGCTTTCGGAGACAGTTCAGGCGCACAAGTCTTAAGAACAATTGCTGGTATCCCGTCGGGGCCACTAGCTTTGTTCACGTTAAGATTACGCAGCACTCTACCGACGTCCTTCTGATGTATGCGAATATCCTATATATGTAGGGCGTAACTCACATTTTGTTTTGTTGCTGTGTTTTACCCCGTTTTGTATTCAAGAAAATATGTTTATTTGTAGATACAGCAAGTTTGCTGTGGTGATGTAAAAGAAATGTGTTTTACGACTTGGTTTTTCGAAAAAGAGATGTTTAGCGTTAAGAAAATGTTGGGTAGTAAAAACCATTTTTTTCAACGTAGCGCAATTTTAAATATACAGATAGAAAGAGCGTGAAAAACTAAGTAAGACTGCATCAAAAAGTCAATTTGGCCAAAATGGTCTTTACGCCCTTTGTAGCGGAAAACATCGATATTTTACCCCAATACTTAAATATTTAAGAGACACAAAAATAATGAATTTAAGTGAACTTAGTAGTTGAGTATAACTTTACAACATTTTTTTTTTTCAAAGTTTGTTTCAAATTACTAACTGTTTCTTTCAATTCCGTTCTGTGTGGAGCAGATAGGAGCATCAGACTTCTACTGAATAAAAATCTACCCCTTTCAACTGCCCTTAAATTCCAGGGCCACGGCATTTCGTTAGAACATTCTCGTAACCCCCGGCCAGCAAAGGTAAAGAGTCACCAATATTGCAGGGAGCCCCGGAAATTTTGCTGACTGCTTTTTGAAGAGCACGTGGAACACGACACGCTGCCAACCTGGGCTTGGTCTTTACCGCATGTTGAGTTACCCCTGCTCGTCACCCGCAAGCCCGCGCCTACGGTGGCCGGAGATCGTCTCGGGATTAGCTACGACCGAGGCTTCTTCCACGGTGGCTGGAGGGTGAAGAAGAGAGTTGTCTCATACTTTCACAACCGACCAAACTATAATTCTTGAAAATTATTTCAACCCATTTAAGTTTAATTATAACTGCCGCAGGTATGTACCTTCTGATTATCTGTTTGTCCCAGTGAAGTCTGTATAAACAGTTTTTCCTCCAAGCTGATGATCCTTGACTGCTGTGGGGAATCAGACCCGAGGAACACGTAGAACATCACCCAGACGGCAGCCAGGCAGCCGTTCACGTAGAATATAGCCGGCCAGCCCCAGTAGTCTGCTATGTAGCCTGACGCTATCAGCTGTACGGCTGTCCCGAGCATTGATCCTACAAAAGTAAAAACAGTATTTTGAAACTGGCAGGGGGTTTGTAGCTAAATAATTACAGTTGCACGGGACAATCCCCAAAGTTAAGCACCGGTTGTCAGGGTCTGTTATTGGATGGGTGACCTTCGTAACATAATATATCAAGATTCCTCTGTGACTTGTAAAGCACATTAATTCGTATTGGTCACAGCTATTATTTGTCCATTTGTGACTGTCGTTAAGGGTAGGTAGCCAGTTTTGTGTGCTGATACCATAACAATTCATAGTACCTAATAATAAAAATACAACCACCTCACATACAATTATGCTCCTTGAGAAAATCCTAGTTTAAAATTCATTTAACCCGGCGTTAGCACAGTTGAAATGAGTAACAATGATAGTAGGGTTGGGTCTAAGAGACCCGTATCAAAAATTGCCACAAATTCAATAATTAAAAGAAATTTACTATTATTTAATAGGATAAACCACCGTTGTGTAAGAGATTTTGGTTAAATAAAAACAAATTGATATGAAACTATTTTATAATTGATTTTTTATAAAAATGTTGCAAAATACTAATAAAACTAACAAGCTGCCTTAACGTGACAAAAAATTGAACCAAATATAGAATTTCCTTCTAAAATATTTATTAATAGGATACACATCAATCACGCTACAAAATAAATTAATTATATGCTTTTTAATGAATGGCGCGAAATTACGACACGAAATGTAATTGTGTAATTGTTCGGTCATATTCACCTTTTTCATGTTTAGACGTGTTTCCTGTGTTGTGATAATCCACTGATGTGGTTGCAACACGACTAAATGGCGATAGAAAACATAAGACCTACGCGCATTTCAAAATTGCGCGGGCCTAATAGACCCAACTGTGCGATCGCTAGGTTAAAATTGGTTACTGATTTTAAATATTAACTTCGTCTTTTATAATTAATTATTTTAATCGAATTTAATTCAAACTAAAAAAGTACTTGGCATAAAAATATTAAGTGTTAATTAAATAAGGTAAATTATAATGAAAAAAATCTCCTTTTAATATTACCTCCATAAATTAAAGTACCGAGCCTGCCCTTTTCTTCCACCGGAACCCATTTACCCATAAGATGATGCATCGTTGGGTATAGGCAACCTTGAGACAAACCCTGGATCCCGCGAAGGAAGCAAAGAGCTTGCCAACCTCCCTGAAAAACGTAATATCATGCTGATAGAATGGCCAAGTGAATTAAAAGAAGGTTATAGCAATCATGATGATAGGTTTGTGTCTGACTACCATCTCACGAAATGGTAAGTGATGGTGTGGTCGAAGATGAAGCACACACCTTACCTAGAAGTAACCTTCACTCTTAAAGACCCCCAGGCTATAGCTATCAGGAAACATAAAACTCCAGCTATCATATTCACTACTTATGTCGGTGTATGTACGCACAATGAAGGTATTCCCAAAACGTTTTGTGGTGGCCGACAAACTGACTGGTAAATATGCAAAAGAATGGAAAATCCGTGGTCTGAGTGACCGTCTTAAACCATTTAATGGCGACATTGGCTACACGGCCAAAGTTGGTTGTGTACGGACATTTTTTTTTTTTGCGACGTTGCCGTCCTTCAAGTACGCGTGTACAGAGTGTTTCTTTTACGTATCAATTTAACATTTTTAGTGAATATTGTAATATTAAAAAAATAAAAACATTTTGTTTTCGAATGGTAATATTTTTTTAGCATGCATGGATGCTATACTATTGCGGGTTAACGGGAACACCCTCTGTTGGTTAACATAATGTATATTTGACAAACGTTACAGGTGGTCAGAAGCTAGGTACTGAAACCGATCTCGCCAGGGGTATCGTGCTATCCCGCTACTTGGTTTTTTAGTTCTGATAGACAGCCACTTTATGTAAAACACCGTAGTTGGGAAAAGACTAAGCAGTTGACTTAGAGTGTGAATAAAGATAGATAGACAGATAGAATTTTACTTTATTGTACAGACATATCACACATTGCACATGAAGCTACCCGAAACTGTCAAATTTTCCCAATCAACCTTGAACCTAATTCCTTTAACAAAAAAGTTGAAAATCTATTAAAGAAATTTGACAGATTGGTGTAGCTTGATGTGCTGTTGTCTGCACACCAATAATTGACACACCTAACAATATTGCTAACAATTTGGTTACAATGACGGTCTTATCGCTGAGAGCGATACCTTCCAGACAAAGATTAGTTTATATCAAAATCAAAAGTTACTAGAATTTTGAGTTAGGTCTTTTTCATTCTGCCGGGATTGCTAGAATGTTCTAACGAGATACCGTGGCCTTGGAATGCAAGGGATACTGAAGGAGGGTAGGTTTTTTAGTCAATAGAAATCTGCCACTTCCTTTCTCATTTGATGGTTTGCCCACCCACAAAAAAGGCCCCTTTTATTCTTAGAGTGTGTGTAGTACTTACATGATGTGCTCCGTAAGGTATCAGCAGCGACACCGCTGAGTTGACAGCGATGGCTATCGTAATGAGGATCATGCCTCCATACTTGGCAGCCAGTATTCCACTGGGGATCTGCAGCACTATGTACCCCCAGAAAAAGGAGGAAAAAACCACGCTTTGAGTTTGCATGCTCCAGTCGAATGTCTGGAGGGAAACAAATAAATAAGGAATGAATCAAAAAATATTAAAAGTGAGAACAATTTTGTAGAATATAAATAGGTTTATCTATATCACACATAAAATACAGGATACTCTAAAACAAACAATTTTAATGTTCGTGTCTGTCTGTTGATTTGTCTGCCTGTCATTCGTTCTCTGGAACTAATGTCATTTCCCAAAGTTTCGGGATATACGCGAAAATAAATACGTTCAATCAAGTGGGTTCTATACATGAAAATTGATTTTTATAAACGAGAGATTGACGGTACAAAAATTGCACTTACATCTTCACTTCGCTTGTCCGTCATGGCAACTATGGCTACGCTGATGTTTACTCTCATCGCAATACTGAGCACCATGGCGAAGAACAACAGTAAGCCCTGCAGATGCCGGATTCCGAAGAACTTATCTGAAAATATGGATAACTAAATGATATGACCCAGATGATGGCTAAATGATACCAGAAGTAGAGGTTGATCTTAAAGGTAATAATGGATGTTTGACCAAAGGAGACGATGAACTTTAAATCTAGAGGTATGCGTATTGCTCTACACGCGATCCTTTTAAACGTCACAGGGAGAGTCTAAAACCTCACTCAACCCGCTTCACAAGTACGAGGCGGGAGTCAAGTTGAAGAATTTTTAAGTGTTAGCCTAGCCCCGGAATACCACTAATTCAGTGGACGGTTAACCATTAATCAAATAACGAGACGACTCGCCTCGGTCCATGCCATACTTGTATTTGTAGTACTACATCTATGGACGGGTAGTCAGACGCTAGAAAATGTGATAATATTTCAGATCAAATAGCGCAGTTACTAGATCGTGAACATACAGAGAGGCAGTCGCTGTCGGTTGCATCTGGTTAAACTGAAATCGGACCCTAGTTTAGTTGCAAAAATTGGCCAAGTGCGAGTCAGACTCGCCCATGAAGGGTTCCGTAGAAACTATAAAAATATATTATAATATGTATATTTATTTGACGAATAAAAAAAAAACCTTAAAAATTTCTTAAAACTAGGTTATTTACATTTTTACAACTATGCTAAATAACTTTGTTTTTCATAGTGTTTGTATGAATTACAAAGTTATATTTGCGGTTTTAGAAAATATGCTGTATCTCAAAAACTGCTGACCCGATTTCGTTCAAACCAATTTTGGTTGAAAGTTTACATTAAGATCTACAGACAAATATTTTTTTTAGATTTTCCACTCCATTATTATAGAAGTTAGAGGGGGGGACACACATTTTACCACTTTGGGAGCTTATATCTTTTAAAAGAATTACTTTATGAAAAAGTGGTTTTAGAAACCCTTATATCACTTTTAAAGACCTGTGTATAAATACTACACACGCATATGTTTCATGAAAAAAAAAAATATTTTCAGTTCTAGTTCCATGTATGGGGACCCCCTTTATTTTAAATATTTTTAATTTTTTTTCTTAAAATCGGAAAGCGGTTCACAGAATACATCTACGTACTAAGTTTCACATGTATAGTCTTAATAGTTTCGGAATAAAATGGCTGTGACATGCGGACGGACAGACAGACAGACAGACAGACAGACAGACGGACAGACATATCGAAACTATAAGGGTTCCTTTTTTGCCATTCGGCTACGGAACCCTAAAAAGGATAGGGCGATTATATTCTTGGTAGCTACTCCTGCCCTGGCATCATCTTCATTCGCAGCTATGCTTATTAATGACTTATACAAATTGCAAAATTGCAAATATTTACTATTATAATGTTAGACTTATGGTATTGTTGATGATTATTTTTTATTTTAATGTAATTTTGATAATAATTGGTAATTGAACAAACAATATTTTTATGATTGTTATTTTTTCTGTTTTTAATGTAATTCATATAATTTCAAAGATGTAAAGTTCAGTAATAGTTTATTTACATAAATGTTTAGTTATAGAAATTCAGACATGATGTAAACTTCATTATTAAATAAATGAATTGAATTGAATTGAATTAGCTTTATTCCATCCACTACTGATGCATCAGCCTCTTTTATTTGTATAAAGCTTTTCTGGTCTGAGATAATTGATCTATAATTATAAATCTTCCATCGTGCAAGGCCACCATGTTTCCATTTACGAATAGGGATCCAAATCATTAATAGCACTTTCTGATTTGGTTATGCCTCTTTCACACAGTTGAACCTCGATAGTCAGATTTTGGGATGCATAATAAAACCTACAGAACCTTCGTGACCGTGACTTCGTGACAAACCTGAAGACACATCGCAGTTAATAAAAACTTATACAACAAGGAATATTTTGTGATGATGTGATCTGACCGATATCGGGTACGGTGATGGCTTCAACTCCTTTGTTATAATCTGTAAATATTTTGTACTATGTGTGTATGTACTACTTACAAGACAAAAGACTGGAAAATTCCTAAAACATTCCACCCACCTGCACTGCGCCCGCGTCGTGGGTTACTACTCATTCCCTCTCATAAAGTCTTTGTCCCCGCAGTGGAATCATTATAGTCTGATTATGTTATCTGTACTTACTGTTACACATCTGAAATACTGCAAATATTTACAATCCAGTGAAGTCCTTGATCCATAGAAGATCTGGTTTTGCACTTAACAAACTATTGTTTGAGTCCGTTCATCATTTTAAATTAATTATCATGATCGGCTTTGACATGGATAGTGCTTTATAAATTTATATTCAGCCCTGCTCGAAGAGAATAAAGCTATGTATTTTATGGAAAGTACAGATAAAATCTAAAACCATGTTATAATAAACCTGTCACTGTCTTTATTAATATGTCTTTATTATATTAATATGACGCGGGACGGCTAAAAGTATTTATGTCAATAAGCCATATTTTGTTCTTAAAACTATTGAGGAACATTCAAGTAGGTTTTAGTTCGGACAATAATTTAAATGATTTCAAATGCATTAGTATATAAAAATATTATAATATAAGTTGTGCACTGCGGTTTCATCCACGTTTATTAATATCCCATCAATATAAACTTTAATATCTGTTTTTTTTTTTAATTAATTTAGCCTATATTTGACACTAAGCCATCAACTACATACTTATTTTCATTTAAAATTTCATCAAAATCGGTCGGGTGAGTTAGACGTGAAAGCATAATAGACAGATAGTATGGAAGTATGGATTTGCTTCCTGCATAATTATGACAATGCTACCGATACACATAAAACATTTAGGGAATACTTTAATTGTGCGTACAGCTAAGGAATGGAATAAAAATGCCGCTGCGATCAGGAAATACAGATTCTAGTACCAATTCCAGAATCTGTGTCTAGAACTTAGGAGCTACAAACTGCGAGTCTTAAATCTAGAGTAAATAGTTTTTGTTTTTTATTAAAAATAGGTTCGCGTTTGACCATCATCTCACCTGATGGTAAGTGATGATGTGGTTGAAGATGGAGCACGCTTACCTAAAATTAACCTATTCACTTTTGACTTAAAGACTACTAGGTTATAGGCATCGGGAAACACAGACTCAAGCAGGGAATTCCACTCCTTAGCCGTACGCACAATGAAGGCATTCCCAAAACGTTTTGTGCATATGGGTGGGATGAACACCATGTAACGATGGCACTTCGCCGTTTGTCTCGTAGTCCGATGATGGAACGGGCTTGGCGGAATTAGATTGTATAATTCCATCGCACACTCCCCGAAATGTAACCGATAGAAAACCGATAGACTTGCAACTCGTCGTCGATGTTCAAGGCTCTGGAGCTATGACTCGACCAGTGCATCGTTGCCAATGAGTTTAGTTTAGCTCCGACCACGTAATTTCCGTAAAAAGGGATACAAAGTTCTTGCTCCACGTACCTATTCATTATTAATATAATATTATGAATTAAACTTGGATTTATGTATATGATTTAGATATAAGTGTATGTTGTGAATGTGCGAAAACACAGTTCACGATATTAAAATAAAACCACTTTAATTTTTGTTAGTTTCTGACTTTTTGTTTGTCCGGGCTAATCTGGGGAATCGCTAAACAGATTTTAGTGGGTCTTTCCCCGGGCGATCGCTGAGATAACATGTAGATCACTTTTAATCTCAGGATTCCCACAAGCTCGGGATTTTCACGGGAAAACCTCTCACGCAAACGAAGTCTTGGAGACAGGTAGTTAACATAATTATTTTATATAAAAACTTTTTTGCAAAAAATAAAACCGACTTCCATATCAAAACACTACAAAGCCAAAAATAATTTTAATTTCGGTAGTCGGTGTTATTGGTTTTGAATTTTCTTTTTTTTTTCACACCGCCTTCCGAAATTAAAATTATTTTTGGCTTTGTAGTGTTTTGATATGGAAGTCGGTTTTATTTTTTGCAAAAAAGTTTTTATTTTCGCGCTTTTTAGTGGGTCAGTGAATTTTCCAAATCGATTCGTAAATGACGGAGTTATGCGCGAACAAAAAACGCAATGCAGAGTAAACGAAAAGATCATCAAGGTAAATTATTTTTTTCGACTTTTTTTGATTTTTCAGAAACGGCTCGTCCGATTTCGATAAAATTTTCATGGGACCATTTGGGAAGTATACCCTTTCCAACAAAAAAAGAATTTTTCAAATCGGTTGGCAAGCGACGGAGTTATGCGTGGAAAAACATAAAAAAAAAAAAAAAATACAAACATCCGAATTGAGAACCTCCTCCTTTTTTAGAAGTCGGTTAAAAAGACAAGGTGCTTACAGCATTCAATCAATCTGCTTTTTTGGCAAACAATATTGTTGGCTTGTATATTCACAAGCATAATCGTTTCCAGCTATGACCAGATTATAAAAAAAATTGGCCAAGTGCGAGTCAGACTCGCCCATGAAGGGTTCCGCAGTACTATAATAATAAATATAATATGTATATTTATTTGACAAAAACACCTAACAAATTTCTTAAAACTAGCTTATTTATATTTTTTACAACTACGTTCAATAACTTTGTTTTTCATAGTGTTTGTATGAATTACAAAGTTATATTTGTGGTTTTAGAAAATATGCTGTATTTCAAAAACTTTTTTTATTTTTATTGAAAATAGGTTCGCGTTTGACCACTATCTCACCTGATGGTAAGTGATGATGTGATCGAAGATGGAGCACGTTTATCTAAAAGTAACCAATTCACTCTGGACTTAAAGACTCCTAGGTTATAGCTATCGGGAAACACAGACTCCGGCAGGGAATTCCACTCCTTAGCCGTACGCACAATGAAGGTATTCCCAAAACGTTACCCGATCTCGTTCAAAGTAATTTTGGTTGAAAGTTTACATTAAGATCTATAGTTTTATATTTTTGTTTTAATATTTTGCACTCCATTATTTTACCATTTTGGAAGCGTATATCTTTTAAACGATTAACTTTATGAAAAAGTGCTTTTCGAAACCCCAATGTAATTTTTAAAGACCTATCTATAGATACCACACACGCATGAAAAAAATATTTTCATTTTTAGTTCCATGTATGGGAGTAGGAAATGTTCCTTTTTTTATTATATTTTTTTTTTAGTTCGGGTAGTGTTTCACAGAATACATCTAACTACCAAGTTTCACATGTATAGTCTTAAAAGTTTCGGAATAAAATGGCTGTGACATACGGACCGACGGATGGACAGACAATATGACGAAATTATAAGGGTTCCGTTTTTTGCCATTCGGCTACGGAACCCTAAAAATATCACATTGGTCGTTTCAAATAAAAAAAAACAAACATAAAAATTCAAAATTAAAATAGTGGACAATAATAGGTCGTGGCTAATTAATAACAGACACACAGGTCAATTTTCAAGGTCAAACAACGCTTACAGAGTTTGGTCCGTGGATTGGTTACCATGTAAAATTATCGAATTGCCTCCGTGCTTCTGAAAGCACATGAAACCGTTTATCCCACCTGTCATTTGTACATATTTTTTTAAAGATTACTAGCGGTGGAAACTAAGCTAAATATGCTTATGTCTGAAGTGGGTCACGGCAATAATTTAATGTAAAAGACTCATTGGCAACGATGCACTGGTCGAATCAAAGCTCCAGATCCTTGAACATCGACGACGAGTTCCTAGTCTATCGGTTACATTTCGGGGAGTGTGCGATGGAATTACACAAACTAATTCCGCCAGCCCGTTCCATCATCGGACTACGAGACAAACGGCGATGCGCCATCGTTACATGGTGGACATCCCACCCACACACACTAAACGTTCTGGGAATACCTTTATTGTGCGTACGGCTAAGGAGTGGAATTCCCCTGTGGAGTCTGTGTTTCCCGCTAGCTATAACCTAGGAGTCTTTAAGTCAAGAGTGAGTAGGTTACTTTTAGGTAAGCGTGCTCCATCTTCGACCACATCATCACTTACCATCAGATGCGATGGTGGTCAAACGCGAAACTATTGTCAAGGGATATCGTGGTTCTCAGCTTCTAGGCTGTGAAGGTCGGATAGGCTTACGCTCCATGTAAAACACTAGTAATCACCTGCATGCGGTTAGACTGGGAGCTGTTCCCAATATAGTTGAGGATAAGCACATGATTCATGAGAGCGTTCAAAAGAATGGTGAAGGAGCACTACCTCTTCCTATAAATTTTCCCCTTCTTTCTCAATTTTTTTAAATAATAAATAGGTGTTGTATGTATTTTATATTATTACTAGCTGACCCACCATGACATCGTTCGCGTGGTATCCTACCCCTACCCCTATCCTACCGATACCCTACCCATATCTTACTCTGCCCCTACCCTACCCAAACCCTACACTACCCCTACCCTACCCTAGCCTACCAATGCCCTACCCTTACCCTACCTTACCGTACCGTACCCTACCCCTACCCTACCTCTGACCCTTGCGACCTTTTTCTATTTTTTTATTTTTTTTCTTAAGAACCTCCTCCTGACAAACCCAAACACAACAAAAAAGAATCAGCCAAATCGGTATTCGTGTTTTGCGCTTAGCAACACATTTAGCGATTCGTTTTTATTATATAGATGTTCAATTAATGTTATGATGCTTGTACACTGACAGCCCTTAATCTGTCTCCTTTAAGTTTGTCCATCCAAAGGTTGTCTGTAAGAGATCGCCCTGTGCGATAAGACCGCCCATTGTACACAAGTTTAATTTTTTCGTATCCATATAATATTGTAAGGTGTACAATAAAGTATATATATAATAAATAAATTAATGATTAAAATAAAAGACATTATTTTGGTAGCACAATTTAATTATAAGTATTTACAAAATTTACAAATACATAACAATAGGAAGATTATTTGTCTCTTAAACTACTTTCTCAGCCTTCTTTTCTTCTCCTGAAACAAAAAACACGAGTTATTAATTAAAGCTGTCTAAATTACTCATATGAACACATTGGGTGAGTCAGGAGAATTGGTGACTTAAATATCAGGGTATTGTGTTATACTTTTAGGTATTGGGTTGCGAAGTCGCCATACGTAAATTACTTACAGCAGATCGTTAAATGGAAGTCGCCCCAACACAGTTAGTTTTAGCAAAATATCGTGAGGAAACGTTGGATGTAGGATTGAAAAATACGTAGACATCCGATATCCACAAACCCTCACTGAGCCCGCGCTGTAGTTAACTGCCCGTTCCCTCTCACAGAGAGAAGGCCTTTCATTATGCGTATGTACAGCTAAGGAGTGAAATGGGGTAGGTTCCTGTGTTACAAAATAATTATTTTATTTGGTCCATTAGGTAGATTTTCAAAAAATATTGGTCACTTGTTTGCTTTTTCAAGTAAAGAAAAATTCACAAAAATGGATAGCTTCAAAGTACAGGAGTGGGGGCTGCTGACGTCACATATTGCTAAGAATTATACCGAGGTGTGACGTCACGCGAAATTTCAACTCACTGTATCGTCTTAATTTTTCAATTACGTAAAAAAATATAAAATACGTGTCCAATGTTTTTTGTTAAACTACGTGACGGACCAAATAAAATATTTTAGGAAACTACCCTATTCCCTGTCAGAGTCTGTGTTTCCTGATAGGTATAACCTGGAGGTCTTTAGGCCAGGTAGGCCCTTTCTAGGTAAGCGTGCTTCATCTTCGGCCACATCATCACTTACCATCAGGTGAGATGGTGGTCAAACGCGAACCTTTTATTAATAAAAAACCATTTTCACCTGTAGTAATTTCTTTGGTATCGGGTTCGTTCCAAGACTGTCTGTTACTGGTACCAAATATAATGAAGAATGTGTTTGTGGCGATGTAGATTGCTGAAGACACGTAGAATACCAGGCGCCATTGATTCGGGTCAGTCTGAAAGAATATTTTTTGTTTGAGAGATAATTTTCATAGTCCACCCTACTATCAACCATGGTGTCCAATCTCAAGGGATGATCTAGAGGAGCCATACGGATCGACATTTATAGTTAAGCGACGTTTGTCAAGGTAGATCCGTGGATCGGTCTTTAACGTATCGGGATACTTATATGCCTCAGAAAGAACATTAAGCTGTCGTACCGGCTGTCATTTGTAGGTACATAATTATTTCTAATAATACGCACCCATACTCAATATAAAATAATAAATAAAATTAATTTATTTCAGGTCCAAGACCCATATAAAGTAAAATAAAAATACAAAAATTCAAACAATTGCTCGGCTTCCTAATTTAAAATACAAAATGGAGAAGTGACATGGACAAAAAAGTACATTCCATGTACACATACATAGTCAAGGATCTTCTACCTACTAACTGGATTGCTTACGAATGATTCAAAGAATACAGAAAGTCTTTCTTAACTGTTAAATAATAGAGTATAAACTTGCACGCATAAAACTGAAGGAACTATTCGTTCCGAGCGAGACAGTGCCGTGTGTGGACTGTGTCCCTTTCTTCTGTGTGGCAGATTAAAAATATTTATTTCAATGGTAATTTTTTCGCCCTGTCTGTTGTAGTAATAACACCTAGTTTTAAACTTCTTTGGAATTCTATCTTTAAAATGAATTACCATTATTACTGTATGCATATTAATGAAAGTTAAAGTTATTTTACCATGCAAACACAAGATGTTTAAACCAAAAAAAAATGGAATTTGTAAGAATTAGTAGTGATATATTATGCTATACCTGGCAATTACTACATTGCCGTCTGACGTTTACTTGACATCTGTATATTTGTAAATTTGAATTATATTTAATTTTGTGAGTTTTCGTAATATTAAAGTGCAAGTTATTGTAACCATGGTAAGAACGTGTTTTGTGGTTAATTGCAAGAGTGAAAAGTGTACCCCGGGTCTGGAATTTCCTTTTTTAAGTAAGTTTTGTGACTTTGTTTACAAATTGCATTTAGGGTGACTATGTTTTCAATGTAAAAGTGGATGTTCTTCTCTTTATTCTTCTCTTTATTCTTCTTATTTATTATTTTTCTTTCTTCTCATTATATATTATTTTTTGTTATTTTAAGCTTTCCTAAAAATGATGATCTTCGAGACCGGTGGCTCAGTGTTCTACACAGAAAAGGGTCAGAAACGGTTCTAAAATTTGTAGCCGCCATTTCAAGCCCGAAGAAATATTGCATTTCGAAACAAGATCATATGATGCAATTCCATCCATTTTCCCTAAAGTAAGTTATCAGTCTTTACAAATGACATGAAGATAACGGTTTGAAATAGAATATGAGCATAGCAAGATGAATTTTCATTTTGAATCTATCTTAACCATAAATACTAAAATTTTGTTCTCATCAATCTATTATTATTTTAGATTCCTGTTAAAGCGAAACAAATAAATGTTTTAAGTACTATAATATTGAAACCCACTAAAAAAAGAATATACAACTTGTACTGGGCACATTCAAAGATCAGTAAGTGAAAGTTATGAAAGGAGTCAAATTAATAAGCATAAAAGTCGACATTTTTGTTGATTTATTTACTTTTGCTTAGCAAATTGATGGCAAAAATATTTTATATCATTTTGGCCAAAAACTCAGCTACGCAAACTTGCTTACAAGTGTAGTTTATTATATTAATAATTACTTATAACTTAATTACTTAACTTTTATCCACTGCAGTTAGTTAATGTCGACAAATAATAATAATAATTCATAATTTAAAGATTATTTCCATACTTTTAACTAATAATAGTGTAATACATTTTTTAGGGTTGTGTGTCAAGCCAATCTTGTAACAAACCTGCAGCTGCAACATATGAGGAACTAGAAAATATAGAACCAACCTAATAATAATAACCTTATAATTGTCATTCGATCTGCCTCCTTCATGTTTAGAATTATGTATGTTAATAATATTGATTTCTAACCTTAAATAGCACATGTGGTGTTAGCCTGTAATTAATTGTTACACTTATAAATGTAATATGACTGTTTCATACAAATGTAAAGTGTAAACAATTGTAGGTTAACTAACCTAAATAAATATATACATAAATAAATTATATCTCTTCTGTTATTCTTTCTATTTATAATCATCGTTTTTCATGAAGGGTTTTAGTAGTTTTAATTATATATAAACATTGCATCATTTTATTTTTAGTCTACTGGTTCTGACCGTACAAGTGTCGAATAAACGTAGATTACCAATTAATGCACGTTTGTTTGGACGTCTATACCACTGCCTATCAAGGCCAAGCCTTCGAAGAATTGCCAGCTGGTGATTCTGTTATTAATTCTGTGTCTGCAATAATTGTATTTGTATCACGGGTCTTAACCACTTTGAAAGTTTATAATTCCACGCAATAAAGTCTGCTTAACAAAACCAATTTTGCGTTTAGCCCGTATAAGGAAGGGTTTATTATAGAAATTAGCGCGCTCAATATAAGTTCCTCAGATATATATTGAGAACTAGCTTTTCACCCACATGGAATTCTGTTATATCGCGCTACCGAGCAATTTTTTTTATTTATAATTGAATTTATTTCTTTCTTTCTATGTAATACGTTATTAAGAAAAAAACCGGCCAAGTACGAGTCGGACTCGCGCATGATGGGTATTTTTATAGGTAGGTAATGAATGGTACGGAACCATTACCTATAAAAAGCGCCAAAAATATCACAACTGTTGTGTGGGAGTCTCCCTTAAATATTTATTTTAATTAATTTTTTGTATTTTTTGTTATAGCGGTAACAGAACTACATCATTTGTAAGGTTAATAATAAGTGTCTTAAAAAAACCTGCAAATATTGCATCAAATAAAATTGTCCTTACGTTTATCGCGAATTGATATCCACACTACTAGAAAGAGATAGCTAGGTCCTTCGAGGGTATACTCTTCGGAACGGATTTGAGCTTCGCGTCCGCATTCCAGTTTAGGTACAAGTTCCTTGTACATAGTAAATAATATTGTATATTGAAAATAGAAAAATAATTTAATACGTAGTTTTTAACCTCTCTGATCTCGTCAGTGTTTATTTCAAAATAATTAGTAATCAAGATGAATTCAAAGTACCATTTGTCAACGTCCGCCATAATGGACCATAGAGTAAGATAAATATAATAATGGGTGTTCCACATCAATCATACTACTTGCATATATCACATAGACGTGTGATGTGGACGACAAAACGCTATTATTAAAAACTTTTTATTTATACGAAACTGTATTCGTTGGTATTTTTGGCATTTAATAAAATTATCTTTTCATAATGTTGATGCGTAAGATAGTTTTTTTTTATATTTCACACAAAAAAAAATTCAGAAAACGGAACGCGTTACTTGTTTGACAATGTGTCATTGTCTATGTCAAATGTCAATATTATGTTATTGCAGATTCTACATTGCGTCCTGTGTTTGTTTTTGCGATTATTTTCTAATATTTTTGACCCCTGCTTATTTCAACGTACTGATACCTTCTACCACCCGATTACCTTGCTATTTATACTGGACTCTGATTTACATTGCGTTGTGGATCAATATGAGGTGCATCAACTGCGGAATAGCCATGCAAAGGTTGCAGAGGCATCTCATATCCTCGCTTTCTGCACACAATCAAAGAAGACTTTGGCGTTGGATAACCAATGCCCAAACCCAGGTAAGAAGTTGGACTAGAAAAAACTTAACCTGATTTATTTTTATATAGTTCTGGTATGCGAAATCTTACAGTGCATCTTATTTTTAGTTGCCTCTTGATACATTTATTTGTCATCCATGCTTATTATTCTTAAACACCGTAGCTGGTGAACAAGAGAGACAAAATGGCAAATCAGTGAGGAAAATAAGACACCATAATGTCAGTATGGAGTGTCCGTTGCTGGCTGTTCTATTATCACAAAATACGGCTTGGATCTAGAAACCAGCTGCATGATTCGGTGGGTAAAACTGATTAAAACTGGTAGGGCTTGGGTCCCCGATTATAACGCTACCACTCTTATTAAAAGGTAATGCATATTTTTCGATAAAATTACAAAATAACTTTAATAAGTTTCTAACCTCAAATCAGCTAAAAGCGAAAATGGAACGTTAAAATGGGTGATTGACAACCAAATCTGTCAAATATATTGTCTGTGGTGTAAAATATCATGCAAAATCTACGGCAAAATTGATAAAACGAGGATAAAACGGAACGTAAAAAAAAGACGCGTTTGTGTCAAATTCAGTCAAATGTCTCATTCGATTTCGATCATTCCGTTTCTCTTCGAGTTGCGTGAATGTGTTCTGTGTGCGCCATCCCCTTCACAGTTATTTTTTTAAACCATTCCTACCCTTTTTTTAGGCAGAGTGTTTTGAGGCTGATCATATTTGTGTACCAGAGCATAGAGCGAGCGAAGCGAGCTGGAACTTAGGGCACCCCGACTCGGATAGATTAGGTTAGAAGGGGATGGCGAGGTCTAGTGAGCGAGCGAAGCGAGCGAACAGACCTTGCCATTCCCTTCGCGGTTATTTTTTTCTTAAACCTTTGAGCCCCGTGAAGCGGGGCTCCCACTACGCTTTTTAGGCTACTTTGAGTGTTTTGAGGTTAGGTTACAAAAAGTCATTTTTCTCGGAAACGGTGAGTTACTTTTTCATAGGAGTGGTGCCAGGGAGGAGGGGGCACAGAACCCCCCTCACCCCCCCCCCCTCCACCCCCTCCTCCTGCAGCCGATTACTAGATTTTTACACAAAATACTAATTATGTGGTAAGCATTTTGTTTTTCATTATTATAAATACCCAGTTGTATTAATCTATAAAAAATGAGCTTTCATACATACATTATGTATGATTGTTATATCTGTGTTTTATGTATTTTTCATCTTTAACATAATATACTTGCCTAAAGTAGGCATGTGTAACATAGTACTGCTCATTTTACTATAACATAGTACTTGAAAACATAAAGAGATATTTAAAAAGATACCCTTGTTACTAAAAATTATATAAACATAAGAATTATGTAATGATTGAATTAATTTATTATTGTGTTTATTCTAACTGTGGTTTATTTTCAGCCTTCAAGAAACAACTATGTTTGCCATGTGTGTTGGATGCGAGCAAATAGACAGGCAGTGCATGACTCATCACGAGACATGCAAGAACTGGTTTTGGATAGTGATGTAGCAGCTCTAATGTTAGCCAAGTTGTTAGCCCACCAGAACCACCACCGTTGCCGCCTGTTCAAACAGGGCCATGGGAAAGTAATACCATATCATTACCTAATTACAAGCGAGCTTCGATCACATCTGTTCACAGTATATTTCAACAATGCAGAAACAGAATGGTGCATTTGGTCCCTCAATTCCTTAAAAGACTGCTTTTGCAGGAACATAGTTTCTATGTTCCTCGCAGCTGTAGAGTGTGTGAAACACATTTGTACAGCGATCAATGGCATTTATTACCTCAAACGAATGAGACAATGTGCCTCATTCATTTGAGGTAATAACTACATTTAGTGCTATCCATATAGAAGACATAATTAATATTATGAAGTCAAAAGCTAATATTTTGAACTTTGAAAATGTCTCAGAAATGCTCTCACGGAACAGTAATCACAATTGTAAAATAATAATAAATAAATCTATGATTGTATTATTTTTAATAAGTCTGGTTATGTTTAAAGCAGTTATTTATGTAATTACTGAAGCCCTATATTTACACTTAATCCAGGTTAGTGTATTGGTGAAATAAAAATGCTCTGTTCTATCCAAGCTGGTTGATTGACCTCCCTAGGTCTCTTTATTAACACTATCGCTGCATTGCTCATTAGAATTGCTTATGAAGATAATATACATTAGTATATTATCTTCATAAGCATTTAAGATATAATAATTATAATATGTCAAAATATTTTTATTTATTTTCTTTAATAAGTAAATAAATAATAATTTTTACTCCTTTGTTTTATTCTGTGTTTCCCTCGTTGGTCTAATGGTCGCAAGCGCTACTGCAGGTCGAGCAAAGTGATATTGGGTTTATTCATCAGGAATTTCTCAGTAGCAGCCCGGAGTCTAGATCTGTGCCTGGTTGATAGAAACAGACTCGCCCCCTATTAAATGGTACTCAAAATAACTGGTGAAATCTGGGTGTACTATAGGTACACCTCTGCCCAACCCTTCGGGGAATACAGGCGCGATGTTATGTTAATGTTTGTTATTATTGTCACATTTTTTGAGACTATTACCCAGTTTAATAAATGTTAGTCAATATTCAGTTTAAAATCCTTACTTTGTTTATTGGTTTAATACTAAATCTATATCAGTTATACGCAATAATTCACAACTGTTCACTGTTTTAAAGCGCCTTTTAGTTTTGAATAGCGAAATTATAATCTAAACACCTTATTGCTAGCGATCTGATTAAAAGGTTTACTGTAACTGTTTTTGTCTAGTCTGGTGTAATGACAAGATTTCTGAGTTTTTTATTTATAGCAATTTAATGAGTCAATATTCACGAATATAAAACACCAAAAATCATTGGTGTACACTAAATTCGATAACTATGCCCACGTCCATAGTAAAATTGGCCATATCCTTTACTTACAAAAAGATCACTCAACCACACTTACTATATCATTAGAACTTAAAACGGAATATTTATCATAATTATGTATCTTTTGTTTCGAGATTACCAAATACGACAATTTCAACCGGGAGAATGGGTTTCAACTGTCGGCCTGGAATCCAGTGGTTCAAATGTGTAAAAACCGAAAAAGTTCCTTACTGCCGGCTTCTGTGTTCCCTGCCACTTATGAACTTTCAGCCCTTAAAGCACGAGTAAATACTCATCTTCTGGGCTCGCTCGTCCCATCTTAGACCTCATCTATCGCTTACCATCAGGCGAGATCGAGGTCAAGAGTGGGCATCAGTAATAATAATTTAAAAAAATCAGTTCTCACCTCGTCCTGCAGTATAAGTCCAGCGACCAGCGGAGCGATGATGGAGATGATGTTGGCGAAGAAGTTGGTGATGCCCATCATGGTGCCCGCGAAGTTCGGGGCCATGTCGATGTGTACCAGCTGGGGGACACGAATTACACTTTAATCTAAGATCCAGTCTAAAAAATTAGTCATTTCTGTCTGTCTGTCCGTCCGTCCGTATGTCACAGCTATTTTATTTCGAAACTATTAGAACTATACATGTGAAACTTGCTAGGTATAAAACGTGTAACGGAAAGGGTATATACATACCAAGGGCACGGCTGCTTTGGATGATATTGAGATTTGACGATATTGGAAGGGTTTCAACTCAAAATAAAATACTCTAAAAATTGAAACCAAATTTTTAATGTTGTAAGTTTCTTAAATTGAAATCATAACAATCGTGTCATCGCACTACGTAGGTCAATAACTTTCCACGTTACTTGCAAATAGCACGGTAAATCTCTTCCGTAATTCTGTGCGCCTAGTACTGTAGTAGCCTAGCGTAAAGGCGGTGTTCTTTTGTCGGCGGGAGAAAGGAGATAGGATTAAAAAAACCCTTCCAATATCGTTTGATATCACCCAAAGAAGCCGTTCCCTTAGTATGTGTATACCCTTTCCGATACACGTTGTATATATTCTGTGAACCGCTTTCCGATTTAAAATAAAAATAAAAAATACTTAAAATAAAGGGGGACTCTCCATACATGGAACTGAAACTGAAAATATATATTATTTTTTCATGAAACCTATGCGTGTGTAGTATCTATAGACAGGTCTTTAAATTTGACATTGAGGTTTCTGAAACCACTTTTTCATAAAGTTAATCGTTCAAAAGATATACGCTTCCAAAATGGTAAAATGTGTCCCTCCCCCTCTAACTTCTATAATAATGGAGTGAAAAATTAAAAAATATATATGCTGTAGAACTTAATGTAAACTTTCAAGCAAAATTGGTTTGAACGAGATTGGGTTTGTAGTTTTTGAGATACAGTATATTTTCTAAAACCGCAAATATAACTTTGTAATTCATACAAACACTATGAAAAACAAAGTTATTTGGCGTAGTTACTACGGAACTCTTCATTGGCGAGTCTGACTCTCACATGGCCAATTTTTTAAATATATACTTGCTGACCCAGCAAACGTTTTTTGGTGGAACCTACAACTATTTAAAGTTTAGTGATTGACCGCAGGTTACAAAATTTGGAAAACAAAACCTCGTTCATTGTAACTGACAGTTTTTTAAAATGAATAATTATACTTAAGTAAAAAAAACCTTTTTATTTGGCACTCAAAGGCAAATAACAAAAAGATAACGGAAACTTATATTGTGTCTCCTAGCTGCGTCAAGATCAGAAAAAATCCACCTAACTAATATTTGCTTGACGCTGGTATTCAACTGAGCCTCATGTTGAGTGTACGGATGCAAATACCAGCATTAAATAGTCAACACAGCCTGTTGGTCTAGTGGTCAGTGGCCCTGACCGCTATGCGTAAGGTTGTGGGTTCGATTCCCGCCCAGGACAAATGTTTGTGTGATGAGCACGATCATTTGTTCTTTGTCTGGTAGTAATTTATCCATAATATGTATGTATTTAGAAATATATATATATGTTTATCAGTTATCTAGTACTCATAGCACAAGCTCTGCTTAGTTTGGGACTAGATGGCGTTGTGTGAAAGTTGTGGAATATTATCCTTACATAAAATAAACAAAACGCTATTTACCAAATATCCAGTCATATGTCCTGCATTCAATCCAACCACTACGGTAAGCAGAGCCACCGCCATCACGACATCTCCAGGAGGGACGTAGCACAAAGCTATCAGAGCTAAACCTGGACCATATTCACCTGAAAAAATTACAATATAGAAATTAATGTTACTTAATGGCTATAAAAAAATTAATGGCTAAATAAAAACAGCCTCTCCGTTCGATCTTCAAGGTTAAACAACACTCTCCGAAGTCAGTCCGTGGATGGGTGACTATTTAATATCTTCAGCCAAGAAATCTGACACCAGTCTTGTAAGATACTGTATCTCCCCAGTATCCCGCAGCCTAAATTCAATCTCGGTATTTGCGGGACTACAAATTTTCAATCCCGCGGGATCTCGGTATTTGCGGTATCCCGCATGTTGAAAATATTCACATTTATATAAGGCAAATAAAACAATGAATTAATCAACTAACTCCACATTTATTTACGTATTACTATTAGTATGAGATCAATCAAATTACACCGTTTTATCTTTACAAAAACGGTAACAAATACTGAATAAAAAACTTTACTGATATTTTAGGCTACGTACTTAGGCTACCACTGACTGAAATTCGGCTATATTATGCAACTTAAGCTGTGAAAAATGGGTGACATCAACCCCCGCGTTGTTTGCAACACTGCCGGCCGCCAGTCACCGAGCGATCGCGCTCGCGAGAGGTCCCATAAATCCCGTGGACCCCGCGCCCGTAATCCCGCATCACGCGGGATTCCGCAATACCGAGGTCTCGATATTCCGGGATTGGATGCCCTAGGTCAGATGGACAGTCGCTCCATGTAAAATAATATGTAGTACTCTATTACTAGCTGTATCCAGTTAGGTTAAAAACCGATTTCGACGTAGTTGGAAAATTGCTAAGTAGATAAGATTGAGGATTGCCCTTCTTGATTTGGTGCTAATAAACAGAACTGTTGCTGCTTGAAGCTTGTTAAACAAATAACCTATAACCTAAGGGTATTTAAGTCAAGAGTGAATAGATTACTTCTAGGTAGCGTGCTCTATCTTCGACCACATCATCTCTTACCGTCAGGCGAGATGGTGGTCAAACGTAAGCGTAACCAGTAAAAAAAATGTAATGTTGACTATATACTCACCAATAGCACTGGACAGTTTTCTGCACCAATTAAGGCTGAGCCAATTCTTCTTTAAAAAGTAATCAGACAGGAATCCGAAGGGAAAGCTTAGCAAGTACATCGCCAAGTAAGGGAGAGCCGACATCAGACCATTCTGAAAAATAAATAAATAACAACTTATTTATTGACATATATTTTTACATAGATAACATAGGAATCTATAACACTACACATATTAACACATATACGTATTAACCGTGATGCATTATTACTGTCTTCCCCTTAACAACAACAATCCTAAAAAAAACTTTTTAGTAAAAAATAGAACCGACTTCCATATAAAAACACTCCAAAGGCAAAAATAACTTAAATTTTGGTGGTCGGTGTCATTTATTTTGTATTTTCTTTTTTTTTTGACACCGCCTTCCGAAATTCAAGTTATTTTTGCCTTTGGAGTGTTTTTATATGGAAGTCGGTTCTATTT
The DNA here is from genome assembly GCA_943138885.2 of Tholera decimalis. NCBI lineage: Eukaryota > Metazoa > Arthropoda > Insecta > Lepidoptera > Noctuidae > Tholera > Tholera decimalis. Next base: position 43,416,651 of record OW964558.2, read on the forward strand.
TTTTGCTAAAAAGTTCTTTTTTCACGCTTTTTATTGGGTCGGTTTGTAATTTATCTAGTTACAACAGCCAAAATTCAACTCCTTATCACCTTTTACAAAATATTGCTTTTCCCGGTGCAGAGCCGTTAATTTTTGAGGAGTTCTCCTGGTAAATCACCATCAGCTCTACTTCACCATATGCATTTTGACGAGCATAAAGTGCTTAACATATTTATTCAAGTAATCTAATCGCAATCCACGAAATACTTATTATTGAGTAGTTTCGGTGGCCATCTGTGGTCTTCACCATCAGTTACACTTCCTCAAGTGGTGCTTTTCGAGAGCAACTGCACAAGGTACTATAAGAAATACTCAAATCACTATAGGGTATTTAGTGATATATATATCACATATATATCACTAAATATCCAAAACGCCATAGGTGTGCCTATAATATTCGAAGAGTTCCCTCATTTTCTCCAAGATTCCAGCATCAGATCCAAACGTGACAACAATGGGACAAACTAGAAAGTATACCCTTTCAAACAAAAAAAGAATTTTTCAAATCGGCCTAGTCATCTGCGAGTTATGAGGTAACATACATAAAAAAAATTAGCCAAGTGCGAGTCGGACTCGCCCATGAAGGGTTCCGTAGTAACTATAATAAATATAACATACTTAATATATTTATTTGAAAAAAAAAAAAAAAAAAACAAAAATCCTTACAAATTTCTTAAAACTAGCTTATTTACAATTTTTACAACTACGCCAAATAACTTTGTTTTTCATAGTATTTGTATGAATTACAAAGTTATATTTGCGGTTTTCGAAAATATACTGTATCTCAAAAACTGCTCGATCTCGTTCAAACCAATTTTGGTTGAAAGTTTACATGAAGATCTACAACATGTGGTTTTTTTAGATTTTTCACTTAATTATTATAGAAGTTGGAGGGGGGGACACACATTTTACCACTTTGGAAGCGTATATCTTTTAAACGATAACATTATGAAAAAGTCATTTTAGAAACCATAATGTCATTTTTAAAGACCTGTCTATAGATACCACACACGTATAGGTTTCATGAAAAAAAATATTTTCAGTTTCAGTTCCATGTATGGGGAGCCCCCTTTATTTTAAATATTTTTTTAAATTTTCTCTTAAAATCGGAGAGTGGTTCACAGAATACATCTACCTACCAAGTTCAAATAGTTTCGGAATAAAATGGCTGTGACATACGGACGGACGGACAGACAGACAGACGGACAGGCATGTCGAAACTATAAGGGTTCCGTTTTTTGCCATTCGGCTACGGAACCCTAAAAAAGTTCAAGACGAATTGAGAACCTCCTCCTTTTTTGTAGTCGGTTAAAAATATATAATTTAAACAAGAAGCCCTTTACAAGAGAGTAAGGTAATGTGCCTGCCTGGGTTCATAATCACGACCAACAACTCGTAGGTCGTGCTGCTAACCAGTGAGCTACCTGCACTGATGTCATTTGCTTAATAAATAAATTGCACTAGTATCTTTCTAACACATACCAAAACTAAAATTACTCACCGCTTTAATATCAACACCAAGCACTTGCTTCATGTAGGAAGGCATCTCAGTCATGAGGGTCCAGTAGCCCCAGTTGTGTCCACAGTGGACCACGATCAGCGAGATAAAGGATAAGTTCGTAGCTATCTTCTTCCAAGGAGTCGGCAGTCTCTGGGAGAAAAGTGTAGAATCAGCATGAGATAGTGTATAAAGTTAGCCGATGGAAAAGGTTTTCACATCACCAATATTAGTAATAGGATAAAAATAAGAAAAAAATAACATTTGTCACGAGATACCGCGGCCCCGTAACGTAAGAGATATTGAATAAACAGGGTGGGTTTGTAGTAAATAGAAGTCTGACGCTCCCTTCCGCTCCACCCAAAACGGGAGAAGTCATGAGACGATTTTCCCGCCGAAAAAAAGGATAAATAACGGGCATAAAAAATGTATGCAAATTAATTCAATACCTCCAATTGATACTGCTATTATGGTAATTTTATTTTTTCATCGATTTGTATAATCGAAATCGGGGGGGTGCTTTCACTGTCCATCTGTTTGTCAAGACCCTGTTACTCAAGAACGAGTAACGATATCAAACTGAAATTTATATTAGATACTCGGGTTTATTTTGTACTTTAAAAAAGACATAGTTAATAGTTATGTACAAAAGCTGAATTTAAAATCGAGTTTTCTCCCTGTTAGTCTTTGATACATTATCATTGACCTTTGATCTAACTTCCAGGCACTGTAATTGAATGAAGAAAAATTGACTCTTGCAAAAAGTAAGCTTCCATAAATTCAACTCCTAGTCTCGTTCATCAATTTAGCTTGAAATGTTCCGATAATTTTAGGTATTCGCGTATAAATCTAATCAGTAACGGCTGTGTCTGCGTCACCCTTGTTATCGGTACAACAAGCCAGATGGAATGTTCTGGATAATTTATATCCCTGATGATAACTCAACGAAGCGTAAACTACAGATTGAAGATTTACAGAGATCTAAGTTACTAATGCGATACTATTGGCTCTTGGAACGATTAGATTTACTGTAATTGCTGTTTTGCTGCCTCACTAACAGACGCAATCATTGACCAGTTCCTACTAAAATGGGTTGATCAAAGCCATTATTGAAGATCTACTAACTTTATCCTTATCTGCCTAGATTAGCGAAATATAATAAAAACTGTGTGGCTATGTGTATTCGTCTTTATAATAAATTACCTAACATGTTTAAAACATTAAATAGTAAATTATTTAAATTACAACTGTTTAAATGGCTCTGTAATCATAATTTATATTCCATTAATGACTATTTAAAATGAATTTCAATTTAACATACCTATTAATTTTAATTCAATGTAATATTGTATCTTAGTAAGTTTGCATGCTTTAGTTGTAAGCAAGACATGTCGATCCTATATTTATTTATAACACCTTGTATACCATGTTTTAAGCAAATAAATACATCTTATCTTATCTTATCTTATCTTTTGCTAGCGACTTCGATTGCGTATATTCTTAGATTCCGATTTTTATTTCAAATAATTTCTTCAATACAAACGTTCTTGAAAATAAAATGCGCAACAAAAAAGAATCATCCAATTTGGTGTAGGCTTTCTGGAGTTATGCCTAAATTTCAGCCATTTATAAAGCCTATATTATGCATTCATGATTATTTAATTCTAATTACCCTTACATACAAATCATAAAATAGTCTCCCACCGCGTCTGTCCGTCTGTTTACTCCCAAACAACTCGAAATCTACCGATCAGATATTCACACAGTTTTCTTCGTTGAATAGAGTGATTCATAAGAAAAGTTTTATTGTGTCATTTATTAAGGTTTCTTGTGAATTGACGAAATGGAACCGTGCTAAACCGGACTAAGTCACTTTTAATCTTGAAGAAGATTGATGATCGCAATCTTCAGGCATGAAGGGTCGACCACAAACAGAGAGAGATTTAGTCTTAAACTACTCTCATTACAAACATATCTAACCTTCTGCTCTCCGACCTGTCCAAGCGACGTCTGTATATACAGCCTTTCTTCTTTTCCGATCATCTTCGACCTCTGCGGGGAATCAGAGCCCAAGAACACGTAGATCACAACCCAAATGGCACCAATGGCTCCGTTCACGTAGAAGATGGAAGGCCAGCCCCAGGAGTCAGCTATGAAGCCTGATATCACCAGTTGTACCGCAGTTCCCAGCATAGCACCTGGAATATACAACAAATGGTTGGAAATATGGATGTGATCTAATAAAACACACTCGCTATAAGTACATTAGAATCAAAATTCCATTTAACATGTTACAAATCTGTTCCTGATTTTCACTTATATACAAGCATGGATTTCATTAATGAACAATTGTGTGGGTTATAATATGCAGGACGTCATAGTAAGGTTAAAATGCAATAAATTAAGTCACCAAATGTTACTTAGATTTTAGTGACTTTATGAAAACCCCAGATTTGAAGGCAATTTAAAATGATTTACGGCGTCACTGTCCTGAAATTTAAGTTACTATCTTAGTTGATATCGTAGCAGATATTTGTTAATAAGAAATTAAAGTTAAAAAAATTCTAAAACTTTGACGAAGAGCACTTACTTTATCAAATCTAGTACTCACGCGAGGCTTCGCTCCCGTGGATTCTATCACGGTAAAAACATAACTCTCCTTTTTTGTAGTCGCGTAAAATGTAGCCTATAACCATCCTCAAGCTTCAATGTACTTCCATACCAAATTGCATCCAAATCCACCCGGTACTTTCGAAGATTAGCGCGTTCAAGCAAACAAACAAACTTTTCCGCTTTATAATATTAGTATAGATTTTTTGTAATATCTGCTATTTATACAAAATGTTGTAAAGAGACGGGTCTCTTTAAAAGTTGATGATATTAAAGTTGTTGGTTGGTGTGAACTTTGGTTCTGAATCTGACGCGTAATGCAGATATCCTCTAGATTTCCTCACTGCATACTAATTTGTATCTTAAACCAACATTCTGTATTTGTAATTTATAGAAAGTTCCAGTTTAAACCTATTTGTAAGGTTCAAAGTTATATTTATTTTTCAAAATACTCTAAATAACACTCAGTTACGTTGTTAAGATTTCACGACTTTTTAAATACTAACACAGTTTATAAGTATGCATTGTTACTAATCATTATGGATAAATAAATAAATTGAAATTAATCGCTACCAAGGATACCAATATCTTAGTCTAGTAGACAGCTTTCCCGTTTTCAAAAACATCTAACATTGAAAGTCTTGTCTCGAAACACTGCGAATCAGGGATGTTTGCTGAAGCTCGCGTTGACTGTTTCTAGGCGATGATGCGAAAACGATGCGCTTCCCTGGTGCGCCGGGTGCGGGCCAGCCCCAACATAAGCCTTCGTTGTGTGGCGAGCAGACTCGACTGTGTGTTCGTGAATCGGTGCTGCAAGCTCTCCACGTCGGTGTTGAGCTTGTAGCTTCGATTCGCGAACCAACCTTGTAATTTAAGTTAAGTACTAACATATGATTAAGGAATTTTGGTACTAACCAATTGAGTTTTGTTACTTGGAAATAAATGAAATTGAATTGAATTGAATTTCCTGTTCATCCTACATTTACTCGTACTTCAAATCTTAATTTATCTTTGGTTCTTAACTATCTAATCGTGTATCAATCTAATCTGGTTTCTTATCCTAGTTTTCAACAAGAGTATGTTACATCACTATAATGCGATAAGTGATAAGCCAGGGTCGTATATTTTTAGCGTTCCGTGTCCCTAAAAAGACGGAACCCTTAACAGACACACTGACAAGAATGTCATCAGACATTCTTGTCAGTGTGTCGTGCCGTCAATACCTATTTTCTGAAAAACGAGTAGATATCACACTGAAATTTATATATTTAGATATTCGGGTCTACAATCACTACCAGCTGTGAAAATATCACCGCACACAGATATCAACGCTTACGTCGAAAGTATGCGTTTTCACAAGGGTATCAAAACCTACAGGGTACTTCTTATTGACTTAAAACCTTGAAATTTAGCTAGTAGCTATTGTCTTACAGCATATGTAAAGGAAAAAATCTGTCAACCGTCAATATGTATTTAGTTCGGTACTATTAATCTTATATCCTTAGATAAGTTAGTACGTATTCATGAGTCCAATCCGCACAAATCCGGTTTTTTGATTCGTGACAACACATACTTAAGAACGTTAAATCAGATAATAAAACACATGCCATATTATAGACTTGACAACTAGTATTTTATATTATTGACAAATAAGTTTTTGCTAAAATAAAGATACTTTCCTGAAATTCGCCGCTAAGTATTGGCAACGATCCACTGGTCGAGTCAAAGCTCCAGAGCCTTGAACATCGGCGACGAGTTGCAGGTCTATCGGTTTTCTATCGGTTATATTTCGGGGAGTGTGGGATATTCCATCATTGGACTACAAGACAAACGGTGATGTGCCATCGCTACATGGTGGACATCCCACCCATACGCACTAAATGTTTTGGGAATACTTTCATTGTGCGTACGGCTAAGGAGTGGAATTCCCTACCGGAGTCGGTGTTTCCCGATAGATATAACCTTGGGGTCTTTAAGTCAAGAGTGAATAGGTTATTTCTAGGTAAGCGTGCTTCATCTTAGACCACATCATCACTTACCATCAGTGGTAAGTGATGATGGAGGTTATAGCTAACCTAGGGGTCTGAAAGTCAAGAGTGAATAGGTTACTTCTAGGCAAGCGTGCTTCATCTTCGACCACATCATCACTTTTTTTTTTTTTTTTGACGTGGTAAAATTATCAAATAAGTCCTCCCACCCCGGGCAGGGTGGAATGGACTGTCAGACTTTTACTGAATAAAATCCACGGTGTTCCTTCAATAACCCTTTACGTACCGGGTCCACGGTAACGGGATGAGTCCCACGACCCCGGCAGGCTTCGGCCCTCTGCAGAGGGGGCCTCGTCATGTTGCTGACGCTCTTTGAGGCGCGCGTGGAACACGACGCGCCGTCGACCCGGGCATGGTCCATGGTCGGACAGCGAGTTGCCCTTACGGTGGCCGGAGATCGTCGGCCGACGTCCGACGCCGTGGGCGTCTACCACTGCGGCTGGGCTGGAGGGAGGACGCCATCCTCTCCCTCACGCAGCCCCCCCCCCCCCCCCCCCCCCCGTAGAGGGCAGAAGCCTGCCGGGGACGCGAGACTTATCTCATTATCGTGACCCCGGAACGTAAAGGGCTATTGAATGAACACCGTGGATTTAAGTCAGTACAAGTCTGACAGTCCCTCCGGCCCTGCCCGGGGTGGGAGGACTTATTTGATGATAATACCACGTAAAAAAAAGAGTGGTTGCGTTTTACTCTGATTTGTAAGCTATTTAGTTTGTTTGAAAACATTTTTTTTTTGCTCTTTTTTGTTTTTTAACTGTATCAAGTTAACACTAAACACGTATAGTATACGTAGTGTAATTTAATGCCCCTCTGTCGTATCAACTCTGTATACAACATGTGTTTACCACAAATGTTACTTTTTATTTGTAGTTCATATAAAAATTCGTACAAACAGTATAAAATATTTATACATTTTTTTTTATTTCGAATGAGCCCGCACTTAACCCCTTTCGCGCTTGAATGTAAGCAATAGACGAGGTCTACGATGAAACAAGCGACCCTGTTCACTCCTGCTTCAAAGGCCGACGGGTTCTATGTATTTAAATAGGGGAACAATGGGTATTTTTGACCCGTTAGAGATCATTTGTGTTCGTAGTTGCCTAGCGACGGACCCCGGGTTAAACAAGAGGTCGTTTAATTTCCGTTTTCCATAACGTACCTCCATATATCAGGGTGCCAAGCCGGCTCTTCTCTTCAACCGGAACCCATTTGCCTATCAAGTTGTGCATTGTTGGGTACAAGCAGCCTTGGGACAGACCCTGTAGGACACGACAGGCGCACAAAACTTGCCAGCCACCCTGAAAAAAATTTAGAGAATATCAGTAACTAATCTGCCATTTTTGAAATCAAATAAACTGAAACAAAGTATAAGTTTTTAAGCTAACATGGTCACTAATAGTATCATTAAAACATAAAACGTAATATTTATCATGTGTATTTATACCGATATCATAATTATTGTGATCATCGCGCTTGCAACAGTGCCAAAATATCGGAAACTCGCAACAATAAATACACATGGTAATGGAACAGATTGTTTTACAATTTTGTACATTACTTTAATACCAATATTGCCATATAATCATATAAGCTAAATACAATTTGGCACAAATATAGATAATAATATGTAATAGCACATACGCTACTTTTTATCCTAGTAAAATAGCGAAATTTCCACGCGAATGAAATCACGAGCAATAGGTAGTCTATACTTTCTTTTATTATAAATGCGAAAGTTTAGATATACCTATGGATTTTTGTTACTCAATCATGCCAAAATGGCTGAATTGATCTCCACAACATTTGACTTAGGGATAGATTATAGTCGGGAATAGCACATAGGAAAGCATTTTACCCAGGAAAAAAGTGAAATACCAACAAAGTCACGGACAACAACTAGTTTTTTTTTATGTTAATGAGTCAGCTCACGCCCATAACCATGTCCAATAGGAAGCGATGGATAAGGTCACCGTGACTGAGTCTATAACCTCCCATAGACTCCGTTGACTGAACTTCACTGTTCTCTCATACCAATTACTACCGTTCTATGAAAACAGTGAAAAAAGAACAATATAAAAAAAGTAATCATGAAGTTTCTTTCCAATTCAAGTATCTCTTTTATCTTCCAGCGCCGGAGCACTTAAATGTTCGATTTAAGTGCCCTGGCTTTTAACCTTTTCTGCACAAATAGGGCTATATGATTTAAAAATATACTTTGAATAGGAAATACCCTTTTGAGGAGCTCGTGGCTAAATAATTACAGTGGAACGAGTCGATCTTCAAGAATAAGCACCGCTTTTCGAGATCGGTCCGTGTGACTATTTTAAGATATCGGGATTTTTTTATTTCTCGGAAAACACGCTGGCCCGTTCGTCCCAGCTATCGTTTATAAATCTTTACGACCGTCGTTACGAGTAGGTACTTTGAAGACAGGGAATCTATCAAGAAACGGGCCAAAAGACTCATTGGCAACGATGCACTGGTCGAGTCAAAGCTCCAGAGCCTTGAACATCGACGACGACGTGCAAGTCTATCGGTTTTCTATCGGTTACATTTCGGGGAGTGTGCGATGGAATTACACAACCTAATTCCGCCAAGCCCGTTTCATCATCGGACTACAAGACAAACGGCGATGCGCCATCGTTACATGGCATTCATATGTTATTAATTCTTTTGTTACGGTTGATATCCTATATAACGTACTAGCGACCCGCCCCGGCTTCGCACGGGTGCAATGTTTATATTAAATATAGGCAGCGTTCGCGAGAATCGTTAACGTACGGCAGTTTTTTCGACGCCTTACTCCACAATTTTCACTACCACGAAAAATCCTATCTATTTTCCGGGATAAAATATAGCCTTTACTGATTCGGAAGAATCCTTCTAAGTAATGGTAAAAGAAATTTTGAAATCGGTCCAGTAGTTTTTGAGCCTATTCAATACAAACATACAAAAATACAAAGGTTTCCTCTTTATAATATTATATTATTATTAATAATATAGTATAGATGACTGCGGCTTTTGTTTTTGTTCTGTTCTTGTTTTTCCAGTAACGTTGTTTATTTCAGCATCCTGAAAATCTTGTTTCATACTTTTTCAGCGTCGATTTTTTTGTCGTAGTCGGGTTTTAGTTTTTTACTTTTTATTATTTAATCTATTTTGGTGTTAAATCACTGTGCTTCTATACTACTATTTACTTTATTTTTTATAAGTTCAAGTGAAGCCATTTCAAATGATACCGAACACAGTGTATCTATCTTACTTTTATTTTTTACACATGACTTTTTGACCGCTAGAGGGCGCCATGTTAAATTTAAGCAATATTTTTGATAAGTACAAGTGAAGCCCTTTCAAGTGATACCAAACACGGTGTATCTATCTTATTTTTATTCTTACACATGACTTTTTGTCCGCTAGAGGGAGCCACGTTAAATTAATGCAATATTTTTGATAAGTACAAGTGAAGCCCTTTCAAATGATACCAAACACGGTGTATCTATCTTATTATAATTTTTTAAAACAACACTTTTTGTCGCTAGAGGGCGCCACATTGGGTTTTGTGACACGTCACGTAGCCTATGTTCAGCGGACGGTCAAGACGGTTCTAGCAATACCTCATTTGTCGAGTTCCGATAAGTCGCTTTGGAGCTATGAGGGAACAGATAAACATACACACACACACATACATACATACATAGCCTGTCAAAATAATAACCCTCCTTTGGCTTTGCCGTAGTCGGGTAATAAAGTTTATCACTAGTTCATGATCTTTCTAAGGTACTTACTAAAGTTAGTCCGCGGAAACCCCTAGTTTAATCATGGATTTGACATCGATTCTAATTAATTTTTGAGGTTGCGTTGATTGTTATTGTGTCTGTTTATTTGCAAATCGTAAAAAATGGATATTAATGTGATTGACTTGATGGATTTGGAAGATTTGGATATGCTGGAGACGTCTCGGCAATCTTACAGACGTCGTCATCATGTAATTCCTTTTGAATTGAGTGACGAAGATTTAAAATTTAAGTATAGGTTCACAAAACGTTTTGGGGACAAATAGTGGATGTTTTATGTGAGGATTTATCCCACGATCCTCGAGGATGCCCATTGAGTCCTGAAGTGCAAGTGGTTTGCGCATTCCGCAACTGGGCTCGCCATGAAGTAATACCCTTGGTCAATGCTAACATAACATTAGACAAAATCATGACAAAATCCAAATAATCTTCATACTAATATTACTGTTTTATTTGTAGATTCAAGATGATACAGCTGATTTACATGGTGTGTCACAACCAGTTGTCAGCAAAACATTAAAAGGTAGCGGAAATTTTGTCACGGATGTTCCGAAGTTTTATACAAATGCCAGATGTTTACACTACTACGTGTTATGATCAGAATTAGGTAGAGTTATTTATGTACTTACACTGATTTCATACAACGAAAGAATAAAGTGGATATGCCCCAAATCCCGGGATTAATTTTGTAGAGCAGAAAAATCCCGTGATTTATTAATTAAAAGTTATTTACTTTTACACAATTTAAACCACTACACGCGTGACGTTGCCAAATTTACATAATATTGTTGGTCACACGGGATTGTCTATTAGAAATCCCGGGAAGATCCATATTAATATCAACATTTCGATGAAAGTACATAAATAACTCTACCTAATTCCAACCTCTGATTATAATCTTTGTCATTGATACAGTCATATTAACAATCTTTAATACTCACATAATAAGCTCCTATAGGTATCAGCAGGGTCACAGCGGAGTTGACAGCGATGCAGATAGTGATGAGGATCATGCCTCCGAACCTGGCAGCGATCTCCCCACTGGGGATTTGCAGCACCACGTAGCCCCAGAAAAACGAGGACAGGATCACTGACTGAGTCTGCATGGACCAGTCGAATGACTGGAAGAGAGAGAGAACATTGTATCAGCTTTTGTTATTGTCTAAGTATATTGAAGAGTTAAGCCAGTTTTAGTGAGACTTAATCGTCAATGAAACACATAATAACTACTGGAGAACATAACTTGAATATGATAATATATATATAATGATAATATTTAATATTTATTTATTTATAAAAGTCATATGGGTAGAATTCACATTACTAGCAATCTTGTTAACCCCGTCAACTAAGCTAAAATATTAGCTTATGTTTGGAGTGGGTTCACGGCAATAGTGTAATGGGTGGGGTTCGAACCCGTGACCTCTCGATCACAAGGCTATTAAGGCTATTGTCGCTTAGATTTATTTATAAAGTTTAAAGTTCCAAAACTAGCTACCCATTCCATGCACTAATATCTTTAAGTGAGCTAAGTTGGGTTTTGAACGTATTTGATTTGATCTAAATCATCAGAATCATCAGAAAAATCGAAACACTTCCGTTTTTATGGTTTCTGTCCTAATTTAACAAAAAAGACTTTTCATTCCATGAAAAAAAGTCACATGATTGTATAGCTGGCAGTTTGGCCATTACAGTGATAGCGAAAATCCTAAATTCAAAATTAGAATTTCATTTGTTTATCCTATAAATGAAGTGATTCACTGTTTTGAGACAAATGTGTGTTTAGAGTTGGAGTACATTTCACATTTTTGAAAATTAAAACTTAGCGCTTATCTTCAAACTTTTTCTTTTTTATTTGTTTACTGTGACTAATATACAACGTGTAACGGAAACCGCATATCTATCCAAAAGGACTGAAGACAACATCTGGTATGGAGTCTCTATGCACAGTTTCAGGTCAAAATGAGTGACTCAAAGAATTGATACCAAATTATTGGTTTCACATGTTTCTTCAATACCGTACATAACAAACGTGTCATGGCACTACGAGGGTCAATAACTTTCCACGTCACTTGCCAATAACACGATAATTCTCTTCGTTCTTCTTCATTTGAAAAAATCGGCCTCTGGTATTAATTTATTAAAATTTCTAATAAGTTCCACACATGTAGACATAGGATTACAAAAACTTTGCCATATTATTTGCTATCGTCCAAAGAAGGCGTGCGATTGTTATGTATATACCCTTTATGTTACACGTTGTATAGTATATAAAGTTTTTAAGATGTCAATGTTTCATACTAACAAAAAATGGATTCATGTGATCGTATTATATAAAAAAAAAAACTGACAACTTAGGATAAGGTCAGACTCAGGTATAATTATATTCCACTTTTTTGTGGTGGGAAATTCATCATATGACTCCTTCCACTCTGGGTGAAACGGAAGGGAGTATCAGACTTCTACTGACTTATCGGACGGTGAGCTACCCCTGCTCGCCGCCCGCAAGCCCGCGCCTATGGAAGACGAAAGTCGGCTTGCGATCCCCGACGCCCAGGGCGTCTCCCATGACAGTTGGGGCGTGAAGAAGAGCGGTGTCTCTCCTCTCAGGCGTTCAGCCTCCTCCTTCATTAACATGACTACTTTTTTATGCGGGATGAGCCCATATCTTGACCTAAATCTCGCCTGATGGTAAGCGATAGATGAGGTCAACGATGGAACAAGTGAGCATAGAAGATGCCTATTCACTCTTGCTTTAAAGGCTGAAAGGTCATAAGTGGCAGGGAACACAGAAGCCAGCAGAGAGTTCCACAACTTAAGAAGAACTTGAGAAGGAGGCGACTGCATCCCATTCTCGCTCGCCCCGCACCATGGTCTGAAACAGGGACGGACGCGGGATGTCGCCGTCGCCGATTACCATAATTATATTGCCGTACAACCTATTTTTAATGTAAGGCCCATTAAAATCGGTTCGCCATTCCAGCCATTAGCTCCGAAAAACAGAAAAGATGGACAAAAAAAAAAAACAATTTTGAAATCACAGACAGAAATTTCAATCAAATTCATAGGTATTGAGTTGTATAGATTTAATTCATTTTGCTATCGATCCACCTAAAAACATAGTTTTTTCATTCCCCCAGATATTTTGAAGTGCGTGCGCTGAATTTTCTTATCAAGATGACATATGCTATCGCAACCTTTTCCGTCTTACGTCTCACTATCCGCATTACAACAAGTCAACAATAGATAATAAACAGCGTCAATACTTGAACCTCAATATTTATCAGATCAATGTCAGATATTTATCAATCTTACATACCCCTAAGACATTTTTATCTGCCCCACTAACTGCATGAACAATCTTCTATTAATTATCTTTGACATATCTATACATACATATAACAGAACAGTAAAAAAGTGTGTCTGTTTTGATGACAATGAAATTTGATGAATGACATTTAAATTTTATACAAAACTAATAATTTAGGTGGGTTAAAAAACGGCCACACGGCAAAAATAAAGGTCTGTCTGTTTGTACACGCTAATCTCTGGACCTACTGGATGGATTTTAATGAAATTTGGTAAGAAGATAGTTGACATCCTGGAATAATACATAGACTATTTTATCCCGAAATTCCCATGGGATCGGGATTTACGCGGGAAATCCTCCCACGCGAACGATGTTGCGGTGGTAATCCATAATACTTGCTTTGAGTAGCTCGTGGCTAAACAGTATTAGCCGCACGAGCTGATCTTTAACGTTAAGCAACGCTTGCCAAGGTCCGTTCGTGGATGGGTGTCCATCTTACCATAACAGGTCGAGGCAAAGCTCTAGAGCCTTGAACATCGGCGGCATGGTTACAAGCCTGTCAGTTTTCTATGGCTTACATTTCCGGGAGAGTACGATGAAATTGCAGAATTTAATTCCACCAAGCCCGTTCCATCATTGGACTACAAGATAAATGGCGATGCGCCATCGTTACATGGTGGACATCCCACCCGTACGCACAAAACGTTTTGGGAAAACTTTTATCGTGCGTACAGTTAAGGAGTGGAATTCCTTGCCGGAGTTTGTTTCCTGATCGCTATAACCGGCAGGTCTTTAAGTCAACAGTGAATAGGTTACTTCTAGGCAAGCATGCTTCATCTTCGACCACATCCTCGCTTAGCATTAGGTGAGATGGTGGTCAAACAATTATTAAAAAAAAGATTCCGTGCCTCGAGTTGTCAGGAGCCAGAACATCTGAAGCCGGTCTTGCCTAGGGGAATTGTGTTACCCAGTAGCTGGGTTATGGAAGTCATACAGGCAGTTGAAAGGCAGTCCATGTAGAGCATTAGTACTTAGCTGCATCTAGATAGACTGAAATCTGATAAAATATGGTTGAGAAAAGGCTATGGTGGCATATGATGTTCCATAATATTCAGTTATAGTTCCGATAAAGCATTTTGTCTATTTTCTTATAGGTAGTTTATAGCACATAATATGATAATCGAACCCTCAAAAATTTCCTTGAAATAAGGCTGAAAGTAAGCTAAGGCGTTCACTAAGAAGCGGTATGGTGGTAGATGACTGTTTTCATAGGCAGTCCCCTAAAATGCCCGCATATCACCTGTTGCGTTTACTTATAGTTATTTAAACGATAACAAACCAAAAAAAATTCTTGTTGTCCGCCTGTTTTTCTGTTTGTCCCGGTTAATCTCTGAAACGGCTTAACCGATTTTAATGAACCTTCCACATAAAGATAAAAGAGGTTAGTGGGCAACGTATAGGGGCACTTGTTATCCTGAAATTGACATGGGATCTTGATTTACAATTTAGAAACACGCGTAGCCACACACTCGTAGCGTATATTTACACATTTTAATGAGAAAATGTTTTCGAATCTTAAAAAATCTTCGACCACATCATCGCTTAACATCAGGTGAGATTATAGTCAAACGCAAGCCTACAATAAAAAATAAATAAATAAAATATGGGCAATGTCATCTAAGGGTCTGTTTGCACCGAGGAGTGTGTTACAATTCCAATAGACATTTTGCATTCGACAATCGGTCAATGGAGGAGGAAATAACGATCGACTGATTCCTAATTTAAAACGTACCGTTAGTTCTAAAAACAAATCCTTTTCATACAGTATTATACCATTTCTTACAGTGAGTTATTGGATCATGAATCCCCCTATATGCGGGCGGACCATTATTCAGCCGAGCGTTGTACGGGTTAGCGATTATTTTGGCTGAAGATATTCGGTCAAGTGAAAATCAGGGAATCGCAAATGAGGTACCTACTCCATATCAAGACGCAAAGCTGTACTTTTTATACCTATTTTTTATTTATTTAATTATTATATACTTTATTGTACACCTTACACTGCTTACTCCTTTCTCTGGATACAAATAGTGTAACTAGTGTACAATGTGGGTGGTTTTATTGAATAGAGCGATTTCTTACAGACAATATTTGGATGGACACAACATAAAGGAGACAGATTAATTGCTGTCAGTGTATAAACATCATAAATAATATTAATTAACATAATAATATAAAATACATACATGCAATACAAAAATCATATACTAACAAATATTACATGTATAATTGAGAGAAGAGGAAAGTTATGGGGAGATGTAATGGTCCCTCTCCATTCTTTTGAACGCTGGTAGCGTTTGAGCACGTCTCACTTCTATGGGTAATGTATTCCACAAACGAGCTGCTTGAATAGTAAAAGATTTGTCAAAGAAATACTTAATTTTAATTATTGCGATGATCTCAAGGATCTAGAATGTGTGTCACAGAGGAACTGACAGCGTTCCTTAAGATAAAAAGGAGTAAAAAGATTAAAGAGTACATTATAAAGTAGAGAAAGTAAGTGAAGATTCTGGCGAAACCTAATAGGAAGTCATTTGAGCTGAGCACGGAAGTCAGAAACGTGGTCATACTGAAAGATCTTCAGGAATATCAACATTATAAATTGTGAACGTGCTGTAATGCTAATGATTCATTCTTTTATCAACATTGAATTGGTATGTATACTAGCTTTACCCACGACTTTGTTTGTGTGGAAGGTATTTCTTGCGTTAATCCCGATCTTGCTGGAATTCCGGAACAAAAAGACTATTATGTATATGTGATCCTATAATCTCCTATATATTTCTGTGAAAGTCATACTAAAATTGGTTAATTCGGTCCAGAGTCTAGCCCGGACAAACAAAATGATAGAGAGACACAAACTAGGCACCCTCCGCGTATCAACCGGTGTCTGCAAGCATCGACAAGTTGCGTGTCGGTGTGAGCCGACCCCTAATTTTCAGAGGGAAAATCATTAATGACTTAATGACTTCTCCCACTCTGGGTAAAGCCAAGGGATTGCCACACTATTAGTGACTAAAATAAAAATAAAATAAAATAAAAAAAAATTGCCCTAGCGTTTCGGCGCCGTGATATCTCGTTAAGACATTCTCGCAAATTCTTCAGACAATGATGTGAGTTAACTATAACTATTAAAATTGCACTATTACTTTGAATATGTTGTTTTTTCTGCAAACAATGTGTGAACCTATTGTTAATGACTGCATTCATTGTAATAGGAAATGACAAAGCATGTTTTGACATAATTATTATATTGTAACAACAACACGATTATTTATTTATGGGTGTATATACACACATGATATTTACTAGAGAAAAAAGTACAGACAACACGATGTGACTATCAGATTAAGGTTCCGTACTACACGGTTTGTGACTTACTGAATCCTCTAATCGCGCCTTTAATAATAGGGTTACTTTCTGCCAGGGTTGCGGCTATATTCTAATGAGACACCGGGGCCCTAGAACTAAGGGCAACTAAAGGAATAGGGTGAGTTTTTAGTCAGTAGAAGTCTGACACTCCCTTCCACTCCAGCCAGAGCATGTGGAGTTATTCGATAATTTTCTCAACGAAAAATAAAGGTCAAACAATCTGAGATTTATATGAATCAAACGGCTGTAAGCGTTGCAATAATGCCACTTAAAAGTTTTTGTTTTATCAACCAGACAAAAATATGGCCATTGTGCAATAATTTTTTTTTTACTGGACTTTTGGCACCGAAATCTACCTGCGCACTGAACTGTTTAAAAATGCATACAGGACAAACATACCAACATTGATTTTTATTTATACAATGTGTAATTTAAAGGGTATATACATACCAAGTGCACGGCTTCTTCGGATGGTAACAAACGATATGGAAAGGGTTATGAAATCCTATGTCTACATGTGTGGAGCATATTAGAAATTTCAATACATTGATACCAGAAACCGAATTTTCCAAATTAAGAAAAATACAGAGAATTCTCGTTTATTGGCAAGTGACGTAGAAAGTAATTGACCCTCGTATTGCTGTGACACGTTTGTTATGATTGGCATTCAAGAAACATATGAAACGGATAATGTGGTATCAATTCTTTGAGTCCCTTATTTTGAGCTGAAACTGTGCATAGATAGAGACTCCATACCAGATGTTGTCTTCAGCCCATTTGGATAGATATGGGGTTTCCGTTACACATTGTATACATGGAAAGATGGACAATAATATTTAGTAAAAGTTTATCAAAGTAATGGTTTTATGAAATTTTATGAACGTATTACGAGTTCTTGCATATGCTGTGAGTAATTTTTGTTATCATAGTCACTTGTCATGTTCTTCCTTCCGTGTACGCGTTGGTACCAGAAAATTTAGTTTCATTTATTAATTCATACAACAATTCTTATTGTTTCCTATGTGTATCCTTCAAACCACAGAACAGATAAAAGAGGTTAGAAAGGAAATAGTTGATGATTTGTATGAGAACGCGTGTCGCTGCTTGTCTCCCCACTCTTTATCTCTACTACAAGCAAGAGGCCCGTTACATATGCGAATTACGCACACAAATAAATTACACACACTTAAATCGAGAGCTTGCTACTGATTGTAACTCACTGTTGATAAACACGCACCGTGCATCACGGCCAATCAGGGCAAAGGACAAAACGTCAATGGTTGAAGTGTGGCGCATGCAGTACACTGTGAGCGGACTTGGCCATTGCGTTGATTAAGCCAGTACACAACGGGTAATGTATACTTTTTGTAACTTGTTGCAATAATGTTGTTAATGTTCGGAATTTCATAGTGATCAGAATATTTTTATGTTTTTTACGAATAAAATTGTAATTAAATGTTATTTTCGACTTACCGATGGAAAGATATACCTCCTCGCTCTATACTTGCGGTCTGTTTTTTGTTTTACAGATTATAATTGCACAACACGGCATTTTAAAGCAGAGCTCTGTGTTCCGAAGTAATCCGAAGCGCACTAAACGCGGTGAATGAATTAATCGGTCGCACTATGATTGTCGTATCATAAATGTGGCGCGCTCGACCCGCCCACATTACCATTCCAACCTTATTTATCTATTCCGTGCTTCAAACCGATTTCGGCTAGGGCGGCCAATCTCAATTGATCAGCCATCTGCGCCGGAGATATTATAGTACACAAGTATGTGCAGGTTACAGGTGCTCTCTCTGCTCCTGTACTCGAGGCACGAGAGTTACCACACGAACAACTTCCAAACTCCGAGCTACTAATAAGAAATTACTTACAGAAAATCGCAATAGCACTTTTTGCCCGACCCCGACCGAACCCGAGACGTCTTAATCAGCAGTGTTGCAACAACAACCTGTTACATATTGACGGACAGTATCACCCCACTAAGAAGATCGTGCTCTTAGGTACTCGTATGACATTTATCTGTGTGCGTCACACTGTTATGTAGGTATATTTTTTTAATAGGACTTATTATTATTATGTTTACAGTAAAAGTTAGGTATTTCATTTGCCTCTCCTGGTGTTAGTATAAGAAAATAAACGCTATGATACGCACTGTTTGTATACGAATAAAAAGTGAACTACCCGCGTATTTATTTTCTCCTGTGTCAAATCCATCCAAAGGTTGTCTGTAAAAGATCGCTTTTAATGATAAGACCGCCAATTCTATCACCCTTTTCAACCGACGACAAAAAGAGGAGGTTATCAATTCGACGCGTATATTTTTTTTTTGTTGTTTTATCATCGATTACTCAAAGACGGCTGAACCAATTTGGAAAATTCTTGTTTTGGATTGAAAGGGTCCGAAATTGGTCCCATTTTCATAAACGTTAGGATCTGATGATGGGATCCTGGAGAAATCGAGGGAACTCTTCAAATATTATAGGCACACCTATGACGTTTTGGGTATTTATTATAGTAACTTGTGCAGTTGCTCTCAAAAAATACCATTTGAGGAAGTGGAACTGATGATGAAGACCACAGATGGCCGCCGAAACTACTCAATAATAAGTATTGAGTGGATTACGATTTGATTACTTGAATATGGATGTTAAGCACTTTATGCTCGTCACAATGCATATGGTGATGTAGAGCTGATGGTGAAGTACCAGGAGAACTCCTCAACAATTAACAGCCCAGCATTGGGAAAAGCAATATTTTGTAAAAGGTTATAAGTAGTTGACATTTAGGCTCTTGTAACTAGGTAAATTAAAAATAGACCAACTAAAAAGAGTGAAATAAAAACTTTTTACCAAAAAATTAAACCGACTCCCAAAAAACACTGCAAAGTGAAAAATAATTTTAATTTCGGAAGTCGGTGCCAAAAACAAAAATACAAAACTAAAGACACCGACTACCGAATAATTAATAACAACATGTTTACGAAATCTGGTTCCAACATTTAATTACGAATATATTTAAGGCATTAGAATGTCGAATTAATCATAAACTTTATTTCATTTGACCTTGCCTTTAAACTTGAACTGGTTTTGACTATTGTTGCCGGCAAAACTAATTTTAGTAATATGTTCATAACAGAAGGTAGAACTTGAAGTACATAGTTACATAATTATACCCTTTTATTAATAGTAAATATTTAATTGATATGTGATTGATTACCTACCTTATACAAGTGTAACAGATTAAGCGCAATACCTCAGACTCCCCAATTAGAATATTAAATTATAAGTCTAAAACAACATCCGTAACTAAATAAATTGAAACTTAACCTGGACATTTTTTTTTATAAAATAGTTATCCTTACTAAACACAAAACGTATGTGCGTCATACAATATCCTTACGCAGACGCATACACTCATGCAATATAAGCGGCCGACACGCACACGAGCGCATTTCCTTGAATTAAGGATTGTATTCATTTGTCATGCATGATACTGTGTTTCCATTTAAAGTTAAATGAACGATTTTTCCGTAAAAAAAAAATAATATTTTTTATGACGGAAATCGATTCAGAATCGGCTTCTTCTTTCAGGAATTGTGTTTATTCCCGTTGTAGAACTACAAATTGCAATTTCGATTTATATCAAGGAGCACGTGGCAAAATAATAGCTATAGCATGAGTCGATGTTTAAGGTTGAGCAACGGATGCGGATTTGGTCATCTATTTTAGTTTAGGCTTTATAAAGAAAATAATCATTCGTCTCAAAACTTAAATAAAAAAAAATATATACACACATCAAAAGTGTCTAGGGATCAAGCATTTTTATGCGGATTTCTTGAGATTGAGATGTGGCTTTGTAATAAATTTATGATTTTATAAATTTATATGGATCCTTTTTGGTGCATTTCATAATTTGAAACAGGAACTGTTAATCAAATTCGAGTAAAAGATGAAAATCAGCTGTCAATATTTTCCCTATAAAACATACAACGCATTGAAGACATTATTAGTGCTACTGTTTCCCTACTACTGATTAAAACCAACGTTATTATGGAGCGGCGACGTCATTTAAGCAGGGAAGAAATGCTCAGAGCCGTGGGAATGATAGAAGCTGGTTCCCGGCAACGTACTGTGGCTTTAGCTCCGAATACAAGTCAGAGTATTATCAGTCGACTTTGGACACGTTACCGAAGCACTGGTACCGTGGCTGAGCGCCATGGAGGACGGTATCGCTGCACCACACGGAGACAAGACCAATACATTCAAATCTTAACTCGAAGAGCTCCAACAATAACCGCCATGATGTTAGCCGTGAGGCTTCATCACTCTTCAGGGAACTTAATTAGCGACCAAACAGTCAGAAACCGCTTGCATGAAGTGAACCTTCATTCCCGAAGACCGCTACGGGTACCACCTATAGCAATGCACAATCGTAGGATTCGATATCAATGGGCTCTTGAACACAGAAATTGGGCAGAAGAACAATGGCGTTTCGTGTGCTTTTCTGATGAGTCTCGTTTTGGTATGAGACCGGATACAAGACGTATACGACACTGGAGAACCCCTGGACGCCAACAGCGATTAAAATCCTGTCAGGAAGTCCATCCTTATAGTGGTGGAACCATCATGGTATGGGCGGGTATTTGGATCGGCGGAAGAACTGAGTTGATTTGGATCAGAGGCAACCTCAACGCTCAAATTTATGCTGAGACGATTGTATCTGACGTCATCGTTCCTCTACAAGTGCAAATCGGTCCCTTATTTCAGTTAATGCATGATAATGCACGACCGCACACCGCAAGAGTTGTAAGACAGACTCTCGCCGCAGCTAACATCAATGTCCTGCTCTGGCCTGCTCAGTCGCCAGACTTGAACCCGATTGAGCATGCATGGGATATGCTACAGAGAAGAGCTCTGCCGAATATGGAGGGTATCCAGTCGCAAGAAGACCTTTTTTGTTGTTGCAACGAACATGGGCGGCCATTCCACAGCGTGATTTGGATGAACTCATTTTGAGTATGCCAAACCGATGTTCTTGTGTTGTTAGTGTTCGCGGTAGAAACACGGATTATTAATTGTTTAAGTTACCCAATAAAATTTTAAAGAAAACTGTTATTTCAGTCTTTTTTTCGAACTTTAATGTTAGTGGTTCAAATGTCAAAAATCCCTTTATTAGGAAAATGGCAAATTTCTTTATTAATGCAAAGGTGACTTGGTTTATCGTTACTGTGACAAACGAAAACACTTTATTTGATGAATCCTTAAAGAAAATTTTAATTAATATCAATCAGGAGAAAAGTTATTGCAAAAATATATGTTGATCCCTAGACACTTTTGATGTGTGTATTTCACATAGACCTACATGGGCACTTTAAAACTAAAAAAAATACCTTAAAAAAAACGTTCACCGCATTTTCGATATACTTTTCATATTACTGGTACACATAAGACTCGAAAATTTTTCAATTCCTTTGAAAAATGAAAGACGAGAAGGCAATCAAATTTACCCGTTATGACATTAAGGACACTGTTTGAGCTGCCTTGGACCAGAACCAAAGTGGCATGCATAAGTCGAATTGCTGCAAAGCCGACAGCGTGCAGCGTGCGCATCGGTTAACAAAAAAAAAATCCATTTTAGTTACATTAAAGGTAGGTACTAAGTATTTGTTATAATAATTATATAGTTTCTCTTAATAATTCGTTGTGATAGTCAAAGGTTAAAGTTAAATAAATAACCTAATTTGCTGAAAATAATTTTATCTTGCTATAAAAAATGTCTCTGCTGTGTTTTTGTATGTAAATTCCATTCGCGTAATTTAGGTACCTACGTTTCATACAACACAATTGTCAGTAAAAATAATATTTGAAGAGTCCCCCTTGCCGTTTGTTTAACCCTATTCGTCACAGTCAGATGGACGATCACATTTTCATAAATTAACATATTTTGTAAATTAACATCCACAGACTTTTTGACAAACTTTTAAACATACATAATACACTTACTTTATTAACCTAAACATGAATTAGCAGATTATAAATTCAAATGCTCTATAGATAATTTACATAAAGAATTTGCTACTTACTTGCTATAGATTATATAAAACTGTAGAAGTATCAGTTCAGTATGTACATTGAAAATATTAATAAAATAAATAGCCTTGCTATATCTTTATTAATAATCATTTATTACTAAATCGACACCGAACCCAATTTTTTTTTGTCTGTTTGTTCAAGCATCACACAAAACCCACAAAATCGATTACGATGAAACTTGGTAACACTTACATCCTGGGCACCACACTGGATACTTTTTATTCCGGGAGACATGATTACTGTACCAATCACAAATAATAAGTTAGTCGTACGTTACGTCACCCGCAGTGGAGTTCACAAACGTTTTACGCTGTAAATGTAGGGTCGAAGGTCGAATTTAGTTTGAACCGTTCGCGACGCCACCTATCACAACCCTACGAGTCTCGGCCGCGCGCATTGAGTTTTAGGGTTCCGTATCCAAAGGGTAAAATCGGGACCCTATTACTAAGGCTTCGCAGTCTGTCTGTCACCAGGCTGTATCTCGAACCGCGATAGTAGACAGTTAAAATTTTCACAGATGATGTATTTCTGTTGACGCTAAAAGACAAAGACTTAAAACAGAATAAAAAATATTTTAGGGGGCTCTTATACAAAAAACGTGATTTTTTTGCCATATTTTATAGATAATGATACGGAACCCTTCATGGGCGAGTCCAACAAGCACTTGGCCGGTTTTTACTGTACATATTTTTTTTTATAATTTTTGTTAGTCTATATTGACTGAACGAAGTCACGGGCACAGTTAGTTATATTACTTTATTCACTAACTAGTACTCACGCGGGGCTTCGCTCCCGTGGATTCTATCACGGTAAAAACATAACTCTCCTTTTTTGCAGTCGGGTAAAAAGTAGCCTATAACCTTTCTCAAGCTTCAAGCTACTTTCATACCAAATTGCATCCAAATCCACCCAGTACTTTCGAAGATTAGCGCGTTCAAGCAAACAAACAAACAAATTTTTCCGCTTTAATTATAATTGCACGCAAAAACTACAAAACATATCTGAATGTAGATAGTTGACATCCTGGAATAACACATAAGCTAATTTTTAACCCGGAATTCCCACAGGATCGAGATTTATAGGGGCCCTTTGGCATTGTTCGTCAGGTCGTTGAGCTCCTAAGTAGTCCAAAGTTGAGCTTACAGACTAACTGACAAAGGCTTGCACTGACAGGACGGGTCTACTCAAATCTGTGTGGTTCTTTTTTCAAAAGCCCATTTCAGACCAATCTACATAATCCTCATAAACTATTGTGAATATGTGAACTATGTAGGTTATTTTATTAGAGTTAAACATGATTGTCTGGCAGTTTGAGTGCTTTTTACGGCCTATCCAAACACATCTTTACCTTGGTATTGTTCGTCAAATCGTTAAGGTCCTTCTTTTAAGTTGAGCTATACGTTATTTGACAAATGCTTGCACTGTATGGACAGGCCCACTCAAATCTGTGAGCATCTTTCCTCAAAAGATCACCTCAGACGATAATCTACAGGGTTTCCATATATTTTTAACCAGTAAAGATTGTATGGACTTTAAAAGAGACGGACCCCTGAGTTTGTTTCGGTGTTTCTTCTCAGGGTAGTCAGTTAGGAAACACCTCATCCAGTTTTACAAAAAATGACGTGTAAAAGTGTTATTTAATAATCAAGTTGTAAAATAAAAATCATTTATCATTTATACGGACCCTCCCACGCGAATAAAGTCGCGAGCAGAAGCTAGTGTTAAATAACGATGGGTTGCCACTTATCTACAGACCGACTTCTGCAGTTGGTTGACTTTGAAGATCAAATAATTAATAAGCTGCGCATCTATTTTGAGCCCTTTGCAGATTAATTACTTCATTAAATCTTAAATTATTAATTAACCACTGCAATTACCCTTTATTCCTTTTAGAATGTCTCACGATCTTTATTGCATAATTACCGAAAAATTAATGTACAAATAAATGAATGCCTAGCCATTTACTTCGCTGTGAAACTGTAATTAAGCTCAATAAGATACCTACCTATCTAAGTACTAAATTATTAATCAAACAGATATCTGTTAGACAAGAAACTTATGTAAGCGTATAGTTTGTGTAGCGGTAAATTAAATTGCCTGTGTGTTACTAAAACACTTGTCAACTTAATTAATTGTTGCCGTCACTAAATAGCTAGTCTACACGTAATTGATTAATGTAACATATCTACCACATCTATACAATATAAGTAAAATTGATGTCTCCGTCTGTGATTTCAAAATAACTCGTATGTTTTCTCAACTTCGTCTTTCTGTCTGTCGAGGGCTTATCTCTGGAACGGTTCAACCAATTTCAATGGAGGTTATAGAATAAAATATAAGCTAGAGAGAGGTGGGTACTCTTTAGGAAGACTTTTTTTAAGGATAGGAAATCATCCAATGAATGCTGATCTCGGTGAAGCGAAAGGGTGTGTCAGAGTTTTACTGACTAAAATTCCTCCGTGTTCCATCATTTGCCCTTCGTGTTCCAAGGCTGCGGTAACTCTTTCGAACAATTCCGCAATCCCAATAGGACTCTTTAGCAAGACTGACGGTCAAGTTTTCTGACCATAATCTATGACTTGGGGGTTTTTAAGTCAAGAGTGAAACGGTTACGTCTAGGTAAGTGTGCTTTATCTTCGACAATATCATCGTATCAAGCGAGATGGTGATCAAACACGAACCGATGTTCAACAAAAATCTTCTTATAAGATAAACATCATAAAACCAATATATTTGACAATACTAGTAAAAGATTTACTGGTTAACATGGTTTTACAAAGATATTTACTATTTGTCAATTCAGCACTTTCAATAGTCATAGATAAATATTATCGATATTAAAGAAGACTTGATCAATATGAAATGATAATAAACTGCGACAAGAATTGAAAACAAACTGAATTGATAACAGTGACACCTGATAATAATATTATACTTTTTGAGAAGGCCGCCAAGTATAACCTCCTTAGATAATAATGTAAATTATCGTTATAATCAGCCATTACGTTCTCACTTCTGAGACAAAGGCCTCCATGGACCAGAATGGAACTTATTCCACAACGGAGATCCACATACCCACATACAAGTTAGTGGATGTCGCATGTCTTTGGTTTTCTTGGTCCCAAGCCATGGTGGTCTTACGGTGTTTTCCTGCACTGATTTTGAGAGTATTGGTGTTGTATATTACACCAAGTAATGTATCTGCACTTGTCACAAGCATTTGTCAGAAAACCTATAACTCAACTTAGAACTACAACGATAATAAAAATAAAATTGTAAAAATAAAATACCAATTTAAAAAGGGAATCATAACTGTTGCGTCCCAAATGTAATTTTGAACGCTCTTTTTGGTGTGGCAACATTCTATTGTCTTTGACGTTGCACTTGACATTACTTTGACTTGACAGATTGACTTTGCTTGGAAAAAATGCCGGTCATGGGAACCGCTCTTGTGTTAATATAATTGGTAAAATATTGTTGAATTCGCCTGTTGAGACCGATAATTGGGTCGCGAATTATTTGTTGGTTGAAGTGTATTCCCCATTTGTTGAAATCCCCGGGGTATTGTTGAATCGTACGCCGCCTTGTCGTCGGTTGAGCTGGCACGCGGAATTAATTGAAAATCGAATTGGATCTCACGAGATATGAACAGATTAATTGTGTTCAGTGATTGATTGAACCTTGTAAGCTCGGATTAACAAGAATCCAGTGATATTTCTTGAAACATATCGCCTTATTGCCTACCACGCGTAGCGCGCGTTTGTTGGGAACGAGTCGGGTGTGAGCTGAGTTGGAACCGCGCCATCTGGATATCGGCGCCTTGGGAACGTTCTACAACACTTGACTTACATCACACCTCTCAATTACTCACCCCATTTTACATACATCAACCACACTTAGGGCATGACCTTTGAAGGTCGAACTTGGCGTCCCCAGCAATCAGGTTAGTGGTACATTTTGTTCATTGAATTAAGGCCTAAGAGCCTACCACAACGTAGGGCTCCGCGTAATCGCGGACGGTTCGACATACCAGTTACCGTTGGCTGGGCTTGGGGTCGAACATTCTGGTAGCAGGCGTGGCTCTTATAAGATCCACTGATTCATTCTGGTATAGGCGTGGCTCTTATAATGTAAGATCCACTGGTTTAATTGGAAGTTTTGAAAGTAACTTTGGTTTGATTACTTAACACAACTTATAACTTGATAAGTTTGAATATATTGCTTTGTCAGCCGGGCTCAAATAGTACTTGTAGTTTGTACTGTAATTTGTAGTGCTGGCCCCTTGGAATTGAATTGACAAATAGGATTTATTTGTGAAATTAGGAATTATTGGTATAATTTGGTACATAATTTGGTACATAATTTGGTATTTGTTGAAATTGATAATTGAATGTCATTGATCTGAATTTGAAAGGTTATCTAAATAATAGTTACACATAGTCTAACATAATAGGACTTGAATGGTGTGGATTGACTTATTGCATTTATTTGTATTTATTGGATTTTGTTAGAGATTCTCCGGCTCAATATTATACAGACAATTGTTGTGCTTATTGATGTTTAATTTGAGGTTGATCCAGCATTGTATTATGCATTCAATTGTTATTTATTTTGTAACTAGCCATCCTTAGCAAGCTAGATTCACACTTGGAATAAGTACAGGGTCGGATTGGGACTTGAAATAATTGAATTTGAATTTTTATTTGTTGAAACTATTTGGTCGGCTAACAAGTCATCACTGTTTGTTTAATATTTGATTGTTGGTTGTTGATTGTTGTTTGCATTAATATTTGATTGTTGCAATGGCCTCATTAAGGGCGGTCAGGGAGGCTGCTGCGGGATTGACCTCACAGTTGAGATGGTTCACATCGGCAGCTGCAACTGTTGAGCGTGTGGAATTGGAAGAGCTCACCCTTGCTCGGTATGGGCAAGTGATTGAGAGGATCAAGTCAGCTGATGCTGCGCTCATACGCTTCAACGAGTACATCATGGACGTGGATTTGGGGGTGATGGATCAGACGGCCCGCGATAGGATTTTGGGTGACTATGACCAGATTATCCACCTGGGGGATGTCATATGTCTGCGAGCGCGGGAAATTTTGAAGAGCCGGGTGCCTGATGCGGCCAAGCCGCAGACCCCTGTTGTTGCAGGCCCTGGACTATTGAGTAGGCTGCCCACCCTGGAGCTGCCACGTTTTGACGGTCGCTTGGACCACTGGCTGGGCTTCCTAGATCTCTTTGAGAGTCTTGTCGATGCACGTTTGGACCTCGGACCTGCCCAGAAGCTGGCCTATTTGTTGTCTGTCCTGGAGGGCGAAGCCAGAGCCTTGGTGCAGCACTTGCCGGTGACGGATTCCTCTTACCCGACCGCTCTGGAGCTTCTCTCCCGACGGTATCAGAACAAGCGCTGCCTGGCTGATGTGCACATCGACCAGATTTTGGGACTACCGGCCATTGTCAGCACGTCGACGTTGCGCACTGACTTGCTGAACCCGTTAGTCTCAGCTACCAACGCCTTGAGACGCTTGGAGTTACCGGTAGAACATTGGTCCTACTTGTTGGTGCACATAGTGCTGCAGTTGCTCCCCGCGGAGTTGAGGTCACGTTTTGAGCAGAAGTATGGTGGGGATAGTGCCACCCATCTTCCCCCCTTTGATGACCTCCTCAAATTTTTGGAAGACGAGTGTCGGTTTGCGGATAACACTCGTGGCGCCACGGGGTCACCCCCACTACCTTCTCAGCCCAGAGACCAGGGACGGACTAGGGCCCGGGGGC
This sequence comes from Tholera decimalis, assembly GCA_943138885.2. Taxonomy (NCBI): domain Eukaryota; kingdom Metazoa; phylum Arthropoda; class Insecta; order Lepidoptera; family Noctuidae; genus Tholera; species Tholera decimalis. The sequence goes on from OW964558.2 coordinate 43,445,258, forward strand.
CTGTTGATGTTCCCCCCGCCCCCCGTTTTGCTGGCGCCCGGAGTCCTCGGGCTAGGGGGCCTGTTGATGATCGCCCCGCCCCTCGTTTGGTTGGTGCCCGCAGTCCTCGGGCTAGGGGGCCTGTTGATGATCGCCCCGCCCCCCGTTTTGCTGGCGCCCGGAGTCCTCGGGCTAGGGGGCCTGTTGATGATCGCCCCGCCCCCCGTTTGGCTGGCGCCCGGAGTCCGCGGGCTAGGGGGCCTGTTGATGATCGCCCCGCCCCCCGTTTGGCTGGCGCCCGGAGTCCTCGGGCCAGGGGGCCTGTTGATGATCGCCCCGCCCCCCGTTTTGCTGGTGCCCGGAGTCCTCATCATTGTGACTTTTGTAAGGCAACGGGACATGTCTTGGCGCGTTGCCGGGACTTTTTGAATTTGCACGTAAGTTCCCGCCGCCGCATTGTCAACGCACGCCGTTTGTGCTTTTCGTGCTTGGGGGCCCACTTCCATCGGGACTGCCCCGACCCCCGCCCGTGTAGAATTTGTGAAGGGTCCCACTTGGAGATTTTGTGCGCCAACGCGAACCGCTCCAGCAGACCAGCTTCTGAGGAGGGTTCGCGCAAGGGGGGGTACCCCGGAGACGAGCACCGGGCTGAGACCCGCGATTCTGTACGCCGCACTCCACCCCCCGCGCAAGTTGAACGGGAGCCCCACGAGCGCCATTTGGTCTTCCCTCGTCAGGGAGAACGCGCATTGGCTGCTAGGCAGCAGTGGCCGGGTCGGCGCCGCTCCCTTTCCCCTCCGTTGGCGGAACGTCCCCGGCTGGAGTCGCGCCCTCCGCCATTCGGGCATCCGGTGGGATATGCCCCTCCAGTGATGGCGAGCGGCTTGGGACACCGCGCGGACGAATGGTTTGATTGTTGGCCTCGTCGTGAACGAAGGCAGCCTGGAAGCGGCGATCGGTCGCCGCCCAGGCATCACTAAGAGATTGACGCCTGCCCCGCTAAAGGAACCCCCCGATCAAGACGGTTGTGTTGCCAACGGCCTCGGTCACGGTCTGGGGACCCTTGGGTGACTCGATTGTGGTCTGTGCCATTTTGGAGACGGGAGTCCGGGGTTGCCTTTTGTCTTCTTGGTTAGCGGGACAGGTTGGCCTGAAGGTGAACGACCTTTCAGGCGGGATTTGGGGATTTGGCGAGCCGGCTGACACCACTGTTGAGGGAAGGACCTGGTTTGAGGTCACCCTTGTGAGTTGTCCTTACCCTAAAATTGGTGCTCCTGCCCTTGTTGTAACTGAACTTGGTACAATTGTTGGTGACTGATCGTCACACTAAGAACTCGCATGCCGGTTGCAATGCGCTGTTGGCCATTCTGCAGCGAGAATTTTGGATTTTGTCGGCTGATCGCGTCAATGAGGCGAGGCCCTTTGCTGGCGTCGTAACGGATTTTGTTGGTCCCCCTTTGTTGAAGACGTCCACCCTTCGTAATAGCAGGATTGTTGGGGCTTATTTGTGTGTTTGTCTGCCTGTCAACCAAGGCAGTACATTTGGAGCTGGTAACCTCCCTCTCGACAGAGGCCTTTGAGGCGACTTGGGAAAGATTTGTGTCTCGCCGTGGGTTACCTTCGTTGATTAGGTCTGATTGCGGTACGAATTACAAGGGAACAAGTAACTATTTGAAGGAGGTATACGCCTTCCTTAATGAGAACCAGGTTGACATTGGTAATAGTTTGGCCCGCCGAGGGGTCACTTGGTTGTTTGACCCGCCAGCCTGCCCCCCATTGGGGGGGTATTTTTGGGGCCGCGGTGAAAGCGGCAAAGGGACGCTGGCGGAGATTGTTGGGAGACACCGTTCTCACCTTTAATGAACTAGCTACGGTATTTGGCCGCATTGAAGCTGTGTTGAATTTGCAACCTTGTCAAGACTTCCAATTGATTAGCGGACGGGTAGGCCCGTCCGGGGGGGGTAGATGTTGCGTCCCAAATGTAATTTTGAACGCTCTTTTTGGTGTGGCAACATTCTATTGTCTTTGACGTTGCACTTGACATTACTTTGACTTGACAGATTGACTTTGCTTGGAAAAAATGCCGGTCATGGGAACCGCTCTTGTGTTAATATAATTGGTAAAATATTGTTGAATTCGCCTGTTGAGACCGATAATTGGGTCGCGAATTATTTGTTGGTTGAAGTGTATTCCCCATTTGTTGAAATCCCCGGGGTATTGTTGAATCGTACGCCGCCTTGTCGTCGGTTGAGCTGGCACGCGGAATTAATTGAAAATCGAATTGGATCTCACGAGATATGAACAGATTAATTGTGTTCAGTGATTGATTGAACCTTGTAAGCTCGGATTAACAAGAATCCAGTGATATTTCTTGAAACATATCGCCTTATTGCCTACCACGCGTAGCGCGCGTTTGTTGGGAACGAGTCGGGTGTGAGCTGAGTTGGAACCGCGCCATCTGGATATCGGCGCCTTGGGAACGTTCTACAACACTTGACTTACATCACACCTCTCAATTACTCACCCCATTTTACATACATCAACCACACTTAGGGCATGACCTTTGAAGGTCGAACTTGGCGTCCCCAGCAATCAGGTTAGTGGTACATTTTGTTCATTGAATTAAGGCCTAAGAGCCTACCACAACGTAGGGCTCCGCGTAATCGCGGACGGTTCGACATACCAGTTACCGTTGGCTGGGCTTGGGGTCGAACAATAACATTACAAAAGTTCCATCGGCATTGTTTGTAATTAAACGATAAGAGTTGAGTATCTCGTATTGATTAGAAAATAAGAGAAATGTGGGTACTTATCATTTCACGTGAGTAGATAGAATAATCTGAGGGAATTGTACTGTTATCTCGATAACCGATGTACTAGTCAATACTACAGTTATTTTGTTTGTACTAAATACCTACTGAATTTGTTTTATAGCAAATTGCTACTTAGTATTGCACTAGTCTTCTTAATACCTATTTAAGTGCTGGCTTTGTTTTATAGAAAATTCTCAATAGTTTTTGTGCAACGGCACTTATCATGAAAACTTAATTACTTTGTTTATTCAGATTAATTAAATCAATATTAATAATTATTCAAATACTGCCTAAAAAAAGTTTTCAGCAAAAGAAAGTAACGTAAGTAAAAGTGTGTCCAAGATCTAGACTTCTATGAACATAATTTACAATAAACCATATTGCAACTTAAGAATCTTTAATTGATAATCACAGCTACTAATCGGTTGGTGACATTATTGTTTCTTTTATACATACGTCTAAAAATAAACAAGACTAATGTAATGTTTATTTAATACTAAAAATTACTATCTGTTATAAATTTCTAGTTTGTGATAATACTCTTAGGCTCAATTTACACCGCCGCGGAATGGAATGGAAGCGATTTTTTCCAACGAAATTGTACATAGCATAATGAACTTTATGTTAATTGTATAACATACAAACAAGGCAATTCTCGAGAATGCGCGAGGATTCCGCGGAAGACGCGCGACCTTTTTTGGTTCCTATTTAGTTTATATGTTATATAATTGACATAAAGTTCATTATGCTATGTACAATTTCGTTCGCTCCCATTCCATTCCGCGGTGGTGTAAATTCAGCCTTACACAAATGCACATACATACCTACATATTATATCAGATATACATCTACACCACGTACAACTCACGACCACAATTCAGATTCAGATTCATTACTCTTAATTTTAAAAGGTAATCCATAATTATCGTACATTATGTGTATGTATGTTTTATTTCAGTCATCATTATCATCATAACTAGCCTCTAAATGTTAACACTGCTGGGACGAGATGAAACGGGCCGTAAGCCATCACGCGAGCCCAATACGTGTTTGTGGGTATAACACATCTTCATAGCAAGTCGGTTTCCTCACAATGTTTTACAACACCGTTTTAAAAGTAGTGGTGAAGTTACACAAAATAATGTGCATGACTGGGTTACCCGATGAAATAAAATGTATACCAGTGCAGAAGTTTAAAAAACGCTTAATGGCTTACTACTAGAAAAATGTTATTACACTCTAGGTGAATTTCTTAATGACGAATCTCTGTAACCTTATAATATTGACATTTTTACCGATACTTGACTATTTTAATACATTTTTTTTAATTATTTTATTTTGAATATGAATCTTCTGAATTGACTGTACGTTTTGATATAAAATGAAATTTATTATGAATATTAAAATTTTACTTGCTTGCATATTAATATTGTGAAGAATTTATATTTCAATTTAATAGTATAATATTTTTTTTAATGATTTTGTATGTCAATAGACAAAATATAGCGCACTATCTTATTTTTAAGATCTTGTATATAGTTATCACCTATGTTTACGAATAAATGATTCTGATTCTGAACCTACGACCTATTCCTCAGACATTTTTTTTTCAGTAAATTTAAGTTAATAAATTATCTATGATTCCTTGCTTCATTATCATAACCAATAATTGTGTGGCATATCTACCCCTTCTTATACGTGGTTAAAAATCCTTCAAAGCTTTAGTCAAATACATCGTCAGCAGTGAGCTCAGGATGATGATGGGTGATATGAGTAACACTGCCCTGCTTAGTAGGTTCAACGACCAAGTTCAAAAAACAATCTTTTGTGTGTATAATGTCTGTGTAATTTTTAATAATCAGTTTTAATTTATGGACTTGTTGGCCAGTTCTGGGCTAACTCAGTTTAGCAATTTGCCATCAACACGCTAAGACGAAGATCTATGGACTGTGTCTACAATAAATACACGCACCAAACATGAAATTGTTATACCTAAATGGAGATTAGCCAAGACAAGCAAGTCATTCCTCATAAATTGCATACGTTTTTACAATGAGTTGCCAAAGTCTGTAACAGAACTTAGCGAGGGAAAATTTAAAATCCTCGTCAAACGTGTCCTTATCAAAAAAGCATATTATAAGGGACTACGTTGAAGACATGACTGCTTGGCGATGATTCCTTCCTTCTGCACAGTCATGTGGCTTCCCTGGCTTATGTAATTGCGTTATCGACTAGTGTATTAACAACTCCACTTGCGTGAGTGTGTCTTTTTATTTTTCCCTACGATAATCTATCTGATTTGATAGACTTTCTTGTGTTTCATTTTCATTATCCATTTTTCCTTAATTTTTGAAATCTAATGTCCAGTTTAATTCAAAATATTGTAAAGCTAGACACTTAGATTTATTTTACAATTTTTTATTTGTAATTCCATTGTGCTGTATAAATTGGTTTATACTGTCCTCTCGTACCGAATTAACATGTATTATAGAAACATTGAAAAAAAAAGTATTTTAAAAGAGCAACTGTGGAGTTTCTTGCAGGTCCTTCTCCATAGAAAACGATCAACTTCGAACCGTGCACCAACTTATGACGTTTTGTACGTGTACATGTAGGGCTATGTGAAATAAAACATTTTGTGTTGAGTTTGAGCCTGAAAAAAAAATATATTTTGTAAATGTTAAAAGACTCACATCTTCAGTATTTTTGTCTGTCATCACGACGATAGCCATGCTGATGTTCACCCTCATGGTGTAGCAGATGACCATGGCGAAGAACAGCATGATCACCTGCACGTGCCGGATGCCCAGCATTGGTCCTGGAAGTGAAAATCATCATTATCTAGCTGCTCCAACAGACTTTGTTCCATAGATGATACATATACTTTGTTCTGTCAAGTTATTTGCCTGTCGCAGTCCAATAGAAAAAATAAATCCTAACACGTCTATTTTGTTTTGATTGACGTCAAATGTTTGACAGGTAGGGACTGGTGTTTTAATTTCGTCTGTGGTTTGTATGTGGAAAAAAGGGCTGTTTTCACTTTTGGTTCCTAAAACCACTTTTTCTTAAAGTCAATCGTTTAAAAGATACACCACTCTAACTTTTATAGTAATGGTGTAAAAAATCTAAAAAAACTGTAGATCTTCATGGAAATTTTCAACGAAAATTGGTTTGTACGAGATAGTTTGAGCAGTTTTGAGATATAGCACATTTATTAAAACCTATATATTATTAATACCTATATAACTTTCTATCTCATAATAGCCAGTAACAGGTGCAGTTCCAAAACTAGTTCATTCCATCCATCCATTCAATGCATTACCTAATAATTTTATCTTTTGATTTGATTTTATTATATATTAATAATTTAATGGTACTACTAACACTAGTTAGGGTTCCGTAGCCGAATATCAAAAATGGAACCCTTATAGATTCGTTATGTCTGTCTGTCTGTTTGTTCGTCCGTATGTCACAACCATTTAATTCCGAAACTATTAAGACTATACAATTGAAACTTGGTAGGTACTTAGCTGTATTCTGTTAACCTCTTCGATTTTTTTACAAATATAAAAATATATAAAATGAAGGGGGCTACCCATAATTATGGAACTGAAACTATTTTTTTTCCTCAAACCAATTCGTGTGTGGTGTCCATAGACAGGTCTTTAAAATTGACATTGAGGTTTCTTAAAGTCAATCATTTAAACATAAAATCTTAAACAAAGTGGTAAAATGTGTGCGTATGTGTGACCTCTAACTTTTATAATAATTGAGTGAAAAATAAAAAAATAAAAAGTATGCTGTAGATCTTAATAAAAACTTTCAATGAAAATTAGTTTGAACGAGAGAAATACAGCAGATTTTGAGGTATAGTTATTATATACAAACACTATAAAAAAGAGTTATTCTGCCTAGTTACTACGGAACCATTCATGGGCGAGTCTGCCAATTTTTTTCAAAGACCCTCTACTTGCCAAATTCTATGAATTGGTTGAGACGTTATCAAGGTTTTTTTTTTATTGATAATAGGCTCGCGTTTGACCACCATCTCACCTGATGGTAAGTGATGATGTGGTCGAAGATGGAGCACGCTTACCTAAAAGTAACGTATTACTCTTGACTTAAAGACCCCTAGGTTACAGCTATCGGGAAACACAGACTCCGGCAGGGAATTCCACTCCTTAGCCGTACGCACAATGAAGGTATTCCCAAAACGTTTAGTGCGTATAAGTGGGATGTCCACCATTTGTTCACCACACATTTGTCGGTTTTTAATTAAATGGATTTAAAAAAAGTTGATTTCAGATTTTATAATGTTCATATAACCAGACAAGTCACAAGTTTGCCGTTTTGTCTTACGGAATGCAGCATAATAATAGTATTTTTAACTAATTGTACCCGCGACTTGGTCAGACTACTCACGTAAATCCCAATTTCATGGGATTTTTTAAAATAAAAGCTCTAAGATAATGTACTATAATATGTTGCCCTACAACTTCTTCTGGTACTGAATTCAGACAGATGATAAGATATCAAATGAAACTGTGGGCTATTTTTCGCTTTTTGGTGTAGTAGTGTTTTTGTTTGGTTTGAAGTTGGTTCAAGTTTTTGTTAACACTAGAAAGCCCAACATTTTCGACTACCTGCAACGCCCACCGTCCGTCGAAATGACGGACGCCTTTAACTAAAAATTCTAGCTATAAAATGAAACTCAATTTAATATTAAATTATAACGTGTATTGTTAATAACATAAAAGTATTAGAAAAATTGGTTAGCATTTATTTTATTTTTTTAAATTTCGAATTTTTCTTCGCGACCATCTTCATTTCCCACATCCAATTTTTTGATAAATGACGCATTTATCAGATGCCTAGTTTTTTTCGCACAAGATTGTTTGCCCTCTTTTTACCTGATGCCTCTGGAGTCCGTAGGTCCCTTCTGCTGGGGTCTGGATCAGCAGAAAAAGCCTTGATGGAACTAAGTAATGGCCGACTGGCGTGATTGTGCACTAACATAAGGATCACTGAGTTCACTTGTGAGCTTCAAAATAACGTCATGGCGGTTTATATTTGGAATTATTGTTTGTTTACATAATACCCACGTATTGACAGTAATTTTGGGCCAAGAAATCATGTTCATCTCCTGGCATTTGGTTGCTGAAGATAAGGCCACTTGGTGACCCGGATAAAGTACTTTCACTTGTTCCAGTACGTATTCTAGCTCTTCCTTGACCTCTGGGTAACTGATAGGGTAATTAGTTCCATGGGCACTACTCTCCGATTCCTCAGAATCGGGAAACTGTCGGAATGTGAAAGAGAAGTACCTGAGGCAGGTATGAAATGTCTTCGTGTTCATCGTCGGATAATCCAGACACCAGCTCGGAGTCAGATTGGTCTATATGCATATTATGTAAGCTTTCAAGCATCTACTGCATTTCTGGTGATGTCATACGTTTTGAGGCCATATTTGAGCAATTCACAATACATTTTTCACACAATGTTACTTTAGTTCACTATTTGTGACAATAATTGTATCTCACAAAAATAAAAACTGGAACGTTGTTTCCAGTTTTTATTTTTACGTATCGAATGACGAATAAATCAAAAAGGTAAAGTCCACCTATAACTCTATACTGAAGGTAGTTTGCATCGACTAACTATAAAACTAATTTGAAGATAGGTACCCTCATATTATAAGTCCGTCATTTGGACGGACGCTGGGCGTTATAGGTATACCTTGCTATAACTTTATACTAATATCACTTATACATTACTAAACCACCTTTTCGGGTAATTTAAGTAGAAAAAATAAAAGTAAATTAATTTCATCTTATTTCACCAAATATTTCCGGAGAAAATAATAAAATAAAAATCGATATCCGTCATTTTGACGGTTTGGGCGTTCTAGTGTTAAAAAGTTTTTAATAACTACTAACATTCCTACGTTACTTTACAACAAGCAATAAATCATAACAGCAGCCCTTTGATCCGACAGAGTCGAGACACTCACGCGACATCGCGCTTTATCCCAAATTCATAGCCAGCTGACACTGAATAATAATGTGCAGAAGGTTGGCTCCAAATAATACGCAAAAACGCACGTAGTCATATCTTTGGTTTTCGACAAGACAACATAGTTGTAATTACAAATCATAATCAAACAAATATTGAGCCAATAATATACAGGTTGCGCCTAGTTTGGGATCTAGGGTAACAAACACAATTGCCCAAACAAATTATATCTATAAATAGAGAAAAGAACATAGGATATTTGAAAATAAATTAATTTTATACAATAGGCATTGTATAATGCTGAGTTGTTATCACAGCACAACATGATTAGGAAAACAATGGATTTTTGAAATTGTTAATAATTGTATTAACTTTTTACGCCATATAAGTGCATCAATCATTTCGTTTAGGGATTGTTGAGATCACTTTAACTAAAAAATAAATAAACAGTTGAATACTATTGTGTTGTACCGTGTTGTTGGCATTTTGATGCAGTTTTTTGGCAACAAAACTATTAATACGTCACGACACAACACAGCACCTACGGTTGGTTCACGTTAAGAAAATAATGACGTCATCAGTGTAAAGGTGTTTTCACAATGGAGTAAAAATTCAAAATTAAATTTATATATCAAAATATTAAGTTTAATGGATAAAAATCAAATTAATTGACTTAAATAAGTAATATTTTTTAATCAGTGTCACTACATTCTTCATTTGTATTTATTATGAACGAATTTTGTTCTGCGTTCTCTATGACGTCATTTAAATTTCATATAAGATTTTCTTGTATCACGTGGTCACAGCATGTCTTTCATGGATTAGCATCTATTAAAGTTTGTGACTGCGTCACAAAAAAATATTTTGTGACACAATGTCACAAAATAATTTTTTTACATCAATCATCTTGAATGTTGAGTTCTTAGCAGCAACATATTTTTTTTTATTGAGGCCCACACCAATTCAATAAGATTGAATTAAAATAAATTATTTTATGTAGGTAACGCATAAAAGACAACCGTTTTGCCAAAAGATCTGCAGTCAACTGGTCACTGTGAACTTAGCTTTCCAATTTGTTGTGACCTAATTGGTCGAGAGGTGCGGACAACGATGACGTCACTATTTTCTTAACGTAAACCAAATATAATATAAATCCAACTTTTCGTATTCGCTCGCCATATGGTACTTCTGCACACTATCTGTTCAGTGTCATCAGTGTCAGAATTTAATTAAGACTTCGCCTTAAACCGATCGTAATTAAATCGACTTCATACCAATATCTGAGTTAATGAGTTTTTGCAATTCCTGCATAATATTCTCGAAGTGTTATCAATTCTTAGGTGGAAGTATTTATTCGATATTGACGATGTTTTAGTATCATTTTATGATTTAAAGGTTCTGAACGTCGAATACATTTTATCTGACATAATATAACATAATTAGCCTATAGATTTCCCAGTGTTGGACACAGTACTTCTCTCTATGAGAGAGATAGAGCCATAAACCACCACGCGAGCCTTCGGATTTACAGTCTTAGAACGTGCCGGTTTCTCAACCTATTTTTCTTCACTGTTTTGGTAGTAGTGGTAACGTAATGATGTTTTTACGTCGTTTTTTTTTTTCGTAAATGTTAACTAGATGAGGCCAATGTTTCCTAACTGATTACTCTGAGAAGAAACACTGAAACAAACTCAGAGGTCAACGTCTCTTTTAAAGTCCAGACAATCTGTAGTGATCAAATCATATGAGAGCCATGTAGGTTAAAGTCTGTGGCGCCCTTTAGTGGACAGAATCAAACAGATTTGAGCAGGCCCGTCCAAACAGTGCAAGCATTTGTCAAATATCGCGAAGCTCAACTTAGAACCTTAAGGAGCTCGAACGATTTGACGAACAATACCAAAGTAAGGACATTTGGGTGGGCCGTATAAAGCACTCAAACTGCCAGACAGTGCGGTAATCTATTCATAATATTCATTTCACATCAAAATATAAGTTTTAACTTTTTGTTTATAAAATAAATATTTTGTATTTCTATTTTGTTACTACTGGTCCACCAAAGCTCTCTCAAACACACACACACAAATATTTAATCTGAAAACACAAAAATGTGATACATTAAGCTAGGTATTTGTTAAAGTGAATTTATACGAATATTATAAAGCGAAAAAGTTAGTGTGTTTGAACGCGCTAAACTTTGAAAATACTGGGTTGATTTGGATTAAATTTGGTATGAAAGTAGCTTGAGGAAGGGTATTAGCCACTTTTGACCCGACTGTAAAAGAAAGAGATTATGCACTTATGATCTTTCAGCCTTTAAAGCACGAGTAAACAGACATCTTCTGGGCTCGCTCGTCCCACCTTCTCTCTCTCATCTATCGCCTACCATCAGGCGATATCGAGGTCAAGAGTAATAAAAAATAAATAAAAATAAAATGTAGTTATCGTGAATCGTGATATAGTCCACGGAAGCCAAACCCCACGATTTTGCTAGTATGTACATTCATATACAAGCCACTACATAATAATAACATTGCTGGCACATCCATCATTAAGATGTATCGCTAACGTGAAGATAATCGTGGTCATAATGTATGTTTGCATAACGGAATGTCAATAGTAACGTAAGTGAACTGTGTGTTTAATAAACATAAGTACGATTACACATTGTAAAGACTTGTTTGCACGAGCTAACAATCTATACATCTTTACTTACTACATACCTGCATATCTTCTTACTTACTAATATTATAAATAGGAAAGTTTGTGAGGATGTATGAATAGATGTTTGTTACTCTTTCACGCAAAAACTACTGAACAGATCGGAATGAAATTAAGTAAGTTGAATAGAATAGAATATACTTTATTGTATAGTTTGCAGTGTAACACCTATTTTAGAATAATTTCTTATTCTATGGTTACAATGGCAGTCTTATCGCTGGTACATAGTTGTTATTCTGGAATAACACATCGAAATCTATTAAAAAATGCAACCCGTTCTAAAAAAAAAAAAACAAAATATTGACCCTTCCCTCAATGTATATTTTAGAGATATTTTTATGTTTGTAAAATCCAACCCACACCTATTTCCCTGATAAGATAGTACGAAATAGGCGCAACAATAGCAAGCTATGTATCCCTTAATCCAGGACGGCTCTATTGCGCAAAAGTGTATTCTGTATGGCGCCAATTTTGTATAATACGTTGCCAAAACACTGGAGGGAATGTACAATTACACAATTGCGAAATCGACTAAAAAACCTTTTGTCGCCGAAACTACTCAATAATAAGTATTGAGTGGATTGCGATTCGATTACTTGAATATGGATGCTAAGCACTTTATGCTCGTCACAATGCATATGGTGATGTAGAGCTGATGGTGAAGTACCAGGAGAACTCCTCAACAATTAACGGCCCAGCATTGGGAAAAGCAATATTTTGTAAAAGGTTATAAGTAGTTGACATTTAGGCTCTTGTAACTAGGTAAATTAAAAATAGACCAACTAAAAAGAGTGAAATAAAAACATTTTACCAAAAAATTAAACCGACTCCCAAAAACACTGCAAAGTAAAAAATAACTTTAATTTCGGAAGTCGGTGCCAAAAACGAAAGTACAAAACTAAAGACCGACTACCGAAATTAAAGTTATTTTTCACTTTGCAGTGTTTTTGGGAGTCGGTTTAATTTTTTGGTAAAAAGTTTTTTCATTGCTCATCTTATGGCGTGTGTAATAAAATACTACACATAACAGTAGATTTATTGTAAGACGATTGAATAATGTCAGCGTTATGACAATCGTTATACTGACAACGACCTTGAAAACAAAATATATGGCGGAAAACACAACGTTTGATGGCTGTGTGTATCTGCTGAATATACACATGCACAGGATTTTTTTTTTCTTAAAATGAAAACGTTTACCTGAACAATAAAATTACTCCTGTATCGTGGTGTATTTTTTACGGGTGGAGAATCCAAAAAAAAAGAAATACTTCTCTCGCTCTGGGTGAATCAGAACGGAGTGTCAGACTCTTACTGACTAAAACCCATCATGTTCCTCTCTTCCTGTTGTTATGGAGCCATGGTATCTTGTTAGAATGTTCCCGCAACCCGGAAGGAATCGTGGATGGCTTTATAAACATTTCATCTCACATACAACCAGACCTGAACTAAATTGTATCACCCCTTTTTTGGGTTCCGTAGCCGAATGGCAAAAAACGGAACCCTTATATTTTCGTCATGTCTGTCTGTCTGTCTGTCCGTCCGTCCGTATGTCACAGCCATTTTATTCCGAAACTATTATGAGTTTATGACTATACATGTGAAAATTGGTAAGTAGATGAATTCTTTAAACTGCTTTCCGATTTTAAGAAAAAAAAAATAAATAAAGGGGGGCTCCCCATACATGGAACTAAAACTGAAAATATTTTTTTACATGAAACCTATGCGTGTGTAATATTTATAGACAGTTCTTTAAAAATGACATTGAGGTTTCTAAAACCACTTTTTCATAAAGTTAATCGTTTAAAAGGTATACGCTTCCAAAGTGGTAAAATGTGTGTGGGCCTCTAATTTCTATAATAATGGAGTGAAAAATATATATATCCGTAGATCTTAATGTAAACTTTCAAGCAAAATTAGATTGAACGAGATCGGGTCAGCAGTTTTTGAGGTACAGCATATTTTCTAAAACCGCAAATATAACTTTGTAATTCATACAAACACTATTAAAAACAAAGTTATTTAGCGTAGTTGTAAAAAAAGCTGGTTTTAAGAAATCTGTAATGTTTATTTTTTGTCAAATAAATATACGTAATAATATATTATTATAGTTACTACGGAACCTTTCATGGCTGGGCCAATTTTTTTTTTCACTTGTAGTGAGGTTCATTATTGGTGGGTGCAAGGTAGTAAATTAATTCGAAATCCACGTGAACAAAGCCGCAGGCGAAGTGATCGAAATAACAAATTGATTAACCCAAGTAATTAACTAACAGATGCAATTAAAAGACAAAATGTACGAGTAGTTATTGTCCAACGCACACAATAGCAGCTGGATGTCTACTCACCCATGAGGCTACATGCGCGCGAAGATAAGCCGGCAAACAGTTGAATAACGGCTACACCACAGCATGCTACACGTAGATATTTAAGGTTCAGTGGTTGACTTTATCAAGCACTAAGTGTACATTTTTACATATATGTTTTAAAGTATAATTTTTAAACCTCCAGACTACCACATGAGTTTAAATATTCGCTATAATTTAGGGTTCCGTAACGAAAAGCTAAGAAATAAAATTCCACATCTGCTCTTTGTTAATCTATCTCTCAGTGGTACTATAATAGGTGAACAATTTTCGCACACTAGCATTTCTGTTACAACTATATCAACAAATAATAAAATTAAAAAACAAACTTACACACAAATTTTACCTCTTTATAATGATTAGTATAGACAAACATTTTCATATTTTGTATCTACTCATAGGTTGACTTGATAGAAACACAAAAAAGTAACATTGGCGCTCAAAGTCAACAACACAGTGGCGCGAGAGACCGCGAAGGAGATGGCATTAAACGACCTGGATAGCGTTGTAAAGAATGAAAGAAAGGCTTTGCTCAACAGTGGGATAGTCAAAATAATAGGAACACTACTAAGCTTCTCGTATTTCATGATCACCTTAGTAGTTTTATAAATGCGAAAGTTTGTGAGGATGGATGTATACAATATGTAAAAAAAACCCTGTCCGATCCAATAAAGACGTATTCCTGGTTCAAGATACGTACTAGAAAAAAATGTATTAAAAATGTAACTCATAAAAACCAAAAGACATTAATTTTTAATTTTTATAATCCATGCGAAATTTAACATTGAATATGGCAAATTTTCATAAGTTGACAACACACCACCCGCTCAGCCGGCTTCTTTGATACAAAACTGTAGGTAGTAGTAACATGTGAACGTCGAGCGATCAGTGTTGCCTTTGATCAGTTTTTATTTTTTAATTAAATTGAATCATATTCACTCGGGAAAAATAATAATCTCAAATACATTAAATGGCTACGTATATGTGTACGCAGTACGATGCCGACTAATACCCTCAAGAATCGGACAGGGTTTTTGTTACATGCTGGAGATGTATGGATGTTTGTTGCCCTTTCACGCAAAAATTACTGGATGAATGACATTTGATAAGTTGATAGTTGACATCCTGAAAGAACACTTAGGCTACTTTTTATCCCGGAATTCCCACAGGATCAAGATTTAGGCAGCAAAACCCTCACACGCCAACGAAGTCGCGGGCAGAAAATACTAAGACAATTCTGCATCGACCGAGGTAAAGTGACCCGACTATTGCGACATCGTTTCTAAACAACTTTCTATATCATTGGCATTATAATTTAAATCACAATTATATTAAAAACGATGCAAAGGTCATCGTGTGAATGTATAATTTCTCATCTCATCTTTTTATTTTAAAGTAACAAAATATATCGTATGTAAGAAATATTTAGTCTCCTTTATAGTCAAGTAATCCTTACTTTCTTACTAATATCTTAATTATATTATAAAGGCGAAAGTAACTCTGTCTGTCTGTGTGTTACGCAATCACGCCTAAACTACTGAACCGATTTAAATTAAATTTGGTACAGAGATGGTCTAGAGCCTCAGAAAGGACAAAGCCTACTTTTTAATCCGAAAAAAGGGCTGTGAGTGTGTTGAAATAGGGGATGAAATTGTATGGCAAATTAAGTCATTTTTAAGCTAGAAGCTTGAAACTTATTTTTTTTTTATAGTTGATAGACTTGCGTTTGACCATAATCTCACCTGATGTTAAGCGATGATGTGGTCGAAGATAAAGCACGCTTGCCTAGTAGTAACCTATTCTTTCTTGACTTAGGCCGGCCGCAAACGTTCGGTTTCCGAATTAGGTTTCCTGATCAGGAATTCAGATTCGGAAACCAAAATATTCAACAAGGTGAACGATTCCGAACGGAAAAAATAAGAATAATGTGCGCCGCTGTTGAATATTTTGTATGTAAGCAGAGCATTCAGGTTTCCGAATCTGAATTCCTGATCAGGAAACCTAATTCGGAAACCGAACGTCTGCGGCTGGCCTTAAAGATTCCCAGATTATAACTATCAGGAAACACAGACTCCGACAGGGAATTCCACACCCTAGCTGTACGCACAATGAAAGTATTGTAACTGTGCATAGATACTCCATAGCAGATGTTATCTTCAGCCCCTTTGAATAGATATGGGGTTTCCATTACACCTTGTATAAGAGGGAAAGGGCCGTTATCCCTAATCCACCACGATGTCCCAGTACGGGTTGGTGAATGATGCATATCTTCGAATTATCGGTCCTAGGAAAAGCGGGTTTCCCAGAGTTGCTGGAATGTTCTAACGAGATACCGCGGCTCCGGAACTTAAGGACAGTTGAAGGAACAAGGAGGGTTTTTAGTCAGTACAAGTCTGACACTCCCTTCCGCTCCACCCACAGCAGGCCGAGTCATTAGATAATTTTCCCGTCAAAAAAAAGCCGGTTTCCTTAAGATATTTTTCTTCGCCGTTTTGAGAACATTAGTAATTAAACAAAGGAATGTGCCCAAACGGGTTCAAACTCACTACCTGTGAATAGTGGGCCACTGCTGCTATGAATGTTAAAATATTTCAAAATAATCAGCAAACAAATCACAAGATATTTGCAAGTCGTAAAATACAACGTGTAACAAAATAAACGCACCTCCTGAAAGTAGTTGGTTCAGAATCGGCTTCTGAATCGATTTCCGTCATAAAACTAGGTGTTAAAATTTGACGGAAAATCTTTCATTTAACTTAAAATGGATACACAGTATCAATACAAATTAATACAATCCTTAATTAAAGGAACTGCGTTCGTGTGCGTGTCGGCCGCTAATATTGCATGAGTGTATGCGGCTGCGTAAGGATATTATATGACGTACATACGTTTTGCGTTTAGTAAGGATAACTATTTTATAAAAATGTCTAGGTTTGGTTTCAATTTATTTAGTTACGGATCTTGTTTTAGACTCATAATTTAATATTCTAATTGGGGTGTCTGAGATATTGCGCTTAATCTGTTACACTTTGTATAGTTACTTAAGGAAAGACATAAAAAAACACCAACTCTAAGAATGAGATTATTAGCGAACTACAATAAAACATTTGACATTGAATTGATAGAAGCAAATTAATAAGGTACCATTTACTTACGGATCGACATTTTGGTAAATATACCTAAATACTCTTATAGTTCGTTTTTATTTTTGGGTTAAGAGGTCATTGAGCTTATTAAACGATTGCTTTGTATCTAAGGACTAGCGATGTTTTTTTTTTTGAAGTTGTTTATTATGGGATTTTATCCATACGAATACGTTATTTACACCCAACTATCTATACTAATATTATAAAACAGAAAAGGTTGTTACTTTGAACACCTTAATCTTCGAAAGTACTGAATGGTTGCTGATGAAATTTGTTATGGAAGAAGTATTTTTACCCTACTGCAAAAAACGAGTGTTTTTATCATGATAAAGTCCACGAGAGCGAAGCCCATTTTTAGTCCTTTTTGGTTTTTATTCTCACTGTTCAATAATAACTCCGTTCTGTAATAATTTGAAATAAAATTGATACTTTTAATAATTGGTCTTTATATTGAACTCTTAATACCTTATACTGATTTAATTTATTGAGGAAAATGTCAACGGCTTGAGCACCACTAAGATCAGTAAACGATAAAACTTACGAAAATTCAATTAATTACTGTTTCACCGGCATTGTTAAAGACGGATAAATTTAAACTCGATTTCTCTGACTTGCATATTCTAGCAAAAAATAGACCTTGAATAAAGAAATATTTACAATCTTAAGGAAAAACAATCGCAATTTAAAGTTTACTAACATATTTTCTTGTAATTTCTCTACTAATATTATGAATGTTTTATGTTTCGTGGGTCCGAAATAAAAAATGTATTAAGTATATTGTTAACCTTTTTAAAATAAAATAGATACCAATAGCTGTTCCTGTAAAGTGATGTCCGTCTTTCTAAATAACTTACAAAAAAGAAACAGAACAAAACAGTTGAAGTCCTATTTAAAACAAAATAAATGTCTTACCTTTGCTAACTTTAGACGACTGATCTTCACTCATTTTTGAAATATTTAAGTAAACAATATCACAAATAAAATACTGATCAGTTTGCTTATTTAATTAAAGTTTTAATTATTAATCGTTTTATTATTTTAATTAACCACTAAATTAAATAATTGAGGTTATTTTTCTATTTTAAATTTGGAACGCGCGGCCTTCGCGCCTGTGCTGCGCGCGCGCTACGTGTCGATAGACTCGATCGTTTTTTTTTTCTTAATCACAAGCAAAGGCATCTCAGTCAATGCCACGGACAGTTATGCAACGCAAAACCAATTCGCTCCGTATTGTTTATGGGAAAACAAAGTTGACGTTACGCGGCAATAGTTGGAATAGAGAAATAAATGGGCAGATAAAATACATTGTTTTTTTTTGTGTTAGTATGGAATTACTTTTTATTTGATACTTTCGTTGTGCGTACAGCTAAGGAGTGGATTTCCCTGCAAGTTTGTGTTTCCTAATAACTATAACCTGGGGATCTTTAAGAGTGAATAGGTTAGGCAAGCGTGCACGATGGTCAAACGCGTGCCAAATATCAGTAAAAAAAAGTTTAATTCAGCCACGGGTTTCAGGGCAAATTCATAAAGTTTTAAACAGGCGAAACATTACAGCACAGGTTTATTAATATTAATTTCTGAGTATCTTAGTGCTCAAAATCATTTTGTTAATTCGTCTGTACATTAATTTAAATTTTGCTCAAGTTTTTGCCAAGAGAACATCCTTACACATTATGAAATAAAGTATCCCGCTGCATCCGCCTGTATGTTATCTAAAAACTGTTGAATATGTGTACTATGCGATGTAAATATTAATAGGAATGTCAATGACCTCTATCTGTCAAATGTCACTTGAAATGTACAGTTTGCGAATAAAATTAATAACGATTAATATTACTTTGTTTAACTGAGTTTCACATCAAATTAAAATATAATATTTCATTATTCAAAGTCATATTTTTTTCTTTTTTAAACCATACATTTCTCTCTCTTATTTTAATTGTTGGCACAAGTCGCCTTTAAGTCAAGAGGGCACAAAGGCCCAAAAGCCATGGCAAGATTATTATTGCCATGGCTTCTGATTCTCGCGTTCAGACACCAAAAAAAGAAAGGAGACAATTTTTTTTTCGCACTATATTCGTTAATAAATATCACTCGCTCACAATATGGCACTAAGTCAATCCTATTCTTCCTTAGGTCGCAAGCTTTAACTAATTAATACATTTTAGTGATTAATAATTATAAGCTTTGGTTTTATTTGTTGCAATTTTGTTTCTAAATAGGCTTGCATTTGACTACTATCTCACCTGATTGTAAGCGATGATGTAAACTATCATCTTACAAGTCAGAAATCTAAACAATGTTTGAACAAAAAGGCAGTGTGAGGGTATAAAAATATTTAAACCAAAAATTTTACCGACTTCCAAAAACACACTGCAAAGTGAAAAATAACGTTAATTTCGTTAGTCGGTGACTGTTTTTGTATTTTCGTTTTTGGCACTGACTTCCGAAAATATCTTTTTCACTTTGCAATGTTTTTTTGGAAATCGGTTGAAACTTTTACTAAACGTTTTTATTTTTCTCTTTAGTTTACCGGTTTGTAATTTACCTAGTTACAAAAGCGTAAATGTCAACTGTCAACTTTTCACAAAATATTGCTTTTTTTGATGCTGTGTCGTTAATTGTTGTTGAGTTCTCCTGGTTCTTCACCATTATCTCCACTTCACCATAATATGTATTGTGACGAGTATTTTGTGCTTACTAACTATATTGAAGTAATCAAATCAGAACCCATGAAATACTTATTATTGAGTAGTTCCGGTGGCCATCTGCGGTCTTCGTCATCACTTCCACTTCACCAAACGGTGCTTTTCGAAAGCAATTGCACAATTTACTAGAAAAAAATTTCAAGCCGCTATAGGTGTGTGATATTTGAAGAGCTTCCTAGATTTCTCCAGAATCCCATCATCAGATCCTACCATGATGACAATGGAACGAACTTGAAAGTATACCCTTTCAAACTAAAAAAGAATTTTCCACACCGGCCCAGGCGTCGAGTAATCGGTGCATCGTATATAAAAAAATATATATACGCGTCGAATTGATAACCTCTTCCTTTTTAAGAAGTCGGTTTATAAAAAAACTGAATGTTTTATTTAAATTACGCATTTGTCAAAACAGAAACCTTGCTTTGCTAGAAATGAGCTCGTTTATTTGGCATACTCACAGTTGGTTTCATCTCATATATGCATCACATTTTTCCTTCCCTAAGGGATACTGAATGCTTACATCATGTACACGTAAGATGTATGTACGTATACATTACGTAGACAAGACTCGTCATAATATAATATCTCGGTTATACTTTCCTTAAGAAAATTTCCGCAAACGTCATAGCGGTTGATGAATCTGTTATTTCGATGGTAAGTAATGCTCTATATCTGTACCAGTGAATACCGTACTGTACCGGGAATATCTGTACCAGTGTTTCCCATTGCGGGAAATACTGGTACAGATATTCCCGGGTTGCGATCCGGTACCGGGCCATCAAAATAAAATACCGAGTCGCAACATTCCCGCGTTGTTTTAAAATATTACCTACTATCGATATTCGATCGACGCATCGTAAACTTTCGTCATTTTCCGTGATCTTGGATTCTTTATTTATTTATTTATTTCGGGAAAACAAACAGTTACACAAAGCACTTAGTCTCTAGTATGATTAAGTAAACAATAACATATGTGTAACCCACTGCGTTATCCACAGATTAAATTTTACGACGTGATAAGGTTACAACACTCACAAAACAAAAATAATAATTATAAAAAAAACACAATATTAATAAAAAAAACAGAAAAATTAGCTTCAAAATAGCATTGAAATAATATGAAAGAAAAACAAACGGTATCAAATCATTGAAATTAAAAATAATTAAAATTAAACAAATCAAAATAAATAATCAATAACGAAGGATAATTATTACAATTAAATGTGTTACAAATTTGATACATCAACTAAGAATTTAAATAAGGAGATCTTAAACTTATTTGTAGACACAGCAAACACGTCTAAGTTCCCAAAGACGATATTAAAATTGCTCGCCATACGACGAAGAGGTGCCCGAACCCCAGCGTTAGTGCGACAGGAAGTCACAGCAAAAATTGGACGTGGTCGCACCTCCCGTCTAATGATGGTCCCTGGTACAACATAACTAAGCTTATTAATAAGGTCTATGCAATCATATCTATTATTACACAAGTCATAAAGAAACATGGTTTCAAGATACAGGCGTCTAGATTTTAAGCTCAACAACTCAATATTCCTGTGGGGTAAATTCGAGGATTTCAAATGAAGGCGGCACCGATATTTTATGGATTTGAGGAATTTACGTTGTATCCCTTCCAATGTGTCAATGTATTTTTGGTAAAGAGGATTCCAAATGAGTACAGCGTATTCAAGTTGAGACCGAATTAACGATTTGTATAAATGTATGTAAATACGCTTAAAGTTGTTGGTAGCACTCATCACAAAACCATACATACGATATGCGTTACTAACTATTTTCCTTATATGCTGATCAAGATGAAGTTTAGTGTCCAATAGTATTCCAAGATCCCTTACTGATGTAACTTTTTATAATGTATTGTTATCCAATATGTAATACTTACTTATTATATTTCTATTCTTCGTAAATTTAATAGATACACACTTAGATGTACTCAGCTGGATTTTATTTTCTACACAGTAATGAGAAAATCGATTAAGATCATTTTTAAGATCAAGATTTGATCTTTAGTAAAAATAAGGAGCAACTCCATAGTTCGCACTAAAATTTTGTGACTAAATGTCGACACTTAAGTATGTAGTACTAATAAAACCTTTTTACTATTAATAAATGTGTATTAGTTTACCTAATGGAACCAGCTTGGGTTTAAAAGTATTAAGTGGGTAACGAAGGGGCAGTGTAAAAATTACCAGGCCATGGCAGAACAATGTTTCAGCAGCTCATTTGTGGAATGCATTACCCATAGAAGTGAGGCGTGCTCAAACGCTACCAGCGTTCAAAAGCATGGTGAAGGTGCATTACCTCTCCCTATAACTCTTCCCCTTCTTTCTCAATCATACATGTGATATTTATTAGTATATGATTTTGGTATTGTATGTATTTTCAATTAATATTATAATGCTTTTACACTGACAGCCTTTAATCTGTCTCCTTTAAGTTTATCCATCCAAAGGTTGTCTGTAAGAGATCGCCCTGTGCGATAAGACCGCCCATTGTACACTAGTTTAAATTTTTTGTATCCATATAAATAATGTAAGGTGTACAATAAAGTATAAAACGTGTAACGGAAACCCCATATCTAACCAAAAGGACTGAAGACAACATCTGGTATGGAGTCTCTATGCAAAGTTTCAGCTCAAAATAAGTGACTCACAGAATTGACCCCAAATTATTGGTTTCATATGTTTCTTGAATATAAGTAATAACAAACGTGTCACAGCACTATGAGGGTTATCACTTTCCACGTCACTTGCCAATAAAACAAAAATTCTCTTCGTTCTTCTTAATTTGAAAAATTCGGTCTCTGGTATTGAAATTTCTAATATGCTCCACACATGTACACATAAGATTAGAAAACCCTTGCCATATCGTTTATTATCATCCAAAGAAGCCGTGCACTTGGTATGTATATACCCTTTAAATTACACGTTGTATAATGTTTGGGAAACACTGCTCTATACTGAGAGATTGCTAAATAACCACAGCCGCCCAGGTCGATCGTCTAGATTAAGCAACGCTGTCGAGGTTAATCCGTGGTTGGTTGACCATCTCAACAAATCGAGATTCCTCTGTGCCTCGGAAAGCACGTTAAACCGATGGTCCCGGCTGTTATTTTATATACATTATGTTAACTAACAGAGCGTTCCCGTTAACCCGCAATAGTATAAGCACATCAATAAATTAGATCGCCGTACACGCGGCCCGTCATTCATAAACAAATTGCGACATTGCCGTTCTTCAAGTACGCGTGTACAGGGTGTTTCTTTTACGTATCAATTTAACATTTTTAGCGAATATTTTAATATAAAAAAAAAACATTTTGATTTCGAATGGTAATATTTTTTTAGCATTTATGAAATGAAATATTTATTTTGTAAATTGATTATAAATAACAATTTTACACGTCATGTTTTTTTGCGTGTTAAGTTTAGCTAGATGATGCCGGTATTTCCTAACTGACTACTCTGAGAAGAAACACCGAAACAAAGTCAGAGGTCATAGTCTCTTTTAAAGTCCAGACAATTTGTGTTTTTATATGAGAAGCATGTAGGTTCATGTCTGTGGTATTCTTTTGAGGAAATAACCACGCAAATTTGAGCGGACCTGCGGGCCTAGACGAAATCCATTTTCTGTAAGCGTTAACGCCAACGGAAAAATTAATTGTATGGAGTTGACATTTACTAACACGTGACAATCACGTGACATGTGGTTAGCAAATGTCAACTCCATACAATTTAATTTTTCCGTTGGCGTTAACGCTTACAGAAAATGGATTTTGTCTAGGCCCCCTGTCCAGACAGTGCAAGCATTTGTCAGTTATCGTGTAGCTCAACTTAGAACTTAAGGAGCTCAACAATTTGACGAAAAATACCAACGGGCGTTTGGGTAGGCCACACAAATACTCAAACTGCTTGACGTATATGGATGCTATACTATTGCGAGTAAAGGGAAACGCCTTCTGTTAGTTAACATATTGTATGTTTGGCAGTCGTTGCGGGGAAGCCAGAAAGTCTACACTAGTCTTGCCAATCGTGTTGCCCAGCTACTGAATTGTGAAGGTCAGATGGGAAGTCGCTCCGTGTATAAAAACTTTTCTGCAAAAAATAAAACCGACTTCCATATCAAAACACTACAAAGCCAAAAAATAATTTTAATTTCGGTAGTCGGTGTTATTGGTTTTGTATTTTCTTTTTTTTTCACACCGCCTTCCGAAATTAAAATTATTTTTGGCTTTGTAGTGTTTTGATATGGAAGTCGGTTTTATTTTTTGCAAAAAAGTTTTTATTTTCGCGCTTTTTAGTGGATCAGTTTTAATTAATCTAAGTAGTTACAAAAGCCAAAATGTCGACTACTTATCACCTTCACCAGCAGAGTAAACGAAAAGATCATCTATGTAAATATTTTTTTCAGACTTTTGTCTATTTTCAGAAACGGCTTGTCCGATTTCGATAAAATTTTCATGAGACCATTTGGAAAGTATACCCTTTCCAACAAAAAAAGATTTTTTCAAATCGGTTGGCAAGCGACGGAGATATGCCCGAACAAGCATAAAAAAAAAAACAAACAAACATCCGAATTGAGAACCTCCTCCTTTTTTAGAAGTCGGTTAAAAATACTAGTTCTGCCGTCACTGGCATAGTTGGGAAAATGGCAAGGAAATCGATAATAAACTCACGCCGTTTTCCTCTTCTTGTGAGATTCAGTAATAATAAGCAGTAATAATCAATGCGGTATTTTCTTGGTATAGCATAATTTAATATATTTGATACAAATTTCAAACATTTTTTTCAGAGCTTTTTACAGGTTCACCATCTGAAACAACATAGAACAAAATTAATGAAAAATTGTAAATCTATACATAAAATAAAACAGTCAAAAAAGTATGTCTGTACATTTAAATTTGATACTTAAATAATAAACGGTAACACGACAAAAAAATAAAAAAAACTCTCTCTTTTTGTACACGCTAATCTCCGGACCAACTGGATAAATTTTAATGAAATTTGGTAAGTATATAGTTGACATCCTGGAATAACATAACACGTAGGCTACTCCATCCAGAAATTCTCACGAGATCGGGATTTACGCGGGAAATCCTCCCACGCGTACGAAGTTGCGGCCTGCAACTAGTAGTTACAAAATAAGTAAGTAAAGTACTTATTACGAAGGCCTTTGTGATTAAGACAATGTTTTCCCGATTGCCTATTTTTATTCTTTTCAGGTTTTATATACTTAAGAGAAGGAGGTCGTTACTATAATAAAATAAGGCTCTTAAAGGTTAAGATATGCTGACCGAGGCCAGCGCCTGGATGGGTAACCATAATATTGAGACGAGTTGATGATCAAGGCTGACACTTGTACTACTTTGATCGTTACAGGTTGTAGATTGTAGGCTGACTTCAGTCAGAAAATTTATTCAATCATTTTTAACCGACTTCAAAAAAAGGAGGAGGTTCTCAGTTCGTCTTGAACTTTTTTTATTTATTCAGTCATTTATTTTGTCAAACATAGGTAAGGTTACAGATATTCAGTGATGAAAAATATGCGTACTATGGTTTCCCAATATATTTATGGTGTACAACATCAAGCCATACAATAATAATATTACAATACAATTAAGGAAATTTGTCAAAAAATAAAATAATCATTTTAATAATTACTATACGTGTCAATAAAGTAATAATTATATCTTATGTCATTATAATTTTGACTACAAACACATACATTTTTGTATTTTTTTTTAACCCAAAGGTTGACTGGTAGAGAACGCCTTGCTGCATTAAGTCCGCCCATGTAACACCATTGTACATAAAGTTTAAATAAATACATAGTTAGACAAAAATAACACAAGAATACATCTGTTTGTCAGTAATAAGCTCCTTGATAGAAAATATAGATTTCTTAAATAGACTTCTTAAAAAATCCCAGACACTCTTTATTTCTAATAGCCTAGTATGCTATTATATATTTTTGAGGCCATGCCGAGCACACTTTTCCTAAATAAAGCGGTTTTATGAATGGTTTTATGGGAGTTACATGTATAGTATTCCGATAACGTCGAGAGCGCAGGGTTTCGCATAAATTTAGCTCTATTGTTACCAAGTTACCGATAGCTATAACCTAGGAGTCTTTAAGTCGAGAGTGAATAGGTTACTTTTAGGTAAGCGTGCTCCATCTTCGACCACATCATAACTTAGGTACCATCAGGTGAGATGGTGGTCAAACGCGAACCTATTGTCAATAAAAAAAATCTCTCCATGACAAAGACTAGTACTTACTCGGCTACATCTGGTTTAGACTGGAAGTCAGACGTAAACAATGATGTTTCAATCATGTTTCAATATAAGATTTCACAATTCCCTCACCATCTCTCTCTTCCGGAGGGTCGTTCCATTTCTGCCTCTCACTGGTACCAAATATAAGATGTATTGTATTTCCCGTAATATACACTGCTGAAGCTATGTAGAACACTTTACGCCATTCATCTGGATCATTCTGTAAATTACAGATAGTTTTAACAGAAAAAAACATTTACGACTTAGACCATAGATGATACATATGAATAACTTAGACTCTGTTAGTTCTGTCTCTCTGACTTATTTAAAGTTATCTGTGGCTGTGTCAACCAACAAGGAACTTGTACCCAAGGCAAGGATCTTCTACCTACTAACTGGATTGCTTACGAATGATTCAAAGAATACAGAAAATCTTTCCTAACTGTTAAACAATAGAGTATAAACTTGCACGCATAAAACTGAAGGAACTATTCGTTCCGAGCGAGACAGTGCCGTGTGTGGACTGTGTCCCTTTCTTTTGTGTGGCAGATTAAAAATATTTATTTCAATGGTAATTTTTTCACCCCTAGTTTTAAACTTCTTTGGAATTCTATCTTTAAAATGAATTACCATTATTACTGTATGCATATTAATGAAAATTAAAGTTATTTTACCATGCAAACACAAGATGTTTAAACCAAAAAAAAATGGAATTTGTAAGAATTAGTAGTGATATATTATACTATACCTGGCAATTACTACATTGCCGTCTGACGTTTACTTGACATCTGTATGTTTGTAAATTTGAATTATATTTAATTTTGTGAGTTTTCGTAATATTAAAGTGCAAGTTATTGTAACCATGGTAAGAACGTGTTTTGTGGTTAATTGCAAGAGTGAAAAGTGTACCCCGGGTCTGGATTTTCCTTTTTTAAGTAAGTTTTGTGACTTTGTTTACAAATTGCATTTAGGGTGACTATGTTTTCAATGTAAAAGTGGATGTTCTTCTCTTTATTCTTCTTATTTATTATTTTTCTTTCTTCTCATTATATATTATTTTTTGTTATTTTAAGCTTTCCTAAAACTGATGATCTTCGAGACCGGTGGCTCAGTGTTCTACACAGAAAAGGGTCAGAAACGGTTCTAAAATTTGTAGCCGCCATTTCAAGCCCGAAGAAATATTGCATTTCGAAACAAGATCATATGATGCAATTCTATCCATTTTCCCTAAAGTAAGTTATCAATCTTTACAAATGACATGAAGATCACCGTTTTGAAATAGAATATGAGCCTATGCTCATATTCTATTTCAAAACGGTGATCTTCATGAATCTATCTTAAACATAAATACTAAAATTTTGTTCTCATCAATCTATTATTATTTTAGATTCCTGTTAAAGCGAAACAAATAAATTTTTTAAGTACTATAATATTGAAACCCACTAAAAAAAGAATATACAACCTGTACTGGGCACATTCAAAGATCAGTAACTGAAAGTTATGAAAGGAGTCAAATTAATAAGCATAAAAATCGACATTTTTGTTGATTTATTTACTTTTGCTTAGCAAATTGATGGCAAAAATATTTTATATCATTTTGGCCAAAAACTCAGCTAAGCAAACTTGCTTACAAGTGTAGTTTATTATATTAATAATTACTTATAACTTAATTACTTAACTTTTATCCACTGCAGTTAGTTAATGTCGACAAATAATAATAATAATTCATAATTTAAAGATTATTTCCATACTTTTAACTAATAATAGTGTAATACATTTTTTAGGGTTGTGTGTCAAGCCAATCTTGTAACAAACCTGCAGCTGCAACATATGAGGAACTAGAAAATATAGAACCAACCTAATAATAATAACCTTATAATTGTCATTCGATCTGCCTCCTTCATGTTTAGAATTATGTATGTTAATAATATTGATTTCTAACCTTAAATAGCACATGTGGTGTTAGCCTGTAATTAATTGTTACACTTATAAATGTAATATGACTGTTTCATACAAATGTATAGTGTAAACAATTGTAGGTTAACCTAAATAAATATATACATAAATAAATTATATCTCTTCTGTTATTCTTTCTATTTATAATCATCGTTTTTCATGAAGGGTTTTAGTAGTTTTAATTATATATAAACATTGCATCATTTTATTTTTAGTCTACTGGTTCTGACCGTACAAGTGTCGAATAAACGTAGATTACCAATTAATGCACGTTTGTTTGGACGTCTATACCACTGCCTATCAAGTCCAAGCCATCGAAGAATTGTCAGCTGGTGATTCTGTTATTAATTCTGTATCTGCAATAATTGTATTTGTATCACGGGTCTTAACCACTGAAAGTTTATAATTCCACGCAATAAAGTCTGCTTAACAAAACCAATTTTGCGTTTAGCCCGTATAAGGAAGGGTTTATTATAGAAATTAGCGCGCTCAATATAAGTTCCTCAGATATATATTGAGAACTAGCTTTTCACCCACATGGAATTTTGTTATATCGCGCTACCGAGCAACTATTCAAAAATCTGAGATAGAAAGAACCCTATATAGTTCCCAGGGTTTTAAACTATCTCCATGCCAAATTTTTCGAAAGCGGCTCTGTGATTTAACCGTGAAAGCGTAACAGACCGATACAGACCTTTGTATTTATAATTGAATTTATTTCTTTCTTTCTATTTAATACGTTATTAAGAAAAAAACCGGCCAAGTACGAGTCGGACTCGCGCATGATGGGTATTTTTATAAGTAGGTAATGAATGGTACGGAACCATTACCTATAAAAAGCGCCAAAAATATCACAACTGTTGTATGGGAGTCTCCCTTAAATATTTATTTTAATTAATTTATAGTATTTTTTGTTATAGCGGTAACAGAAATAGATCATTTGTAAGGTTAATAATAAGTGTCTTAAAAAACCTGCAAATATTGCATCAAATAAAATTGTCCTTACGTTTATCGCGAATTGATATCCACACTACTAGAAAGAGATAGCTAGGTCCTTCGAGGGTATACTCTTCGGAACGGATTTGAGCTTCGCGTCCGCATTCCAGTTTAGGTACAAGTTCCTTGACCCAAGGATCTTCTACCTACTAGTACCTAAACGTCAACCAATCACAAAAAGGTAGCACAGATAAATTATATTTACTTTGTAAATAGGTTAAAAATAACACTGTTGCAATTCAACCTTTTTGCTCAGTTACTCATTTTAAAATAAATGAGGCTGGTTATTTCTAGCTGAATACACTGAAAAGAAATACCGAGACAATCTCAGAGGTCAACGTCTCTTTTAATATATTTACATTTGATACTGGCCAATCAGAGGAGAACTGTGTTGGTTAATGTCTGAAATAGGCTTTTGTAGAAAGCACCACACAGATTTGAATGGTCCTGTCTAGGCAATGCAAGCATTTTTCAGTCACCGTATAGCTAAAAGCTTTTTCAATTTATAACTAAAAGCTAGATGGATTTTCACCTTAATTACGATGAATAAAGAACCCAGTTACCTACATATATTACTTGCAGATAATGTGGCTTTATACTAGTAAAAGAATTTTTGAAAGCGGTCTTGTAATTTTCGGTTCTAGCATCAAAAATGTTGGGAATCCTAGCAAAGGTGAGATGTTACTTCACACCCGAACAGCTGCTCAATTTCTATCAAGCCCAGGTTCGGTCGTGTATCGAGTACTACTCTCATCTTTGGGATGGATCTGCCAAGTACCAACTAGATGCTTTAGTCTATTGAGAAACGGGCCAAAAAAACTCATTGGCTCAGCTCCAGAGACTTGAACATCGGCGACGAGTTGCTAGTCCATCGGTTTTCTATCGGTTATATTTCGGGGAGTGTGCGATGGAATTACACAATCTTATTCCATCAAGCCCGTTCCATCATCGGACTACAAGACAAACAGCGATGCGCCATCGTTACATGGTGGACATCCCACCTATACGCAATTAACGTTTTGGGAATACCTTCATTATGCGTTCGGCTAAGGAGTGGAATTCCCTGCCGGAGTCTGTGTTTCCCGATAGCTATAACCTAGGGGTCTTTAGGTCAAGAACGAATAGGTTACTTTTAGGTAAGCGTGCTCCATCTTCGACCACATCATCACTAACCATCAGGTGAGAAGGTGGTCAAACGCGAGCCTATTATCAATTAAAAAAGAAGTTTATCTATTACTAACAAGCAAAACTTTTAAAACTTCCTCTTTATAAAATATTATTGTAATGTGAATTAATTTCAGTTTACTGATGGCATTACTTCTACTGTGTTAGAACTAGATGTTTTTATATATTTACTAGGAATTTACTCGCGACTTCGTCTGCGTGAATTTTGCCTGGCCTTTAGCACTCACAAGTGACTAAAGAATTTTTTTTTTAGATTTGTATCATTACTTATGGAGATTATCCCTCACATATAACCTGACAAATTTTAGCTCTTTATTATATTAGTATACATGAACTTTCACATGCTGACCTCATTTTTCAAAACTGCTCCAGCTACTAGAGGTGCTATGATAGCTATAATATTTGCAGCCGTGTTGGTGATACCCATCAGTGTGCCGGCGTGGTTAGGAGCCATGTCCAGGTGCAACATCTGAGGAAACAAACAAACATTAATTAATTATTTATCATATACTTTACTATACACTTACAATATTTCTATGTGTACAAAAAGTAATACTGTTGTTCAATGTAGTGTCTTATATAGATAAAACGTAAAACTAGGGTACAATGGGCGGTCTTATCACACAGGGCGATCTTTTACAGGAAACCTTTATTGAGCGTGCAGCCAAGGTGTGGAACTCTCTGTTAGCTTCAAGTTCCCTACCACATACGACCCGTCAGCCTTGAAGCAACAGTGAACAGGAATCTTCTGGGCTCGCTCGTCCCATCGTAGACTTCATCTATCGCTTACCATCAGGCGAGATCGAGGTCACGACCGGAATCATACGTACAAAAAAACTGATTGGTGACTCTGATTCCGAAGGAGCTCTAGGATAATAACAACCACGCGAGTCGATCTTTATGATAGCTTTAATAACTAAAAGAGCACAAATTCCAAACTAGCAACACGTATTATCGTGCGCCCGCGCTCTCCGCTAAGACTAAAAAAATTGGCCAAGTGCGAGTCGGACTCGCCCATAAAGGGTTCCGTGGTAACTATAATAAATATATTTAATTGAAAAAAAAAACCTTAAAAATTTCTTAAAACTAGCTTATTTACAATTTTTACAACTACGCCAAATAACTTTGTTTTTCATAGTATTTGTATGAATTACAAAGTTATATTTGCGGTTTTAGAAAATATACTGAATCTAGAAAACTGCCGACTCGATCTCGTTCAAACTAACTTTGTTTGAAAGTTTACATTGAGATCTACAATATATGGTTTTTTTAGATTTTCCACTTCATTATTATAGAAGTTACAGGGGGTGGGACACACATTTTACCACTTTGGAAGCGTATATCTTTTAAACGATTAACTTTATGAAAAAGTCATATTAGAAACCTTAATGTCATTTTTAAAAACCTATCTATAGATGCCACACACGTATAGGTTTCATGAAAAAAAATATTTTCAGTTTCAGTTCCATGTTTGGGGAGCCCCCTTTATATTAAATGTTTTTTAAATTTTCTCTTAAAATCGGAAAGCAGTTTACAGAATACATCTATCTTCCAAGTTTTACATGTACAGTCCTAATAGTTTCGGAATAAAATGGCTGTGACATACGGACGGACGGACAGACAGACAGACGGACAGACATGTCGAAACTATAAGGGTTCCGTTTTTTGCCATTTGGCTACGGAACCCTAAAAAGTGACTAAATAATAGTGCCGTGTAGTGGACTCCTCAAACTCTCTCTACTCTCGTGAACTTGGAGGAAATATCGTCTGAACCGGCGCGCTAGGTACTCATATCGATGGGCACGCCGCAATCGCGGCGATAAGTCCCCTCTTTGAGGAGTGGCTGGAGAGAGGCCACGGCGTCCTCACCTTCCGCCTGACGCAGGTGCTGACCGGACATGGCTGTTTCGGGAGGTACCTGTTTCGGATTCAGCGGGAGGACACGCCCGGGTGTCGTCATTGTGAGGACCACCTGGAGGACACGGTGGAGCATACGGTGGAGGTGTGCCCTGCTTGGGCGGAGCAACGTCGTGTCCTCGTAGAGGCGGTCGGTGGCGGCGACCTCTCGCGCCCTGCTCTGGTTCAGACTATGGTGCGGAGCGAGAGGGAATGGGATGCGGTCGCCTCCTTCTGCGAAGCAGTCATGCTAGCGAAGGAGGAGGCTGAACGCGCGAGGGAGAGGCAACTCTCTTTCTCGCGCTTAGCCGCCGCGGGAGACGCCCCGGGCGTCGGGGATCGCGAGCCGATTTCCGGCCACCGTAGGCGCGGGCCTGCGGACGGCGAGCAGGGGTCGCTCACCGTCCGGTAAGGACCAGGCCCGTGTCGGCGGCGCGTCGTGTTCCACGCGCGCCTCAAAGAGCTGTCAACACCAGCGACGGGGCCTCATAGGGCCATTGCCTGCCGGGGTTTTGCGGGAAAGTTCTACCGAGTTACCGCGGCCCCGGAAATTTAGGGCAGCCGAAGGAACAGGGTGGGTTTTTAGTCAGTAGAAATCTGACACACCCTTCCGCTTGACCCAGAGCGGAAGAAGTCATTCGATGATTTTCCCATCCCAAAAAAAAAAAAAAAAAAAAGGTACTCATATCGAAGGGACTCATAACCTACATCTTCCCGTAAGTACCTTTTCTCTCCAAGTATCATACAAGTAAAGTTTAAATAGTGAAATTTACCATAAGTCCTGTGACATGTCCAACGTTGAGGCCCACCACAGTAGTTAAGAGGACGACCGCCAACGTTACATTGCCGGCTGGTACGTATGAGAGGCCGATTAGGGCGATTGCTGGACCGAAGAAACCTGATGAGAGAAATAAGTAAGGTTACTTCTATGAAGTAGAGAAGAGGAGCTCTTGTCTAAAAAATAACAACTGCACGAATGTGTTTTTAAGCTAACATGGTCACTAACAGTATCATTTTAATCGAGTTTTGAGTGATACATGTGACAGTGGTAGCGGTGTCAATCACAAAAAATTGGCCAAGTGCAAGTCAGACTCGCCCATGAAGCGTTCCGTAGTAACTACGCCAAATAACTTTATTTTTCATAGTGTTTGTATGAATTACAAAGTTTTATTTGCGGTTTTAGAAAATATGCTGTATCTCAAAAACTGCCAACCCGATCTCGTTTAAACCAATTTTGGTTGAAAGTTTACATTAAGGATATTAAAGAAAGCATATATTTTTTGTATAATTTTTCACTCCATTATTATAGAAGTAAGAGGGGGGGACATTTTACAACTTTGGAAGTGTATATCTTTTAAACGATTAACTTTATGAAAAAGTGGTTTTAGAAACCCGTATGTCATTTTTAAAGACCTCTGTATTAATACCACACACGCATAAGAACTGGAACATGGAACTGAAACTGAAAATATATTTTTTTAATAATTTTTATGTTTTTTCTTAAAATCTGAAAGCGGTTCACAGATTACATTTACCTACCAAGTTTCACATGTATCATTCTAATAGTTTCGAAATATAAAAACTTTTACCAAAAAAATTAAACCGACTTCCAAAAAACACTGCAAAGTGAAAAATAACTTTAATTTCGGTAGGTAGGCGGTGTCCAACTTCGGAAATTGGTTAGAAAGTAGACAAAATATTGCTTTTCCCAATGCTGGGCCGTTAATTGTTGAGGAGTTCTCCTGGCACTTCACCATCAGCTTCACTTCATCATATGCATTGTGACGAGCATATTGTGCTTAATAACCATATTAAAGTAATCGAAGCGAAACCCATGAAATACTTCTTATTCCTACTTATATATTGAATAGTTCCAGTGGCCATCTGTGGTCTTGATCATCAGATCCACTTCACAAATGGTGCTTTTCAAATGCAACTACACAAGTAACTATAAAAAATACTCAAATCCTGTAGGTGTGCCTATAATATTTGAAGAGTTTCCTCGATTACTCCAAGATCCCATTATCAGCTCCTGACTTGGTGACAATGGGACCAATTTCGATACCCTTTTAAACATAAAAAGAATTTTCTAAATTGGTTCAGCCGTCTTCGAGCAATCGGTGATCAAACATTAAATAAAAAAAATATACGCGTCGAATTGATAACCTCCTCCATTTTTTTTGTCGGTTGAAAATGGCTGTGACATGTATGGACATATGGACAAATGTGACAGACGTATGGACAAATAGACAGACAGACAGACAGGCATGACAAAACTTTTCTTTATTTCTTATTATTTTTTTTATCACATATGAGTATTTTATTTCCAAAGTCCCCTAGTACTCCTAATCGGGCGTCAAACACATTAATACAAAATTGAAAGTCCTTTGTAAACAATAAGTTACAACTTATTATGATCAAACAATATTAAAGAAAATATAATATTACCTTCAAGTATCATTATTAGTTAAGTAATGTATAAAATCGGGCGAACAATGGTTTGTAAGTGTGTGTGCGCGCAATGTTGTTGTGTTGCTTCTAGGATACCTAAAATTGAGCGAGTGATAAACGTAAATGCGTCCTTAACAATAGCGTCTTACTTATATAACGTGGATTTAAATTTTCAATACATTCATTCTCCACAATAGGCCAAGATGGCCGGTGCAAAACATTTGTTTCATGTGCTTTGTGTGTCTCATATTTATTTTCGTTTCAATTCATTTAGTATTAGAAGTAACAAAACTCAATTTGTCAGTAACAATCTTTCTTAATCCCATGTTAGTACTTAACCTTATTGTACCTACTAACTAAAGTTTCATAACTTTAGTAAATACCTTTTTTAATTTATTTAAATTTATTTTCTTATTTATTTATTCTTTATTTCGGTATAACCCATCCCATAAAAAACAATACTTGTCAAAAAAACCAAGTCTCGCAACTCAATTCTTGTACCGTAAAAAGTTGTGAGATTCATATTATACCAAGTCGGTTACTAATTTATTCAATCCCTACTTAAGGGACCTTCTGTCTTAAGTTGTTACGTAATTATCTAACCTAACAACATCTTATAGTGACCGTATCAAAATTAATTTTTTTAACGTTTTAAATAAATAGATTGACTCGGCCATCGCATGAAAACACAATATATGTCACATGTAATAAATATATAAATTAGATTGTTTAATGCGATTGCCAAGTCAATCTATTTATTTAAAATGTTAAAAAAATTAATGTCGATATGGTCACTGTAAGATGTTGTTAGGTTAGATAATTACATAATAACTTAAGACAGAAGGTCCCTTAAATAGGGACTGAATAAATTAATAACCGACTTGGTATTATATGGATCTCACAACTTTTTACGGTACAAGAATTGAGTTGCGAGACTTGGTTTTTTTGACAAATATTGTTTTTTATGGGATCTCATTTCTTTTTGTAGGTAGTTCTGCTTCTAGGCAAGCGTGCTCCATCTTCGACCACATCATCACTTACCATCAGGTGAGATGGTCGTCAAACGCGAGCCTATTATCATTAAAAAAAAAAACGAAATTGGAAAATATTTTAGTTTTTCCTTGATTCATAGACTAAACACTAATTGTATTCTAAATTTGAAGCTTCTATGTCTGCTAGAAGTGCCTTAGACTTTTGATGATCGGTCAGTCAGTGAGTGACAAAATTAAGAAACTTTGACTCGTTATAATTCTTAAACTACTGGTTCAAATTGAATGAAATTTGAAATATACCGTGTTTATATAATGCCTGCTTGGTTACTGAAAATTTAGGCTTCTAGTTTTATCCACAACGAAGTTCTAGGGGTTCGAAAGTGGCCTGAATTGCTTCGAGAAAAGTATGGTTCGGCCGTGCCGCTTTTTTGCTCGACTTAGTGGGGGCACTGCCGTGCCCCCAGATAAATGTGTTAGTAATGACTTAAAATATGTTAGTATATACTTATAATAAATCACGACAAAAAATAAAACTGTTAAACAAACAAGACCAGGATCTACCATCCTCCTGGAACGCTCGGTAGCAGCACATGCATTGCGCATAGGTATCCCATCAAGTTGCCCTCGGTCTTACTAACAATCACATTCAGGAGACTGTTGCCGCTGTCACGCAAACGACGCAGCAATATTTAAATAAAACTAAATAAATTTTATATTATTATTACCTACTTATAACAAAAAAAAAATTAAGAAAACAAGTAGAAAATATATTTCAGGTAAATGACAAATCAAAATGTATGTTAATTCTTTAAAGACACCATACCTACTTTTTACGGTTTTTCGATTTGAGTTTTATTAACATACGTACTTCATCCTCAAGATTATATCACCTACTATCCTTAAGTTTTAATTTCTTGTACTTTTTACCTGCACATGGGGGAGGCCCCTTAGACAATATGACGTTAATGTATTACCATCAACACTTACCTATACAGTTAGAAAGTTTCCTTGTCGCTGTAACACTGAGCCACTTCTTGTTCGGGATGTAATCAGACAGGTATCCAAATGGGAAGCTTAGGATGTACATCGCTAAGTATGGTATTGCACTCATGACACCATTCTGGAGATAGAGAAGTACAATATTATATGGAGCGTTTCAACTACTATTAGGAAAAACTTAGCGCCATATTGTGACGTCTTAGCCGACAAATTGAACCATTTGGGTAGAGTGAACAAAACAAGAATTTATTTACAATTATTGAGCGAAACAAAACTAATCCCCTTTCCATATTTTGGTGGTCAAACGCGAACCTATCATCAAAAAAAATATAAAATAAAATGTTAATAATTTTGACATGACTTCTGGGCCTGTGCGCCATGCGTTCTCTTTACGGCGTATTGGTGCCAACAATGAAAATAAGAGAGAAAAGAATTTGAAAAAAAAATATGACTTTAAATAATTAATATTCAAAGATGTGTGACTCCGTTAAACAAAGCAAAATATACCGTTATTATTTTTCGCCAGTAAGATTTCTTTGCAAACCGTACTTTTTTAGTGACTTTTTTGACAGATAAAGATCATTGAAATTCCTTTTAGCATTTGAAACACAGTACATACATATACATCAAGTTGAAGTGTCTGTCTGTGATTATAACATTCTTTTCTCAAATGCTTATAGGTAGTAATACACAAACTTTTTTTTATTATGTCTTTGTCGGTCTGTCTGTCTTTTTGTGTTTGTCCGGGATTATCTCTAGAACTACTAAACCGATTTTAATGGGACTTTCACTGAAAGATAGAAAAGATTAACTTATTTAAAAAAAGGCTTAATTTAAGCGTCAAAAGCGTAATGGCTAAGTTGTGTCGGCTTTGCGATCGAGACGTTGGGATCGAACCCCATCCATTACAATGTTGCCGTTGCCCCACTCAAGACACGAGCATATTTAGCTCAGTTGGAGATTAGAAAGATTGCTAGTAATATAAATTCTACCCACATGGACCTACGTGATCGAGATTTTCGTGGGAAAAAAAATAAAATTTTCTCGTATGTCCAAATATCCACTCCCATGCGGAAAAAGTCGCGGGCACAGCTAGTTATTTAATGAAAATAATATTACTAGGCTGCATAGGGACTGCTTCATCATCCTAGCTCACCATTCTGGTATTTTCTAGCAAAGTACTTAAATATTTGGCTTCAATAATAAATTCTGTGTGGTATCCCAGAGTGTTGTTCCCAGTTAAGTTAGTAAACGGAAAACTGTGGCTTACTTTAGAGGTCTGCG
Source organism: Tholera decimalis (assembly GCA_943138885.2). Classification (NCBI taxonomy): domain Eukaryota; kingdom Metazoa; phylum Arthropoda; class Insecta; order Lepidoptera; family Noctuidae; genus Tholera; species Tholera decimalis. The sequence continues at coordinate 43,483,052 of OW964558.2, forward strand.
AGAGTTGCAGAAATGTTCTGGCGATATATCAGAGCCGCGGAACCCACGAGTAACTGAACAAACTGGTTGGATCTTTAGTCAGTTGGAGTCTGACACTCCCTTCGAGCGGCGAGGCTCATTTGAAGACTTCGTACTAAAAACAGCTTACTTTAGAAAACATAACACGTACATCCTAGGGGACAAAATGTGAGAAGTCTAATGACCCTGTTAGGAATTAATAATAAATGGAGGGGTCAATAGCCGAATAGCTAAGGTACACTATTGTCGTGAACCCACTCCAGACACAAGCATATTTAGCTTAGTTGGAGGGGTTAACAAGGTTGCTAGTAATGTGAATTCTACCAACACCGCTAGTTATTCTATGAAAAAGAGGAGTGGCTAGATCGGCGTCACGGCGTCCTGACCTACCGCATGACGCAGGTCCTCACCGGACACGGAAGTTTCGGGAGGTACCTGTGTCTGATGGGTAAGGAAGAGACGCCTGGGTGTCACCACTGCGAGGGTCGCCCTGAGGACACAGTCGAACACACGGTGCAGGACTGCCCAGCTTGGGCAGAGCACCGACGTGTCCTCACGGCGACAATAGGCGGAGACCTCTCGCGCCCGGCCTTGGTCGAGGCCATGCTGCGGGGCGAGAGGGAAAGGGAAGCGGTCGCCTCCTTCTGCGAAGCAGTCATGCTTCCGAAGGAGGAGGCGGGCCGCGTGAGGGAGAGGATGGCGTCCTCCCTCCAGCCCAGCCGCAGTGGTAGACGCCCACGGCGTCGGACGTCGGCCGACGATCTCCGGCCACCGTAGGCGCGGGTATGCGGACAGCGAGTAAAGGGCAACTCGCTGTCCGACCATGGACCATGCCCGGGTCGACGGCGCGTCGTGTTCCACGCGCGCCTCAAAGAGCGTCAGCAACATGACGAGGCCCCCTCTGCAGAGGGCCGAAGCCTGCCGGGGTCCTGGGACTCATCCCGTTACCGTGGCCCCGGTACGTAAAGGGCTATTGAAGGAACACCGTGGATTTTAGTCAGTAAAAGTCTGACAGTCCCTCCCACCCTGCCCGGAGTGGGAGGACTTATTTGATAATTTTACCACGTTAAAAAAAAAAAGAGATATTTTGCAACTTACGGCCTTTATATCAACACCAAGCACTTTCTTCATGTAGGAGGGCATCTCAGTCATGAGAGTCCAGTAGCCCCAGTTCTGACTGCAGTGCAGCACTATCAGCGATATGAACGGAACTGACGTCCAAATAGATATCCATGGAGTTTTGTGTTTCTAAACATAGATACATAATTATGGTGACGCCATCAATGGTGGCAAACGGGAAATTTTTCGAAACAAATTTCCATTTGTGACCAGTGGTGACTGGGAATGAAACTTGATAGATAGATATATTCTGTGAACCGCTTTCCGATTTTAATAGCTCCCCATACATGGAACTGAAACTGAAAATATTTTTTTCTTGAAACCTATGCGCGTGTGGTATCTAAAGACAGGCCTTTAAAAATGACATTGTGGTTTTTAATACCACTTTTTCATAAAGTTAATCGTCTTAAAGATATACGCTTCTAAGGTGGTAAAATGGGGTCCCCCCTCTAACTTCTATAATAATAGAGCGAAAAATAAAATAAAAATACATGCTGTAGATGTTAATGTAACCTTTCAAAGAAAATTGGTTTGAACGAGATCAGGTCAGCAGTTTTTGAGATGCAGCATATTTTCTAAAACCGCAAATATAACTTTGTAATTCATACAAACACTATGAAAAACAAAGTTATTTTGCGTAGTTACTACGGAACCCTTCATGGGCGAGTCTGACTCGCACTTGGCCAATAATTTATTTCTATTTCTTCTACATAGAAAACGATCAGTTCGAACCTACCTTCGGTAGTTTTATGAAGATCCATATATAGGTTTACGTGAAAATATATTTTAGTTTAATTTCTTGCTGGAAAAGGGTAACTAATAAATGCTTGCATTGTTTGGTAAGGAGCAATTAAATCTGTGTGGTTCGATCCTTAAAACACTATACCTTACAATATAAAGTCCTTATATGGTTTCCATTCGAGCACTAAATGTTGAGACACTTTATGCGTTGAAGAAATACTGGACCTTCTTAATTCAGTCTTAAATATCTTTGTGTTTAGATGTTAATATGGGCATAGATGGTACTGAAAGCAGTAACATACATACCTTCGGCTTTCCAAGCTGTCCTAAAGAGGTTTGTACGTACAATCTTTCCTCCTTACTAATAAACTTCGATTTCCGAGGTGAGTCGGACCCCACAAAGCAGTACAAAACCACCCATATCGCCCCCATTACTCCATTCACGTAAAATATAGCTTCCCAGCCCCAGGCGTCCGCTATTAAACCTGATGTGACTAGCTGGATGGCATTGCCAAGATGTGATCCTGAAAGAAAAAGCATTTTCTATAATGTTTTTTTTTTTTATAAACATAACTAGCAATCCGGTTAGAATTGACATTACTTACAATCCTGTTAACCCCTCCAACTATACTAAATATGGTTGTGTCTGGAGTGGGTTCACGGCAATGGTGTAATGGGTGGGTTTCGAACCCACCAACTCTTAGTAACTTTAAGTAAACAATTGTAAAAAAGAGTAATATGTGGAAACATTGTGGATTGTATGTTAAGCCTAATAATCTACTATATAAAAATAAGTCGGGTTTTCCTTCCTGACGCTATAACTCCAGAACGCACGAACCGATTTCCATGGTTTAACATTCGTTGGAAAGGTCTCGGGCTCCGTGAGGTTTATAGCAAAGAAAATTCTGGAAAAATAGGGTAGGGGTAGGGTAGGGGTAGGGTAGGGGTAGGGTAGGGGTAGGGTAGGGGTAGGGTAGGGGTAGGGTAGGGGTAGGGTAGGGGTAGGGTAGGGGTAGGGTAGGGGTAGGGTAGGGGTAGGGTAGGGGTAGGGTAGGGGTAGGGTAGGGGTAGGGTAGGGGTAGGGTAGGGGTAGGGTAGGGGTAGGGTAGGGGTAGGGTAAGGGTAGGGTAGGGGTAGGGTAGGGGTAGGGTAGGGGTAGGGTAGGGGTAGGGTAGGGGTAGGGTAGGGGTAGGGCGGGGGTAGGGTAGGGGTAGGGTAGGGGTAGGGTAGGGTTAGGGTAGGGTTCGGTTAGGGTAGGGTTAGGCAGGGGTAGGGGTAGGGTAGGGGTAGGTTAGGGGTAGGGTAGGGGTAGGGTAGGGGTAGGGTAGGGGTAGGGTAGGGGTAGGGTAGGGGTAGGGTAGGTGTAGGGTAGGGGTAGGGTAGGGGTAGGGTAGGGGTAGGGTAGGGTTAAGGTAGGGGTAGGGTAGGGGTAGGGTAGGGGTAGGGTAGGGGTAGGGTAGGGGTAGGGTAGGGGTAGGGTAGGGGTAGGGTAGGGGTAGGGTAGGGGTAGGGTAGGGGTAGGGTAGGGGTAGGATAGGGGTAGGGTAGGGGTAGGGTAGGGGTAGGGTAGGGGTAGGGTAGGGGTAGGGTAGGGGTAGAGCAGGGGTAGGGTAGGGGTAGGGTATGGGTAGGGCAGAGGTAGGGCAGGCGTAGGGTAGGGGTAGGGTAGGGGTAGGGTAGGGGTAGTGTAGGTGTAGGGTAGGGGTAGGGTAGGGGTAGGGTAGGGGTAGGATAGGGCAGGTTAGGGGTAGGTTAGGGTTAGGGTAGGGGTAGGGTATTGGTAGGGTAGGGGTAGGGTATGGGGTAGGTTAGTGGTAGGGTATGGTGTAGTGTAGGGTAGGGGTGGGGTAGGGGTAAGTTAGAGGTAGTGTAGGGGTAGGGTAGGGGTAGGGTAGGGGTGGCGTAGGGTAGGGGCAGGGTAGGGGAGGGTTAGGGTAGGGGGGTAGGGTAGGGTAGGGTGGGCGTAGGGTAGGTGTAGGGCATGGAGTAGAGTAGGCGTAGGTTTGGTGTAGGGTAGGGGTAGGGTAGTGGTAGGGTAGGGTTAGGGTAGGGTTAGGGTAGGATTAGGGTAGGGTTAGGGTAGGGTTAGGGTAGGGTTAGGGTAGGGTTAGGGTACGGTTAGGGTAGGGTTAGGGTAGGGTTAGGGTAGGGTTAGGGTAGGGTAGGGTTAGGGTAGGGTTAGGGTAGGGTTAGGGTAGGGTTAGGGTAGGGTTAGGGTAGGGTTAGGGTAGGGTTAGGGTGGGATTAGGGTAGGGTTAGGGTAGGGGTAGGGTATTGGTAGGGTAGAGTAGGGGTAGTGTAGGGTTTGGGTAGGGTACGGGTAGTGGTATCGGTTAGGTAGGGGTAGGATACCACGCGAACGAAGTCGTGGCGGGTCAGCTAGTTGTGTATATTTGTTGGTTTTCCCAAATAAAATAAAATAAATCTTACTAATATATAAATGCGAAAGTTTGTGAGGATGGATGAATAGATGTATTGATGTTTGTTACTCTTTCACGTAAAAACTACAGAACGGATGAATGAAATTTGGTAACTAGTTAGTTGACATCCTGGAAAAACACATAGACCTGCATGCAATTCGAAAACTATCCCAAGAGAATCTTATATCGGGATAAAAACTACCCTACGTCCTTTCCAGGGTCCTAAACTGTTCCCATGCCAAATTTCATCTAAATCAATTGAGCGGTTTAGACGTGAAAAGATAACAGACAGACAGACAGACAGAGTTACTTTCACATTTATAATTTTAGTATGGAAGTATGGATATATGTAGATTATATCATTTACAAGTGGCCAGTTCTCAAAACTTTCAGTGTCACCCTCATATACCTTATAACCACTTCTCTCATAATATTTTGATTGAGCTCAGAAATTATTGCTAACTAACCTGCATTAATCATGGCACTAGTACGGGTCTTCTCTTCAAGTGGCGTCCACTTGGTGATCAGGTTCAATATCGAAGGCACCACAAATCCTTGAGATAAACCTTGGAGTACACGACAGGCGCATACCAGTTGCCATCCACCCTGAAAGTAAATTGGTATGATAAATCTCAAATTAGGATGTTATTACGAGTGCGGCAATGTGTGTCGTGGCGAAAATGTTCAAACGAGATACCGCAGCCCCGGAACTCAAGCAGGATGGGTTTTAGAAGTTTTTATTGAAGTCTGTTACTCCCTTCCACTCCACCGACAACGTGAGGAGTCATTTAATGATTTTCCCACACAGAAAAAAAAGGATGTTATTATGAGGCTCCTTTAACTTAGAAACTTTAATTAGAGTTCGCATTTTTCTGCATCAATACGCGGAATAAGGTTTGCATTGAAAAAAGAGAAATGAGGGTTCTATAGTTTCAAGCATGAATAAGGGACCGTTCCAGTATTACGTCAGCACTATAGGGGGGCGTGGGGGTCTTTGCTTTGCTTATTTTTGATGACATGGGGGGTGGGGGATCTAGATGGTGATTACGTCAGCAGTAATTATTAAATTTTTTACACATATAGCAACACATATTGTCTATGCTTCAAAACGAAATGCATTTTCGGGGATTCCTACAAATAATGAATTGTTGAATTCCGTGTCCGTAAAGTTTATTTGAATGAAGATTATGTGCGTTACAGACTTCTATTCCAAACATATTCCTTATTTCTAGATTTATAACTGCTGCTCATAAATCAATCAATTGTACCAATGTTTACGTAAGCATGGGGGGGAGGGGTAAGAGCTTTGCTTACTTTTGCTGACGAGGGGGAGGGGTGGGTTAATAATTGCAAAAAATGTGCTTACGTAATACTTGAACGCCCCTAACTAGTTGTAGGACAATGGTGTCATTTTCATCATTAACGTGGCTCTAAAAACGGTGAAGGTAAACACCGTGATGTTACCGGGTACCGGTATGTTCTAGTAGGTAGCGAACGATCCAATGATATGGTGTCATTCACCAACCTACACTGGAACTACGTGAGGAATAACGGTTCAACTCATTTCATCTCTCCCGTTAGATTCTTTCCTCGCCCAGATTGCCTCAGACCTATAAGATTCCCATATAATTTAACCAGCACAGATTGTATTGACTTAAAAAAGATGATCCCCTGAGTTTGTTTCGGTTTTCTTCTCAGGGTAGTCAGTTAGGAAACATGACCTCGTCTAGTTTAAAACGAATAAAATGGCGTGTAAAATTTATTAACCAATTTGCATAATAAAGATCATTTATCATTTCGTGAAATCTACTTCTCGAATTTCTCTAAATAAGTCCCAAATTATCAGTACAAAAAATTACAGCGCACTAAAAGGCATGTTTTTTGGTACCTATCTGATATTGAGAACTTAAAAAACTTTTTACCACAAAATTAAACCGACTCCCAAAAAACACTGCAAAGTGAAAAATAACTTTAATTTCGGTAGTCGGTGTCTTTAGTTTTGTATTTTCGTTTTTGGCACCGACTTCCGAAATTAAAGTTATTTTTCACTTTGCAGTGTTTTTTGGGAGTCGGTTTAATTTTTTGGTAAAAAGTTTTTATTTCACTCTTTTTAGTTGGTCTATTTTTAATTTACCTAGTTACAAGAGCCTAATTATCAACTACTTATAACCTTTTACAAAATATTGCTTTTCCCAATGCTGGGCCGTTAATTGTTGAGGAGTTCTCCTGGTACTTCACCATCAGCTCTACATCACCATATGCATTTTGACGAGCATTAAGTGCGTAACATCCATATTCAAGTAATCGAATCGCAATCCACTCATACTTATTATTGAGTAGTTTCGGCGGCCATCTGTGGTCTTCATCATCAGTTCCACTTCCTCAAATGGTACTTTTTGAGAGCAACTGCACAAGTTACTATAATAAATACCCAAAACGACATAGGTGTGCCTATAATATTTGAAGAGTTCCCTCGATTTCTCCAGGATCCCATCATCAGATCCTGACGTTTATGAAAATGGGACCAATATCGAAGTATACCCTTTCAATCAAAAAAAGAATTTTCCAAATCGGTTCAGCCGTCTTCGAGTAATCGATGATCATACATTAAAAAAAAAAAAAAAAAAAAATATATACGCGTCGAATTGATAACCTCCTCTTTTTGTCGTCGGTTGAAAAGAATCTATAATCTACCCAACAAAGTCAACTTCAAAACATGATTAGGTATACCTGCAATTATAGTAAACCATAAATTTTGGGATAGGACTTATATTTCCACACTTATACAAAACAAGAGGAGGTAGTGCCTAAATAATGCCTACACGATAAGTGACAAATGCTTGCACTGTCTGGACACGTCCGCTCAAATCTGTGTAGTTATTTCCTCAAAGAGCACCACAGAAGTGAACCTACATGTTTTTCATTTGACCAACACAAATTGTATGGACTTTAAAAGATACGTTTACCTCTGAGTTTGTTTCGGTGTTTCTTCTCAGAGTAGTCAGTTAGGAAACACCGGCCTCACCTAGCTAAACTAAACTTAACATGCGAAAAAACATGACTCGTAAAAATGTTATTTATAACTAACTAGCTTTTGCCCGCAACTTCGTTCGCGTGGGAGGTTTTTCCCGCATAAATCCCGATCCCGTTAGAATATCTGCATAAAAACTGATCTATGTCCTTACCAGGATCCTGAATTATTCCCATGCCAATATTCAGCCAAATCGGTTCAACGGTTCTTGAGTTATAAATAGTGTAACTAACACGACTTTCTTTTATATACATGGTTAAATGTAAAACACTGAAAACCTCTCAGGACTATATTACTAACATCATAATCAACAACTTTTGTTCTATGACTTTTAAGAATTCGTCATATTTTAGTTCACCAGATTTTCATACAAAAATAAAAATATTTAAATTGAACGCCCTAAATGTTACGAACTCTATGCGAAGCAAAAGAAAGCAATTTATACTATCGCTTTCTTTTGCTTTGCAGAGACGCTAAATGCGTTTAGGGCGTTCAATTTAAATATTTTTATTTTTATATGAAAATCTGGTGAACTAAAATATGACGAATTTTTAAAAGTCATAGAACAAAAGTTGTTGATTATGATGTTAGTAACATAGTCCTGAGAGGTTTTTGGTGTTTTACAATTAACCCTGTATATAGATTTACAAAATAAATATTTAATTTCATTACATTTCATTTCAATAACAGCCGCACAGGTCAATTTTCAAGGTTAAGCAACACTTGTTGAGGTTGGTTCATGGATGGGTGACTATCTTAGCATATCGGGATTCCTTTTTTTCTGTGTGGGAAAATCATCGAATAACTTCTCCTGCTCTAGATTAAGCGGAAGGGTGTGTCAGACTTCTACTGACTAAAAACCCACCCTGTTCCTTCAGCTGCCCTTAAGTTCCAGGGCCGCGGTATCCTGTTAGAACATTCCCGCAACCCTGACAGGTAATGGCCTTATGGCGTCACTGGTGCTGATAGCTCTTTGAGACAGTTTTTGGTAAGTACATCTTTGACAGTCGTTGGTAGTCAGAAGCCAGAAAATCTGGCACCAGTATTGCCACATGTGGGTGTCATGTTAGGTAACCAGCAACTGGGTTGTGGAACTCAGATATGCAGTCACTCAACATAAAACACTGTCACTCAGCTGCGCTTCTCAGACTAGAAGCCTGTTTTTCCGCCATGGTTGGGAGAAGGCTAACTAGATGACGATGACTTGAAAAGAATACTTACCTTCACAGAAATCAGACATGTTAAAGAAAAACCACTGAACACAACAAACAAATAGATAACTATTGGTACGTTTAAAGTAACTACGTTTCAATATGAAACAGCAAGTGAAGTGAATTAACTTTAATGGATTGTGTCGGGTATATAAATATTAACACATTAGTGGGTAGTTTCATAACATTACAGTTACATACATCATAAATATATCTATTATACATTTGTACCATAAAATATCCCATCAACCATCTTTTGTTTTTATTCTCGCTATATTTAATTTGCGTTTCAAATGCTGTTAGGAATTTCAACTACCTTAATCTGTCAAATGTCACTCAAAACGTACAGTTTGCAAAGAAAACTTAGTAGCGAAAAATAATAACGGTTCATTTTCTCACCTGATGATAAGTGATGATGTGGTCGAAGATGGAGCACGCTTGCCTAGAAGTAACTTATTCACTCTTGACTTAAAGACTCCGAGGTTATAGCGATCAGGAAATACAGACTCCGGCAAGTCATAATTAGTTTTTTTTTTAAACATACTTTTCTCTCTTACTTTATGTTGGCATCAATACGCCCGAAAGTAAAGAGAACGCATGGCGAAAAGGCCCAGAAGTCATGTTAAAATTATTAAAACTTTATTTTATTTTTGATGATAGGCTAACTAAAACTGCAACCACCAAACTATCGAAAGGGGACTAGTTTTGTTTAGCTCAAAATTTGTAAATAAATAATTTAATAAGTCCATGTTCAATCTACCCAAATGGTTCGATTAGACAGCTAAGATATACGAGAATATGGCGCTAAGTTTTTCCTAATAGCAATTGCAACGCACTGTAAATTATCTTTAGATTGATAGCTTGGAATCTACTAACAGTTTCACTAGTTAATATTGTATTCAGTGACACTGGACAGACATAGCGAAGGGTTTAATTTAAAAGTCTGTTTATCTTATATTTGTTTCTGTCTCTGTCTCGAAACCGAGTTTAAAAATAAATGATTATTTAATAACCCATCATTTATAGTTGTTATTTCAATTTCTGATGTATAGATAAATATTAATACTTCAACAACATCCTATCCCTCGGAATACTTACATAATAAGCAGCAAAAGGCAACGCAAGCGAGACAATGGCATTGACAGCGATGGCTATTGTGATGAGGATCATGCCACCATACTTGGCAGCCAGCTCGCCAGCCGGGATCTGCAGGACGATGTACCCCCAGAAGAACGAAGACAGGATGACGCTTTGAGTCTGCATACTCCAGTCGAAGGACTGCGGAACATTCAAAAATTATTGGTACCTACACAATGGAACGCGTTGCTAAATAATATCAATAGTCAATTTTCAAGGTAGGGTTCCACCATAACTTATAGTAATTCCTCCGTGCCAAGTAAAGCATGCTAAGCCGTTGCCGCAGCTGTTATTTGTACAGTTTTGACAGCCCTCAAGTAGTCAGACGATAGAAAATCTCATAACAGTATAGCCAAGGATAACGTGTTACCTAACTACTGGATTGTGGAGGGCAGATAGGCACTCACACCATGTTAAACGCTAGTAGCTACATCTGATGAAACTGGAAGCTAACATAGATTGGAAAAAGCTTAAATGATGATAATGATCTACACAATATACTATTTTGCATTACAGTGGAACCCCAACAATCCGGTCTCTGTCTAATCCAGCGCCTCTGTAATTTATTTATTTATTTAGGTTTCCCAACAAAGAATACACTTACATGCTAAAATATCTTATAAAACTATATCACCTTGTGTTTCTCCAATTATAGGGGAACACATCATGCGTGAGTATAGAAATTAGAAGAAAAAAAATTAAATATATGAAAAAACATTAAATACACGTAAAAAAGTCCCTAAATCATACTTTCTTACAAAAAAAAAATAATATAATACTATTATTGACAGGATAAACAGTGTGCTACTTTATAGCGAACAGCGAAGAAAAAAAATAACAATAAAAATTAAGATAATTTAAGACTATAATGTGGTTAGCATTAGTGAGTATACCTATTACATAATATAATATATCTGATATATCAACACATATCTTTCAATTGCGAAAGGATAGAGGATTTAACCGACATGTCTATTCTTATTGATATTTTTCTCAAAAAAAAAAAAGCTGAATATTATTTTCATGCTTCATAAATTAAATGATTCATATTATGATTTTTATTCATAATATAATAACATAATTACAATTATATAACATAATAATTATAATAGCATTTATTTTAGAAAAATATTCAATAAGAATAGACATGTCGAATTACAGGTTCTAAATCTAAAAAGGTAATAAAAGAGCAATACCTAAAATGACATGACGTGTAACATTTATTTATTTATGTACACACATGACACTTACTAAAAAAATTAAATACAAACAAAAGAGCACAAAGGTGCTGCTTATTTCCTAAGAAATTTCTTCCAGCAGACCTGCGACAGGAGAGTTCAAGAGGAGATGATAGACACAGTGTGTATAAATACTAGTTACGATAAATAAAACATACTTAGCTATACAATTAAACTATAATGATATAATAAACAAATATATACCTACATAGAATTAAAATACATATTTATATTAATGCTATAAAAATATTTACCTATAATAAACATATAAAATTACGGGATGTTAGATAGGTAATGATCTTTGATCAGCTTTTTGAAAATATTAATGGATTTAGCTTCCCGGATTTTAGCGGGAAGTGAGTTCCACAGTCGTACTGCATGAAAGGAGAAGGAGTGGGAATAGAAACGGGTTTTATGGGATGGTACAAAAGGAATAATATTCGAGTGTTCCTGCGAAGACGGATAGGGAGCCACTTGAGATCCTTGCGAAACTGAGAGACATGTCGTATTTCCTCAGACCAAAAACAAAGCGAATACACATGTTTTGCAAGCGCTCAAGCTTATATAAGAGCTCTTCAGTGGCATCCAAATAGCAGGCATCGGCATAATCAATAATCGGCTGGATTAAAGTTTGAGCTAAAGAAATTTTAGTTTTGAAAGGCAAGAAGCTTTGAAGGGATTTTAAAGAGTGGATGGAAAAGTGCACCTTTCGACTAACCTCACTTACTTCCGCTCGCCAAGAAAGATTGCTGTCAAGTAATACGCCGAGATTCTTTGACACACCCGTGTACGCAATGACCGAGCTGTTAAGGGATAATGGCCTCAAAGAGGAAGTGTCAAGCGCAGAGCGATAGTATCGACTACCCAAGATCATAGTCTGGGACTTGGAGGGATTAATCTGTAATCCGTATGATTTAGCCCACTGACTAATATTCTCCAAGTCACAATTCATGGCACTAATCGCCGAGTCCACGTCAGCCAGCAAGAAGTGTCGGTAAAGCTGCAAATCGTCTGCACAGAGATGGAAGTGCGAGGTGATAATCTGAGTAACTGTATTAATAAATATAGAGAAAAGAAGAGGAGAAAGAACGCCACCCTGAGGCAAACCAGCAGTGAGATCACACCAATCAGAAAATTTTTCATCAAGGCGGACACACTGAGAGCGACCCCGAAGATAAAAGTCAAACCAGGATAGTGCAGAAGGAGAAAAGTTAAATGAACGAAGGACTCCAAGAAGTATGTCAAAATCGACTGAGTTGAACGCGCAACTGAAGTCAAGTAGGACTAAAACGGTGAGTGATTTATTGTCCATAGCCCAGCGGATATCGTCGGTGACTTTCAGAAGTGCAGTTACTGTGCTGTGACCAGTCCGAAATCCAGATTGGAAAGGGGAAATTAGGTTGTGTGCTGTAAGGTATCTAGAAACTTGGCCATGAACAATATGTTCGAGAACTTTAGAAAGGAAAGGTAAAATGGAGATGGGTCTGAAGTGAGATGAGGTCGATGGATTGTTTATTTTGGGAACAGGTATTATATGTGCCTGTTTCCAGGCACTAGGAAATGAGCCAGAAAATAAGGAATAGTTAGCAATGTGAGTTTTTTTTTTTTTTTTTTTTTATTCTTTATTTATTTATAGGGACTTTTACGCATACCGTATGTCAGTCCCATCGTATCCTAAACAATTGTACCTTCACAATATGTGGGCCATGAATTTGAACAAATCCTTTGCAGCGTCGCCATTTGGTTGGGAGAGAATCGTATGGTACATGCCTACATCCGTTCTGTTCAAATTCAGAGTCCTCAATAAATAATTTCTACTAGACTCATACCGGACACATTCCATCAATAAATGTTGTAGGTCCTCGACAACTCCACATTCCTCACAATTGGGTGAAACGATTTTCTTCATCATGAAGGCAAATTTTTTGCATGGAATGTGTCCACATCTGAGTCTAAGAGCAGTAACAATCAGTTTTCTACTAATATGGACACTATTCATAAACCAGGGCACGCGAAGAGGTTCACTCTGTATGGTTTTATACCATAAACCCTTCTCTAATGAACGTTTATTAAAATATTCTTTCCAATAATCATAACATATATTTTTAAATTTTGGTAGAAATTCTGAATAATCTAATTTTATATTTAATTCTTTTCCATTCCTAGCCGCAAATTTCGCCAATGAGTCAGCCTCTTCGTTACCCCGCAAACCAATATGCGATGGAACCCACTGCAGTCTCAGCTGGATACCTTTTGAAGTAATTTCATCAATTTTAGATAAAATAGCATAAGCTATCGATGCACCTCTGTGGCCAGAGGCGCATCGAGCTATATGTTGTAATGAACTCTTGCTGTCTGTACAAATGACAACATTTTTAAATCCACAATTATTAATTATATAAGTCAGGGCCTCTGAGATTGCAATGAGCTCCAACGACATAATGGATGTAAGTACATTTATTTAAAAAAATTATCCTGAGCGCTTATATCTATATTAGGTATATAATATGCAGAGCCATGACCCTCTGCACTCTTCGATCCATCTGTAAATATGTAAAACCAACCACTATACTTTGTGTATAACTCACGAATAACTTCATATTTTAATGTATTACTGTCATAAGAGTCTTTAGATTTTTTAATTGATTCTAACTTTACTTTAATTATTTCATTTACGTTAATATTTGTGATCCATGTTTGTAAAGTATACATTAATAATGGACAGGAAGAGGCTACCTGTAGCTCTTTAACCTCATTCATAACTGATACCAATAAAGGAATGTTTTTGTTTTTCCAATAACAATTTTGTCGAAGAGCGTAGAGATTTTCTAATAACTCACAGTTCAAATTATTTTCTATTGCCTTTGACTTTAAACAGAACTTATAAGCTAAATATTTCCTACGTAAGTACAGAGGAACTACACATAGCTCACTTTCCATAACGTGAATCGGTGAGGTTTTGATAAAACCTCCTATTATTCTCATTGCCTGATTTTGAATTTTATTCAATCTATCGAGATGGCATTTTGCGGCCGCATCATATAAATAACAGCTATAGTCTAAACGACTTCTGATAAGTTCAATATATATACGTCTTAGGTGCATAGGGTGTAAGCCCCAAGAAGAACCTGCCAAAACCTTAAGTAAATTAAGACTTTTTTGTACCTTTTCAACAGTCATGTTTATATGTTTATTCCAACGCAACGACCTGTCCAACCACACACCCAAATATTTATAACTATCTACTATCTCTAAATTATCATCATCTAATTTAAGTTCTAACTGTAACTTTCTGAAACCTCTACTAAAAATACAAACTTTAGATTTATCGGCTGATAACTGTAACCCCATTTCATCCAGAATGAGACAAAATGTATTTAGCGCTGCTTGAAATTCTATTTGACTTTCTCTTAGATTTCTAGACGGGAAATATAAAATAAAATCATCAGCATATTGACACATCGTTACATTTCTAATTTTTTCAAAACATTTAATTGTAATTACGTTAAAAAGGACTGGCGAAATCGGGTCACCTTGCGCTAAACCGCGATTTGTATATCTTATTAAGTTTTGATCGGTGTCATCTTTCATAATAAGATGCCGTTCACTAAGGAAGTTCCAAAGATACTGGCAGAAGTTTTTCCCTACACCTATTTCGTCCAAGGTTTTTATTAAAAAATCTATTATTACGTTATTATAGGCATTAGTGATATCTAAAAAACACGCTATTGTCGAAATTTTATGCGAAAATCCTAAGTAAATTTGGTAAAAAATTAGGTTGTGTGCTGTAAGGTATCTAGAAACTTGGCCATGAACAATATGTTCGAGAACTTTAGAAAGGAAAGGTAAAATGGAGATGGGTCTGAAGTGAGATGAGGTCGATGGATTGTTTATTTTGGGAACAGGTATTATATGTGCCTGTTTCCAGGCACTAGGAAATGAGCCAGAAAATAAGGAATAGCAATGTGAGTTAGAATGGGGAGCAATTGAGGTAGAATAGGTATTATCATCCTCGAACACACATTGTCATGACCAACAGCCGAAGAGGAAATAGAAAGTAGAGATTTTTTAACACCATCTTCAGAAACAGAAGTCAAATTAAAAGTTGGGCAATTTGGTAAAGGCAAATCAGTGAGCTCTTGCAAAGTTGAAATTTTGACATTAGGTTCAAGAGAAACAGGAGGAAGAGAAAAGTGTCTATTAAGAGCACATATGTCAACATCTGCAAAAGTATTAGAGGGTGATTTGCCGATGCCAACTGACTTTAGAAATTTCCAGATATCAGAGGACTTTCGATCAATAAGAGATTCGTGGAAATAGCGTCTTTTAGCATCTCGACACATACGATTGCAGTGATTACGCATAGCTTTAAAGTGATCAAAATTCTGCTCCGTGGATCTACGTCTATACCTACTCTTCGCTTTATCCTTACGAGCAATAGCATCTTTGATTTCAGCAGTAATCCAAGGAGCAGGATTATGTTTTATAAAATTTACAATTTATACATTGTTACAATAAACGTACTTATGTTGGAGATACATAATTATATAATTGTATTTGAGATAAAGTTATGTAAAACTTAAGTAACTATTATGCTGCTCTACTTATTTACCTTAAATGCATATATTTTAATTCTGTAAGTTATTTTTAATTTTACAATATTTAATTTAACAGCTAGCTATATTCTAAGCTAATCTGTGGATAAAGTTTTTAGTAGTGTATTTGTTTTTTTTTATTATTATTAATGTTTATATTATGTCTACTATTTAATATACTGCTGTTTGTTGTCCCTATTAAATAAAAAACACTGCAAAGTGAAAAATAACTTTAGTTTCGGTAGTCGGTGTCTTTAGTTTTGTATTTAATTTTTGTCACCGACTTCCGAAATTAAAGTTATTTTTCACTTTGCAGTGTTTTTTGGGAGTCGGTTTAATTTTTTGGTAAAAAGTTTTTATTCACTCTTATTAGTTGGTTTATTTTTAATTTACCTAGTTACAAGAGCCTAAATGTCAACTACTTATAACCTTTTACAAAATATTGTTTTCCCAATGCTGGGCCGTTAATTGTTGAGGAGTTCTCCTGGTACTTCACCATCAGCTCTACATCACCGTATGCATTGTGATGAGCATAAAGTGCTTAACATCCATATTCAAGTAATCGAATCGCAATCCACTCAATACTTATTATTGAGTAGTTTCGGCGGCCATCTGTGGTCTTCATCATCAGTTCCACTTCCTCAAATGGTACTTTTTTAAAGCAACTGCACAAGTTACTATAATAAATACCCAAAACCTATGTGTATATGTGGTGTGTATGTGGTGTGCCTATAATATCTGAAGAGTTCCCTCGATTGCTCCAGGATCCCATCATCAGATCCTGATGTTTATGAAAATGGGGACCAATTTCGAAGTTTATTTACCCTTTCAATCAAAAAAGATTTTTCCAAATCGGTTCAGCCGTCTTCGAGTAATCGATGATAATACATAAAAAAAAAAGATAAATAAATATACGCGTCGAATTGATAACCTCCCCTTTTTGTCGTCGGTTGAAAATAAAACTAACTATACTACAAAATTATAAATTATGCGAAAGTGGAATTATTTATCCTTATTTTACGTCAAAGCCGAGCAACAGATTCGTGTGCTTTCTGATTTGGAGATAGATAATTGAAGGGCTAGAGAGAGACAGGCTACTTTTTTGTGGTCTTTTTTACACCCGAGTCGGTAGAATTTTGATTTTGATCTTGGGGTCGTAACTACCTCCCACCTCCCACTCTCATGCAGACTAGCAGTGTGGGTTGAATTCAATTACTAAAAATCTCGTTAACCCCTCCAACTATCGCGTCGTGTTCCACGTGCGCCTCAAAGAGCGTCAGCAACATGACGAGGCCCCCTCTGCAGAGGGCCGAAGCCTGCCGGGGTCGTGGGACTCATCCCGTTACCGTGGCCCCGGTATGTAAAGGGTTATTGAAGGAACACCGTGGATTTTAGTTAGTAAAAGTCTGACCCTCCCCCCTGCCCGGAGTGGGAGGACTTATTTGATAATTTTACCAAGTTAAAAAAAAAAAAAAACCCCTCCAACTATGCTAAATATGCTTGTGTCTGGAGTGGGTTCAAGACAATAGTGTAATGGGTAGGGTTCGAACCCGTGGCCACGCTTCGCATTACTGACTTAAAACCCGCCCTACTCCTTCAGTTGCCGTTACGTTCCGGGGCCGAGTTATCTCGCTAGAACATTCCCAGAAACCTGGGATGCAATGGTACTATCGTGCCACTTTATTGGTGCTTACAGCTCTGCACTTAGCACTTCGAAAGGTAGCCATAACATAACAATCATGAAGTTAATAATTGTAACGATACATATCATCCAAAGGAATCTATTCTTTGAAGAGACGCAAGTTTTGGTTTCACTTAAAAGCGTTTCTTGCTGCTACATATGTACGTACTCACATTTTCAAGCGTGCTGTCTGTCATGGCGACTATAGCCAGACTCATGTTGGCCCTCATCCCGCGTGCTATGACCAGAGCGAAGAACAGCAACATTGCCTGCACAAAGCGGATGCTTCCTGTCGCTTCTAAGAAAAAATGGTCGAGATTAAATTATGTGATGTAGGAATGGTCGATTTTATACTACATAATTGACAGGAATAGAAAAAATATGATTATTTGGTATTAATCGTCGTATTGTGTTGTTTTGTCTTCAGTTTTACTGTTAAAATAGTGCGAGTTGGACTCGCCCATGAAGGGTTCCGCATAAGCAACGCAAACGAATTTTAATTTTCATAGTATTTGTATAAATGACACAGTTATAATTGGGTTTTTTTTAAAACGTATAACTATTTAAATCTCAAAACTCCTGATTATATCTCGTTCAAACAAATTTACCTTGACAATTTTCATTGAGATCATTTTTAGATTTCTCACTATATTGGTCACGCCGTGCGCGCGCTTGCGAACGGTTAGATATTCGTACGTGACGGTGTGTGTCGAGGAATTAAAAATGTCCTCAGTGGTTAAATGTGCAAATTGCAATGTGGTTATTAACGAAGTGTTGGCCTTCGTCCATAATAAAATATCCGTGATGGACGATGTCAGTATAAGCAGAATTTGTGTGAGCGCTTTCTCCGAAAGTGACATTGTAACGGCGAAGAATTTATTGTTCGAATCGTTGCCGACAACAAAGCGTAAAATAACGCGGAGGAAGGCGGGAAAAAGTTTCCGAGATATAGACGACATCATCTGTCTGATCCGCGATACCGACTCGGAGGATATCCCAGTCTTCGTGGCCCGCGACCTTGAGAAGTTACCCCCAGTTCTGTTTGACCATGTTGACGTGACGAGGCTTTTGAAAGATATTGTAAAGTTAAGGCAAGATCTCGACATGGTGAGAGAGGACTATGCTACAGTTAAGCAGATAGACCAGTTGAGGAGTGAGGTGCAGCATCTTTCATCAGAGTGGTGCAATGTAAACCCACGAAGAGGTGCATTTGTTGCTAGACTCGCAAGCTATGAGTGTGATAGTGGTCCCAAGGGATTGCCACTAGAGTGCAATGAAAGTATAAATGAATGCGATCAGTCGCAAACTATATTAGAGACCACTCTAAAATCTGACATTCACAATATTTGTGAGAAACAGATATTTGAGGGTAGAAGTGAAACAATTTCTCAAAAGAAGCAATACGATTCTTCCGTCGAACAACAAGAAGTGGCCCCGATGACGCACGTCACAGGTCAGCTGTTCGAGTCGCGCGGGGCTCCTACCGTGCAGCCCGCGGCCGATCGACCGTCGGAGCACGGTAACGCTGGCGGGGTATCGCCGCTGCCACCTGCGTCTCCGCCGCGCGGGTGCGCTCCCCAGCCCTGCGCCCCACAGCCACAGCTTTCTAGTCCGGTTGCTTGTCCTGCGCCGCTACCACCACCATTGGACTCGGCCAACGGCCACACGGACGGTAAAAATGGATCTGGTCCTATCGCACCTAAGCAGAAATCGTTGGCGGAGATTGTTCGAGAAGGGCAATGGAAGACACAGGCTCCGAGTGACCAGTGGGTTCGTGTCCAAAATAAAAGGTATCGAAACCGATTCGTTGGGAAGCGAGGAAAAGCAATACCTGAGCCTGGAATTAATTTTATGGCAGCGGAAACTAAGGTTCCTATGTACATTTATAATGTGGCGAAGGGTGTCTCCGTGTGTGACATTCGTACCTACATTATGAGAAAAATTAACATTGACGTTAAAATTGAAAAAATGGAGATGAAGTTAGCGAAAGATTACGAATCATACAAAATATTCGTACCAAAACATTCGTTAATAAGTTTCCTGAATAATGACTTCTGGCCTAAGGGGGTGGCCTATCGTCGATTTATAAATATCATCAAACGTGATAAGGAAAATGTCCGTGCGACTGGCGAGAATATTAGCAGTTCTAAGTTATGAATAATATAAATTTAGTAAGTTTTAATTGCAAAAATGTGACGAGATCAGTGGAATGTGTACGGAAGCTTTGTCGCTCGGCGGATGTTGTGGCGCTGCAGGAGACGTGGCTCCTACCGTACGACCTCGGGTTCCTGGCCACTATACACGACGACTTCGCTTGCACGGGTACGTCTGCAGTCGATACCGCGGCAGGTGTCTTACGTGGTAGGCCCTACGGCGGAGTTGCCCTACTGTGGAGAAAAGATGCGTTTCCGACGGTGTCCGTAGTAAAGTGCAATAGTGTGCGTCTTGCCGCGATAAAAATCGAGCTCAGTGATCGTTCCATTTTGATTTTCTCTGTGTATATGCCTACCGAGTCCAGTGAAAATTTAGTGGAATTTACAGAGTGTCTGAGTGAAATGACAGCCATAATTGACAGTCACAGTGTTGAGTCGGTGTTTATGTTGGGAGACTACAATGCGCACCCCGGTGAGTCATTTGCTAATGAACTATTAACTTTTTGTGCGGAGCAATCATAGTTATGTGTAGACATTGAAATGTTGCCGCCGGACACTCATACGTTTGTCAGTGACGCGCACGGCTGTCGGCGCTGGCTCGACCACTGTCTTGTGACTAGTGCCGCGAGGCACTCTGTGTCCGCGGCCTCTGTGTTATATGATACCTACTGGTCGGATCATTACCCTGTATCTATAATATGTAATTTTAATTTAGTAAAACCCAAGATTTGTATACCGACTGTTTGTACAAATAGAATTGTCTGGGGTGAACGTGACTCGACTCAGACAGCGATATTTAAAAATGCATGTCACTCTAGACTGCGTGAAATTGATTTTCCTTCAGATTTAAGATACTGCTCAGATAATATGTGTTGTAACAAAAGCCATAAAATTATATTAGATAACATGTATAACGAGATCATTTGTATACTTTCGGAGGCCGCTATATGTAGTTACAATGTTACCAAAAAGCGGAGAGGTAAATACATTACAGGGTGGAATAAGCACGTCCGTGACGCTCATGGGACGGCTCGGCGATGTTTTCAGGCTTGGTTGTATGGGGGTAAGCCCGGGGTTGGCCGTCTTTATAGTGATATGTGTGAAAGTAGGCGCGTTTTTAAATCAAAATTAAAGTGGTGTCAGAGTAATGAACAACAGATTAAAATGGATATCATAGCTGAGCTTCACTCAAAAAAGAAATTCGGTCAGTTCTGGAAAAACACCAAGAAATTGAACCATGAGTCGGGCCTCCCCATCAGCGTGGCGGGAGTGCATGAACCTAGCGAGATCGCCACTTTGTTTTCCCATCATTTCAGGGTGGACTCTCCGCTGGGGCGAGCGCGGCAGGTGTTCGATGCTGAAAATGGTGGTGAGAGTAATGTGCATTTTACTACTAAGGATGTGGGTGCGGTGATTAAAGGTATGGTGAGGGGTAAATCCCCGGGTCACGACAGCCTTAGCGTCGAGCACCTGCAGCACGCTGGTGTGCATCTACCCAGAGTGCTTTCTATGTTTTTTACCCTGTGTTTAAGCCACTCCCATCTACCTGATAATCTAATGCGTACTATAGTTGTATCTATCATCAAAAACAAAACTGGTGATACATCAGATATAAACAACTATAGACCTATCTCTCTAGCCACAGTGGTAGCCAAGGTGCTGGACAGTCTGCTTGGTCAGCACTTGGATAGGCACGTCTCGCTAAACGACGCGCAGTTCGGCTTCAGGCCTGGGCTTTCCACCGAGAGTGCTATCCTGTGCCTCAAGCAGACTGTACAGTATTACACAAGTAGAAAGACCCCAGTGTATGCATGCTACCTCGATTTATCGAAAGCTTTCGATCTTGTATCGTATGATATTTTATGGGGTAAACTAAGGGATGAAACTTGTGTACTTAGGGAAATTATGCTATTGTTTATGCAGTGGTATAATAATCAAAAGAATTGTGTACGATGGGCAGGCTCTCTCTCGGAGGAGTACCGGCTGGAGTGCGGAGTGAGGCAGGGGGGGCTGACCTCGCCCACCCTCTTCAACCTGTACATCAACCGGCTGATCGACGAGCTCAGCAGCACCGGCATCGGATGTCATGTCGATGGAGTTTGTGTGAATAACATCAGCTACGCTGACGATATGGTGCTGCTGAGCCCCTCGATCGGTGCGTTACGAAGGCTCCTGAGAATTTGTGAGTCCTACTCAGTGACACATGGGCTCAAATGCAACTCAAAAAAGAGTGAAATAATGATTTTTAAACCGGACAACAAGCGATACACATTCGTCCCGAATTTCACCTTATGTGGAATAGCTTTAAAAGTAGTCGAGCAATTCAAGTATTTGGGCCACTGGGTCACTGAGGACCTTAAGGACGGTAAGGACATTGAAAGGGAGCGCAGAGCGTTGTCTGTCCGATGCAACATGTTGGCCCGCAGATTTTCACGGTGTACAAGGACTGTCAAAGTTACGCTTTTTAAAGCATATTGTCAATCCTTTTACACGTGCAGTCTGTGGGTTAACTATACGCAGCGGACATACAGCGATCTGCGCGTTCAATACAATAACGCGTTCCGGGTGCTGATGGGGCTGCCGCGCTACTGCAGCGCCTCCGCGATGTTTGCGGCGGCTGGCACAGACGGCTTTGCGGCCATTATGCGCAAGCGGTGCGCATCTATCTTGCGCCGCACGCGCGGCAGCCCCAACACCATCCTGCGAGCGCTGGTGGACCGATGGGACTCTCCGATGCTGGCTCACTGGATACGGTTGCACGCAGTCGTATAATCATTTGTCTCTATCATCGGGGATTCCACCCGGACATGTCCGCTGTTTAATTAGCTGATTAATTAGTTAGTAAAATTTGATCTTTTTATTATGATTATTTTTTTTTATTTGTCGATAATGTATTTTATTTAATTAATGATGTTTTTAACTTTTTTATGCTGTTTAACTTGTTTATCAATTATAAAGTAGATTAAATGATTAATTAATAGATATTATTGAAAAGTATTGAATCAAATTATTAATATTATTTTTTAACTTTTATATGGGTCTGCGTGCCTGCAATAAATGATTTTTATTTTTTATTTATTATTATATTGGACACATGTCACCACTTTGGGAGTGTGAAAAGGGATTTTGACGCGAGCCTATCATCAAAAAATAAAATAAAATAAAGTTTTAATAAATTTGACATGAATTAAGTAGTAGAGAAGAAGAACAATGTTTAAAAAAAAACTAATTATGACTTTAAATCATTATATATTCTATTTCAATTTGATGTGAGGCTCGGTTAAACCAAGTAAAATAAACCGTTATTATTATTCGCCATTAGGTTTTCTTTGCAAACCGTACTTTTTGAGTGACATTTGACAGGTAAAGATCATTGAAATTCCTATTAGCATTTGAAACGCATAGTACCTGATAGTACGCGGGCTCTCTATGATGTTGATAACAAAGGCTCCGAAATGATAAACGCGGCACATCATAAGAGATGTGCATCTATGATGTGCCGCGTTTATCGTTTCGGACAATCTAACATTCTGTCTTAATAGCACACACAGTCAAGTCATCCAACAAAGCACAATTTGTTCAATTTTGTTCAAAATCCCTGGCCACACTGAATCGAATGGTCAAAAGAATCTTGCCACATAACGTATGGATTTTCATGGGTCCTCCAATGTTCATTAAAGTATGCACATATTCACAATTTGGTAAAAATCGCTTCATCACTAAGTACTATAAAATGTTTTTGTCCAAATTAGGCATAAACAGACGACAAAAATTGAGACGCGTGGCTGGGGGTTGTTGATCCCAAGTTCTTGCCCAGATCTTTTTTTTTTTATTAAAAATGGGTTCGCGTTTGACCACCATCTCACCTGATGGTAAGTGATGATGTGGTCGAAGATGGAGCACGCTTGCCTAGAAGTAACCTATTCACTCTTGACTTAAAGACTCCTAGGTTATAGCTATCCGGAAACACAGACTCCGGCAGGGAATTCCACTCCTTAGCCGTACGTACAATGAAGGTATTCCCAAAACGTTTTGTGCGTATGGGTGGAAATGATAATTGGGCGCTTTCTTTCGTCGTGCAGCCGCCTCCATGTACAGTCCTCCTTGCATTTCGAGTACAGCTGTCTTCAGGGTGTTGCTATGAAGATTTCAAACATGGTTTCATGTACCTAGGTGGTAGGGATATCACTCTTGGTTTTTCCTTGGGCATAGGTAGGCACGTAGCTCGTCGGCACGGTGGCTAAAATAATGTTCTCAATCGTTAGTTGACAATGTCTAACACTAAATTGTATGATGGAATCCGGTATGTTACTTTTTCGAGTTTCGCATTAGGAATTCGGAAACACAGCGAACATGCGGTCAACGCGGGTCTGAGGTACGCGAGGGAAATCTTCAAATATTAGGCAACACCCATAGCTATTTGGTATAGGTTACTGCATCTGGTCTTGAAAAGCAACATTTGGTGAAGTGGAACTGATGATCTAGACCTCAGATGGCAACCGGAACAACTCAATAATAATTTTTTCTTGGATTGCGATTCGATTACTTGAATATAGTTGCTAAGCACTTAATGCTTGTCACAATGTATATAATGAAGTACCAGGAGAACTCCTCAACAATTAACGGTTTTTCTTACCACCTTTTATAAAATATTGATTTTCCCGAAAAAATCAAGGCTTGAGGCTTTTTAAATTACAAACCGACCTAGTAAAAACGAGATTCTTTAAATTAAACTGAATTTACCTTTTTTTATTACCTTTCGTCAGAAATAAGATTTCTTTATTTTGCATATCTGCTAATTTCAATGCTCGTTCTTAATGAGGCGTTCGTTCTTATTTAACAGTTTGACAGGTTCTAAATCAGATAGAACTATTCCTAAACGATGCATTTATTTTTATTGAACGAGACGATTGCAATAAAACAAAAATTAAATGTTAAATCGTGATATACTCTATACAATATTTAATAAGACGGTGCAATTTGAAAAATATCCTTTACATAGCAAATACAAATAATATGTAGTAGTAGATAGACAAATTTGTGTAAGGTTTGTAAAAGTGAAAAATAAAAACTACAAAAAAACCGACTACGAAAAAAAAAACAGCTAAGTGAAAAATTATTTTGATTTTGGAATTCGGTGTCCAAAATACAAAACCAAAGACATGACTACCGAAATTAAAGTTATTTTGCCTTTATGTCAGAAGAACATTTCGTAATCTACTTGCCAACAAATTGCAGCGCGTAGCCGACGCACGGCGCACACACGCTTACTACCCAGGCCGTCTTTTAGGTCATCGGAATGACTACTTTTGTACGCCCTAGAGGCAAAGCATAGCGCTCTCGATGTATCACAAAATAACAACTTATAATGTAGGTACCTATGTTTTACAAAAATAAATTAATCTGAATCTGGAAACCCAGTGAACCAGATACATAAAAGTTGTGCTTCAGCTGAGACGCAATTGGGTAGGTTTCAGTACCTTTATTTTCGGTGGGAAAATCATCAAATGACTCCTCCCGCCCGTGAGTATCAACATTTCTATTGACTAATAAAAACTTTTTACCAAATAATTAAACCGACTCCCAAAAAACACTGCAACTTTAATTTCGGTAATCGGTATCTTAAGTTTTGTATTTTCGTTTTTGGCGCCGACTTCCGAAATTAAAGTTATTTTTCACTTTGCAGTGTTTTTTGGGCGTCGGTTTATTTTTTGGTAAAAAGATTTTATTTCACTCTTTTTAGTTGGTCGATTTATAATTTACCTAGTTACAAGAGCCTAAATGTCAACCACTTATAATCATTTACAAAATATTCCCCAATGTTGGGCCGTTAATTGTTGAGTTCTCCTGGTACTTCACCATCAGCTTCACTTTACCATATGCATTGTGACGAGCTTATTGTGCTTAATAACCACATTCAAGTAATCGAAGCGGAACACATGAAATACTTATTATGCCTACTTGTATATTTAGTAGTTGCAGTGGCCATCTGTGGTCTTCATCATCAGGTTTACTTCACAAATGGTGCTTTTCGAATGCAACTACACAAGTTACTATAAAAAAATACTCAAATCACTATAGGTGTGCCTATAATATTTGAAGA
Organism: Tholera decimalis; assembly: GCA_943138885.2. Lineage (NCBI taxonomy): Eukaryota > Metazoa > Arthropoda > Insecta > Lepidoptera > Noctuidae > Tholera > Tholera decimalis. Next base: position 43,508,499 of record OW964558.2, read on the forward strand.
GTTCCCTCGATTTTTCCAGGATCCCATCATCAGATCCTGACATTAAAAAAAAAATATATGCGTCGACTTGATAACCTCCTGCTATTTTTGTCGTCAGTTGCAAACCCACTGTGTTCCTTTCAGTTGCCCTTGTGGTTGGGAGGCGTAGTATCTGGTTAGATCATTCAACCAGGTATCAGTGCCTGCCTTGAATTCCATTTCTTTACTTTTCTTAACATTGAATCTGAGCCCATGGGCTTCCGCGTAACTCTCATATATCATGAGCAGAAAAATATGTTTAGGTTAAGCCACGATTACTGCTACCGCGAAATAAAACAGCCGCTTTCAGTCAATGTATGATGTACACTATTATATTATTATTAATTTGAACTCCACACCAAACAATCAGCAATTACACAATAAGAAATCAACAATCACTTACTCGGCTTATTAATATCCACATCTTCAGCACTCATTTTTAAACTTAAAGTAAAAAACTAACAAAATATAAATTGAGTAGAAACAATATTGTTGTCAAACCTATAGCTGGAAATCTTTATCACTAACGCTTTGACACAATCGGCTCTTCCAATATTGATAGCGTCAAGGGATCACCTAAGGAAATTCTAAGTATATGATACGGCGTGTAAAACATTTGACCCTGATCTAATTGTGACAAACTTCCTCGTTAGTCGAGTGGTTGCAAGCTCGACTGCTGAATATGAGGTCTCGGCTTCGATTTCCGGGTCGGCAAATAGTACTAATGGGTTTTTCAGTAAGGAATAATAATCCTTACTAATATTATAAATGCGAAAGTAACTCTGTCTGTCTGTATCTTACGCAAGCACGCCTAAACTACTGAACTGATTTTAATGAAATTTGGTACCGGCATAGTCTAGAGCCTGAGAAAGGATATAGGGTACTTTTTAATGCGAAAAAAGGGCTATAAAGGATTGAAATAAGGGATGAAAGTTTGTATGCAAAATGCGTCATTTTTAAAGCTAGAAGCTTGAAACTTATTTTTTTTACTTTTGATTAGATATTAATAAATACGACATTCAAATTATGTATGAGTTTTGTTTTCAAAATCATTAGCCTAAAAAATTGAGAAAGGATATAGGGTACTTTTTAATGCGAAAAAAGGGCTGTAAAGGATTGAAATAGGGGATGAAAGTTTGTATGCAAATTGCGTCATTTTTAAAGCTAGAAGCTTGAAACTTATTTTTTAGACTTTTGATTAGATATTAATAAATACGACATTCAAATTATGTATGAGTTTTGTTTTCAAAATCATTAGCCTAAAAAATTAAAAATGCTGCCGAAAGTCACTATTTCGCGCGGACGAAGTCACGGGCACAGCTAGTAATAAATAATAATATTCCACAACGCCATCTAGTCCCAAACTAAGCAGAGCTTGTGCTATGAGTACTAGACAACTGATAAATATACAAATATATTTCTAAATACATACATATTATAGATAAATTACACCCAGACAAAGAACAAATGATCGTACTCATCACACAAACATTTGTCCTGGGTGAGAATCGAACCCACGACCTTGCGCATAGCAGTCAGGGCCACAGACCACTAGACCAACAGGCCTGTCAATTTCTCAGTAGCCGTTGCTTGGTGCCGGCTGTCATTTGAACATCTTTGACAGTCAGTACGGGCAACCAGTAAATCCACTGGTCTATCCAAGCGGTATCGTGTTTCTCAGTTACTGGGTTGTGTAGGTCAGATAGGCAGTTGCTCCATGTAAAACTAAATACTCAACTGCATCCGGTTAGACTGAAAGCTCAACCCAACATAGTTCGGAAAAGGCTAAAAGAATGATGATGGTAAAGTGATTGTGGCAAAGAGCTCGTGGCTATAAGTAACAGCCGCACTCTTGCACAAAAATGGCATTTTATGGAAAAATGGCATTTTATGGTTTTGACAGTCGGACGATTGAATGGTTCCGCAGGTACTTGGACAAGCGTACGCAGTTCGTTGAAATGCATAGAACGGACGGGTCTACGATAACTTCCAGTTATCGTTCAGTATGCAGAGGAGTTCCACAGGGCTCGATTTTGGGGCCGGTGTTATTTATTATGTATTGCGCTGACATTATTAATTCGATTAAAAAGTGCAAATATCACATTTATGCAGATGACACCCAAATTTATATTTCTTTTAAGCCTCAGGACTATGTAAATGCACAAAAGACCTAAATGAGGATCTTCAAGCTATTGTACAATGGTCAGAGTCCAATTCATTGGTATTGAACCCCTCAAAAACCAAATATATGCTCTTCGGTACTAAGGCTCAGTTACAGGCAATTAGTGCTACTGGTGACGTAATAGTAATGGGTGAACCAATTGAGCGGGTTTACGAGGCTCGTAATCTTGGCCTTATTATGGATTCAGAGCTTCGCTATGAAAAACATGTGGCTGAGTCGATTCGGAATTGTTTCTACAAACTAAAGGTTTTGTACAAAGCTCGTCCATATCTCAGTGAGGAACTGCGTATTATGTTGGTGGATTCTTTGGTGCTATCTAAACTGAATTACGCGGATGTCATTTATGGTGAACGTCTTCTGTCCAAAACCGACAAAATGATTCAGAGGCTTCAGAACGCATGCGCACGTTTTTGTTTCAATATTCCATTTAGAAGTCATGTTACACCCTATTTAAATAAGCATAAAATGTTGAAAATGAAAGCACGGCGTAAATTACATTTAGCAAATCTTTTATTTGGCTTAATTAAAACTCAAAAACCATTATATTTATACAATAAGCTTGAGTGGACAAGAGGTCATAGGAATCGGCAGGGAAGACAATGTGCTCAGAGTCTTTTGACACCACATCACAATTCGGCAGCGTTTAGAGGCAGCTTTCGATACGCGGCCAGTAAATGTTGGAATAATATTCCCCCACCTATAAAATACTGTGGGAATAGGCTAACATTTAAGCTAAAGCTGAAAGAGTTTTTACTCGAACACCAAAAACAGTATGAGACCATTCAAGTCAATTCATCCGCGATTTGAATATCTACTGCTGTCTCCGTGTTGTGGAACATGTGAATCATTTATTTAATTATTCCATTTTATTTATTTTAATTATTCAATTTTATTTATTTTTTAACCGACTTCTGAAAAAGGAGGAGGTTCTCATTTCGGATGTTTGTTTGTTTTTTTTGTTTTTTTTTTATGTTTGTTCGGGCATAGCTCCGTCGCTCGCCAACCGATTTGAAAAATTCTTTTTTTTGTTGGAAAGGGTCAAGTGGTCCCATGAAAATTTTATCGACATCGAACAAGCCGTTTCTGAAAAATCAACAAAAGTCTAAAAAAAAATATTTACATTGATGATCTTTTCGGTTACTCTATATTGTGTTTTTTGTTCGCGCGTTTTTAGTTTTTTGTAGTTGACATTTTAGCTTTTATAACTAGATTAATTACAAATTGACCCACTAAAAAGCGCGAAAATAAAAACTTTTTTGAAAAAAAAGAAAACCGACTTCCATATCAAAACACTACAAAGCCAAAATTTTTTTTTTCACACCGCCTTCCGAAATTAAAATTATATTTGGCTTTGTAGTGTTTTGATATGGAAGTCGGTTTTATTTTTTTGCAAAAAAGTTTTTATTCAATTCTTTAATGAGACATATTCCAAATTATTATGTATATTATTACGGCATAATTCAGTTATATCTCTTTAACTTTTGACTAGAAGGTTTACGCGTGTGTATTGCACATTCGAGCGTGTGGCACCCGTGGGCTGCAGCTGAAAACCAGCGTTAGGTGGTGATACTTAGGGTTGCCACCTGACATTATGCTGAGCTGAGGCCCTTTTATATTTTTATAAACGCAATTTTCTTTCTTCTTTTCTTTCTTTCTTTCTTCATTCATTTTTTTTTCGAGGGAAAATCATAAAGTGACACCACCCGCTCTGCTATCTCGTTAGGACATTCTTGTCATCCCGGCAGGCATTCACTTGCGGTGGTCGAAGAACGGTTTACGATTCTCGACGCCCGGGGCGTCTCCCGCGGTAGCTAGGGCTGGGGCGAGAAGAAGAGCGTTGTCTCTCACGCGTTCTGCCTCCTCCTTAGTTATCGTCCTAATTTTAACTTTTCTATTATTTAATTTCATGTTTTGATTTTATTGAATTACTAAATTTATTTGATATATATACTTAGTAAAATAAAATATTGAATATAAAAAAAACACTGCTAAACCTAACTATGTCCAGACGCCACAGCATATGAAGCTACCCGAAACTGTCAAATTTTCCCAATCAACCTAGAACCTAATTTCTTTAACAATAAAGTAGAAAATCTATTAAAGAAAGACAGATAGTTGTAGCTTGATGTGCTGGCGTCTGTACATAAAAAATAAAAATAAAAAAACAAGCTTAGGCGTCAAAGTACTCCTCCACATCGCTGTCATCCGGAAACGTACCCAGAAGAATGGCGGCATTGCCATACAACGTGGCAATGCTGCTTTGGGCAAAGAACGAGCCAGCCCTCCGGTCACGCAAGGAATCGATCGCCGGCTGCGGCGAGATAATTCCTTATAAAGGAGACGCGCATTCGGGCCCCATGATCCAAGCGTTTCGTTTTTCGTTTCGTTTTTTTTTTTAATAACTTAAATGATTTCTTTGTGTTTAATTATTTTGATTATGATATGTGTTTCAAGTTTCGATTAATTTTGATTGTGGTTGAAAACTTAATAATGTTCAGAGTAACTAAGTAGTCATCAAACAGTAAGTAGGCAATCATACAACTTTGCTTACATGTAAAATTGATGCACTAGTCAATAAATTTATTGAAACATAATGTATTTGTGCCAGTGTATTCTACTGCTATTTGAGAGCGAGTTGGACTCGCCCATGAAGAGGCAAAGGGCAAAGGGTTCCGTAGTAGTCAAAATAACGTTAAAAATGGCTGTGACATACTGATGTGACGGACGGACAAACATACATACAGACAGACGTACAGACTGACAGACATGACGAATCTACAAGAGTTGCGCTTTTTGCCATTCGGCTATGGAATTTTAAAAAATCATGTGTTCTTTATTCTTCTAAGTTAAAAATTAATTAATTTACATTTCATTTACTAGTAACATAAAAATGTACTTACATTATCTGTTATGTTTGAATTTACAAACGAAGTTATAGGTAGGTAGGTACTCCCAGACGACGAGTTACGGCATTGAAACTACCTTGCTTAAAGAAAGAGGACGTGGTCTCATACGATGTTTTAATGTAGTTAATTACTCTGTAGTACCTACCATTCATGCTTGCAGTACTATCTTAACTTTTATACAACACAGCAAATATTTTTATTGATGACATTTTTCAAGCTTAGGTAACACTAATATTTCGAAGATCTTTCCATTAGTCGGTCTTAAAACCATTGAATGTACTCGCACTCCTTATGTAAATCTTTTTGTAATCACTACATAGTATAAAACAAAGTCGCTTCCCGCTGTCTGTCCCTATGTATGCTTAGATCTTTAAAACTACGTGACAGATTTTGATGCGGTTTTTTTAATAGATAGAATGATTCAAGAGGAAGGTTTAGGTGTATAATTTATTAAGGTTTGCGGATGAAGTCGCGGGCAGGAAGCTATTTTGTTATAAACTCGCCCGTAAATGAAAGTTTTTAAATAAAAAGTTAAACAGTGGATGCCAGTCTTTGTCCCATACAAGGACTAGCATCCACTGTTTAACTTATCCATTCTTTTAGATTAAGCAGCGCCATTTATTGACTTTTAATGAATCTACGAACGATCAATCGAGTCACGAAAAGCAACATCTGTTGACTTGTCTGACTGATAGCCGACCGTCCTTTATGATAATATGTTTGTTATTAAATAATAATGATTGTGTGATGTGTATTATTAATGATTCAAAAGAACCCATTCCGTATATTGTAGATTATGTTACCTATAGTTTGAGTATTAAGTAATCAAACCCAGAGACATAAAACTAAACTCGAACTCGCACTAAGCACTGATAAAACAGACGTATTCATAAAGTTATTGTATCGATAGGTAAATATTCTTAGTCACGTATTAGCAGATTCTTTATTCAACTGTTGTATTCAGAATTTAAATTTGCTAGCAGTATTGAAACTGAAAATGTGATTAAAGAGTTTTTTTAAAGAAGGTAGAATATAATTTTTGAAAATTTTGAATTAAGAATCTGCCAGAAGGTTTGTAATAGGAATAGAATCTGAGTTACTGTGTATAATTCGTTTCATACAATTTAAGGGGCTATAGGTAAATTCGTAAGCTTGCGGATGGCGAACAGGGGTAGCTCACCGTGCGGTAAAGACCAGACACGGGACGACGGTGGCGGCGCGTCGTGTTCCGAGCGCGCCTCAGAGTTTTCATCACCATTGACGGGGTTCGATATCCCGAATGATTGCCTACGGGAATGTTCTAATGAGATAACGCGGCTCCAGAACGCAAGGGCAACTGAAAAATCTTGCTCTACCAGAAATGAGTTCCAATATATGCTCTACTCACAGCTGCTTTTAGCTAACATATGCATCCCATCTTTCCTTCCCTAAGGGAAACTGACTGTTTACATCATGTACACGTTAGATATATCTACATGTACCTACATTACGTAGACAGGACTCGTTATATACCTCGTTTATAATTTCCTCAGAAAAAATTCCTCAAGCACACTCATAGTACTTAGTTGATGAATCTATACTTTTCCTAACTTTTACCATTTCAACTATCCCCTACTTTCCGAAGTACATCTGTGCCAGTTACCGACCGCCTGGAGCTTTTGGGCATGGAGTTGTTATCAGACCTCAACTTCGGCTCAACCATCGAGTCCAGAGCTCAGACTGTAGCAAAAAAGCTGGGAATCCTACACAAGGTGAGGCGGTACTTCACGCCTGGACAGCTTCTGAATCTATATAAAGCACAGATCCGTTCCTGCGTGGAGTATTGCAGCCACTTGTGGTACGGCTCTGCAAAATACCAACTTGCTGCATTGGACTCGATCGAGCGCTGGCCTAAAAGGCTTATATGCGACGAGGTACTATCGGGCAAGCTTCATAGTCTGGCTCATCAGTGAACCGTTTTCTATAGATTGTACTTCGGGGAGTGCAAGCAGTAGCTCCATGACCTGATTCCTCCATCTCCATTTCACTACCGGTCTACCAGACGCACGGCTGGGTACCGTCCACACTTGGTTGATATACCGTTTTGTCGTACCAAGCGCTTCTCTTCCACATTTATTGTGCGCACAGCTAAGTTTTGGAATTCTCTGCCGGCTTCTGTGTTCCCTGCAACTTATAACCTTTCAGCTTTTAAAACAAGAGTAAATAGGCATCTTCTGGGCTCGCTCGTCACATCGTAGACCTCATCTATCGCTTACTAACAGGCGAGATCGAGGTCAAGAGCGGGCTCATCCGTAATAAACAAAAAAAACTTTTTATGGTAGGTAATGCTGTATACTGTCAGATATCCTGTATTGTGTACTCCTTTACTATGTTGTAGAAGAGATTTTGGCTAAATAATAAAAGGTACATGGGTTGATCTTCAAGATAAAGCAACGTTTGCCGATTTCGAACCGTTGATAATTTTTTTTTTCGTTGGTAATGATCATCTTGACATAACGAGATTCCGGTGTCCCGGAAAGCACGCTTAGTTCCTGGCTGTCATTTCGTATATCTTTGAGAGTCGGTGCGAATAGTCAGAAGCCACAAAATTTGGCGCCTAGGCAAGCCTAGGAGTGTCGTTTTGCCTAGCTATGGGATTGTGGAAGTCAAATAGGCAGTCGGTCTATGTAAAACACTGGGGGAGTAAGGGGTAATGGGAGTCACTAAAGCAATATTGGTACTGAAACGCAAGTTTTTCGAGTAATGTTTATTATTATTTATTTTTAAGTAATTTACTTAATCAACTATCAGTTTGGCGAGTTTCATTAGCTTTGGGAACGTACTTCATTTATTTATTTAAGGACAACCAACAAAGCATACACCAATAAACATGTTAATATTTAAAATATTATTACAAACAATCGTGTAACCTTAATTAAAGGCTGCCACGGCATGCATTAAACAATAAGCGTGAAAGTAGAGATTATATATAGATAGGTATTACTAATTGCTGAAGCTATTGCTTTAGTACCAACATAGCATTTCACATAATTATTATAAGACGAATCAACAGTTACATAATAATTTAAATATATAACTTTATATAAGTGGAAAGCTAGAAGAAAAATAAAATTATTTGTAATTTTTGTATAAATGCCCTATGTAAGACAGACTTGAATTATGAATAATAAAAGTTTAATTGTAGTCATATACTGGGTAATGGGAGTCAGGATAATATTAGCAGTTGTCACACACATAACCTTCCGCTGAATCCCATCCGGTGCAGTCTGCGTGCGCCCATAACCCACAAGACGTACATCTGTACCAGAACTCGTTAATGCGGCCAAATTCGTAACAAATAAGACAAGTATTAGTACCAATACCAGCAGTATTTTCCAGGTCATCATTCTCACCATCGTCACAAATGTCAGTGAGAGTAGAATCTGACTCTGAAGTCGATTGTACGATTTGTAAAACACGCCTCTTAGCCTATTGTTTCACAGCCTTGCTTTGTGTTTTGCGTTTCTTTCCTTTATCAGTTTTTTTTTTACCCTACTCAGCTGCCTCAGATTAGACTGTAAAGTCTTGCGAGAATTGCGAGCTGCATTTTGTAAAACTTAAAGTCGACCTGGAAAAGTTGGGAAAAGGGAAGGAAATTTGATAATAAACTTGCGCCGTTTTCCTGTTTTTGTGAGATTCTGTAATTATTAGCAGAAGTAAAATGCGGTTTTTCCTTGGTGTATCATAATTTAATTTATTTGATACAAGTTTCAAACATTTTTTTCAGAGCGTTTTACAGGTTCACCATCTGAAACAACAAAGAACAAATCAGTGAGAGATTGACAATAAGAAAGAAAGTACTTATTAAAAAGGCCTTTGTGATTAAGATAATGTTTTCCCAATTGCTTATTTTTATTAAGATTAGAATATACCTAGGAAAAGGAGGTCGTTACTATAATAAAAAGGTCGTATGGGTTGAACTTAAAGGTTAAGTAACGTGGGCCGAGGCCAGCGGGTAGATGGATAACAATCATAATGAGACGAATTGATGGCCACGGCTGTCAGTTGTACTACTTTGTCAGTCGGTTGTCTGAAAATTTGGCCCTATTGTTACCCAGTTACTGGATCATGGAGGTCACATTGGCGGTTACTCCATGATAAGGTCTAGTACTCATCTGCATCTGGTTAAACTGGAAGTCAACCCCACGGAATAGATGAATAAGGTTGGAATGGTAATGTGGGCGTGGCGAGCGCGCCACATTTATGATACGAAAATCATAGCGCGACCGATTCATTCACCGCGTTTAGTGCGCTTCGGATTACTTCGGAACACAGAGCTCTGCTTTAAAATGCCGTGTTGTGCAATTATAACCCTTAAAACAAAAATTCAGACCGCAAGTATAGAGCGAGGAGGTATATCTTTCCATCGGTAAGTCGAAAATAACATTTAATCACGATTTTATTTGTATAAAACTAAAAAATATTCTGATGACTATGAAATTCCGAACATTAACAACATTATTGCAACAAAATAAAAAAAAAGTATACATTGCCCGATGTGTACTCGCTTAATCAACGCAATGACCAAGTCCGCTTACAATGTACTGCATACGCTACATATCAACCTTTGACGTTTTGTCCTTTGCCCTAATTGGCCGTGATGCACAGCGCATGTTTATCGTCAGTGAGTTACAATCAGTAGCAAGCTCTCGATTTAAGTGTGTGTAATTTATTTGTGTGCGTAATTCGCATACGTAACGGGCCTCTTGCTTGCAGTGGAGCTAAAGAGTGGGAGAACACGCGTTCTCATACAAATCAGGAACTATTTCCTTTCTAACCTCTTTTATCTGTTCTGTGGTCAACCCCAACATACTTGCGATAACGTAACGCAGATGAAGATATTTCAATATAAGATTTAACAATTCCCTCACCGTCTGTCTCTTCCGGAGGGTCGTTCCATTTCTGCCTCTCACTGGTACCAAATATAAGGTATAACGTATTCCCCGTAATATACACTGCGGAAGCTATGTAGAACACTTTACGCCATTCATCAGGATCTGTCTGTAATTATCAGAAAGTTATTTTATTAACTGCATAATTATATTCTATCATCTATTACTTATCCATGAGATGTATCCAAAGAGTATGTAATACACTACGTTTTAATTTATAACTTAATTTTTTCACAACGTTTACGACTTGAACGATCTCCACATATTTCACAAGTTATAAATCGTCTTTTGGGTGGCATTGTCGTAAAATTATGTTCACTGAACAAGATCCGATCACTTTTCACACTTATAAATTAACTGTAAATCAATTTAATTACTCCCAGAAAATAATAAGCACATACTTACAAAGTACAAGAAAGCTGACTATCATGATGAAAAAAAAAGAAAGAGCATTGAACAGCTGAGACAGCAATATTTGCCATTATTTATCCTGCAAACTTGAAAGTATTTTTTTTGTCCTTGAAGTTGCGCCAGCCTGAGATGTATCAATCAAGGAACTTATACAGGTATATACAAGATCTTTGGTGCCAACCAATCAGAAAGGGGTCACACAGATAAATTATATTTACTTTGTAAAAAGGTTAGAAATAACTTTTGTATGACAACCCTTTTGGTTACTATAAACAAGATAAGGTCGATATTTTCTGACTACCCAGAGAAGAAACACCGAAACAAACTCAAAGGTCAACTTATCTTTTAAAATCTTTAGATTTTGTTCCACTAGTCAAATCATAATTATGAGAAACTTGTAGGTCGATATCTGAAGTGTGCTTTTGAGGAAAGCACCGCACTCATTTGAGTGAACCTGTCCAGACAGTGGAAGCATATTTTGTAATTTATTGTGTAGCTTTATTTTCTACGAAATATTTTAATTTCACTGAAAAAAATACCTATGTTCCTTACTGATAATGTAGCTTTATATTAGTGAAATATTTTTTGAAAGCGATTTAGTAGTTTTTCCATTACAAAAGGCAAAAAAAATAAAACTTTCCTCTTTAAAATTATGAACAGTGTAGATTTAATTTTACTGATGGCTCGACCTTATTTTTAGGCTTTAGTACTAGATGTCTTTATATACTTATGGAGTTTCACTAGCATACTGACCTCGTCTTTCAATACGGCCCCAGCCACTAGAGGTGCGATGATAGATATAACGTTGGCGGCCATGTTGGTGATACCAAGCAGGGTGCCTGCGAAGTTAGGAGCCATGTCTAGGTGCACCAACTGAGGAAACAAACAAATTCAGATTCAGATTTATTTATTTGCGTAAACATGTGTATACATACAAGAATAAAAAATCGTGCATGCAAGATATCATTACAAAAATAAAGTACAATCATGTTTGCCACATAATATGGCGTGCAAATATAATAATAATGAATTTAAGTAACGAATTAATTATAATATTATGAAGTGACAATAGTAGGTATACAGAGCAATATAATTTTAATGTCAAAAATAATATAAAAATCGTTATTTTATTCGAGTTTAACATAATTGTCTGACAGTTTGAGTGCTTTTTGCGGCCTACCCAAACTTCCTTACCTTGGCATTGTTGGTCAAATCGTTAAGTTGTTCTAAGTTGAGCTATATGTTATCTGACAAATGATTGCACTGTATGGACAGGCCCACTCAAACCTGTGAGCATCTTTCTTCAAAAGATCGCCTCAGACGGTAACCTACAAGCCTCCCATATAATTAAACCAGTATAGATTGTACGGACTTTAAAAGAGACGAACCCCTGAGTTTGTTTCGGTGTTTCTTCTCAGGGTTGTCAGTTAGGAAACACCGGCCTCATCTAGTTAATATTTACGAAAGAAATGACGTGTAAAAGTGTTATTTAATAACCAATTTGCAAAATAAAGATCATTTATCATGTTACGAAATTACAGGCGTGTGGAAGTTTGATGGGCAGTCGTTCCATGTAATATATTAGTACTGATGCAGCTGCATCCAGCAGACTGAAAGCCGGAACCGATATAGTTGCGAAAAGGCAAACCAGATGATGACGAAGTATCATACAAGTGTTTCCTGATAGCTATAACCTGGGGGTCTTTAAGTCAACATTGTGTAGATTACTTCTAGGCAAATGTGCTTCTTCTTTTTGGCAGGCCTGTTCTGTTTGTGTTATTCTGTTTGGTCTAGTTGGTCAGTGGCCCTGACTGTTATGCACAAGGTCGTGGGTTTGATTCCCACCCAGGACAAATGTTTGTGTGATGAGCATGACCATTTGTTCTTTGTCTGGGTGTAATTTATCTATAACTAGCTTCTGCCCGTGACTTCGTTCGCGTGGAGGGTTTTCCCGCGTTAAATCCCGATCCCGTGGGAATTCCGGGATAAAAAGAAGCCTATGTGTTATTCCAGGATATAAACTATCTACTTGCCAAATTTCATTCAGATCTATTCAGTAGTTTTTGCGTGAAAGAGTAACAAACATCTATCCATCATGTGCGTGTGAACTGAGGGACCACACTGGTTATTCGCGAAATGAAAATCCTAGGATTTAGTAGTAGACTTAAAATAATTGTAGAATGAATCTGGGAGTTTGTAAGCAAATATATTAAAAACTACGACCCATATAATGTGGTCCCTCAGTTCTCACACACGATCAGCCAGATCTCGGAAAGTATCTTAAAAAAAATTGGCCAAGTGCGATAGGACTCGCCCATGAAATGTTCCGTAGTAACTATAATAAATATTTAATAGATTTATTAGAAAAAAAAAACCTTACAAATTTCTTAAAACTAGCTTATTTACAATTTTTACAACTACGCCAAATAACTTTGTTTTTCATAGTATTTGTATGAATTACAAAGTTATATTTGCGGTTTTTGAAAATATACAGTATCTCAAAAACTGCTAACTCGATCTCGTTCAAACTAAGTTTGGTTGAAAGTTTAAATTAAGATCTACAATATATGGTTTTTTTAGATTTTTCACTTCATTATTATAGAAGTTAGAGGGGGAGACACACATTTTACCACTTTGGAAGCGTGTATGTTTTAAACGATTAACTTCATGAAAAAGTGGAAAGTGGAAAGTTTAGAAACCATAATGTCATTTTTAAAGACCTGTCTATAAATACCACACACGTATAGGTTTCATGAAAAAAAATATTTTCAGTTTCAGTTCCATGTATGGACAGCCCCCTTTATTTTAAATATTTTTTTAAATTTTTTCTTAAACTCGGAAAGCGGTTTACAGAATACATCTACCTACCAAGTTTTACATGTATAGTCTTAATAGTTTCGGAATAAAATGGCTGTGACATACGGACGGACGGACAGACAGTCAGACGGACAGACAGACAGACAGATGGACAGACATATCAAAACTATAAGGGTTCCGTTTTTTGCCATTCGGCTACCGAACCCTAAAAAAAGGTTTTGTGAATACAGACATTTAGTAAACAAACACACAAACTTATATAATATCATAGTTAGTATATAGTATAGTAAGAAGTAAGATATGTATGTATTTAGAAATACATATATATTTTTATCAGTTGTCTAGTACTCAAAGCACAATTCTCTGCTTAGTTTGAGACTAGATGGCGTTGTGTGAAAGTTGTGGAATATTATTGTTATTCAAACGTGAGCCTATTAACAATAAAAAAGTTTTAAATAGTGAAGTATACCATAAGTCCTGTGACATGTCCAACGTTAAGGCCCACCACAATAGTTAGAAGAATGACCGCCAGCTTTACATTGCCGGCTGGTACGTACGAGAGGCCGATTAGGGCGATTGCTGGACCGAAGAAACCTGATGAGAGAAATAAGTGATTAGTGACTATAGAGTAGAGGAGTTCTTGGTTAAAGAATTAACAGCTGATCTTCGAGTTTAAGGAAGGCTTGTCGAAGCCGGCTCTTCTATGTTTGACCATCTTAAAATGCCGATGCTTAAAATATGTTTTATGTTCTTTGTGTCTCGTGTTTATTTTGTTGTGTTGGTTTTGATGAGTTTATTATTTTATTGTGTTGTATAATTAATTAACCATGACCAAAGTCTGATATAAAGTTCATATCAATATTCCATTTATTACATTTGTAAATACTCCTATAAAAAGATACATGTTAAAATATAAAAAAAAAACAGTAGCCCACCGGTATCGGGAATAGGGTCCAAGCTACCGGTGGTCAGAGCTCTTGAGTGAGGAATCTCCTAACAATTCGCACCGTGTCTAGAAGTACTGTATTCTGGATGAAGCCCTTGATCCAGCTGCCCAACGAGAGTCTCTTCAGATGTTGGTCAAGGATATTGGCTATTGGGTCATACTCAGAAAAATTGTACATTTGGTTTTATTTCTTGTCCTGCTACGTCATATTTAAATAAATATCTAATGTTATGATATATTTACTTTTTCCCCACTTTGTTGTTATATCTGTCTATTGATATGAAGATTAGCCTCGTATTTTAACTTAAATCCACAATGATTTAAAACAATGTATATCTTGTATGTACCACCTAAGTTCACATTGTGGAATGCAAATAAATGTATTGAGTATTGAGTAAATTTTCATTAAAAGAGTATATTTTTTGGGTACCAAAACATTGCTAAAAATATCTTCATACATTTTTTTTAGTGTTCCAAGGACCGCTACATTTTTTCAGAATACTCATCGCTTTATGTAATATTGACTGTGGCTATATTATTCTTGATGAATCAAGTAACTAATTGGGACAATTTTTTTTTCCTAAATTTTATATAATAGAAGAATTTATTTTAATTAAACAATCTTTGTCCCAAAAATATGAAGTTTCGTTACTCAGGGTTAGTAACACGCAATAAAATTAGAAACACAATGATTTAAAGTGGTATAACTATTTTTCCTATTATATCATCATTATTACTTACGTCAAAATCACTATGGTGGTAAAATTTTTGTTTTCGTTGTAGTCGTGAAGTTAAGACGTGTATCAAGTGAATATTTACAAAAAAAAATACCTCAGGGTTATAAACGACTGTTATTGTGTGAAGTTTATTATATTCTGGTTTACTTACTATGTCCTTTTCTTGCTTTTTGTATTATCTTAAAGAATAAGCTCAGGGCTTGTGCGATAAACACGTGGTTAACGTAAAAATATTTGTAGAGATTATAATTTCTCAGATTTTATTCTCATTTTCGTTATATTGCGTTATGTTACGAAACTGAGAAATTTTTAAGCTTAGTTCAGAAGAATAAAAAGTTGTTGTGTGTAACCTAACTAAATTTTCCATTCCCATTTCAGAAAATACAAAGTTATTCCTTTGTTATACTTGGTATAAATTTATTTTGTTTATAAGTAAGATATTAGTGTTTTTTTTTTTTAAGTAATCTGAATAAAAGTGATACTCCAAAAATAATGCTTTTTCACCCAATCCGTGTGTACGATGCCTTATGACATCAGTTTTGTAACGGAGATTCTCAGTATCGTCACCTATCAGTTTAGTTACAAATCCAAAATGTACACTTTTTCTGAGTATGACCCTATTATGCCATTGGTTGAGACGACTACCGGCACAATGATTGCTGTATTATTATAACAAAAATAAAGAAAACTAAGACGAAAATATATTTCAACAAATGTAAAATCAAGGTTTATGTTTCTTCTTTAAAGACCTACTTTTTACCGTTTTTCATGCTATTTGGGTTTTCATCACCTATACGCGTACTTCATCCTCAAGATTATCACCAGTACTATCCTTAAGTTTTAATTTCTTGTACTTTTTACCTGCATACGGGGGAGTCCCCTTAGACAATATGACATCAGTGTATTAGCATCAACACCCATTACACTTACCTATAGAGTTTGAAAGTTTCCTTGTCGCTGTAACACTGAGCCACTTCTTGTTCGGGATGTAATCAGACATGTATCCAAATGGGAAGCTTAGGATGTACACCGCTAAGTAGGGCAAAGCTGACATGGCGCCATTCTGGAAACAGAAATCTATGTTATTGGACACTGGTTGATTGTCAATCCTACTAATATTATAAATAAGTAATAATAATAAGTAATAAATAAGTAATAAAAAGTTTATTTGTCTTTAACAGAATTACAGTACATTAAAAGATGTAATCAGAGCTCTTAAAAAAAAGTCAGTTATCAAAAAGATTAATGACCCCCAATCAAGGAAAATCCTGTGTTATGGGGACATTGAATCCGTCCATGTGAAATTCTTAGATCAAAGATGTTTTGCAAGTAGGTGACACATTTTTTTTTTTTGTTAATAACAATTTCATTCAATTTAGATTTAAGTTCCGACCAAGCGTCAAGGATGAGTTTAAAAAGTGTAATGTAGGTGAAATTATGTAAGTATTATGAGCTATGTATGCGGTGGGTGTACGTGTGTGTGAAGGTGAGGTGAGTGCAAAATACTCTCTGGGTGAGTGCAAGGAGGTATGTAAGATGCGAAAGTTCGAAAGGATGGAGGTATAGTTGTATGGATGTTTGTTGCTCTTTCACGCAAAAACTACTGAACGGATCAGAATGAAATTTTGTACGTAGATAGTTGACATCCTAGAGTTACACATAGGCTACTTTTTATCCCGGAAATCCCACGGGATCGGTATATTAAACCTTTAAATTTTTACTGTAAAATGCTAGAGACAACATTTTCTCAGGTAATCTTATTTTTTGTTCAACCTATGAGGTGGTCGGCTGCGTAACCAGAATTACGTGTGGTTGCTTTAATTAAATAATTAAAGCCTCCAGTTAATAGAACTCAAAAACTAGGCGTCTACACGCTAAAAGTAGCGTACCTGTGGGGTACCTGTATGGTCCGGACTGCGGCTTAGTCAGTCGCAGTGGGAGAACAGCTAGGAACAGGCTGAATCAGAAAAGATTTTAACTTACCGCTTTTATGTCAACGCCAAGCACTTTCTTCATGTAGGACGGCATCTCAGTCATGAGGGTCCAGTAGCCCCAGTTCTGACTGCAGTGCAGCACTATCAGCGATATGAATGGTACTGACGTCCAAATAGCTATCCATGGAGTTTTGTATTTCTAATAGAAAACAAAAGCCATTAATTACAGAAGAGTCCGAGTAGGTAATTTTTAGGGTACCCTATTACTAAGACAGTTGTCCATCCGTCACCAGGCTGTATCTCATGAATCGTGATAGTTAGACAGTTGAAATTTTCACAGATGGTGTATTATTGTTGCCGCTATAACAACAAATACTACAAAACAGATAAAATAAATATTTAAGGGGGCTTCCATACAATACGTGATTTTTTTGCTTGTTTTTGCTCGATATTGATAACGGCAACAGGTAGACGCTTGAAATATTCACAGAATATTTAGTTACCTATGTATACACGGTTAAATGTTGACCGTTTTAATTCCGTGGAAGGCCAAACCGGTGCATGAAACACTATCGATTTATAAAGATAAAATTAAAACATTCAAACTTTTTTTTAATAACTCGAATTAATTTACGCCTGAGTGAATAAATAATGCGAACCATTAGTAGACACCATTCGATTATAACAACAATGATGCGTTCGCCTAGTCCACGTGGACTCACAAAAAATACCCAATCCTAGACCAAACCCCGCCCCCAAACCCCATTTGATTGGCAATACGAAAGGCGCGCGCCCCGCGCACCACGCGCACCCCACGCGCCCCGCGCACCCCGCCGCGCCGCCCTACGCACCCAACTAAGGGCAGCGCAGGAGTGACACGTCATAACATAAAAAAATTAGTTTCTCTAAGACGCCATCGCGTATCGGTGTGTAGTCGCGCGAAAATAATGGCGTCTCGGAATTACGTGTACTCCAGCCTGGAGTTAGTTGCCATGGTGCAATTTTACATCTGGGTTTTTATTTGTGGAGTTAACTGAAGCGATTAGTGTACAGAAGCGAGCATCAAACTCGTGAACAAATGAAAAGTGCAATGCAGGACGCATTCGATGTTTTAAAAAGTGACAAAGACAATTTAATTAAACGTGCAAGATTATAAATCCAAAGGAATGGTATGCAGTTTGAACAATTATTACGATATCGTGAAGTCTAACTAATGATGATTCAGAGGTGATTAATTATTAGGTTTATAACAGAACTCTTTTTAAATGGTTGTAAATAATTTTGATTAGGTACTTACCTACGAATTTTTATGAACACTTTTTACCTGTCGCTAAGTGTTAAATAAATAAAAATACAAAGGTGATTTAGGTATGTAACAGAACTTTTTTAAATCATGTAATTAGAACTATTTATTTTTTAAATCATTGTATATAATTTTGATTCCACATTTTTAAATACTCCATAATTAGCAGGCCTGTCTTGTCACTTCTGACCACTCTCTGAGAACTCAAATGATTAGCCTTTCTGTCCTCTCATCGCAACTTATTGTTATGAGAGGACAGGCTAATCATTTGAGTAAAATAATACTTATATTATCATGTAGCAACATTCTACAAGTATATAAACTTTTAAAAAGAGTAACATGGGGTTTCTTACCGGTTCTTCTACATAGAATAGGACCAATTCGTACCATGCATTACCTTCTGACTTTTTATAAGTACCCATATATGTATATACTCCATTTGAAGTAGCATTAGACAGGTTCTTTTTGATGTATACTTTGTAATAAAACTCCAATAAAATAAATTTGGCGTGAATAGTAATTTAACAGTTCGAACGATTGATGCCAAATTTATTTAAATCGGGCATAGTACGTAAAGCATTAACTTACCTTCGGCTCTCCAAGTTGCCCTAAAGAAGTCTGTATGTACAACCTTTCCTCCTTACTAATTAACTTCGAGTTCTGAGGTGAGTCAGACCCCACGATGCAGTACAAAACCGCCCATATCGCCCCCGTTACTCCATTCAGGTAAAATATAGCTTCCCAGCCCCAGGCGTCCGCTATTAAACCTGATATGACTAACTGGATGGCATTGCCAAGATGTGATCCTGAAAGAAAAAGCATTTTCAACATATGTACTTCTCTTATTTTTTCAACTTTTGAAGAAGTTCAGTCGTGTATTGAGTACTGCTCCCATCTCTGGGACGGATCTGCCAAATACCAACTTGATGCCCTTGAGTCTATCGAGGAATGGGTCAAAAGGCTAATTGGCAACGACGGACTGTTTGAGTCAAATCTCTAGCCTAGCCTTGAACATCAATGACACGTTGCAAGTCTATCGGTTTTATATCGGCGATATGCGATGGAATTACACAATCTTATCTACCATGCCCATTCCATCATCGAACTATAAGATGAACTTTGGGAATACTTTCAGTGGAATTACCTGCCGCAATTTTCTGTTGCAATTTGCTCCAATATTATTGGATTTCCTGTTTCGAGGGTACTTTAAGTTAAGATAGAATTGATTACTTTTAGCGTACTTCACCTTAACCACATCATCGCTTACCATTAGGTGAGATGAGATAGCGGTCAAACGCGAACCTATCAACAATTTAAAAAAAAACTGAACGTCAAGTAGACTTTAACTTCAAAATTTTTCAATTATATGCAGTACAGAAGTAGATTTTTCTTCCGACCTATAGATTCTTTAGATTCTTCTTGCTAATGCTTTAGTATGAGGTAAGCCCGAGTCGAAGGCGCGTCGTGTTCGACTCGCGCATCACAGAGCAGGCAGCAGTATTGACGGGGTCAGATAGGGATGTTCTAATGACGTAGATAGATATATAGATAGCATGTTTATTGTATTAAGGACCAGGCCCTGAAGGTACCGCAACCCCGGAACACAAAGGCAACTGAAGGAACCGGGTGGGTTTTTAGTCAGTAAAGTCTGTCATTCCCTTTCGCTCTAGGCAGAGCGCTGATGTTGTTTTTCCATCGAAAGTAGATGTAAAGTTTTTTTTTTTTTTCAATTCTATAAAGATTTATAACAGAAGACTTTGGCAAAGATTGCTTATAACCACTTTTATCACAATATTCCGATGTTGTTGCTAACTAACCTGAATTAATCATGGCACCCGTCCGGCTTTTCTCTTGAACGGGCGTCCATTTGCCGATCAGGTTGTATATCGAAGGCACCACAAATCCTTGAGATAAACCTTGGAGTACACGACAGGCGCATACCAGTTGCCATCCACCCTGAAAGTAAGTTGTCTCAAGATGTTTTCATTAAGTTCGATTACATTTATACTGGAGGACATAAAGTCAAATAAGCATTGACGCGGAAAAAAATAATTGCAGACTTATTAAAGCACTGAACACAATATGAACAAACGAAAAGATAACTATTGATACCAAAAATAGAAAAGGGTAAATTTATATTATTTACGTATATTAAATTAACAACGTTTCAATATGAAACAGCATGCACTTGAAGAAAATTACTTTAATTGATTGTGTCGGGTATATAAATATGAACAAAATAGTGGGTAGTTTCATAAGATTTAATTTACAAACATAGTAAAGATATCTACATACCTACATTTGAGTGATAAAATATACATTAGTTTTTTACGCGCTGTACTACTAAATATACTAAACTAAATATCTTTATATTGACAGCTTCGAATCGAATGAAAATTTAACTAGTTAATATATTTAGCGACACTAGATAGACGTAGCGATATGTTTAAGTTGAATTTGTGTTTTTCTATTATTTGTATCAATATAGCAAAAGTTTGAATTGTAATAAACACACCATGGACTGAGTCTGTTAATAAATGATTATATCTTTTTCTTTGTCGCTTCGCTTTTGACAGAGCGGTCGTGGTCACGTCGAGGCGTCCGCGTTGGTGGTAGGGGGGGAAACAGCTCTCCGCATGATCTCCCGCCATCTGTCCCTGCTGGCAGAGTGCCTGGCGCACTCAGATACGCCGCTTCCCAGTGTGGATTTCACCTGGTCAGTCTAGCGCATAGGTGACCTGCCACGCTATTTGGTTCCTTTCCTTGACCGACCAGCCGCTCTATGGAGTCTTTCCCCTGTCTAGAGACGTGACCAAAGTACTGCAGTATGCGCGACTGTACTACGGCCGATAGACGCTGCGTGATGCCTTGCCCCTGAAGTATGAACACGTTGGTGCAATTCTGTCCACGATATTCCGAACATCCTCCTCCAGCACCACATCTCCAGAGCATCTATCTTCTCCTTTTCCAACTCGCGCACTATCCACGTCTCCGCGGCGTAAAGAAATATGGGGAAAATTAATGGTAATATACGATTCCTCCACACTTTCCGTAATTTCTCCATCGCAGTTCTGGTTATGATCATACGTCGATTCACTTCATCTACGCAACCACCGTTGGTTGAGATTGAAGCTCCAAGGTATACGTAGGTCTGAACCACGTGGCAGTTCGCAATTTGGGTTACTTCGGGCTAATAATAAATGGGTTATTAAATGATTATTCAATAACTCATTTATTTATCGTCATTGTTGTTTCAATTTCTATTAATATGATGTATAAATTAAGTGTCATGGATGCATAGATAAATATTAATATTCAGGTCATTCTATCTCTCTGAGGCCTCGATCACGAAGAAAGCAGGAGCGGCACGACAACGCTGTACCTGTCTTGAAACCCGCGGGTAGAAAGCTTGGCGCTAGAGCGGCGTAGTGTGTAGAATACGACAGTGTGAGTTTGCAATACTTTTAACTTTTTGAAAACTATTGCTTTGTCTCCTTCACACTCATCTATAAGTTTAGTGCGTGTGAAAGAAACAAAGCGATAGTCTACGAAAAAGACAAAAGTATTTCTAACTATTACCACCTACAGCTCAACACTGCATCAATACAGACATGGGCACTGCTCGTACGACGCACCGCACACGCTGACTTCGTGTCCACGTCCTGAAGGCTTGCATATTGTACTTACATAATAAGCAGCAAAAGGCACCGCAAGCGACACAAAGGCGTTGACAGTGATGGCTATTGTGACGAGGATCATGCCACCATACTTGGCAGCCAGCTCGCCAGCCGGGATCTGTAGGACGATGTACCCCCAGAAGAACGAAGACAGGATCACGCTTTGAGTCTGCATGCTCCAGTCGAAGGACTGTGGAACATCCAATTATTAATTACACAATGGAAGTCGTGGCTAAGTAATAAGAGCCGCACGGGTCGACCTTCAAGGTTAAGCAACGCTTAACGAGGTCAATTCGTGGATCGGTGACCATCTTAACATATTGAGATTAGTCCATGCCTCGTAAAGTATGTTGATCCGTTGGTCTCGGCTGACATTTGTATATTTTTGAAAACCCTCGGGTATTCAGTCGCCAGAAGATTGATACCAGTCTTACCAAGGAATATTGAGTTACCCAGTTTGGACAGTAGGTTGTAGAGGTCAGACAGGCAGTCGCTGCATGTAACATGGTGTGGAAAAGTCAGATGATAATGATCTCGCAGTATTTGACAGCTCTTTGAGACGCGCGTAGAACACGACGCGCTGTCGACTCGTGAATCTAGCCCTAACATAACTAATGTTAACTAATTTTACTGGTACTGCTGATAAAGTATTTATAAACAAGACAAAAGTGAGCTAAAACTTGTACAATCACAAATATAGACAATACAGACAATCTCAACTTTAGTAACACAAAACTAAGCACAACACAACCGTACACGTCGAGAGCTCAACCCAAAGAGAGACGGTGATCGCGCCATATCGACAATGACGACAAAAGTCGCCATGTGTTGCCAACACTAACATGAATAATTTTGATGATACTTTTCAACCAAAGGAATTTAGTAATTAATTGGACACGATAAGTTCTAGATTCGCTTAATAACGTTTCTTGCTGCTACATAAGTACTCACATTTTCAAGCGTGCTGTCCGTCATGACGACTATAGCCATACTCATATTGACCCTCATCCCGTACGCTATCACCAGCGCGAAGAACAGCATGATTGTCTGTACATGGCGGATGGCTCCTGTCGCTTCTAAAAAAAAATGCCTAGAGTAAATTATGTGATGGAGGAAAGTTGCTTATAAAAAGTGTAACAGAATAAACGTAATTCCTAAAAGTAGTTGGTTCAGAATCGGCTCCTGAATCGATTTCCGTCATAAAAAATAGGTGACGGAAAAATCTTTCATTTAACTTAACCCCTTACCGCATATAACGCCATATATGGCTTTAAAAGTTAATTATTTTTTTTTCAGTTTATTTAAATATTGTTTTTTCGTAACCAACATTGAATCCGTATACATAATTTCCTCGGGTAACGGAACGTATTTTTTGTTGTCTATAGTAACTGCAATCAGTAAAAATATTAGAGCTTATGTGCAGCGTGTCCGTCCGTTAGAGTGCAATTAATTAGTGCTAATTTAATAAACGGGAAAATAGCAATAAAACGGTGAGTAAAAATCCTTAGAATTTCAAAATACAATGTTTACAAATACTTTAATAAGATATAGTTATCGTTTCAGCATTTTTTGTTTGTTTTTGAGCTTTCTTTTGATATTGCCATATTTGGCTTCGTATGCATTTTTGTCAAAACATTATGGGACATATATGGCTTCGCATGCATTCAGGTGCTTTTTCTTCTCTTTGCAACAATGGACCCTCTTCTCGCTTCTATGGTACTTCCAAGCATGTAAATCTTAACCGGGCGATGGTTTCTTGAGTGATGATGATCTGGCTTCTGATCCTGACTATGAACCATACTCACTCCGTGCTTGTCGAAGAAAAAATATTGTTATACCTGCATATGCGGAGCATATGCGTAAAGCAGGAAAAGTTGTGGGCAAAACACGTGGTCGTCCAGCAGCAGGAACATCATCCTCAAGTCGAGCCGAAACTCCAACTAGCCGAGTCGACATTCCTTTATGTTCGGAGGCTAAAAACGTGGTCGTCCTACGCGCATCCAAGTCGGTACCCCAACAAGCCGAGGTGCCACTCCAACCAGCTTGCCGGACTCGCCCGTACCCAATAAAAATCACTAAAAACTCCAGCCAGGCATGAAGACGTACCACTAGATTCTGTACGTTCAGATAACGTGGAGCGTTTCCTCGAGTGGACGAAATCAAGTCGACAAATTTGACAGAACTGTTCGAAATTCCATTCGTTTACCAAATGTGGGAAATGCAAAGTTAACTTATGTTACAACGATAAAAGAGATTGTTTCAAAGATTTCCATAAAACATAATTTCATTTTTTAATTAATGTATACGAAGCCATATATGGATCAGTATAATTCTACTAGAATGCATACGATGCCATATATGGCTTCGTGTAGTAATTTCCAAAATAAGTACACAAATTTTTTTTTTTCGCTTCAGACTCTTTATGTATAAGAAATAAAAGATGTTTTCTCTAAAAAAAATATTTTTCATCATCTCCTTCATAATTCATGCAATAAGGGGTTAAGATGGAAACAAAGTATCATGACAAATTAATACAATCCTTAATTCAAGGAAATGCGCTCGTGGACGCCGCTTACATTGCATGAGTGTACGTGTCTGCGTAAGAATGATGCACATGCGTTTTGCGTTTAGTAAGGATAACTATTTTATAACAAAAATGTCAAGGTCTTGTTTTAATTTATTTAGTTACAGATGTTGTTTTAGACTTATAATTTAAAATTCTAATTGGGATGTCTGAGGTATTGCGCTTAATCTGTTACATTGTATATGAGATAAGACTCTGATTAAATGGAATTGTCGTGACAAGTAACAAAAAAAAAATTGACTCAGAGAATGTGAGCTGAAAACACCGTGAGCATTGGGATTTCATAGTGCTCTTAACCCAATTCGGCCACGGCGCGCTGCAATCTGCGCAAGAGATATACGACTAAAATTAAGGTAAGTCTGTTCCGTTCCTGCTCACCAGGAATCGTTGCAATCGCATGCAAATTGGTTCTGTTAGGAACAATTTGTTTTTAACTGACTTCAAAAAAGAAGTATGTATGTATGTTTGTATACCCGTGATTTTCTCAAAAACTACTGATCCAATTTCAATTGCGTTTTCATTTTTTGAAAGCATATTTTTTAAGGAAGGTAAAACCTTCCTTGTATTGTAAAATGGATGTCTAATTCTGTTTAAAATAAGGGCTACGTATCTACCAGTAGTACCTACGTAATCACATCTATGATAGTTCAAGCGTAGGTAGATGAAACTTATAAAAAATATTTATAAAATAAGACTGAGAAATAAGAGAGAGAAAAGCTCAATTTTTTTACTGTCCCAGAATGTGTGGGCTTCCTAGCCATTTAACTTATCTTATCTGAGGTCAATAGAGCAGGTCAATGACTCTAGGTAAGTATTATCAATTTGTCTTTCATACTTTAAACCTAGCTTAACTAGCTTAGCTAAAAGTTACCTGTATGTTATTCCAGCATGTCAACTATACGTACTTACTAACGTACGTACGCAACGTACGTACTTCATTCAGACCCGTTCAGTAGTTTTTGCGTGAAAGAATAAGAGACATCCATCCATCCTCATTCATCACAAACTTTCGCATTTATTATATTAGTAAAATTAATCTAAGACCTACAATAATATGTATTCTACTACCTATGTTAAACATGTAAATTATTCTGACAGGAAAATATGCGTAAATACCTACTTCATTAAAAAAATATAATAATACTAATTTGAATAATAATAATAATTAATTAAAAAACAAAACCCGTCGGTAAAGTTTATATTTATATACCTAGTTACCTACTATAGCATTTTTAGCGTATTTAAATAAAACATGAAATCACATCTAGTTATAACGATTAGCTTGATATGTTAATTGAAAATTAACATAATTATTTTTTAACTAATCATCATCCATATTTAAGTACATAGGTAGGTACCTACCTACTCCGTAACACAAAATTCTTTTCATTTCATCCTTGTTTGGCTGATGGAGAAACATTGGGAGAGTGATTAAATAATAACAGCCGTGCAGTGATTGGATGATTTCCCATGCTTAAAAAAAATGAAGTCAGAAAATCTGACCCAGTCTTACCAAGATGTATTATAATACTCAGCTACTTGGGAATTCAGATATACAGTCGCTCCATGTACATATCTGGGAAAAAGCTAAGCAGGTGAAGATATAGCAAGATCGGGTGAGCGAGCCGGCCATGACACGGGCCCTCCCCGACGTATCCATCTACCACCAAAATTATTATTAAAAAACTCACCTACACGCACCTTATAATGCGCATTTGCTCCATCACGTTCCGATAAACGCATAAAGGCACATCATCCAACATATAAGTTTTGTAAAATGTTTAAATAACACACACTATCAAGTACTCCATCAATAAAGTATGGTCCGATTCGATAAATAAATTATAATTGTTCAAAATCCCTGCCCACATATTCACACTGAATCGATGTTAAAAAGAATCTTGCCGCATAACGTACAGATTTTTATGACTCCACCATCCGCCCCTAAATGTTTATAATAGAATCCCTTCGACATCATTTTTGCGACAAACGGTTGGTCGGAAAACTTTTCGCCTTACTTTTAGGTGTTCTATACGATAGAATCGAGAAAATAAACAATATCCTATGAATTTTTTTTTTGCAAATATTTTCTTTCTTTTTTCCTCAGTGCCCCGTTACGTATACTCCAAGTCTCCAAACCTTTAACCTTCTTTTAGGCTTAAATTACATGATAAAATGTTTATTTTCCGAATAAGGCGACCAACGGCAAAAAATGAAACGCGTGGTTCGGGGTCGTTGACCCCATGTTCTTGCACTGATCTTAAATGATAATTGGGCGCTTTCTTTCGTTGTGCTGTCGCCTGCAAGTCCAGTCCTCCTTGCATATCGAGTACTGTCTGCTGTCCTAGGTGGCCGGGACTCGGGATATACCAAACTCTTTTGTTTTTCCTTGGGCATAGGTAGGCACGTCGCTGGTCGGCACGTTGAATTGGCCAAATTTTCTCAATCGTTGGTTGACAATGTCTAACACAAAATTTTATGATAGAATCCGGTAGCTGAGAAATGTTTCTTGAGTTGAGTTGATTGAGTTTTAGAGGAGCTAGTTAGTTGTGACGAGGATGTCCTCGTCACAACCAAATAGCTCCTCTAATGATATCATTAGATAGGCACAAACCATTTCCCAATATTTCTCATTGGAATACTGATAAGACGACATCTTAGTTTAGTAACATCGTTATCACTAATTATTAACGCGTACATACGTTACATTTTTCGAGTTTCGCATTAAGAATTCAGGAACGCAGCTTCCATGCGGATACGACTGCAGTCAGCGCGGGACTGAGGTACGTGAGGGATGGGGAGGGCCGGGGTGCGCGCGAGTGTCTCGTCTCTTGTCATTGTCGGTGAAACACAAGGGAAGGGGCGGGGTGCAGTGTCCTTTTCGGCAGGATTCAAGAATCATACAACTGAAAGAGCTGTTACCTACACTGTGATGGATAGAATACACTCACATTTTAATAACAATATAAAAATTTGGTTACAAAGGCGGTCTTATCACTAAGAGCGATATCTTCCAGACAATCTTTAGAAGGACTTTACGAAATTTAATTAAAATGTGGAGGGCTATATTAGTGTTCTACAAATACTCATTAAAACGGAAAAACAAACTAAAATATATAAATACAATACATAAGTACATAAAATATACCAATATAATGTGTTCTTTAACATCGTGTGGAGAAAAACAAAGGAAAAATCAGAAGATTGAAGAAAATGCAATAATAATGCCTATGCTTGCCAGTTTGGCGTGATTTCATTCCAGTCATTGTTTATAAGTTACTTCAAAAGAAAACTGACAAAATAACTTTAATTTCGGCGTCAAAAAAACGAAAATACAAAACCAAAGACAACGACTAACGAAATTAAGGTTTACCTTTACGTCAGAAGAGCATTTTGCAATCTGTCAGCCACAAGGATCTTCTACCTAGTCAGCCAACAATTATTGCAAAGCACAGTCAACGCTTTGCGCTCACGCTCACGCTTTTAGGTCATCGAAATCCTAGTGGCCCAGATACTTAAAAGATGAGTTTCAGCTGAGACGCAATCGGGTAGGTTTTACTTTCATTGCCTTCCTTGAATTGCCTTACTTCACTTTTCTTAACATACAGATACATCTAAGCCCAGGGGCCTCCGCGTACCTCTCACATATCATGAGCAGAAAAATATGTTTAGGTTAAGCCACGATTACTGCTACCACGAAATAATACAGCCTCTTTCAGTCAATGTATCATGTACACTATTATTATTGAACTCCACACCAAATAATCAGCAATTATATAATACGAACTTAAGTAATCAACAATGACTTACTCGGTTTATTAATATCCACATCTTCAGCACTCATTTTTAAACTTAAAGTAAAAAACTAACAAAACATAAATTGAGTAGAAACAATATTGTTGTCAAACCTATAGCTGGAAATCTTTATCAATAACGTTTTGACACAATCAGCTCTAGCAACGTTGATAGTGTCAAGGGATCACCCAAGGAGATTCTACGTATATGATACGTCTTGTTAAGTATTTGACCGTGAACTTATTGTGTCTAAGTATACGTGGTTACAGCAGCCACAGTCTTAATTGATCTTTTATTTTAGAGAAAATCATATTGAAATGACACTACCCGCTCTGCTATCTCGTTAGACATTTCTGCAATCCCGGGCACGCGCATTCTGTGGCCGGAGATCGGTTTGTGATCTTCGACGTCCTTCGATGTAAGTGTTTGAATTTCATTTATTTGGTTGTTAGCTACGAAAAACTCTTTATTGTTTAAATATACGACAAAAATTACGTGCAAAAGCTAATTCGGTAAATAATAATCGTCATTAGGTGATGATAGGTTTTTATGTTTTTTTTTTTAATTCTTTTTTTTAATTAGGGGTTTTTATCCACAAGGATACGTCAACCCCATTGTACCTTATCCTATATTTTTACAATACTATAATATACGCACTATACTTATAACTGTACTATATTTTTACTACAATCTACAATTAACTTACAGCTATTAAAAAACGGGAAAGGGAATCACTAGCTAGGATTCTGCACTAAGCCACAAATTATGCGTTGAGTTCTTTCTGTTTTTGGGTATGCCAAAATATCTATAATAAGTCCAACATCCCACATGTTTAGAATGATTCCCTTTCATTTTTGTTCTTTACACATTCCATCAGCAAATGTTGCACATCTTCGATTTTATTGCAAGCTTCACAATTAGGCGAAACAGCCTTTTGCATTAAGAAGGCAAATTTTTCTGATGTAAAGTGGCCAGAACGAAGCCTTAACGCTAACTTAACATAACTTATGTTAATTTTCCACATATATACCCACTTTTTTTCCGCTTACTGGCTGTTCCCACTCGCCGTACAGTTGCACACTCCAAGTCGCCTATTCCTCGAACTCTAGCCACTATTAACGCTCTCTTGGACTCAAACACAGGTTTAGATATGTTTCTGTATGAATAGAAGATAATATTGTCAGAATGTTTGAATTTTTGTGAGAAGAATGCATGAATGTGCTAAATAAATTATAAAGTATATGAAATAGTGTAATTGGTTTTAGCCGTTCTATTAAATTAATTAAATATAGAAAGCATCAAGAATAATCCATCCACGATTTTTTTATATCGAACTACTATTATTGCATAGAGCGTCCGTAAAGTTTTTTGCATGCTTTTCTCCATAGAGTTTTACGCTTTGGAACGTGTAAATTAACTTCATTTCTTTGACGATTCAAAAGCGTTCTCGTATAATATTGGTACCTATAAAACGAGTTTTAATCAATTCCAGGGACATAAAACTTAACTCGGACTCCCTAACCTTATTACCGTTAAACACTGATAAGAATATTTTAATTCAAAATAGACTTATTCATAAAATAATTCTTACCATAAATATTCTTAGTCACGTAATAGCAGATTCTTTATACAATTTTTGTATTCAGAATTTAAATTTGCTAACAGCATTCAAAGTGAAAATGTTATTAAAAAGTTTTTATAAATAAGTTTGAAAATAATTTAAAAATAAAATTGAATTAAGAATCCGTCAGAAAGTTTGTAATAGGTGGTAATAGGTATAGAATTCGATTTACTATGTATAATTCGTCTTTATATAATTTAAGGGGCTATATAGGTATATGCGTGGGCTTGCAGGCGGTGGGCAGGGGTATCTCACCGTGCGGTAAGGACCAGGCCAGGGTCGATGGCGCGATGTGTTCCACGCGCCCTCTCTCGATATGGCCATTGCCTGCTGGGGTTGTGGAGTCTAATGAGATACCTCGGCCCCGGACCACAGGGGCAACTGAAGGAACAGGGTTGGATTTAAGTCAGTAGAAGTTTGACACTCCCTTCCACTTCACCTAGAGTATGAGGAGTTATTTGATAATTTTCCCACCGAAAAAATACATATACCTATAGCGTTATTGGCAGAAACAAGGCTCGGATACCGGTTAAATTTTCAAACCGGTATGATGTACTTGACGCCAAAACCTTTACATTCGGTTTCGTTCGCATAAACCGTTTTTTTAAACCGGTATTTGGAAGAGCATTACATAAAGGTTTTTTCGGATTTATCGGTTTAGAGCAATAAAAACCGGTTAATACAGACGCACGATAAACAAACGTCGCGCGCTGTTCAGTTTTTATTTAGTCGTGAGAATTTTTCAACCGACGACAAAAAGAGGAGGTTATCAATTCGACGCGTATATTTTTTTTAATGTATGATCAGCGATTTCAACACCGATTGTACTCGAAGACGGCTGAACCGATTTGGAAAATTCTTTTTTTGTTTGAAAGAGTATACTTCGAAATTGGTCCCATTATCACCAAGTCAGGATCTGATGATGGGATCCTGGAGAAATCGAGGGAACTCTTCAAATATTATAGGCACACCTATGGCGTTTTGGGTATTTCTTATAGTAACTTGTGCAGTTGCTCTCAAAAAATACCATTTGTGAAGTGGAACTGATGATGAAGACCACAGATGGCCGCCGAACCTACTCAATAATAAGTATTTCGTGGATTGCGATTCGATTACTTGAATATGGATGTTAAGCACTTTATGTTCGTCACAACGCATATGGTGATGTAGAGCTGATGGTGAAGTACCAGGAGAACTCCTCAACCATTAACGGCCCAGCATTGGGAAAAGTAATATTTTGTAAAAGTTTATAAGTAGTTGCTCTTTTAACTAGGTAAATTAAAAATCGACCAACTAAAAAGAGTGAAATAAAAACTTTTTACCAAAAAATTAAACCGACTCCCAAAAACACTGCAAAGTGAAAAATAACTTTAATTTCAGAAGTCGGTGCCAAAAACGAAAATACAAAACTAAAGACTTGTTGTAAAAACAGTTTTTGGAAGTCGGTTTAATTTTTTGGAAAAAAGTTTTTTGATTCGGGTCGGACGTTTATTTATACCATTGCATCAATAAGCTCCGCTGTAAAGACATAAAAAATTGGCCAAGTGCGAGGCAGACTCGCCCATGAAGGGTTCCGTAGTAACTATAATAATATAATATAATATGTATATTTATTTGACGAATAAAAAAACCTTAAAAATTTCTTAAAACTAGCTTATTTACATTTTTAGAACTACGCTAAATAACTTTGTTTTTCATAGTGTTTGTATGAATTACAAGGTTATATTTGCGGTTTTAGAATATATGCTGTATCTCAAAAACTGCTGACCCGATTTCGTTCAAACTAATTCTGGTTGAAAGTTTACATTAAGATCTACAGACATATATTTTTTTTAGATTTTTCATTCCATTATTATAGAAGTTAGAGGGCGGGGGGGGGGGGGGGGGGAGCATTTTACCACTTTGGAAGCTTATATATTTCAAACGATTGACTTTATGAAAAAGTGGTTTTAGAAACCCTTATATCATTTTTAAAGACCTGTCTATAGATACCACACACGCATAGGTTTCATGAAAAAAAAATATTTTCATTACTAGTTCCATATATATATTTTTTTTTATTAAAATCGGAAAGCGGTTCACAGAATACATCTACCTACTAAGTTTCACATGTATAGTCTTAATAGTTTCGGAATAAAATGGCTGTGACATACGGACGGACGGACAGACAGACAGACAGACAGACGGATAGACATATCGAAACTATAAGGGTTCCGTTTTTTGCCATTCGGCTACGGAACCCTAAAAATGGGTAAGTATCTAATATTTTTTTGGTGAAATTAAGTTGATAATGACGATAAATAATCGGTAAAATAATATTACTTTTCACCACGGAATAGATGAATAAGGTTGGAATGGTAATGTGGGCAGTTAGACTGCAAGTATAGAGCGAGGAGGTATATCTTTCCATCGGTAAGTCGAAAATAACATTTAATTACAATTTTATTTATAAAAAAACATAAAAATATTCTGATCACTATGAAAGTCCCAACATTAACAACATTATTGCAATAAGTTACAAAAAGTATACATTGCCCGATGTATACTCGCTTAATCAACGCAATGACCAAGTCCGCTTACAATGTACTGCATGCGTTCTGCACTTCAACCATTGACGTTTCGTCCTTTGCCCTGATGGGCCGTGATGCACGGCGCATGTTTATCGACAGTGAGTTACAATCAGTAGCAAGCTCTCGATTTAAGTGTGTGTAATTTATTCGTGTGCATAATTCGTATACATAACGTGGCCTCTTGCTTGTAGTGGAGCTAAATAGTGAGAGACAAGCAGCGACACGCGTTCTCATACAAATCAAGAACTAAAAAAAGCACCTTAAAAGCGCATCATCAACGCATCTAACATGTACAAAATAAACACCCAAATTGTGAATGAGGATGCAGAAAATAGTTCTTATTGTAACGAAAACAAATCAGGCGAAGATATCAGTGCTAAACCAGGAGAAGAAACTACTTCGAATGTCATAATGAATGAATGATAAGGACCTCGATAACGAAACTAAATAAAACTCGATAAAATTTCCAAAATAAAAATTTGCTAATAGGTGAATTATAATTTTTGCCGCCATGTATGCGCTCTGAAGCATATATCAATATTTTAAAGTATATACCTAGATGCTTTAAAACATCAACACCTTGAGAAATCAAACAAATAAATATTTAATTTGTATAATGCGCCTGGATGAACATGCGAAACATCAATTTGATTAGGTATTCGTACTGAAATGTTACCAATAAAAGATAAATAAAGGAAAATAAGAGCGAAATATTATTTTAAATCCAGGAATCTATAAATCTACACAAATGTATACATTTTTTAGGGTTCCATAGCCGAATGGCAAAAAACGGAACCCTTATAGTTTCGACATGTCTGTCCGTCTGTCTGTCTGTCCGTCCGTCCGTATGTCACAGACATTTTATTCCGAAACTATTAGGACTATACATGTAAAACTTGGTAGGTAGACGTATTCTGTGAACCGCTTTCCGATTTTAAGAAAAAAATTAAAAAATATTTAAAATAAAGGGGGCTCTCCATACATGGAACTGAAACTGAAAATATTTTTTTTTCATGAAACCTATACGTGTGTAGTATCTATAGACAGGTCTTTAAAAATGACATTAAGTTTTCTAAAATGACTTTTTCATAAAGTTAATCGTTTAAAAGATATACGCTTCCAAAGTGATAAAATGTGTGTGTGTCCCCCTCTAACTTCTATAATAATGAAGTGAAAAATCTAAAAAAACCATATGTTGTAGATCTTAATGTAAACTTTCAACCAAAATTAGTTTGAACGAGATCGAGTCAGCAGTTTTTCCGATACAGTATATTTTCTAAAACCGCAAATATAACTTTGTAATTCATACAAATACTATGAAAAACAAAGTTATTTGGCGTAGTTGTAAAAATTGTAAATAAGCTAGTTTTAAGAAATTTGTAAGGTTTTTGTTTTTATTTTTTTCAAAAAGATATATTAAGTATATTATATTTATTATAGTTATTATAGTTACTACGGAACCCTTCATGGGCGAGTCCGACTCGCACTTGGCCAATTTTTATTTCTCACTGTTAATTTGTCATTTTTACAAATATTTGGAAAAAAAATTTAAATGCTTTTCAATATGTCAGTTATTTAATCAGTCTCTTCTTTTACAATTCGGTGGCTTAATTAAAAAAAAGTAAAACTATACGCTAGTTCAACTGCACCCTAATTGCGTAACACACAATCTGTCAACAACATTCATTGCGTTATTTAAGTAATTGAGCAGACAAATTTTTCGAACATATGAAGCAATGGATTAGCAATCTGTTTCGAAATTATTCAGATTATGATTGATCGGGCGTTATGAAATTTGGGTGCTTATTGTAGTTCCATCGTTGAACAAGTGAGACATTTTTTCCCAGTTGGTCAACTTGGTACAATTCTTTTTGACGGTTGAATTGTAGTCAAAGTATGTATAGATTAAATTTGTCCGCTTTCTTCAACTTGACCCACAACTCGACCCGCAACTCGACCCGCAACTCGACCCGCAACTCGACCCGCAACTCGACCCGCAACTCGACCCGCAACTCGACCCGCAACTCGACCCGCAACTCCCCCCTCAACTCCCCCCTCAACTCCCACCTCAACTCCCCTAAAGAAGTTTTCACTTCAAAAGTTCAAGACGAATTGAGAACCTCCTTTCTTTTGAAGTCGATAAAAAAGTGTCGTTACAACTTTTCGTATGATTTTTTTCCGTCTAGCCCCCTTTCGTAACGCGCGATAAGGAACTTCGTTCCAACAATGAATATATAAATAAAATAATGAATTTACAAACGAAACTTTATAATAACTACAAACAATTCTGAGACGAAATAAATCGGCGAGAAGAGCGACACGTCACGACACGCAACAGGCGTTGGCCGGCACTGTCGGTACACAGGCGTTTACGCACACATGCGTACGTATTATATTGCGAAATAAGTATACGCGATTTACTGAAAATATATTGATTGGATTAAAAAAATAAAACACACATTAGTATATTTCTTGTTGAATAATTAGTCAAAATATCAGAAAGATCGTATGTATTTTAATATGGTTTTTATTCGTTAAAAGATTTTTTACTTTGTGATTTTTTTCTATCAATTAAAATTTGTTGTATTATGTTTTCAACACACTACTTAACTAGATTATATCCTGAAGAATATCATATATTTTTCTGATTGTGTTAACTGCAGTGAATCATATACTTTAAAGCATTATAAAACGCGCGTTTAGCTCTTGTAGTCCCCTTAAAAAGTGTCGTTACAACTTTTCGTATGATTTTTTTCCGGCTAGCCCCCTTTCGTAACGCGTGATAAGGAACTTCGTACCAATAATAAAATTAGCTCGTAATTAAATCTCACTGCGCAGCAGACGTCTACCAGCATGAATCGAATGAAAAGAAATATCGTAAATACGTCTACGTGCCGCTTTGCGCGGTAGTCACACACAAGTTGCAACGCGTTTACCGACATGCCGTTCGTCGAATAAACCGGTTAATTTAGGTTAAAATAAAGTTCTCAAAACGTTCAGGTTCTTAAGAAAAGTTCGGAGGAAAACCGAAATAAACCGGTATTAACCGGTATTTTTTAAACCGGTTCCGAGCCTTGGGCAGAAACATTCTGTAATATAACTACCCGTATTAATAGGTAGGTATCATGCAGCTGCGTAAATAAAACGAACTGAAACGAGATTTATTAATACAGATTAAATAACTAATTTATGATGTTTTTCTTTCTTATAGTTTTAATAACAATATTTTAATAATATTTCATATATTTAAAGAACTTTATAAGTATTTCTAGAAACATTACTATTTATTTATTCTAATTAATTCTAAGAACTTGAGCCAGTTGATACTAATTTTACACAAATATACAATTCATGAATGTTCAAAATAAATACAAATTCACTTTAACATGTAAATAATGTATCTAAATTCAAACCAATTTCGGCTAGTTTACTATACAAGTTACATTTCAATTTTATTGGTTTACCGATTCTCAACTGAAATGATTTTTTCTAAATATTTGCCATCCCGATTACCATTACTTACCTTTTAAGGTTATTTATTTATCATTATAATGCTACTTAGGAGATCTTGGTTAAATAATAAAAAAACTTTTTTGCAAAAAATTAAACTGACTTCCATATCAAAACACTACAAAGCCAAAAATAATTTTAATTTCGGTATTTTCTTTTTTTTCACTCCGCAGCAGCAGGAAGTGTATTGAATTTTTTTTTTAATTTTTTATTAATAGTGTGAAATTTGTATAAAAATCTATATCGAGTGCTAATCTGAATCACACATCGAAAATATGTATAAATACGAAGAAATCTGTATGTATGGCAACATTGTCAGACAAAAGGTGCGTTTTTCTCGCCGCAGTGCGCGCACCTAAGATTGCGGTTATTCTACCGGTGCGGTAGAACTACCGCAATTGCGGCCACCGCAAGGCAGTGGCACGCACGGCCTAAATCGAAGCTATTTTAGCTTCGATTTAGATATATATGGCAACTTTGCCTAATTTTCTTCAATGGAAAACAAATTAAAATGCGTCGTCATTTTCGGAGCAAGTATTTTTCTTCGAAACTGTATTGAAAAACGTCGTTTGATACACGTGGACAATTGTTACTGCAGTACTCGGCTCCATAACCCACTCGCCTTGAGGCTCGGGCGTAACTCCGCCTCGTACGGAATAACAAACTTTCTCCACTTGTATCAAAATGTACTATAATGGGTCCTTACGCTCTGGGTAGAGCGCAATGAGCGCAAAACGAAGTCAATAGTAATCAGACACTCCCTGTCTGATTTCTATTGACTAAAAACCCACCCTGTTCCTTTAATTAGCCTTACGTTCCAGGGCTAAGGTTTTAGAAATCTTAACCTATCTAGGTAAGCGTTGCTTAATTTGGGGATCGATCGATTATACCTACTATAAAACGCTAAACAGTGGTGTATTCATTGATGTATTAAAAGGAGGAAGATATGTTACTTTCTAACATCGCAATCAGTAAACCTGGGCTCGGCGCACGAATACATTCACGATAACTCACAAATCTGTGTTCAGTGTCGTCATCAGTCCCAAACCTACAGTTACCGATAGACAAGGATAGAGATAGGAGACGGCGCTGTAGTGCGAGAAAAATCGCCTCAATACCGAATGTTTGCGCTTATGAATGAAATAAGATTGCATGTATTAGGTACTTACCTAATACATGCAATCTTATTTCATGGGTCATGGGATCACTTATTACGTACTTATGCAATAAGTGATCCCATGACCCATGTCTCTTATTTTTGTTGCTGGTGTAATTAAAACACTGTCTAGCTACACAAGAAGTCATTTTGATGCGTATTTATTTTCAAAAAAAATCCTTAAAAACACGAAGAGACGAGAATTTCTTGAGCTGTGTGATCAACTGAGCGCCAACTACGGGCAATCACATAGTTTTGTAGGACCAAACGCTGTGTCTAGTACCGTATCTTTTTCCTTTTAATATATCAATGGGTTTTGCTATTTATTTGAATGCTTAACAGAAAATAACAATAATGGATAACATGTGGGTACGATAGTTTTTTTTTTTGGGTGGGAAAATTATCGGATGATTTCTCCCGCTCTGGGTGGAGACTTCTACTGACTAAAAACCCACCCTGTTCCTTTAGCTGCCCTTAGGTTCCGGGGCCCCGGTATCTCGTTAGAACATTCCCGCAACCCTGGGGGTACGGTAGCTGGGACTTGGATTTGCTGGAGATATTTGAAGGGTTGGAGAGTGACATCATCGTCTGCTTAGCCTTCACAATTCTGTTAGAATCGGCTGCCAGTCTAACTAGATGCAGGTAAGTACTAGTGTTTTACATGGAACGACTGGCTATCTAACCTTCTCAGCCTAATAACTGGATAACACGATACTCCTTGGCAATACTGGTGTCAGTATTAACATATACATATATTACTGCGTAAGGACTGGGTGGACCGCATGATATAATAACGCTTCGAACTTGGTCCCAAAGTGGTCTTCCCTTTATCGAAGTGAACTAGAACGCGATCGGCTATCATCGGAAGCGGTCGTAAGTTTTACAAGCAAAAATGCCGAGTTATGTCGTGAAGGGTTGCGTGAAATGCACAATAAAAAAAAAATGATAACATTTCATATCACCGGTAAGTTTAAAATATGTCATCAAATCAACTTCTAACATTATTTAAAACAATTTTCTTTCTTATTTGTCTGAACCTTTGGCCAAGACGACGCGAAGCCGCATAAAAGTGCGACATAACTTTGCAGCGGCGCGCGTTATAGCCGATGAATTGAAAAGATTTAATAATATTACTGTAAGATTAAATTATGTATAAAATTAATTTTTATTGTTTATTAAAAGCAAATCAAAATGTATTTTTATGTACAACAAATATAAGCTTCGAAAAATAAAAGTTTTTTTTTATTTATTTGTACCTCGAAAAGTACCACACTCCCTTCTTACAAGGTTACGTCTCGGAGCAGACCACGCCGATTGACATCTTAGTTATAATAGATGGCGTTAGTGTGTTTTGTAGGGCAACCGCGTTCGTTAAACGTTCTGACGACCGTATCTTTACTATTTAAATCAATGGGTGTCAGTGTTTCTCAATACTGACTACCTGTATTGACTGCCATAGATTTACAAATGATAGCCGAAACCAACGACTGAAGGTCGTAGCAAACATCAACTCGGAAAGGGATCGTCACCGTATCAACTCGAGCCCTTCAGTATTATTTTTATGAAACTCCCTACTGCAACGCACACTAATCGGAATCGTAACGTAATCGTCTTGCCACGGGACAAGCTCACGAACCGCGGTGCGGTGCGTTTACGGTTCTCCGTACCCTAGCTTACGGCTTTCCGTAGCCTAGCTTACGGCTTTCCGTATCTTCCTATATATCTCCGTATCCAACCAGCGGTCGGCGAGCCGTAAGCGCGGCGTCTCATAGCTGTAGCCGAGTCGACGTGCCGGAGCTTCTGATCCGCTTACGTTACGTAGTTACGTTACGTGGACGCCTGTTTGACGCCAAGAGAACGGCGAGGCGGTGACGATCCGCTCCTTCCGTTCCAAGACTCACAGAAATCTTGTTGTGTTTCAATGGTCACCCATCTACAGCCTGACCTTAGCAAACACTGCTCAATGTTGAAGATCGACTAGTGCAGTAGCTATTATAATTTAGCTACGAGCTCCTTAGAGAGTGAAATAGGTTACTTTATTTTCGCTGAAAAAACCTTTTGACGCGAGTGAGGCTACGGACAGAGGCTAGTCACTTATTTTATCTCACTTATCTCTTAGTCATATTGTCTGTATTAATTATGTATTTGCGTTCTATCTGTTTAGTATGCAACCCCTTTTAGTGTCTTGGCATTTTCTTCATATTCTGAAAGAGATCGTGGAATGCAATAAAGCCGCAGTTGAATTTTTTCTTTGAGATTCCTTCGTTTGTATTCGTACTTGTTGTTTAATAAAGTATGAATGAATAAGTAACTCATAAATAAACTTCCAAAAGGCTGTTGATGCTTTCTGTGACCGAATGGGCCCTATTCTTTTCGCCAAAGGCAAAGCATTGCCATACAACGTGGCAATGCTGCCAGACTCTCGGGTACGTTTTACAGTATTGAGGACGAATTGTACATATGCTTTATTTTAGTTAAGTTTTAATAGATCATAATTAATGTATGTGCTGCTAGCTGTGCCCTGCAACTTCACCCGTGTTAATCAACATCTCAACAATACAAACCTCTATTTCAAACATTTAAGGGGTTGATTTGAAAAACAAGTAGCCAATGTTTGACCCTGGGTACTGACAATTTTCATTACAAATTTCATCCACATCATTCCGGTGGTTTAGCCGTGAAAGTGTAAGACACGGACAGAAAGACAGACAGACTTTAGATTTCTTTAATGTTAATATGGATGAATAAAAAAATTCCGGAAATATATTAAACCTTTGAAACACTTTAAGCAACCTTTTTTTCGGGGGAAGAATCATCAAATTACTCCTTACGCTCTGAATAGAGCAGACGGCAGTGTCATGAGACTTCTACTGACTAAAAACCCACCCTGTTCCTTCAGTTGCCCTTCCATTCCGGGGTCGCAGTATCACGTTAGAACATTCCCGCAATCCCGGAAGGCATGTAAAACCTGGGGATCCTATTGAATTTTTTATTTCTTTAGACAAAATCGCCACATCACAATGTCAAGCTCGAAAAAAAGGCAATAAATAGGCTTTGCTCTCCATTGAACCAAATCTTATTTAAGAGTTATCGCAAGAATGAAATAGTCATTACGCAATTATTCCTCGTTGAATCTGTTCAAGTTCTTACTTGTAATGGCTACGGTTCACTTAATATCTATATTAGCTGTCCATTGAACCAGACTTCTATTTGCTGTTTAATATATCTTACTGTTTAATTTTAGGCTCTTTTTTATTACGGGTGAGTTCGCTCTTGACCTCGATTTGCAATGAAACGAGCGAACTCAGAATATACATGTTCACTCTAGCTCTAAAGACTGATACACTGACTGGCAGATAATTAAGAAGAACAACTAACACGCTGTGTGCAGTGTTCCTGATGATACGTTAAATAATTAAAAAATAAAGTCTGGTATTGTTGAAAATAAACTCCTTACCAGCATTTGTAAATACTTAAATGAAAAAGTGCAGTAGTTTATTTGTAATTGCTACGTTGAAACAAGATATAATACAGTCTCAGTTATCTAAAAGAACCTCTCCAGCTATTGACTCTTTTGTTCCACCAAACTACAAAATGCTAGGTGAAAACTCAATTTAAGTCACTGATTTACGTTCTACAAAATTAGCCACACAATTTTGAACCGTATGTTCTGTGTTTAAGGCTGAATGTTATTTGATGCCAGTTAAAGCTAAAAAATTGCTTCCAAAGGTTCCACTATCAAAGAAAAGGGAAATAAAGATAATGAGTAACACTATACTTTATAGTAAGACAATAGAGGTGCTCTTCAAACAAAATGGGAGTATTTGAAATTCCGAGAAAAACAGGGTGTCAAAGAATTTTTCATCATTTTCCTTGTAACTGAGTTGATGTAATTAAGGAGACCTCTGTCTTGGTGTTCATTTTTTTTTTAAGATGGTATTTTTATTTACTACGAGAAATCGGAAGCAGTTATAGTTTAGCATCCACACTACTAATTAGTTATATTATTTTATGTTCTTTGTGTGTCTCATGTTCATTTTGTTGGGTTTGTTTTGGTGAGTGAAGTGTTTCATTGTGTAACAAAGTCTGACATAACCTTTATATTATCATATTAGACTAACTTTTTCCCGCCACTTCGTGCGCGTGGGAGACGAAAATCCCGGCCTTGTGGGAATTCAGGAAGTCAACTATCAACAACCTCACAAACCTGCGAATATTAAGTAGGATTATTGCTTAGGGATATAATCTCCCTATTACCAATTACCAAATTGAATAAATCCAGCAGAGATACGTCAAACAGATAGGAACATGAAAGGGGTTCGAAACTTTTTGTATGGAAGCTGTCATATCAACCCGCTGCCATTTTTAGTTTTTCTCGAAATCACGGTAATTAGCTAAAAGCTACATATTATTAAAAAAATAACAAGAAAGCTTAAGTGTTAGTGTATAATAACTAGTTGCTAGATGACATCAGGCTTAACCGAATAAAAACTGGGGCAAACTATTTGTTATATATCGGGATGGTTTTCTAGCAAAAATATTATGATTTCGTCTACTTGTATATCTACCGCTATGACTGATCAGTCATAGCGGTAGATATACAAGTACACTGCCTGTTAGTGTGTATGGGAGTGTGTTCCGTCCGATATGTGAAATGGAACGCACCTTTTTGGTTGGCAACACTAATTATCTGTGGGCTTGACATAACTTTGACTTGACAGATACTCTTTGTGCCCGGTTGGAAAAAATGTCCGCGTTGGACCTGTTGATTTAATTGTAATTGGTAAAATATCGTTTGGAATCGCCGTTTGCAACCGATAATTGGGTCGCGATTAACTATTGTTTGAAGTTGTAATCCCCATTTGATGAAAAACCCGGGATATTTTGGGATTTATCGCCGGTTTGTTGCCACCGCGTGGCACGCGCATTTGTTGGAAATAAGTTGTGCTGTGATACTGATCTGAACCGCGCCACCTGGAGACTGGCGCCTTGTGAACGTTCTAGAACACTTGACTTACATCACACTTTTCAATTACTCACCTCATACTTATACACACAAACACTTTGGACGTGATCAAAACAGATCCTGGTTGCCGTCTACAGCTCAGGTAAGTGTTATTTGTATATATGGTTGTAGGCCGAAGAGCCTTCTGTAGTTTGTTTTGAAGAGCAACGTTAAGCTCCACGAACCGTGGACAAGTTCGGACACACCAGTATCGTTGCACTGGCTTTATTGTAGTCCTGAACATTTTGGTAAGCAGAGAGTGGCTTTTATAATATAAAATCCACACAGTAAATTGGAAGTTTTGAAAATAACTTTAGTTTAATTACTTAACATAACTTATAACTTAATAAGTTTTGAATATATTAACATGTCTTCCGGGCTATCTAATTGAATTTGAATCAATTGAAGTTGTATTTGTAATTTGTACTGTAGCCCCCTTTTGTTGAATTGACAAGTAAGATTTATTTGTGAAATTAGGAATTATTGGTTGTATTTGGTATATTTGTTGTAAAGTTGTTTGGTATATTTGTTGAAATTAATAGTTGAATGTCACTAATCTGAATTTAAAAGGTTATCTAAATAATAATCACACATTTGTTAACATAACAAGACTTGAATTGTGTGGATTGGGTTATTGTTTATTTGTATTTATTAGATTGTTGTTAGAGATTGTCCGGAGCAATATTATACTTCAATTGTTGTGTTTAATTGGTGTTGATCCTGCACAATATATACATTGAATTGTTATTTATTTTGTAACTAGCCATCTGTACCAAGCTAGATTCATACTTTCAATAAGTACAGGGTCGGATTTGGACTTGAAATAATTGAATTTGAGTTTTTATTTTGGTGAGATTGCTCGGTTGGATAACAAGTTTGTTTAGTTAGTGTGTGTTAGTTTGTTTGTTTAGTTAGTGAATTTTAACTGATTTGTATTAATATTTGATTGTTGCAATGGCCTCATTGAGGGCAGTCAGGGAGTCTGCTGCCGGATTGACCTCACGGTTGAGATGGTTCACATTGGCAGCGGCAACGGTTGAGCGTTTGGAATTGGAAGAGCTCACCCTTGCTCGGTATGGGCAAGTGATTGAGAGGATCAAGTCAGCTGATGCTGCGCTCACATGCTTCAACGAGTACATCATGGACGTGGATTTGGGGGTGGTGGATCAGGCGGCCCGCGATAGGATTTTGGGTGACTATGACCAGATTGTCCACCTGGGGGATGTCATATGTCTACGAGCGCGGGAAATTTTGAAGAGCCGGGTGCCTGATGCGGCCGAGCCGCAGACCCCCGTTGTTGCAGGCCCTGGACTATTGAGTAGGCTGCCCACCCTG
This sequence comes from Tholera decimalis, assembly GCA_943138885.2. Classification (NCBI taxonomy): domain Eukaryota; kingdom Metazoa; phylum Arthropoda; class Insecta; order Lepidoptera; family Noctuidae; genus Tholera; species Tholera decimalis. Next base: position 43,551,937 of record OW964558.2, read on the forward strand.
GAGCTGCCACATTTTGACGGTCGCTTGGACCACTGGCTGGGCTTCCTAAATCTCTTTGAGAGTCTTGTGGATGCACGCTCGGACCTCGGAACTGCCCAGAAGCTGGCCTATTTATTGTCTGTCCTGGAGGGCGAAGCCAGAGCCTTGGTGCAGCACTTGCCGGTGACGGATTCCTCTTACCCGACCGCTCTGGAGCTTCTCTCCCGACGGTATCAGAACAAGGGCTGCCTGGCTGATGTACACATCGACCAGATTTTGGGACTACCGGTCATTGCCAGCACGTCGACGTTGCGCACTGACTTGCTGAACCCGTTGGTTGAGACCAACGGGTTCAGCAAGTCAGACCAACGCTTTGAGACGCCTGGAGTTACCGGTAGAACATTGGTCCTACTTGTTGGTGCACATAGTGCTGCAGTTGCTCCCCGCGGAGCTGAGGTCACGTTTTGAGCAGAAGTATGGTGGGGATAGTGCCACCCATCTTCCCCCCTTTGACGACCTCCTCAAATTTTTGGAAGACGAGTGTCGGTTTCCGGATAACACTCGTGGCGCCACGGGGTCACCCCCACTACCTTCTCAGCCTAGAGACCAGGGACGGACTAGGGCTCGGGGGCCTGTTGATGTTCAGCCCACCCCCCGTTTTGCTGGCGCCCGGAGTCCTCGGGCTAGGGGGCCTGTTGATGATCGCCCCGCCCCCAGTTTTGCTGGCGCCCGGAGTCCTCGGGCTAGGGGGTCTGTTGATGATCGCCCCGCCCCCCGTTTTGCTGGCGCCCGGAGTCCTCGGGCTAGGGGGCCTGTTGATGATCGCCCCGCCCCCCGTTTTGCTGGCGCCCGGAGTCCTCGGGCCCCTAGCCGGTTGATGTTCGCCCCACCCCCCGTTTTGCTGGTGCCCGGAGTCCTCATCATTGTGACTTTTGTAAGGCAACGGGGCATGTCATGGCGCATTGCCCGGACTTTTTGAATTTGCACGTAAGTGCCCGCCGCCGTATTGTCAACGCACGCCGTTTGTGGTTTTCGTGCTTGGGGGCCCACTTCCATCGGGACTGCCCCGACCCCCGCCCGTGTAGAATTTGTGAAGGGTCCCACTTGGAGATTTTGTGCGCCAACGCGAACCGCTCCAGCAGACCAGCTTCTGAGGGGGGTTCGCGCAAGGGGGGGTACCCTGGAGACGAGCACCAGGCTGAGACCCGCAATTCTGTACGCCGCACTCCACCCCCCGCGCAAGTTGAACGGGAGCCCCGCGAGCGCCATTTGGTCTCCCCTCGTCAGGGAGAACGCGCATTGGCTGCTAGGCAGCAGTGGCTGGGTCGGCGCCGCTGCCTTTCCCCTCCGTTGGCGGAACGTCCCCGGTTGGAGTCGCGCCCTCCGCCATTCGGGCATCCGGTGGGATATGCCCCTCCAGTGATGTCGAGCGGCTCGGGACACCGCGCAGACGAGTATTTTGATTGTTGGCCTCGTCATGAACGAAGGCAGCCTGGATGCGGCGATCGGTCGCCGCCCAGGCATCACTAAGAGATTGACGCCTGCCCCGCTAAAGGACCCCCCCGATCAAGACGGTTTTGTTGCCAACGGCCTTGGTCAAGTTCTGGGGACCCTTGGGTGACTCGATAGTGGTCTGTGCCATTTTGGACACGGGAGTCCAGGGTTGCCTTTTGTCGTCTTGGTTAGCGGGACAGGTTGGCTTGAAGGTGAACGACCTTTCAGGCAAGATTTGGGGAATTGGCGAACCAGCTGACACCACTGTTGAGGGAAGGACCTGGTTTGAAATCACCCTTGTGAGTTGTCCGTACACTAAAATTGGTGCTCCTGCCCTTGTTATAACTGAACTTGGTTGGGACGAGCCACTTCGGGAAACCCTGTTGGAGGACGGTTGAGGCACTCTAGCCTTCCTTATGGGGCCCGTCACCCCCTTTTGTTGCCCAAGGAGGGCCACTTGGTTCAATTGTTGGTGACTGATCGTCACACTAAGAACGCTGGTGCCATTCTGCAGCGAGAAATTTGGATTTTGTCGGCTGATCGCGTCAATGAGGCGAGGCCCTTTGCTGGCGTCGTAACGGACTTGTTGGTCCCCTTTTGTTGAAGACGTCCACCCTTCGTAATAGTAAGATTGTTAAGGCTTACTTGTGTGTTTGTTTGCCTGTCAACCAAGGCAGTACAGTTGGAGCTGGTAACCTCCCTCTTGACAGAGGCCTTTGAGGCGACTTTGGAAAGATTTGTGTCTCGCCGTAGGTTACCTTCTTTGATTAGGTCTGATTGCGGTACGAATTACAAGGGTACAAGTAACTATTTGAAGGAGGTATACGCCTTCCTTAATGAGAACCATGTTGACATTGGTAATAGTTTGGCCCGCCGAGGGGTGACTTGGTTGTTTGACCCGCCAGCCTGCCTTCCATTGGGGGGGTATTTTTGGGGCCGCGGTGAAAGCGGCAAAGGGACGCTGGCGGAGATTGTTGGGAGACACCGTTCTGACCTTTGAGGAACTAGCTACGGTATTTTGCCGCATTGAAGCTGTGTTAAATTCGCAACCTGGTCAAGACTTCCAATTGATTAGCGGACGGGTAGGCCCGTCCGGGGGGGGTAGATGTTCCGTCCGATATGTGAAATGGAACGCACCTTTTTGGTTGGCAACACTAATTATCTGTGGGCTTGACATAACTTTGACTTGACAGATACTCTTTGTGCCCGGTTGGAAAAAATGTCCGCGTTGGACCTGTTGATTTAATTGTAATTGGTAAAATATCGTTTGGAATCGCCGTTTGCAACCGATAATTGGGTCGCGATTAACTATTGTTTGAAGTTGTAATAATCCCCATTTGATGAAAAACCCGGGATATTTTGGGATTTATCGCCGGTTTGTTGCCACCGCGTGGCACGCGCATTTGTTGGAAATAAGTTGTGCTGTGATGCTGATCTGAACCGCGCCACCTGGAGACTGGCGCCTTGTGAACGTTCTAGAACACTTGACTTACATCACACTTTTCAATTACTCACCTCATACTTATACACACAAACAGAAAGCCTTCTGTAGTTTGTTTTGAAGAGCAATGTTAAGCTCCACGAACCGTGGACAAGTTCGGACACACCAGTATCGTTGCACTGGCTTTATTGTAGTCCTGAACAGAGTGAGTGAGAGAAAGGATATTGCCAACATGTTTAAAGATCACTTTCTTTTAAAATCACCCCTAGGGAGCTCTAGTGTGATGCTGGATGCTGATCATTGTTATGGTGAGGTGGGCACACGATTCAGTGCCAAAAATGTGGCTAAGGTCATCAGGTCTACGACTAGAGGTAAGTCCCCTGGTCATGACGGGATCAGCATCGAGCATTTACAATATCAAGTCCTCACTTATCAAGTGTTGGCGTTGCTGTACAATTTATGTATTGGTCATTCATATCTGCCTCCCGACTTAATGAAGACGATAGTGGTTCCAATTGTTAAAAGCAAAACAGGTGACCTTTCAGACAAGAGGAACTACAGACCAATTTCTCTCGCGACCACAGTCGCTAAAGTGCTTGATGGTCTGCTTAATACACAGCTAAACAAACGTCTTATGCTGCACGACAATCAGTTCGGTTTTCGGCCAAGACTTTCTACAGAAAGTGCAGTTCTGTGTCTTAAACAGACTGTCAGGTACTACACAAAAAGAAACACACCTGTTTTTGCATGCTTCCTCGATCTTTCTAGGGCTTTCGACCTGGTTTCCTATGACATATTATGGAAAAAGCTTGAAACAATAAACTTACCAAAAGAGTTTATAAGAATCTTTAAGCATTGGTATGGAAGCCAGGTCAACAGTGTGCGGTGGGCAGGTGTTTTATCGGACCCATATCAATTAGAGTGCGGAGTGAGACAAGGGGGGTTAACCTCGCCGTCCCTCTTTAATTTGTATATGAATGCCCTGATTGAGGCGCTTAGCAGTCATCATGTCGGTTGTCATATTGATGGTGTCTGTGTCAATAATTTAAGTTACGCGGACGATATGGTGCTGCTCAGCGCGTCAGTCGGTGGTATTCGCACGTTATTAGCCATGTGTCAAAGTTATGCGGCAACACATGGCTTATTGTATAATGACAAGAAAAGTCAGTACATTGTTTTTGAGGCGGGTACCAGGTCTAATCAAGATGTGCCTTCTATACGGCTTAACAGTGTTCCTCTGAAGCGAGTGACTCAATTTAAATACCTCGGTCACTTGATCACCACTGACCTCAAAGACAATGCTGATATAGAGAGGGAACGGAGGGCCCTGTCCGTGCGTGCGAATATGATAGCCCGCAGGTTTGCACGTTGTACTGCAGAAGTAAAGGTGACGCTCTTTAGAGCATTCTGTACCAACTTCTACACGTGCAGCTTGTGGGAGAGGTATTCGCAGGCATCGTATGGGGCCCTCCGTGTCCAATTCAATAACGCCTTCAGAAAACTGTTGGGGTTGCCATGGCGTTGCAGTGCGTCAGGGATGTTTGCAGCGGCGCGTGTTGATTGTTTTCACACAACAATGCGCAAACGTGCAGCATCGTTGGTGGCTCGTGTCATAGCTAGTCCCAACAGGGTTCTGAAGATGGTCGCGGATAGAGTGGACTGTCCATATATGGTCCACTGCTGTCAATTACGTGTGTCTTCGTATCGTGTTGTGTACTAACCCTAGTTTTTTAAGGTAATTGTTTACTAACCATAATTACATATATGAGCTATGTGGCTCGAAATAAAGATATTTGAATTTGAATTTGAATTTGAATAAGATCTTATTTACTGTATTAAAGGTTGGCCTGGGGCCTAGTAACACAGGTATTAATAGTGCAGGCTCCAGTCTCCATAATATCAAAATAAATAATGAATTTCGTGTTTGTTTTATATTGAATTGTGTGTTGAACGAAATAACTATAATTTTATTATTATTATTTCATAACTAGCTGTCCCGCAGAGCTACGCTCACATGGACTTCATCACGTTATGAATATAACCTTTCTTTTTGCAGCCGGTTAAGCCTATAATAACCTTCATCAAGCTTCAAGTTCCTTCTATTCTAAATTTCATCTAAACCTACCCACTTACCTACTTACTTACCTACCTACTTTAGAAGATTGGCGCGTTCAAACAAACAAACAAAAAAATCTTTTCCGCTGTATAATATTAGTAAAGATTAAATTATTCACTCTTGACTTAAAAACCAGTTTATTGCTATTGGGAAATACAGACTCCTGCATGGAATTCCACTCCTTAGTTGAGCAGTGAAAGTATTCCTGAAACGTATTGTGCGTATGGGTGGGATGTAGTATTAATTTGTGGTTACGTTAAACCCAAGTTTGTACAAGTTACGGCAATCCAACAATATTTGAACAGACATGTTCAAACCAAGATATGATAAAAGTTTAACAAAAACTTGAAAATGGAACAAAAAAGTTTTTCTATTTCAGGATAGCAAAGTTTTCTATAACTTTGTCCAATTAAAATGCGTAAATTATGAGTTCCTACCACGGTCTAGTTCGAGTTTTTCACAAAGGCTAAAGTTCAGACTTTAGGGTGGATTTTTTTTTTACCTGATTTAAATAATGGCAGTATTTTGCTGTATTTCATTAGATCAGGTAACTCACCATGATAAATAAATTTATTAAAAATAACAGCTAATGTAGGTGCTACAATGTTTATAATAGACTTGGTAACATCAACTGAATCACCCCATAGGTCTGCAGTCTTTTTAACATTCAGTGATTTAAAAGTTTTTATTACATTATTACAAGTTACATATTCAAATTTAAATTCAGAACCACAAAGTGGCAAATTTTCTTTGCAGCAATGGGTGATGCGTTCAGAGATCTGGTTGTCTATATGGGAATCTCTGCAAAGAACGATTCAAAAGCCGTGGCAACTTGCGAATCTAATTTAATTATTTTATCATCAATAGCAAAGCTGTAATCGTTATTTTGTTTGCAAGACCTACCCGTTTCACTATTAATAATATTCCAAGTAATTTTTATCACATTACTACTATTTTTAATTTTTGAACTCAAGTAACGTGATTTGGCAATAAAGCACACTTTTTAAATAATTTTGAATAATTCTTAACATATAAATTAAATTTTACTGTGTTGTTATTAAGTCCTTTCCTCATACAGTTCGTAAAGCCGTTTTCTACTTTTATAGATACCAACGGTGGCCCAGTCGCTAAAGGAAGTGTTATTATTTACTGATAAACAGCTGGGAATAAATGTGGTATCAAATTGTTTACATGTTAACAAAATCATTATAATGTTTGTTTGGGTCACCATTCGTTGACAAATATGGCATTTTGTTTAAAAGTTTAGTTTTAAATGTTTCCATGCGATATTTTGGTTCAGAGTTTACAGTTATATCTTTTTTTTGTCTTTATTTTCAAAGTAATTAGTTGCCCACAGTGATCAGAATCTAATAAGTTAATTATTTTTTGTGGGTCTGTACAACATCTGTATAAATATTGTCTAGGCAAGTGGCACAAGCGAGGGTTATTCTAGTAGGCTCCATAAATAAGTTAACAAGATTGTATGACTGGAACAAACTCAAAATTTTAATATATTAGCATATAAATATAATAGCCAGAATTTTCTAATATATTAACATTAAAGTCACCACAAATTATGATAGACTTGTTTGAATTACAAATTTTATTCAAAACTTCATCTATTATTGTCTCAAAACAGTCATACAATCCTGAAGGTGGTCTGTACACACTTAAAATAAACTGCTGCAATTCAATATAGTCTATTTGAATTATCCGTTCAACAGAGATACTTACAATATCCGTACGATCCTTGAATTTAAGTTGATTACTTATTAATATCAAAAAGCCACCATGTATGGCAGATACTCTGCTGAACGAACAACCAACCCGGTGATATTTAAAATTGAAAATAAATTGATTGTTTTTTAACCAATGTTCTATGTGTAAACATAGAACATCAATACTATTAATATTAAGAAATAATTCTACTTCTAACTCCTTACTTAAGAATCCTTGAATATTTTGATGTACCAAGTTAATAACAATTGTTGATTTTAAAACTATATTTGTTTTATTCTGATTATTTACAATAATGCTAGAGTCTGTCTCTGTTGTCTTAAATTATCTCTCTGTTGTCTTATTGGTGATTTATCTCTCTTCCTCATCTTGGTGGGAGACGCCCCGGGCCTCCAGGATCACGAGCCGATCTCCGGCCATCGTAGGCGCGAGTTCCACGCGCGCATCAAAGAGCAGTCAGCAGCATTGATGGAATTCGGTAGTTCTATTGCCAGCCGGGGCTGCGGTGCTGTTCTAATGAAATACGTGGCTCCAGAACGCAAGGGCAACTGAAGCAATAAGGTGGGTTTTAGGCTCCCCAGAGAGGGTTATTTTGATGTTTTTTCTTCCGGAATAAAAGGTTGGAACATTAAATCCTTAGCGTTCATGCAAATTGGTAAGGTAGTTAAAAGAAAAGAACAAAACAAACCTTTTAAAAAGAAAACTTTTTCGTAGAAATCCTTCGGAAAATACCTTTGGCCGATGTAATGAAATTCTTCCGTCGAAGGAAATTAATCGCCTTTCGGGTATTTTTCACTGCTCTTGCTTTTTCCAGATAAAAACATTTGTGTTGCCTATTAAAAAGTTCAAAATGGCGCATTTTGGACGGACAAAAGTTTTCTAATTATTTTTATCTCAATTGTCCTTGTTTCTTGGGGTCAATGCCAAGACCGATAAACCGACTTTTTTCTAGGAATTCGTTTTAATTAAAGTTTATTTAGATTTTGGAAAAGAGTACCTAAAAGCTTGCTTTATTTAGACTGAATATAAAAGATAAAAATTAATTAAAACCTTTTTTACATTTTATTTGTAATCCTACTTTTGTTTCCCACTGCTAAGCCCAAACGGACTTCCAGCCAAGTTTTTACTGCCAATATGACCAGTTGATAGTCATACTGTCTCGATGGCGATGTTCTTCATAATTCCACTGAGTGGTGACATCCATATGATTTTGATAATCCAATTCCACAAAAAAGTCGCCTGGCTATTCCAGGCGACTTCTACAAAAAGTCGCCCGGCTATACCAGGTGACTTTTTTCCAGAAACTATTAGGTAGTTAAGACATACCACGCTGAAAATCTGAAGTATTTCTTCACGTTCTTAGGTTAAGTATGTGGAGAACTACTCCATCGTTACATGGTGGACATCCCACCCTTACGCACAAAACGTTTTTGGAATACTTTCATTGTGCGTACGGCTAAGGAGTGGAATTCCCTGCCGGAGTCTGTGTTTCCTGTTCGCTAGAACCTAGGAGTCTTTAAGTCAAGAGTTAAAAGGTACTTCTAGGCAAGTGTGCTCCAATTTCCACCACATCATCGCTTACCATCAGGTGAGATGGTGGTCAAACGCGAGACTATTCTGAATAAAAAAGGAGTACATACTACGCAATATAGTATTGAATCGGAGCGGAACGGAGGCTTCTTGGAAACTTTTTCATTCTTTTTAGGGGGGAACAATCTGCAAGTGGTTCAGTTGCTTTTGTGTTCCAGGACCGGAATCTCGTTACAACATTCAAATCAAATCAAATCGTTTCATTCCCTCAACCCTGGCAGAAAATGGCCCTATCAGACCCGTCATAAGTACTGATTGCGACATCTCTGCCTGTTGTGTGCCGTGTTGCGAGTTTACTTTTAAGGAAACGATGCCTGTATTAGAAGGCTTCGCTTTTGAACATTGTATCGCTCCATTCATAAATATCTCTAAGTGATGTCAAAGATATTGATGCAGGTGTGCATGACGTTTTGAGACATTAACCATTAAGTGATGGTTAGTCTTTTGAACATCGTGGCATAATCCACAAGCGATCGGTAAAGAGGTTTGATATATTATTTTTACTTTTCAATACCTTGATTGATATAAAAAATGTTTCTAGTTAGAAATCTTACTGAAAATCAAGTGTCACAGCGATATAGTTTTGTTTTAGGTTTAAATACCGCCGTTGAAAATAAAAATGGTTTTATCAGCATTTTAAGTTTTTGGAAGATACACGAGCGTTCCTGTTAAGATTGATATTGCAGCATTTATTGTCCTGAATGAGAAATTGCCTCGCTATACTGCATCGTTTTCGTCTTTTCAGAATTTAAAACCCCTACTGCTATAATAATCGCTCTCTCCTGTTCGTAACAGTACAATAATTCTTTTCGATAGTAACATGAATCATGCTTTAAAACGTTTCTTCAGTCAAAATACATTGAACGCATTTAAAAGTCTCTGCATTTTGAACATTTAACATGGAAGCAGTCTCAGGAATATAATTCAGTGCCGGGAACATCCTTAGACATCGGGCACAGCAAAAGTGAGATATGTGGAGAGGACTTCTCATTTAAGTATCTTATAATCTAACTTATTCTAAGAACATAAAGACATTTACATAACTAAAAACATTATTTTTAGAGCTTCAAGGAGTTACCATCTATATAGGTATTCGTTTACACTGTAGTAACATTTGCTTAATAATAACTTTTTTAACTTGTTTGTGAATTAATGGAGTTTTTTTTCTTTTCCTCTTGATTCGGGTAACATATTGTATATTTTTATTGACATAAACAGAGGACTTGTTGAATGTATTTTTAAGCGGGATAATGGTAGGTTGAGTCGTGTTTTGTGTCGGAATGTGTATCTTGTTTGTATGTCTTCTCGTTTAGGGTAAGTCTTGGTGTTTGTGAGCGGATTTGCATATTTCAAGTAGGTATGTAAGGCAGAGTTAAAAAATTTAGTTCTATAAAATAGGGTTTGCAACTATCTATCTGATTTATATTTACCAGGATACGGATGTGTGGGGATTGACTTCCAGTATAACAGGACGCAGCTAAGTACTAGTGTTTTACATGGAGTAGTCAGATTTTCTGGCTTCTGACTACCCGTTACGACTGTCAGAGATGTACAGACGACAGCCGAAAACAACGCCTTAAATTATTTTTGAAGGCAAAAAGGTTACTTGATATTGTTACGCCAGTCGCTTAGCTAAGTACGTCGAGAAACTTCAACCGACATCTAGAATGTTCGAGATACTAACGCCACCTGGCGGCGAGTAGCAGTACTGAATATATAGAGAAACTTCGATCGACTTCTAATACGTTCGAGACACTAACGCCATCTGTCGGCGAGTAGCAGTACTGAGTATCTCAAGTAGCTTCTGGAACATTCCTGGCAGTACAGGCAGTGAGGCGATTTTACAAGAATGTTCTAGAACTCATAGACCGGGGTATAAATAGATCGCAGAGGAACGCAGATAGCAGTCTTATTTCAAGATACGAGGTGATATAATCGAAGCTTTACAAGTGAATTTCTGTGCGATTTAAGTGTTGAGTGATAAGTATTGTACTGTGAATAACTGTGTTAATTTTTATTTGGTGTTTATTTAAGTAAAGTGTTAATTTTTGTTTAATTGGTGTAAATTATTTCTATCTCGAACCCCAGCTCGTAAAAATATGTTAAAATGGTCACCCATTCACTTATCGGCCTCTAAAGGAGTTACTTAACTTAAAAGATTGACCCTTGTGGCTGAAATTATGTAGCCATGTGCCCTTTAATGTCGTCTCAACTGTATTTCGAGAAAACCACACAGTCCACACCACAGGACACGTGTATGGTTAATTCGACCTTAATAACGATTTCAGAGACATGTACAGAGACACATATTTATGTAGAGAGCTACATATACAACGTTTAATTAAAAGTAGTATAATATACATACCAAGTGTACGGTTTCTTTGGATGATAACAAACGATATGGCAAGTAATCCTATGTCTACATCATATTAGAAATTTCAATACATTGATACCAGAGACCGATTTTTCAAAATAGAAGAACAAAGATAATTATGTGACGTGGAAAATGATTGACCCTCGTAGTGCTGTGACACCTTTGTTACGATTTGTATACAAGAAACATATGAAACCGTATACATTTTTTGAGTGACTTATTTTTAGCTGAAACTGTGTATAGAGACTCCATACCAGATGTTGTCTTCAGCCATTTTGAATAGATTCCGCTACACGTATAATCAAAAGATGACTAATCACAACAACATTCATAATCACACGTGACGTTCCGTTCGAAATTCAAATATTTGAAATGAAGTGGTTGAACTGTTTATTTCCCTTATGAATTCTAATGTTATATCAAAGGGAAATAATACATATTTTTTTCTAATAAATAAATGTGTGGGAGCGCCTACTTTATTAGTATAAGCAATAAGTGTTCATCATTTTAATCGTCATTATTTTGTCATTCCTCCTTTTTTTAAATAAAAAGTCACATGTATATGGCACGTGCCTGCTGCTTTTTAAACTATAAATCCCAATAATTTCCGGACACCATGTTTCACGGAATATTATTTATTACTTACTAGCTTCAGCCCAGGACTTCGTTCACGTGGAGGGTTTTCTCGCGTAAATCCTAATCCCGGGAGAATTATGGGATAAAAAAGTAGCCTATGTGTTATTCCAGGATGTCAACTGTCTACTTATCAAATTTCATTCATATCCGTTCAGTAGTTTTTGCGTGAAAGAGTAACAAACAGCCATACATCCATCCCCATAAACTTTCGCAGTTATAATAATTAGTAAGAAGGTAAGACTATCTTCTGCCTCTGGCTTCACTCTCGTTAAGAGTTTTTCCATTCTATTGCCTTGATCATACGTACCGAGCAAACTGGGGAGACAGTGCTCTCGGCCGAGTACTCGGTAGGTATAAACATGGCGCCGTGTGTCGGCTGAGCTTAAAAGGTTTAGGTGTGAAAGTGTAACATACAAACAGACAGACAGACAGAGTTTCTTTTGCATTTACAATATTAGTAAAGCTAAGGATAATAGGGATAACTCAACTGCAGTAAGTAAGCTTTGTAGTGTACTTAATATATTTATTATAACAAATATTGCTAGTGTCCGTTAAACTCTTCTTATACTTTAGGCTTCTTCATCATAGGCTGTTCCTCTTCTTCATCACCGTCTTTCTGTGGAGGATCATTCCAGTCTGCCTTCTCAGCTGTTCCGAAGATCACGTAGATCAGGTTTGTGAAGAGGTACAAGCCTGCTGCCATGAAGAATACTTGTCTCCACAGGTATACGTCATTCTGTGAACGAATCAATAACAGCTTCAGGGCGATTTTGCGGCTTCCGAGCTTCTGTAGCGCTATGGTATGTTTGCTGATGCGCAAACAGATGGTTTTGCAGCTCTTTAGCGCAAAAAGACCGAATCGCGTTGGTCATTCGGTTGCGTGGGAGTACGCGCAATGTCCAGCATTGTATAGCAGCCAAACCTGAATATCCTATAGTTAATACAATGACACAGTGGACTAGGTCACTGTTAACTATATTATAGTTATTAAGTGAATAAATATTACCCCCGAAACTGTGCGCGTAACACCTCTGTTCATTTGTTCCGTGTTAAAAATATATTATTCGTGCAAAAAGTAATATCAGTGACTTTATTTCGTTAAAAACCAAAAGGATTAAAGTTGTTCTAGGTATTTTAGTATAAATTGTGTGTTATATACTGTATACAATTACAAAATGGCAAAAAATCATTTGGCAAGTTATCGTAACATATTGACAGTGTTGTTAACCAGAGGATTGAGTAAAACGCGGGCCTTTTTAACACGCTTTTATTAGGTCGACCTGTATGTAACTAACTATGTAATGGAATCTAAGGTAACTAATTTAACCATCTTCCAAGGGTCGTAGCGTAGTGAAAATTGGCAACTGTATGTAGTTCTGATGACAATACAATAATATGGTACGGTCAAACTGATTTGATGATGGAGACGGAAGATATGAACTGGAACTTCATGATGGAAAATCGTATCATAGCTGTTTTGGATTTCTTAGAAAAGTCTTGTAAAGAACTTTGACCACGATTAGGTTTCAAGGTCTGATGATGAAGCTGGAAGATAGGCACTGGCATTCAATGATGGAATATCGTATCATAGTCGTGTTTGCACTTGTGAGAAAGGCCACGTAATGGACTTTGAACACGATCAGGTTTCAAGGTTAAAACAAACCTAAAGATTTTTTTTTGTTTTTACGTGCTTTTATAAAAGCGTGTTTTTCTAGTATTTTTTAAACTATTAATTTTATTTAGTGTGCCATTAATTAGAAGAAGAAGAGAAGTTTATTTATCCTATTTCGTTGTGTGGCATTCTGTTATTGCCTAATTAAATCATTTTAATATGATTTGTGACTGTTGTTCGGTAACCATAACAGAATGGAGTTCTGTTGTTAACTGTTCGTCCTGCCAAAAACCATACCACGCTGCATGTCTTACAAATGTGCTGGGCTCAGATTTTCAAGTGGGCGAACAGTATAACTGGCTGTGTCCGTCCTGTAAACCGAAGACGCGAAATGCAGACAACACCCCAGTGCGCAATAGCCAGGGAGGTGATTTAAACATAACGCTAAGGAAAAAAAGAACATCGGCAAATATATCAAACGATGGAACGCCCAAGGAATTGCCTGTTACGTCAACCGAGGTCAGTCGCATTATGAAGAAACAAATAGATGACCTTATGCGGCACCTCAACGAAACTTTGGTGAATTATGTAAACAAAGAACTGAAGGCGATAACGGACAAAATAGAGGGACTTAAAACGTCCATGGGATTCATGAATGAGAAGTTTGAAGAAATGAAGACGGAGTTTTCACTAAATGTCAAGGTAGTATCAGACATTAAAAAAGAAAACGAGCAACTCAAATTTACCGTCAAAGACCTGAGCTCGAGATTGAACCAGATGGAACAGCAAGCCCGTTCTACGAACTTGGAAATTCAATGTCTGCCTCAGCACAACAATGAGAATCTTGTGTCCACTGTTATGAATATTAACAGAGTTATATCAGGTGACTTAATAGGGAACAGTATACATCATGTTACGAGAATTGCAAAACAAACCCCATCTAGTAACCGCCCAAAATCTATTGTTGTTCAGTTCAGTAGTCCGCGAGTCAGAGATAATTTCCAGATGAAAAGCTCAACACTGCTCCGCTTGGAATTGGTGGCAAAAAAGAGAACGTCTTCATTGTTGAACATCTGTCTCCTGCAAACAAAGCCCTGCATGCTGCAACTTGAATTAAGGCCAAGAGTCTGGGTTATCAATATGTATGGGTTCGTGGCGGAAGAATATTTGTGAGAAAAATGGATGGTGCAGATTACAAATATATAAAGGACACTGAAACGCTAGACAAATTACAATAGGCCAAACTGTATCTTTTATAAGGTATTTGTTAAGACTATTAAGTTCGATCGATTCAATATTTACTACCAGAATGTCAGAGGTATTAGATCAAAACTTAACGAGATTTATCAAAGGGTTGCCTGCTGTTCATACGATGTTATTATGTTTACTGAAACGTGGTTGTTGAGTGGTATCTTTGACTCAGAGATCATGGATGAGCGGTATACTATTTAAAGGCGAGAACGGATTATTAATACTTTCAATAACAAAACCGATGGTGGTGGCGTCCTTATAGCTATCTCTAAAAAATATAAATCACACAGATTAGACAGTTTTGAAAGTTCATGTGAGGATCTCTGGCTCAAGTTATCCCTTGATGTTGGTAGAAAAACAAAGGACCTTTGTACCGTATATCTGCCGTCACCACTGCAAATTAGTTTGTTGGATCATTTTGTACATAATACAAACAATCTATTAGAGCATGTTGATGATTGTGTAATAATAGGTGATTTTAATATGAAATCTATAAACTGGCTCGGAGATGATGGTAATATAATAAGGGTACCTCAGAGGACTTGTTAACATTCAAAATGAGCGATGGAACAGACTCTTTGGGATTTTATCTTACTTAACAATTTGTCTCAATATAATTATTTATGCAATCAAAATAATAGAATTCTTGATTTAGTGTTAACGACATTAGATAATGTCATTATATGTTCACCAGTTGATATTCTATCTAAAATCAATGCACACCATCCTCTTATTCTATGTGAGTTCTCGTTTTCTCATGTAATAAAACTGCAGAAATGTGTTTCCAGAACGAAAATGAATTATTTAAAAGCGGATTATGTAGCTATTAATGCAGCCTTAATGCAGGTTGATTGGGCGGAAGAGTTAAAGTCTTCCATGACTATCGACCAGATGGTAGACAAATTCTATAGCATATTGAATAAGTTAATAAAGAGATATGTACAAATTGTTGAAATTAGAAAAAAGAAATATCCATACTGGTTCTCCAAAGAGCTCATTAAAAGACTAAATGAAAAAAACAGTTTGCGACTTAGAATAAAAAAATACAAAAATCCCTTAGATATTATTGCTTTGGAGTCAATAAGGAAAAGATGCAACTGCATGGCTACTTCTTGTTATAGAGAATACATTACTGATATAGAGGCTAAAATTACATCAAATCCAAACGAACGCTGGCTCATTCGGTACAGTTTCAGGGTGATTTAGATAGATTGAGTAAGTGGTGCGAACATAATAAAATGTCTTTAAATATTGGTAAGTGTAAGCACATCAAATTTACAAAAAGAAAAAATGTGGTACCTACATTATATAACATTAACGGTCACCAGCTGGAAGAAGTGGAATCTATACGAGACCTAGGCGTGTAATTTGACAAAAAGCTACGTTTTGTTGATCATATTGACAATGTTATATTAAAAGCTACAAAAATACTTAATAATTTCAAAAATTTTAGATCAAAAAAAGTTATGTTCAACTCGCTAATCCGAAGTCACCTAGAGTACTGCAGTGTTGTCTGGTCTCCTAGATATAATGTACACATCAAGCGTATCGAACGCCTACAGAAAAGGTTCATATGGCATCTGACTTATTATTGTAATATGGGAAAAAAGCTCAAATCGTACCAAGACAGATTAAAATATTTTAGAATGGCTTCATTAGAGAAACGTAGAGACATGTTTGACTTAATTTTCCTTAAGAAACTAGTAACAGGCTCTTTAAATTGTCTGGAGTTGCTCAGTAAAGTGTCTTTTCATGTGCCACGGAATCTACCAAGAAGATCTAATAGGAAACTATTCAGAACGCCAAAAAGTCATACAAATTTAAGGCAGCGCTGCTCATTGTCGAGAATGTATACTGTGTATGAAAGCCACGATGAAGACATTGATTTGTTCCTTACACCTGTGTCTTCTATGAAGAGAATTTTAAATTGTAATTAGGTAATTTTTTTTAACACTTATTTTATTGTAATTGATTAATTAAGTAATTCATTTTGTTTAACAGTTTACGCGTATAAAATAGTGCATGCAGTGCTCTTCTCTAAGTGATGGAGCACTTAAACATAGATTAAGATGTAAAATTGTGTATGTAATAGTGTTTTCATTGTTGAAGAGCCAAATAAAATAAATAAATAAATAAGTGTTTTATTATTATTTAAGATCTATTTTGTCTTTTTTGTGAATATAAATAAATAAATTATATGAATTTAATTTAAATAAACTATTATTTTGTCTGATGCGTAACATATAGAAGTGGTAGCCCAGTGATTACAAAACATAGTTCTTTTTTTTAAAGAACAAGCAATTTAGGTAGAATTCACATTACAAGCAATCTTGTTAAACCTCCCAACTAAACTAAATATGCTTGTGTCTTGAGTGAGTTCAAGGCATTAGTATAATAGAATAGAATAGAATAGGATCTTTTTATTTCGGGCCACAAAATCCATAAAATGTTAGTAACTTATACCTAATAGCTTATTATCTAGTGTTAGTACCCTGCACCCTCCGCACAAACTGCTTCATAATAGGAGAGGACACACTCTCACTCATGGGGTTCGAACCTGCGACCTCTCATTCACAAGCCTGACATTAGGCTATTGATGCTTCCAGTTAACATAGTTATGACACAATTCTTTATGCCCAAGACTACTACTACTATACTTCAAAATAGTTTCGGAAACTGCTAGCAAAATGTTTACTTACCACATCAGTCAGGATACAACCTATAATTAAAGGGGAAATTGATGCGCCAATATTTGATATAAAGTTACTGATACTGATCATTGTTCCAGCGAAGTTTGGAGAAATGTCGATGTGGTTTATCTGAAAATAGAAACGAACAAGGAAATAATTATATTTATTTTGTAAACTGGTTCTTTTACACGACATTTTTTTCTTAAATTTAAAACGTTCGCTGACAGCACGTCGTTAGGCGGGAAATTAAAATAGTGCGTTATGTCAGTACGTCGAGGGACGGGCCACTTATATTTAAGAGTATGTCGTGGAAAATTCTACTGTCGTAATGTGGTGTCAGGGTAAGTGCTCACTGTCAGCGAACGTGTTAACTAAATAGTGTCAGTGTTTCGTAACTAACTACCCTGTGAAGGAACACCGAAACTAACTCAGAGGTCAACGAGTCTTTTGAAGTCCATAAAAATCGTACTGATCAAATCGTATAAGAACCATCTTTTTTTATGTCTGTGGTGCTCTTTTGAGGATAGAAACACACAGATTTGAGCAGGCCTATCCAAACATTGCAAGCATTTGACAGTTATAGCGTAGCTCAACTTAAAACTTAAAGGAGCTCGAACGATTTGACGACCAATATCAAAGTAAGAAAGAACCTTTGAGTACGGCTTATAAAGTACTCAAATTGAGAATAATTATATGATTTAAAATACTAAACGTAACAAAAATTATAAATATTTCGATGGAGACCGTAATCGATTTCTGCAGTTTTCCGTGTCTCGTCCCAAGTACGCCTGTGAAACATTAGCACGTGACGGTGTCACATTGTAGCTAAATATTTGACCATTAGTAAGAGACTAATTCAAAATAAAGAATTTAATATCTTATTATTACTCAAGCCTGGAACAAAAAGCAACTTGTTGTAAAAGATGAGTGTAATAAACCATGTAGACGTTGAAAATAAAAAGTAATATTACCTGAAATCCCAATTGAGCTGCTATCTTAAAACTGCAAGTGAACACTAGTATAGATTCTACAACGTAGATGTTTTTAGGAGCAAATGCAAGGGCTATCAGTCCTATTGCTGCCGGAATGTTTCCTGAAAAGCAGGAAGTGTTCAAGATTAAGTATATTTATGACATTTATAGCAATACCCAGAGTGGCGAGTAAAAGAAATAAGGAATCAAATTTACACCTATTAAAATAATTTTAAACAATGATCCACAATACATTGGCGGAGAAGTCTACAGCCGAACATAGTAACTACCTTCTCCTTTTTTGAAAACGGATAAGCAAACACCCACAACACTGATTATAGCTGAGATAAGTACAACAGCTTAGTCAAAGTAAAAAAGAGTTCTTTCAGATTAATAGAAGTTGTGCCCGCGTCTTTGTTCGCCTGGTATAATTTCGTAAGCCCCATTCCTGTGGGAATGGTCTCATATAGTCTTTTATCTTTCAGTCAAATCGGTTTCAGATATAAGCCCGGGCGAACGAAAAGACAGACAGAACGACACAAATTAAACTAAAAGTGATGATATCGCTTTAGAAAAACAGTTATTCGAACTCATTAGAAGGCTTTTCAGTTTTAATTAATTATGTAGATTTAGGTAGAGATGATAATGTATATTTTACCTAAAGAATTAGCGAATTTCCTTGTATTTGTGGGACTGAGAATATTTTTTACAATCAGCATGTCAGTCATCCAGCTGAAGAAGAAGTTAGTGAACCACATCACCAGGAACGGGAGGGCAGTCAGCAGTCCATTCTGTAAGTTTTGAAACTTTATGATTATTTTGTACTTTAGTATCTTTTGCATTCTCTTTTAGTATCGTAATACCCAGCTACTGAACTAAACGCATGAGCACGCAGGACAATATAGATTGGTTGCTCTAACGCCTATCATTAAGACCCAGAATAAACGTTTGGCAAACGCTGCAAAGTTTAGGCACGACGTGGTTATCGATCAGTCGGCATCTACAGACACTATTGGCTCTACATAATTCTATTATTTCCTTCAAGCAATCGAAAAAAGAATGTGGAAAATACTAGTACTTAGCTGCGTCCCGATAGACTGGAAGTCGCGAGGCCCGTGAGCGCAACCCGCTAGCTTAACTTACACGCCACTATCCACCCCTTTAGTCACCAGCTGTTCCATAGACAGACAACACAACAAGCATGATATTATGCTGGAATTGTGGTAATATTCTAACGAGATATCCCGAACCGATATGGACCCGGAACGCAAGGTCACCTGAAGGAGCAAGGTAAGTTTTTTATATTTATTTATATTACTGATGGGCCCACTCTTGACCTCGATCTCGCCTGATGGTAAGCGATAGATGAGGTCTACGATGTGACGAGCGAGCCCAGAAGATGCCTATTTACTCTTGCTTTAAAGGCTGAAAGGTTATAAGTGGCAGGGAACACAGAAGCCGGCAGAGAATTCCACAGTTTGGCTGTGCGCACAATAAATGTGGAGGAGAAGCGCTTGGTACGACAAGACGGTATATCAACCAAGTGTGGATGGTGTCCAGCCGTGCGTCTGGTAGACCGGTAGTGAAAGGGAGATGGAGGATGGAGAAGTTGGACACTCCCTTCTACTCCACTCACGGTGGTAGGAGTCATTGGATGATTTTCGCACCCAGAAAAACAAGCATAATATTATAACTGAGTTTTCATCACACATTTATGAATTATTTTATACCGGCTGAAAATATTTGACATTTGTATTGGGTTTTTACTAAAATTATGTTTTGTGAGAATTTTGTAACTCTAACGCTAAGCATTTATAATTACAAAAATCGTTGACTAAATTTTACCGCTTTAATGTTGACTCCCATAATTTTGTCCAAATAGGCTGGAACTTCTGAGTATAGAGTGAGTTGTCCCCAAGTATGACCAATGTGTGCGATTATGATGGCATACACTCCTTTGTGGCTGAAAATTTTCTTCCAGGGCACGGGCATTTTCTGCAAAGTAAAGTATAAACATTTTAGTAATAAACAAAAACAAAAAAAAAATGTCTGACTTTTTTATATTATTCGGTACATAGTATTTGCGAAGTAAGAAAAAAATAAACTGTCAACTACAAATATGAGTGTTACTGTAGACAATTGCTCAGCGAAATTCTTAGCGTATTTTTTTATGTTTGTAATTTTCTATTGTTTGTTGTTGTGTGTGTTTATCATCGAATAAATGGTTTTCAATTTCAATTTCATTATGACATCGAGACCGCGCTCTTTTCAACCGACGACCAAAAGAGGAGGTTATCAATTCGACGCGTATATTTTTTTTTTTTTTTTTTTTTTTTTTTATGTATGATCATCGAGTACTCGAAGACGGCTGAACCGATTTGGAAAATTCTTTTTTTGTTCGAATGGGTATACTTCGAAATTGGTACCACTATCACCAAAGTCAGGATCTGATGATGGAATCCTGGAGAAATCGAGGGAACTCTTCAAATATTATAGGCACACCTATGGC
This sequence comes from Tholera decimalis, assembly GCA_943138885.2. Lineage (NCBI taxonomy): Eukaryota > Metazoa > Arthropoda > Insecta > Lepidoptera > Noctuidae > Tholera > Tholera decimalis. The sequence continues at coordinate 43,572,337 of OW964558.2, forward strand.
GTTTTGGGTATTTCTTATAGTAACTTGTGCAGTTGCTCTCAAAAAGTACCATTTGGGGAAGTGGAACTGATGATGAAGACCACAGATGGCCGCCGAAACTACTCAATAATAAGTATTAAGTGGATTGCGATTCGATTACTTGAATATGGATGTTAAGCACTTTATGCTCGTCACAATGCATATGGTGATGTAGAGCTGATGGTGAAGTACCAGGAGAACTCCTCAACAATTAACGGCCCAGCATTGGGAAAAGCAATATTTTGTAAAAGGTTATAAGTAGTTGACATTTAGGCTCTTGTAACTAGGTAAATTAAAAATAGAGCAACTAAAAAGAGTGAAAAAAAACTTTTTAACAAAAAATTAAACCGACTCCCAAAAAACACTGCAAAGTGAAAAATAACTTTAATTTCGGAAGTCGGTGCCAAAAACGAAAAAACAAAACTAAAGACACCGACTACCGAAATTAAAGTTATTTTTCACTTTGCAGTGTTTTTTGGGAGTCGGTTTAATTTTTTGTTAAAAAGTTTTTTATTTATCAAAGCAAAGTAGTTACGAATAATGTCGCAACTGTATTTCTGAGAGTGCCCATAAGCTTTGTCTGTTTATTCAAACATAGTCTATGATATTTATACTTATAGATAATGGTATAAGACGCAAAATGTGTACTTCGCAAAAAGTCTACTTAACGTAAAATGAGCACTTTCCTTAATGAGCATTAAAAAATGAGTAAACCGTACCGTTCCATTTAAATATTTTTCTCTATATTTAGATCGATCAAGATCAAGTAGATAGTTTCTATGTAAAGTTTATGTTTATTAAAAACCGGTCAATTGCATGTCGGGCCACGCGCAGTATAGGGTTCCGTAGTTTTTATAACAGTCAAGTGCGTGTCGTATTCGCTGACTGATCGTTTCGTACCATGCTCTAACTAAAAGCCAAACATGACTACCTAACTAATTTGACTTCCTATACAAATCCTCACCTGATCCGACAATTTTGCACGGAATGTTTTAATTTTGTTTAGAGATTTGTATAAAACTTGTCATAGCCGGTGTTTTGGATACAACTGGCGCTTAGCGCCATCTATCGCCATTTCTATAGAGTTGTTTGAAATTTTCGAGTCAAATACAATTGGTCGACTATTACTCGTAAACTTGTAAAGCCCACTTATGTGTGATAGTTTTCCTTTAAATTTCGTTATATATAGGTACTACTGCCGTGACATTTGAATTTCTAACTACAACCGTTTAGTTGATAGAGGGGGTGGACACTTGACTCTAACGAAAATTGGTACATTAAAGCTTGATAAGTCACGAACGTTTCACTTAATCAAAAAACGGTTTTACCAAACCACTGATATTTTTGAAAGACCTATCCAACGATATCCCACACTACGGGAAGAACGAAAAAAAAAATATCATCCCACTTTACATGTGGGACCATTTTTACAACCCTAAAAAGATGCAGATAGAAGAGAAATGTCTTTTAGAAATAATAAATAATATGTTTTTTGACCAGAAACATCTATAAATCATTGAAATTTTCATATTCATGATAATAGAATGGGAAAAAATATAAGCTGGCTGTGCCCCGCGGTTTCACCCGCATTAATCAACATTTAATCAACACAAACTTCCATCCCCTGTTTCTACCATTTACCATTATTCAACTATTCTCAATCCAAATTAGTACCTTTGGTGGTTTAGCGTTTTTACGTAGCAGACAGACAGACAGACCGACAAACAGAGAGACAGGTAGACTCTCGCATTTATAATATTAGTATGGATGTAAATAAATAAAAAATGGAAACATTATTAATTCTTTACACATTACGTAGATTTCGCATAACATAACGATTGAAAAAATAAGGTTATTAAAAGAAGATTATTGAACTTCTAATAAATATTCTAAAAACCCATTACCTTGCCTTCATCGCCTTCTCCAAGTTCATCTTCCACATACCTCCTCTCAGCGTCAGATATTTTCGGGTGTTTAGCTGGAGTATCAGCCGCCATCCAGAATAGTAGGAACCCTATTATACCAGAGAGGATGCCGTACAACCTGAATATACCAGGCCAGCCCAGCACTGATGATGAGATGAATCCAGTCATTGGAAGGCCGAAAACTGTGCCCAATGCTTGTCCTGTAAAGTTTATAAAGGATTAGGTAATCGTATACGGACAAACGATGTAGTTTTTTTACATGTATTTTTACACACACACTCATAATATAACCCAGTCAGCCTTTAAAGCAACAGGCATCTTCTGGGCTTGCTCATTCCATCGTAAACCTCATCTATCACTTACCACCCGGTTTGAGCGGGGTCAATAGTGGGCTCGACCGTAATTAAAAAATAAATGAAGCCCGTATTTTTAGCTGACTAACCTGAAGAGAAACACCAAAACAAAGTCAGAGGTCAAAGTCTCCTAAAAAGTCATTCAATCTTTCTACATACAATCCGTAAAATACTGGTCAAATCTTATGACCGTGTAGGCCAATATGTGAAAAGGTATTTTCAGTTCCACTGTTTAATTGTTTTTAGAATATCATCTGTGGACACGCACAACGTCCTTCATATACCTATGTCAAATCTTACCTCCATAGACAAAAGCGGCCATCCGTCCCCTCTCCTGCATAGGTGCCCACTTTCCCAGTGAAGTATGCAGCCCAGGGACTATGCAGGCTTGACTCAGACCTTGCAGCACTCTGCACAAAGCCGTACATATCCAGCCACCCTGAAATTTCTCTGATTGTCCAGTGTTTGTTTGCGTATAGCCTTGAATGTGCGTGTATAAACAATTGATTTTCGATCTTATTCACTTTTAAACAGTCTTTTCTATTTTGACCACTGGATCTAATATTGAGATATATTATGACGGAATAGTAATTGATTATACGAGAATAAAATGGATTTTCTTAAACATACTAGTAATATCTTCTGTATAGTAGGCGAATTTTTACAATTATCGACCATACATGACATGATCTATAACACAATCTGAGAAAAAATGTGGAATCGTCAAATTGCAGTATTACCAAGTGACAAAATAAACGAAAAAATTATGTTTGTATACACAAAAGTTATTTTTTCGCCAAGCCCGTTCCATCATCGGACTACAAGACAAATGGCGATGCGCCATCGTTACATGGTGGACATCCCACCCATACGCACTAAACGTTTTTCACTAAACATTCATTATGCGTACGGCTAAGGAGTGGAATTCTCTGCCGGAGTCTGTGTTTCCTGATCGCTATAACCTGGGAGTCTTTAAGTCAAGAGTGAATAGGTTATTTCTAGGCAAGCATGCTCTGTCTTCGACCACGTCATCACTTACCAGGTGAGATGGTGGTCAAACGCGAGCCTATTATCAATAAAAAAAACTATATCTTTTTTATATAAAAAGTTGTTTACTTGATTCGAATAGTAACTCTTTTTCTAACTTTCATTGGTTTGAATTTAGAATCACTGTTTTGATTAGGCGAATGGTTAGATTGTTTAATAAATAAAACTGCAAATGTGTGGGAACTATCGTTACCCGTAGTTACAGTGGGTCGAAGCATTACTAACGACGACATGGTTGATTTTAATTACTAATGGTCCCATGGCATAGACTTTTGATTATGTACTGTACTAATATTACCTATGCAAAATATTTTTTACCCGACTGCGCCAGAAGGAGGGTTATGTTTTTCGAGAGTATGTATGTATGTATAATTGTTTGGCACGCTCTGTGGCCTGAATGGCTCGACGGATTTTAGCTTGAGGGGTATCGTTAGATTCGTACTGACTGTGAGAGTGACACTGGGTATATCAAAATAATAAAAATACCAAAATGGCGAATTTTTGGCGCCATATTATGCCTTTAAAATTTTTTTTTTCTCAAAACCTATCGAATGGGGTATCAAAATAAAGGGTTTTAAAAGGTGATTACAAAAATATATATACAACTTATATGGTTAAAAGTAATTCAAAGTGACAAATCGTAAAAACACGTATAAAGAACTAAATCGTCTGCGAAATCTTTCACATCTGTAAACTAAAAAGCTGGAAATAAAAAAAAGTAATTAAAAAAATTAAAAAACCCGACTGCAACCTTATACTAAAATTAACTGAAAAGCTAATAAAAACAAGCTTTTTCAATTAAGTAAATAAAAGTTGGAAGCAGGCGGGACCCATTTGAGTTTGAAACTATAATAATGGTATGGGCCCGCCTGCTTCCAACTTTTATTTAATTTAAAATGGGCTTGTTTTTATTAGTTTTTCAGTTAGTTTTAGTATAAGGTTGCAGTCAAGTTTTTTTAATTTTTTTAATTACTTTTGTTTTGTAAGTGTGTATGGAGGGTAATCTTCGCAACTAATGGTCCAATTCTAAAAATCTTTCTTTGGTAGCTACATTATTAGGGAGTGCCATAAATTATTTAGAAATCCACACAGACCAAGTCGCGGGATTGATATAAAATGAAAAGTTGAAAACCATCAGTTACATACGATTAATTTTAGGTACGCTTTCAAAATAATTCCATTCTTGGAAACGAGAACACACACCAAAACTAAATAATATTGGAACTAAACTATCTAAACATTGACTTTTGTACTCGTAAAATATGAAGAATCACTTTTTATCGTCATTATTTTTTTTTATATTTATTAACTAGCTCGCGTTTGACCACCATTTCACTTGATGATGAGCGATGATGTGGTCAAAAATGAAGCACGCTAATATAGAAGTTAGAAGTACCTATTCATTCTTGACTTAAGGAGCCCTAGGGTATAGCTATCAAGAAACACAGATTCATGTTCAATGAAAGTATTCCCAAAACACGTCATAATGTGTTATCTAAGAAGACACTGACTACCGAAACACACGAACTGTACACCTAGCTTGGGAGTCCGGGCTTTAATAAGACTTTAATAAGCTTTATGCCACTAAAGAATTTTTTTAAATTATCTTACTTACATAATAAGCAGCCAATGGAAGCATTATGGACACCACACAGTTGATCATCATGGCCCCAGTCAAAAGATACCTGGCCCCGAACCTGTGTGCTAACTGCCCTCCTGGAATCTGCAGTGTCATGTACCCCCAGAAGAAAGATGCTATCACCGCGTCTTGAGTCTTCTTGTTCCAGTTGAATGTTGGATACTGGAATAGAGAAATTAGTCATAAGCACTACCAGTTTAGTGACCATAAATACCCATTTTTCGAACTTTGAAACATATAGTAGAGGCAAGATAACAAACAATAGAACATATTAGCAGCGAAATCCTCAGTATATCAAAACTGTAGGCTAATGAATATTAAAAATTGGCCAAGTGTGAGTCAGACTCATCCATGAAATGGTTCCGTGGTAACTACGCCAAATAATTTTGTTTTTCATAGTATTTGTACGAATTACAAAGTTATATTTGCGGTTTTTGAAAATATGCTATATCTCAAAAGCTGCTGACTTGATCTCGTTCAAACTAATTTTTGTTGAAAGTTTACATTAAGATCTACAGCATATATTTTATAGATTTCTCCCTCCATTATTATAGAAGTTAGAGGGGGACACACACATTTTACAATTTTGGAAGCGTATATCCTTTAAACGATTGACTTTATGAAAAAGTAGTTTTAGAAACCTCAATGTCATTTTTAATGATCTTTCTATAGATACCACATAATTTTAAATAGTTTTTCTTAAAATTGGAAAGCGGTTCACAGAATACATTTACCTACCAAGTTTCATGTGTATACTCTTAATAGTTTCGGAATAAAATGGCTGTGACATACGGACGGACGGACAGACAGACAGACATGACGAAACTAAGAGTTCGGTTTTTTGTCATTCGGCTACGGAACCCTAAAAACGGACCAGTGTGTGTCGGGCCACGCGCTGTGTATGGTTCCGTAGTTTATTACAACGCCTAGTGTGAGTTAGATTAGCTGACCAAGACTTTCGTGCCATGCTCTAATAAGAACAAACTACTCTGTTTTACACAAAATATGTCTTGAAAATTCAATCAAATTAAAGCTTCAATAGCATAGAAATATAAAAAAACAGTTCAATAGCCTTATGGCTAAGGTGTCGGACTTGTGAGCAAGAGTTTGCGGGTTCGGACTCTATTCATTACACTATTGCCGTGAACACACTCCAGACGCAAGCATATTTAGCTTATTTGGAGGGGTTAACAAGATTGCTAGTAATGCGAATTCAAACAAAATTGCTAGTTATCTTTAAAAAAAGTATAGCACTGTTTCACATATCTTAGTATCAAATTTTTAACGTATCAAATCTCTAGGCTTAAGACCAGGCAGTGCAAAATAATTTTCACGCAATCTCCGCCCCTATCCACCCCGGTTAGGCCGTTGTATACTAAACGCTAACATAATAAAGTTGGATATCGCGTGCGCTCTTTCACCATGTTCGGTTTCGAAACTGCCGTTGTGTGCTAAACGCTGACGCAGCAGTAATAAAGTTGAATATCGCGTGCGCTCTTTTACCATATTCGGGCTCGAAACTAAATGTCGTAAGTCTCAATTCTTATTTCGTTTATATCTAAAGTGATAATTGATCTAGAGAAAAAATGTCCTATGTTTGGATAATAAACTATATTTTCTTACTGTCAATACTAATTTTAGACATAAAAGCCGAGTAATCTTGATTAAATTTTGAATAATCTTTAAAAAAGACATGAAATTGATTAAAAAATGAATGTAGCGAAAATGTTCCAATTACGAAACTGGTCGAGACATGGAAAGAAAAAGATCCAATATCATATACTAAAGTTCCATTTTGATTGTATGCGTGATTGTTTCAGAATATTAATACAAAATTATATACAATTTGGGGAGCCTCCTCTTAAGATTATCAAGTCGAGCCCATCATTGCACTCAGGAGTCATTAAAGCACTGACGAGCCATTGCAATACACTATAGCTACATGTTAAATACATAGCACGAATGTATGTAATATATAGTTGACTTATCAATACCCTTTTAATATAAGGTAGTCAAAATTTATAGACACGCAATAGAATAATCCTTATTGTTGATAAACTGTTTAAACTTAGTAAAAAACAATAATGTATATTTTATGTAAATACATCGTGAGAAGTAAATAAACAAAAAAGTTTCACGACGGACCGATATTAATCTGTTTGTAAAACTGGGCCTGATTGACACATCAGTTAAACTTATTTTGAAATACGCTGGCAATATTACACAAAACGAATATAATATACGGTTTCGAGATAAATTGATTGGGTATCAGAATATATTCCAACGAGCGCATACAACGATATTTCCTGTAGCAGCATTACATGCAACATAAAAAATCCTTTAAGTTGAAAATGAAAAATTTTTGCTGTCTGAAATCTATAAATGTTATTTATTTATTTATTTACACTTTATGCACATAGGTACAAAGGCGTACTTAATGCCGTAGGCATTCTCTACCAGTCAACCATGAGTGGTGAAGAGATAGTGTGGGAGGTGCAATATGAACGTGTGATATAAAATTAGAAAAAGAAAATATATATGTAACTAGTACTCACGCGGGGCTTCGCTCCCGTGGATTCTATCACGGTAAAAACATAACTCTCCTTTTTTGCAGTCGGGTAAAATGTAGCCTATAACCTTCCTCAAGCTTCAAGCTACTTCCATACCAAAATTCATCCAAATCCACCCAGTACTTTCGAAGATTAGCGCGTTCAAGCAAACAAACAAACAAACAAACAAACAAACAAACTAACAAACTTTTCCGCTTTATAATATTAGTATAGAAGTATAGATAATAGTAATAACACAAAAACCCTAGTATCATTAAAAAAAAAATAGAAATCTACATAAATAATATATATAAATAAATACTTATATATATATATATATATATAAACAAATATATATATATAATGAAGAAGCAAATGAAAACCGAATGTGGAAATTCTGCTTATTGGTGTAGAAAATTTATTTATTATTATTTATTTATTTATTATTAATAATCAATTATTACACAATTCGTTTTACAGTGATCCCCAAACTAGACGTATGTCTGTATCTTGGGGACCAGAGTTGCACATTTATATCATAAAAAGTGATTATTAACAAAACTAAATTAAAGACAAACTAAAACTATGATATAATGAAATAAAGAAATAAAATTAAAGTTATGAATTAAAATTACGAACAAAGCATGATGATATAAATAATAAATTGGTTACAATCTCGTATATGAAATTGGTCTTGCGTGTTAGTGTGTATGCGTGCGTGTGTTTCTTGTGATGCTTACCTATTTAATAATCTTTTCTGTTTCGTCATAGGAGAGAGTGAGAAGCCAATCCTTTATGGTCTTTTTACATTCGGATTTTTTAAGATCTATAATGTTACAGTTCTTTACTGCTTCATTATAAATGCGTGGATATAAGTAATCTGAAGAGCGTCGTGCCATAAGTGATTTTGCTTGAGGAGTTGGTAACCTAAACGTGCGCTTAGAGATTAATTCTGCATAATCTGATCTGGATTTTAATTTCCTGTGTGTTTGTAAGATAGCAGTCAAGATAAAAAGTTGTCGCACACGGAGTACTTGAAAATCCTTGTAGAGAATGTCAGTAGGGTACCGTAGTGGTTTTTTGAGCATGACTTTAATGACGGCTCTTTGAGCTCTTTCGACTTCAACAAATGCGGCCTTACCAGCGCCTCCCCAGACAGAGATACCATATTGGAGGACGGACTGACACAAACCATGGTAAACAGTACGCAATATAGGAGTGGGTGTGCAGTCACGCAGTTTTTTCATAATATAAATAATTTTTCTGACTCTGCCTGAGAGTGAGTGTATTTGCGGCTTAAAAGATAAGTTTTCATCCAAAGTAATTCCCAAATATTTCATGGAATGTGCACGCTCAATCACACCACACGAACAACCTGCAGTTCGACGGTTAGGGTTATGGGAGCAAGTGTGAAGTCTGAGTGTTAGGTGTTGAGGAAGTCTAGATGCCTTGGTTTTGTAAAAAGTAATTATCTTTGTTTTTTTAATGTTTAGGGTTAGTAAATTCCTATCAAGAGCTGAGGCCATTATTAACAGACTCTCTTCGGCCATTCTGTTCACCTGATCCCAACTATCACCATGTAATATTACAGCTGTATCATCTGCGTCAGCGTTTGTAAGAGAAATATCCACGATATCGTTAATATAGAGTAGGAAAAGCGACGGGCCAAGCGTACTACCTTGCGGGATTCCGAAGTTGATTGGAAGTGTACTGCTAGAGAGATCACCGAGCTTGACGAATTGCTTGCTGTTGGAGAGGTAACTTCTGAGCCAGTTTAACGGAGTACCACGTATGCCCGCTGCTTCCAACTTTTTTACAAGAAGATCTGTTGAAATTGTGTCAAATGCTTTAGCCAAGTCTAAGAAAATGCACATAGTGTGTTTTCCTTTGTCGACATTAGACGACACGGTGTTTGTTAAAAGCCTTGCTGCATCCTCGGTTGATCTGCCTCTCCTAAAGCCGAACTGCCTACGGGAAATAATGTTGTGCTTCTCAAAAAAATTTGTAATTCGCTTGTTTACAATTTTTTCAAGTAGCTTGGATAGGATAGGCAGTAGAGCGATAGGACGGTAGTTATCGGGGATGTCGGTTCCGCCACTTTTATGGATTGGACTGACAGCTGCAACTTTCTAACTTTCGGGGAACACTCCGGTTTCCAAGCTAATGTTAAATATGTGAGTTAGTGGCTGAATAATTGCGGTTTTGATTTTTTTTATTAGTCTCACGTTGAGCTTGTCGGGCCCGGGAGCGCTATCATTATTTAGTAGACATATAAGGCTTTCTATTTCTGTTTCGTCTGTGGGATGCATGAAAAATGTGTGCGAGCAGGTTGTTCTTGGAGAATATTTCTCAACAAGAGAGGCTTGTGTTTCGGAGAGTCTCGTAAGAATTAAATCAGACAAATTCTTTCCCAGTATGGTAAAGTGAGTGTTGCACCTGTTAAGTGATTCTGTTGGATTATTATTGGTAATCAATTTGTCGGAATCATTTGGTGTCTTATTCTTGTCACTGTATATAGTTTTTACAGTCTGCCAAAGTCTTTTCGGGTCATTACGACTATTTTCGATCATGTTTTTATGAAAATTGGTTTTTAATTTATGTAGTAGGCTGTTGCAGAAGTTCCTGTAGCGAGTGTAAACTAATCGTAGCATTTGATCATCTGGGCGGGCGCGCGACGCTAGGTGCAGTTTGTCACGGTGCCGCATGCATCTTATTAAGCCTGGGGTAATCCAGGGCTTGATATTATAATTATTTCTGCCTACTTTGACTTTGTGTGAGTGTGTTTTTAATAAGGCCGTGATGATGTCACTAAAGGTATTAACGACGGAATTGGCGCAGCGTTGATTCAGGACTTCAGTCCATGAGAGATTATTTAACTCTCTGACAATGGCTTCCTCATCTATTTTAATTTTAAATCTAGGTCTGGGGGAGCGGGTTTGATTATTTCTTAAACAGGTAGCAGCCATCACTATGTCATGATCGGTGATAGAGCATTTTACAATTGCTCCCGAGGTTTTATTATTGGATTTGATAAAAATATGGTCCAGACAATTATTATTCCTAGTTGGCATAGTTATTGCCGGAATAAGACCGTGTGTGGCCATCATGCGCAGGTAGTCCTCGTTTTTGTTGTTCATGTCGTTGCAAATGTCGATATTTATGTCTCCTTTTACAAAAATTTTATCAAAATTGATTAACTGGTTTAGGGTGGCATCTAAGGATGTGATAAAGCTGTCTGGATTAGCATAGGATGGGGATCTATAGATACCGAGAATAGAAATATTACTATTAATTTTGATCAAAATACTGTCTGCATCTACTATTTTTGGTTCACTGACGGTAAAATTCCAACAAGTTTTGGTGTACACAACTACACCACCATTTTTGTTTGATTGAATGTGCGTTCTAGAGGCTGTGTAGCCTGGTATTAGTCCTAGCAGCAGCCCATCGCTCAGCCAACACTCAGTTAAGACAATAACATCAAAATTGCAATCGAGGCGTTGTAGAACAGTACAAAAGTTGTCAAAATTGCGTTGATAACTCCTAAAATTAAATGTCAGTATTTTAAAATTGTAATCAGTGTGAAGTAGTTGTTCCCTGCAGTTTTCTATCAGGTCGTAAGAGTGACACTCAATTTGGAGACTTCTATCAATGTCTTGGATTATATTAAATAATACCATCTTTATAGGAACTAAAAAAAAATAAAATCGTTTTAGGAGATGTCACTAACTGACTGAGGAAGATTGCTTGCAGGTGAATAGTAGGAGTGTGCATGTGTGTGCGAGAGCATGGGTTCAAATTTAGCTTGTGGGTGATATTCGAAAAAGGTGTAAGACGTATGGGACGGATGTGGTATGGAAGTGTGAGTGAGCTGTTATGTGTTTTTTGTGGGTAAAGTGCAAGTACAGACATGACAATAGTATTTAAATAACTTAAAAATAATAAAATAACATGAAGTAAGTGTACAATGAAAGAGATAATGCCAAAACAATAAATCACTGTGTAAAAGAAAAAGTAGTAGTATATGTACTGATCTGGGGGAATCTTAGACGTTGAAGTCCTGATTTGGTAGACGCATAGGTGTACGTTCCTTTGGGATCGCGGGGGTCGGCGGAACATCAACATTGTCGCTCGATGGAGGCGTAGATTCGAAGAGGCGATATAAATCATTAGTGTTTTTGATGTGGATTGACGGATTTCCTTGTTGTTTGCGTATAAAGACAGATCCGTTTTTGACCCAAGTAAATGAATAGCCATGCTCTTTTGCTGAGAGTTTCGCAGTACGAAATAACTGACGGTTTGCTCGACTAAGTCGCTTATTTGTGTATAGTTTCCTCGAAGTTCCCTCTATTTCAATGTCGGAGGAGGTTAGATTATGCCTTGATCTTGCAGCCTTCAGAAACTCATCACGTTTATAGCGTCGAGTAAATCTGACTACCAATTGCCTTGGGGTTGGCTCAGGTTTATCCGTCAGGTTAGTGCGTCGTGGGCCCACGCGGTAGGCTTCGTCTATACCAGCCTCCATAAGATCGACACCAATCTTCCTTGCCATCACCATGGTTATATGTACCAGATTTTCATTATTTCTCTCTGGAATTCCGACTATTTCAAGTTCATTTCTCATGTTGACCTGTTCAGATATATTAAGCTTGGTTTGAAGTTCGTTTATAGAGTTTTTTAGTAATATTATTTCCTGGTCTCGTGACTCAATCTTCCTGTTAAAATCTTCTAATTTTTGGTTGATTATTTCGGAAACATTTGCCAGTTTTTGACCGATGTCCGTGTTTTGTTTTTTTAAGTCACATACCTGCTGCCTCAGTAAGCGTATTTCAGAGAGGAGTACAGACGACTCTGACTCTGTGGGGAGCTTTGGTTTTTCCGGTGAGTTTGGCAGTGCTTCGGGTGACGAATCCAACCGCGCACGCTTTTGGCGGAGGGATACATTTGAACTATCGGGTGTGCCTTGCAGAGCTCTCTGCATGTCCGGTTCTGACTGAACATGCACAATATTTACTGCGTTTGGCGGTGAGCGCGTAACACGTGGCATATTGCGGGATTCAATCCAAATAAAACACAAAATGAAAAGTTAAAGTTTGGTGTGAACGCAAAAAGTCAAAGAAAACACAAAAAAAGAGGGTATTTGGCAATCAAGTTCGAGGACACGGCTACCAAATATAAAATACACCAATACGCCACGGAACTACTAGTCAGCTCGTTGAAAAAAACAGTATATTGTCGTAATGAGTAATTACCCACTGGCCGCGGGTCACTCGGCGCTAACGAGGTAAAAGTTCTTTGTTTAACACACAATCGACGGTTGGGATGTTTTGCAGTTAGGTGAACACTTTAAAGTTTTAAAACTTAATCACACAGTTGTATTATGGTTTTATTACACTGTTTGAAAGGATGTCTATAAGGAAATAATTTGGTATGCAATAATCACGATTTTAAACACTTTTACACAACTTTTTGAATATATTTAGCGGAGCTATAGAGAAGTACGTGTGTGTCTTTCAAGTCAAATTTGACAACTCTCAAATAGATCCGCAATTTCTTTTTAAATGTATAGCGACTGTCAGCCGTTCTGATCTCGAGAGGAAGTGCATTCCAGAGGAGAATCGACTGGATATGAAAAGAAGAATGAACAAAGTCAGATGTGTGAGAAGGGCAGAGTAAGAGAAGATTATTGGATGAACGTAGATTCTTATTGTGTGAAGAACATAGAAATTGAAAGTGAGGCATTAGATAAGGAGGGCTGGGAGAGTTGAGTAAAGAGAAAAGAGTTGTCAAAGCGCGCAAACTTCTCCTCTGGCGAATGGTCATCCATTTAAGCTCAGACCTGAAACTTGAGACATGGTCATATTTCCTTAAATTAAATATGAACCGAATGCAGTTATTGAGGAGACGATCAAGCTTATCGAGCAAGACCGCATTCAGGTCAAAGTAGCACACGTCACCATAGTCGCTTAATAGAAAAATTAAAGTCTGTACAAGCATAGTCTTCGTCTTAACAGGCAAAAAGTTTCTCAGACGATACAAGAAACGCAAAGTGCCATTGGCCCTTAGGCTGACACTAGAAACTTGATTTTGCCAACCAAGTGTCGCGTCAAGATGCAAACCGAGATCTTTTACGCTAGGGCTGATGGGAATGACGGCACCATTAAAAATAATAGGTGGAAGAGAGTTAGCCACCACTTTACCCATCATGCGTGAGCTACCAATAATGATAGACATCTCTCATCTACTGACATTTTGAGGGGTTTACGGACACCCCAAATTTATCAGACCAGCTATTAATAGCATCCAAATCTCGGTTTACATCCCTTATAGCATCCGACAAACCTTCAACCCGCACAGCAGTATATAATTGTAGATCATCGGCGTAAAGATGATACGAACACCGAAGACAGTGAGTTATAAAGTTAACCTTCCATACAAGACGGGGTTATTTTAACCCCAACACTTTTAATTCGAGTTGATTGTATATTAAAACGCAATCAAATAACCTGACTTTCACAGTAGCTGGAGATTAAATAGTGCCACGTCGAAACATAGCGTTAGATTAGTACTACTCGCACCAGCGTCGTCTGTGCATACAGTCAAAGTGGTTCCCGGGCGTTTTTAACCCCACGTTGTATGGGACGTCGTAAAAAAGTTTGTGCCTACTTCTGTGTTTTTTCGTTATTAACACTTACAATTAGTGTATTATTTATACTTTTTCATTTTTATTATGTGTACAGATAGTGAATATGTCTTACAACCTGCAGAATGATCGTATTACACCTAACTTATTGGAAGAAAATGAAATTTCGTTGGATGGCGAAAAGTTTCTTCCCAGTAGTGATGACGAAGCAGATCATATCAGCGAGGCTTCTAAAGTTCAAAGTGATACTGACGTGGCAGATGCTGAAGTAAACCTTGAACCATATTATAATGATACAATATTAACACCTCAACCATTTTATCTCGGAAAATTGTCGATTAACTTGCAGGAAAATACGATGTTTCCCGCAACTGTAAACGCTGGCCTCTTACCGTATTTTTTCATGATGAACCATGCTTTTATTGTGCATATATATGTTGAATAATAGCATTGAAAGGAACAAAACGAATCTAAGGAAGAACTTCATCAAGCAATTGGGACTGTTTTTGCTCGAAGACCACATTAGGAAAAGAAAAGTCAATTCACATATTCCACGAGATATAAGAAGACGCATGTATGAAATGTTGCATGAAGAAGTTCCACAAAAGCAACCAAGAAGGTCTCAAAGATATTGTCTGCCCATGTAACAAAGATAGGAAGATCCTGAACGGTTGTTTCAAATGTAATGCCGTGATATATGTAAGGAACAAGTGAATTTGATGTGTCAAAATTGTATTGATTTAGATAACGAATGATCTCGCTCAAATAGCCATACAATGCTAATTGTGATCATTTTTATGATACCAAATCTATCAAGTTTTATTTAGTAAGTAAACTAACTGTGTTAATTTTAAGAAATAGTTTTATTGATTTTTTATGTTGACCTGATAACATTTTGTTGAATTCACGGAGAGAGTATGTGATTTTAAGTTTTTTTTTTATTAATTAATATTTAATTTGATACTTTTTATATCTTATATATTAACTTAGTGATGTACTTATCAAAAAAACTCATTCACACTAAATTGCAATTGGTGCACACACAAAGTAGAGACAATCAATTGTGGGGTTAATTTAACCCCACGTTGTATAGGTGAGGATTTTTTTTCACCTTGTATGCCGAGGGTTAATGAAAACAGAGAATAATAATGGAGAAAGAATACCGCCTTGTGGAACACCAGCATCCAGACCACGCCAATTTGAAGATCTCTCATCAACGCGGACCGACTGCTGACGTCCCCGAAGATAAGAAGTGAACCATTCCAGCGCCTCGGGAGAAACCATAAGATGGGAGAGGATAGCTAGGAGTATATCGTGACTGATGGCTTAAAGGCATTGGAAAAATCAATTAATACTAATACAGTAACTTTAGTATCCTCCATAGCTTCTCTAATGTCACCAGTCACTTTAAGAAGAGCAGAGGACATACTGTGTCCGGGTCTGAATCCAGACTGGAATGAGCTTACAAGATTATTCCGGTAAACAAACCCAGAAAACTGTTTGTGAACACAGGCTTCGAGCACTTTTGACAGGAAAGGGAGAATGGATATAGGTCAAGAATTGTTAGGTAGTGAAGGATTTGATATTTTAGGAAGTGGACGGACATAGGCCATACGCCACAAGGATGGGAATTGTCCGGAATCCAGGGAATAATTGATGATGTGGGAAATTGGTGGGAGAAGACAGTCTAGAATCAAGGTAATCATACCCCGACTGATTTCATCGTGACCCACCTCGTTGCCTTGGATTTGACTAATATTTTGACTTTACATTCTTGTTGTAATAACATCACCGGTAAATGGAAAACTCATACAGTAATTGTATTGGTGAACAAAAAAGCATGGTAAACGACTGCTGAAAATATTACAGTAACTAAAAAAAAATACCTGGGTGTCATCCTCATCATCTGCTTACTCTTTTGCCAATGATTTGGCTTCCAGTCTAACCACATGCAGCTAAGTACCAGAGTTTACACGAAGTGAATTCCTATCTGATTTCCACAACCCAGTTGCTGAGTAACTTTTTATCCCTTGGCAAGATTACTATCAGATATTCTGGCATCTGACAATTCGTAACGACTTTCAAAGACATAGACAAATGACAGCGGGGCCAACAATTTAGCGTGCTTTCCTGCCACCTCGACAAGGGTGGCTTTGCCATTTTTTTTCTGGTTGGGAAACTAAAAACCCACCCTGTTTCTTCAGCTGCTCTTAAGTTTCGGGCCGCGGTATCTCGTTAGAACATTCCCGCCGTGTCTGGTGCTGACAGCTCTTTGAGGCGCGCGTGGAACACTCGGCGCCGCCGACCCGGGCCTGGTCCTTACCGGACGGTGAGCTGCCCCTGCTTGCCGTCCGCAAACCCGCGTCTACGGTGGTCGTAAATTGGCTCACGATCCCCGACACCCGCGGCGTCTTCCGCTACGGCTGGGGCGTCAGAAAGACAGTTGTCTCTCCCTCACGCGTTCGGCCTCCTCGTTCGCTAGCATGACTGCTTCGCAGAAGGAGGCCACCGCATCCCATTCCCCCTCCCTCCACACCATGGTATGAACCAGGTCCGGTCGCGAGGGGTCACTGCTGCCAATCGCCTCAACGAGGACACGGCGAGGCTCTGCCCAAGCGGGGCATACCTCCACCATATGCTCCACCGTGTCCTCCGGGTGGTTCACGCATGTCGGCACCCGGGCGTGTCCTCCCGCTGAGTGGCTTTGCCCTTAAGATCAAGATTCTATGTGCAGGGTGCTAATCTCAGCGGAAATTAGTCTGAGGTGCAGGAGATAGTATAGTGCATAAGTATGTGTGCAGTTACAGGAGAACTCTCTATTCATTTACCTTCATAGTCGGACGGGACGGCAAGAAGTAACCTGACAAGACCGGAGAGTGATGGGGCGCAGGACCAACGGCTTAACGTGTGCACTGAGGCATGGGGGTTATCATATCGCCAGCTTCCGAACTCCGAGCTACTATTGAGAAATTTCTAATCGAATAAAAGTTAGCGGACCCATGCTATTTAAAACAAAATATATTATAGTCAATTAGGTCCCGCCTTCTTGTCACTTTTTAAAATTAAAATGTGTTTGTTTCTTGCATTTCAGTTGAGCAGTCTGGTTTTTTTAGACATTTCAAATAACTTTTTTTTTTCAGCTTTCTAGTTTAAATATGAATTAACAACTTTTTAGTATTCCCGGTCGTGTCACATTGGCACCTCACCGGATTCAGAAAGTGAAGGAGCTAAGTCCATACTTTTAAATAAATAATAATAAATAAATAAATAAGTATATTTACCACAAATTTGATGTACATTGCACAGATTTATATGTTAATAAATTAATAACAGATATGTACACTAGTTTCAACCCTGCCCCTTAAACTAGGCAAAGCCTGTATCTTAGGGGGCAGTGTCCGACTATAGGGTTACATTAATATAAAATTCACATAACGGACGTGCAAGTGGAATGTGTCAGCAGTAATGCGTATTTATGTGGCAAACTTGACGAGTGCGAGTGTGTAGTAGTGGCAATGTTGTGTGTCGGTGTGTGTGTGTGTATGTTTGTGTGTGTGTGCGTGTGTGTGTGTATTTGTTGTATTATAAATGTGGTGAAGTAAGTGAGATGTTAAGTTACTGTGTGATATGATGTTATGTGTAGTTGTTTGTTACGTGATGTAGGTTAATAGTGACTCCGTTTCATAATAGTCGAGATTGAGCAGCCATTCTTTTACTGTGCATTTTAGTTTAGACCTAGTGAGACCAAGAATATTTAATTTCTTATGTGCTTTGTTGTTTAAGTGCCTGCTTATTACGTAAAATTGATGTTTTGCAAACGTTGTCCTGTGTTTTGCCGTTGGGATGTTTTGTTTGCGTTTGTTAAGGTCAGGGGGAGGCACACTGCCATGTGTCCTGTTTAAAGTTTCTCATTGTATTATTTTTGCTAGTATTACACCAATGATAAACGTAATATACTTTTTTGAAATCCTTGTGTTAATCCCTTTAATTTGATTCCCATATTGAAGTACTACAAAAAAAAATTTTTCGAACGAAGTTCCTTATCGCGCGTTGCGAAAGGGGGCTAGCCGGAAAAAAATAAGACGAAAAGTTGTAACGATACTTTTTAAGGGGACTACAAGAGCTAAACGCGAGTTTTATAATGCTTTAAAGTATATGATTCACTGCAGTTAACACAATCAGAAAAATATATGATACTAGCTAGTGCCAGCAGCTTCGCCCGCGTGGGAAGTTTTTCCCGTGTAAATCCCGATCCCGTGGGAATTTCGCAAAATCCTTTCTTAGCGGATGCCTACGTCATAACATCTACCTGCATGCCAAATTTCAGCCCGATCCGTCCAGTGGTTTGGGCTGTGCGTTGATAGATTACTATGTCATATCTCTCTGGTGACTATCTGTGAGCAGACGTGCTGTCAGTTCCCGTGTAGTGTTTAAGCTAACTATCGTTGGAAGTTTGTCGATTTTTGTAATTTAATATCGATACCTCTCTTACTATCTTGTGTTGTGTGCTGTATGGTGCCTGCGCCATCTTGGACTTTGTAGAGCGCTGTCCCGCTTCGACAGTCTCCAAACAATCGTTTTTATAAACTTCAAAAAGTGGTCGCTGTTGGCGAAATTCGAACCCGGACTTCCGTCGTTGGCGAGCCAAGTGTAGCACGTCAATGCGTTCGACTGTCGATGTGTAAGATCGCTTGGCGAAATAGCGTATTCATACCTGCACCGTATACGTCACAGATTAACGAGATATAACCCAACGAGCACATTAGTGGAAATAGCAGCCTATTTTGTTACTTTGGGTTGTAAAATAGCGATTTAAGGGTTCAAAAAGCAGTTCAAAGTTGCATATCTGCATCCGTAAACGTCTATAGCTATAAAAGTTACTTAAGGTGCTAAAAGCTGAATCAAATACTACCCTAGCCTTCACAGTAGTCCACGGTAGAACTCATTTACCACTTACACCTTTATATGAGAGTTACGAAGGTCATTCTGCCACTCACAGCTGCACAGTGGTTTCCATTGTAACTTTTATAGGTTATAGTTATAGTAACCACTATTATACTACTATAAGTTTCATTATAGAAATAATAGAAACTCTTATGCATACTATAGTTACAAAAAAATCATCAGTGTAACTAAGGCCTTTAGTAGCAATAGTCATTCCTTGCAGGCTCAATCCATTCGCCATTTTACAGCCGCTTTTGTAACTATTATAAAACATTTAATAAAAATGGATGCTAAAAGAATAAGTACGTAACTAGAATATTATAACCTCAACTACTTATAACCTCAAAAACAGGAAAATAGGAGCTTTTTGTGGCTGTGAGTTGCACTAGGGGAACAAAAATCACTGGAAGTGTTAGAAGGGTGAAAATTAGCGCTATGATTCTCAAAAGGGAGTTATTAGAGCTAAAACTGCAGGTTATGACTACATTACAATGACGCCATGATTTTTTAAGAAAACTTATAATTCACTTGCAAAATTGAGTTGATATACATTGGTTTTTCAGTTAAATGTGCATTAAATGTACCGGTAAACAACCGGCCACTTGCGAATAGTAAGTTATCGACACGTAAAAATACGGAAATAAAATTTATTCTGTAAAAAAAATAAAAAATATCACAAATCTTTTGTTAATTTTTTAAATATCATAAAAGCGCGTTAAAATTACTCGAAAATTATCTTATATATCTACAGTAAACTGGACAGCGTTTTGAGTATCTTTATATATCTTGCTAATACAGAATACAAACTTTTACGTCTTTTTGTTTCATTTTCATGATGGCGACGAAAACACTTTACCAAAATATTACAAATAATGTCAACTGAAGATATACAATAAAGAACTATAATCAATTCATTCGTTCAAAGTAGTTCAAAATCATTCAAAAGTAGCGCTACTAGAGCTTTAGTATAGCGTTAATAAATCGTTATAGCTATCAAGGAACCTTTATGCAACCGTTGTGCAGGTTAAATGGAACTTTAGGTTGCATAAAATGGCGCCCAAATAGCGCTAAAGCGGCTGCTTTAAGTCTGTAGTAGACGCTCTAGCGCTTACGTCTATTACCATAAGTAATAATCGGATACGCTCCAAAGCCCTAATGCAGCCCATTTGTGCTAGTTGGGAAAGTACCTCAACATTGTTGTACAACTGTATTACTGTATCGCGGTATTATAGTATTTTACTTTTAAGTATCATGTTTCACTCTCCGGGTAAAGCTCATTCCTATCCGGATCTTGCACAAGAAGAGCCCGTTACAAACGTCACACAGAGAAAGAGGAAGCAACCTGACTGCGAGTTGACGTTGGCCATAACTGCATTATCCGCTGAGTTGAAAAAAAGCATTAGTGATATGCGCGCTGACATGGTCGGGCAGTTTTCTGGCATAAACATGAGTATTAATACTCTCAGAGAAGAGTTAAATGCTCTTTCCTCTGCTTTTTCCCAAATTCATAAGGACGTACAAGATCTACGCACAGAATATTCTACTACTCTAACAGACGTTGCTGAACTGAAATCTAAATACGCGGAACTGTCTCAAGAAATAACGGAGTTGAAGTCGGCAATCAAATTTAACGCTGAAAACTATAGTGATGGCGTGAAACGTATTACCGATTTGGAACTGAAAGTGAATAATTCTGATGCCACTACCATTGAAATATTGGAAAATAAAATAGACGGGTTGGAACAACAAGCACGCCAGTGTAATATAGAAATATGTAATATGCCAGAGAAGCGGGGTGAAAACTTGATGACTAGTTAGTTAGTTTAGTCTAGTTGCGGTCTTATTACTAACTTATATAAATGGAGGAACGTGGCTGGACGATGGAATTCGCGAGATGCTCTCATTACAAAGCCAAACATTTGGTACGCTTTAATAATAATTTTTTCAACATGAGTATTTAAATTTAGTTTTGAATCCAAATATACGCCAAGATCACGAAGACAGGTAACTTTGTTAAGAATATTATCAGCAAGTTGATAGTTGAAGTTGATCGGATTTTTCTTTTTAGTGAATGTAATACTCTGGCACTTAGGCAGACTGAGATATAGGTTATTAGCACAGCAATAGTTAGACAAACGATCACGATCAAGCTGAAACTCCACACAATCATGAACATTCGTTATTTTTTTGAAAACTTTTAAATCATCAGCGTATAATAGAAATTTTGAATGTTTGAAACAATGTTTTATGTCATTTATAAATAAAATAAAAAGTAAAGGACCCAAAATGGAGCCTTGTGGTACACCTGAAGTAACCTGAATAAAGTTAGATTCGAAACCGTTAATCACTACTTTTTGGATCCTGTTTGTTATGTAAGAGACAAACCAACGAAGCAGATCACCTCTGACACCATTATATGCGATCTTATTGAGCAGCAATTTATGATCTACTTTATCAAACGCCTTCTGAAAATCAGTGTATACCGCATCAATTTGTAGTCTATTATCAATGCCCTCAAAGAGTTGACTTGTATATACTAGAAGATTACTTATACATGATCTATCTCGAACAAAACCGTGTTGTTCATTAATTATAATACGCCGAATAAAAGGATATATTTCATTAAAAACTACTTTTTCGAAAAGTTTTGAGAATGTAGATAACATGGAAATAGGACGATACATCTCCACATCATTTTTTGAACCAGTTTTGTGTACGGGCACAATGTTCGCAGACTTCCACACGCGAGGAAAGACACCTTGAGATAAACACTTATTGAAAATAATATAGATTGGATGACATATAGTACTGTATGTGTTTTTCACAAATATTGCGGGAATACCATCAGGACCAGGTCCTTTGGTAAAGTCAAGTGATTTTAGTTCCGTGCGTATATTATCTAAGGAGATGTGCAATTGGGATAGGTTAATATCGTGATCAGTACTCGCAGGTGGAGGTTCCCACGAATCTGAATTAAATGAGGATGCTTCATACACAGAGTGGAAAAAAGCCGAAAATAAATTACACGTTTTGTTTTGATCATTCGAAGAGACCTGCTGATAAAAGACAGCATCGGGAACTTTACTAGTAGCTTTACGGTTGGAAATATACGACCAGAAAGCCTTGTCATTTGTGGGAATATTATCTTCAACTGAATTCATATAAGATTTATAACATTTATCAGCTAATTCTTTGAATTTGGACCTGTTTATAGAAAATATTTCGTAGTCGTACAACCTGCCAAATTTTTTCCATTTGATCCACGCAGAAGTTTTATTCGTATTGATGCGGTATACACTGATTTTCAGAAGGCGTTTGATAAAGTAGATCATAAATTGCTGCTCAATAAGATCGCATATAATGGTGTCAGAGGTGATCTGCTTCGTTGGTTTATCTCTTACATAACAAACAGGACCCAAAAAGTAGTGATTAACGGTTTCGAATCTAACTTTATTCAGGTTACTTCAGGTGTACCACAAGGCTCCATTTTGGGTCCTTTACTTTTTATTTTATTTATAAATGACATAAAACATTGTTTCAAACATTCAAAATTTCTTTTATACGCTGATGATTTAAAAGTTTTCAAAAAAATAACGAATGTTCATGATTGTGTGGAGTTTCAGCTTGATCGTGATCGTTTGTCTAACTATTGCTGTGCTAATAACCTATATCTCAGTCTGCCTAAGTGCCAGAGTATTACATTCACTAAAAAGAAAAATCCGATCAACTTCAACTATCAACTTGCTGATAATATTCTTAACAAAGTTACCTGTCTTCGTGATCTTGGCGTATATTTGGATTCAAAACTAAATTTAAATACTCATGTTGAAAAAATTATTAATAAAGCGTACCAAATGTTTGGCTTTGTAATGAGAGCACCTCGCGAATTCCGTCGTCCAGCCACGTTCCTCTATTTGTATAAGTTAGTAATAAGACCGCAACTAGAATATGCAGTACCTATTTGGAATCCCTATTATGCCAAATACAAAGAGTCTATCGAATTAGTCCAGCGTAAATATCTTCGAGCAATGCAATATAAATTATTTCGCAGACGAATTTCTTTCAGAACTCTTCTTATTAAATACGACATGCTGACCTTAGAATCTAGACGTATGCTTCTTGACACAATGACCCTCTTCAGTGTATGCCGCAATAAATTTGATTGCCCTGATTTAATTAATCGCTTGAGCTACCTGATCCCTCGCTCAGTGCAGGGGCGAGCAGTGCGCACGAGACATCTATTTGCTACCAGCCTTCGCAGAACAAATTCTGGTAATCGCTCGCCGCTGCATCGTTTGGTTTATACATACAATGAACATTTTAGTGCAATCGACATTTTACATCTCAGTAAAACTAGTTATAAAAATAGTATCATTAAAATACTTAAGGATCGGCAGAATGTTCCGGAAGTTTAGTTTTTATATCAGTTTTGTTTGGTTATTTTATATTAGTCTCACTATTAATAATTAGTTATTTCATACACAAAATAAGAAACTATTGTTAGTACAATGGCTTAAATTTTATGTATTAGGCTAAGGTTTGTTTATCGTAATAATTAATAGCGTGGTTGAACAATTCTGCAAATGTCTGCTCACAGATTGATTAAAAATTTTACAGTAATCTGAGGAAAATGTTGTGGGTTGTGTATTAGATAAGTTTATAGTTTAAGACATTTTTGTTATTTTTTAATATGCAACTGTTAATTTTCCCTACATTAATAAATAAAAATAAAAAAATGTCAGTCAGTCAATCAGTCAGTCAGTCAGTCAGTTACCTTTGAGTTATATATATTTAGATTCTTCAGGATATAATCTAGTTAAGTAGTGTGTTGAAAACATAATACAACAAATTTTAATTGATAGAAAAAAATCACAAAGTAGCCTCTAAAAAAATCTTTTAGCGAATAAAAACCATATTAAAATACATACGATCTTTCTGATTTTGTGACAAATTATTCAACAAGAAATAAGTATACTAACGTAATACTGTTTTATTTTTTTAATCCAATCAATATATTTTCAGTAAATCGTGTATACTTATTGTTCAGGACTGCAATAGGCCAGCCAACGGTAACTGGACGTGTCCGGAACTTTTCCACGATACGTGGAGACTACCGTTGTTTTCAATAAACAAGGTTACTTAATAATAAGAACAAAATGTACCACTAACCTGAGTGCTGGGGACGCCAAGTTCGACCTTCAAAGGTCACGCCCTAAGTGTGGTTTGTATGTGATATGAGGTGAGTAATTGTAGCGTGTGATGTAAGTTACGGGTTCTAGGACGGTCACAAGGCGTCGATCTTCAGATGGCGCGGTCCCGACCAGCATCACACCCAACTCGTTACCAGCAAGCGCGCGCTACGCGTGGTAGACACTAAGGCGATGTGTTCCGAGAAATATCACTGGATTCTTGTTAATCCGAGATTACAAAGTTCAATCAATCACTGAACACAATTAATCTGTTCATATCTCGCGAGATCCAATTCGATTTACAACAAATTCCGCGTGCCAGACCAACCGACGACAAGGCGGCGTACGATTCAACAATATCCCGGGGTTTTTGGCAAATGGGGAATACACTTCAACAATTAGATAATTCGCGACCCAATTATCGGTCTCGACAGGCGAATCCAACAATATTTTACCAATTAATTAACTCAACAGCGGTTCCCATGACCGGCATTTTTTCCAAGCAAACAAAGTCAATCTGTCAAGTCAGAGAGGTTATGTCAAGTCAAATTCTTTATGTCAAAAGGGTGCGTTCTGTTTCACGTCGGACCGAACATCTACCCCCCCCGGACGGGCCTACCCGTCCGCTAATCAATTGGAAGTCTTGACAAGGTTGCAAATTCAACACAGCTTCAATGCGGCCAAATACCGTAGCTAGTTCATTAAAGGTGAGAACGGTGTCTCCCAACAGTCTCCGCCAGCGTCCCTTTGCCGCTTTCACCGCGGCCCCCAAAATACCCCCCCAATGGGGGGCAGGCTGGCGGGTCAAACAACCAAGTGACCCCTCGGCGGGCCAAACTATTACCAATGTCAACCTGGTTCTCATTAAGGAAGGCGTATACCTCCTTCAAATAGTTACTTGTACCCTTGTAATTCGTACCGCAATAAGACCTAATCAAAAAAAGGTAACCCACGGCGAGACACAAATCTTTCCAAAGTCGCCTCAAAGGCCTCTGTCGAGAGGGAGGTTACCAGCTCCAAATGTACTGCCTTGGTTGACAGGCAGACAAACACACAAATAAGCCCTAACAATCTTGCTATTACGAAGGGTGGACGTCTTCAACAAAGGGGGACCAACAAAATCCGTTACGACGCCAGCAAAGGGCCTCGTCTCATTGACGCGATCAGCCGACAAAATCCAAAATTCTCGCTGCAGAATGGCCAACAGCGCATTGCAACCGGCATGCGAGTTCTTAGTGTGACGATCAGTCACCAACAATTGTACCAAGTTCAGTTACAACAAGGGCAGGAGCACCAATTTTAGGGTAAGGACAACTCACAATGGTGACCTCAAACCAGGTCCTTCCCTCAACAGTGGTGTCAGCCGGTTCGCCAATTCCCCAAATCTTGCCTGAAAGGTCGTTCATCTTCAGGCCAACCTGTCCCGCTAACCAAGAAGACAAAAGGCAACCCCGGACTCCCGTTTCCAAAATGGCACAGACCACAATCGAGTCACCCAAGGGTCCCCAGACCGTGACCGAGGCCGTTGGCAACAAAACCGTCTTGATCGGGGGGTTCCTTTAGCGGGGCAGGCGTCAATCTCTTAGTGATGTCTGGGCGGCGACCGGTCGCCGCTTCCAGGCTGCCTTCGTTCACGACGAGGCCAACAATCAAACCATTCGTCCGCGCGGTGTCCCAAGCCGCTCGCCATCACTGGAGGGGCATATCCCACCGAATGCCCGAATGGCGGAGGGCGCGACTCCAGCCGGGGACGTTCCGCCAACGGAGGGGAAAGGCAGCGGCGCCGACCCGGCCACTGCTGCCTAGCAGCCAATGCGCGTTCTCCCTGACGAGGGAAGACCAAATGGCGCTCGTGGGGCTCCCGTTCAACTTGCGCGGGGGGTGGAGAGCGGCGTACGGAATCGCGGGTCTCAGCCCGGTGCTCGTCTCCGGGGTACCCCCCCCTGCGCGAACCCCCCTCAGAAGCTGGTCTGCTGGAGCGGTTCGCGTTGGCGCACAAAATCTCCAAGTGGGACCTATCACAAATTCTACACGGGCGGGGGTCGGGGCAGTCCCGATGGAAGTGGGCCCCCAAGCACGAGAAGCACAAACGGCGTGCGTTGACAATGCGGCGGCGGGAACTTACGTGCAAATTCAAAAAGTCCCGGCAACGCGCCATGACATGCCCCGTTGCCTTACAAAAGTCACAATGATGAGGACTCCGGGCACCATCAAAACGGGGGGCGGGGCGAACATCAACAGGCCCCCTAGCCCGAGGACTCCGGGCGCCAGCCAAACGGGGGCCGGGGCGATCATCAACAGGCCCCCTAGCCCGAGGACTCCGGGCGCCAGCAAAACGGGGGGCGGGGCGATCATCAACAGGCCCTCTAGCCCGAGGACTCCGGGCGCCAGCAAAACGGGGGGCGGGGCGATCATCAACAGGCCCCCTAGCCCGAGGACTCCGGGCGCCAGCAAAACGGGGGGCGGGGCGAACATCAACAGGCCCCCTAGCCCGAGGACTCCGGGCGCCAGCAATACGGGGGGCGGGGGGAACATCAACAGGCCCCCGGGCCCTAGTCCGTCCCTGGTCTCTGGGCTGAGAAGGTAGTGGGGGTGACCCCGTGGCGCCACGAGTGTTATCCGCAAACCGACACTCGTCTTCCAAAAATTTGAGGAGGTCGTCAAAGGGGGGAAGATGGGTGGCACTATCCCCACCATACTTCTGCTCAAAACGTGACCTCAACTCCGCGGGGAGCAACTGCAGCACTATGTGCACCAACAAGTAGGACCAATGTTCTACCGGTAACTCCAAGCGTCTCAAAGCGTTGGTCGCTGAGACCAACGGATTCAGCAAGTCAGTGCGCAACGTCGACGCGCTGACAATGGCCGGTAGCCCCAAAATCTGGTCGATGTGCACATCAACCAGGCAGCGCTTGTTCTGATACCGTCGGGAGAGAAGCTCCAGAGCGGTCGGGTAAGAGGAATCCGTCACCGGCAAGTGCTGCACCAAGGCTCTGGCTTCGCCCTCCAGGACAGACAATAAATAGGCCAGCTTCTGGGCAGGTCCGAGGTCCGAGCGTGCATCGAGAAGACTCTCAAAGAGATCTAGGAAGCCCAGCCAGTGGTCCAAGCGACCGTCAAAACGTGGCAGCTCCAGGGTGGGCAGCCTACTCAATAGTCCAGGGCCTGCAACAACAGGGGTCTGCGGCTTGGCCGCATCAGGCACCCGGCTCTTCAAAATTTCCCGCGCTCGCAGACTTATGACATCCCCCAGGTGGATAATCTGGTCATAGTCACCCAAAATCCTATCGCGGGCCGTCTGATCCATCACCCCCAAATCCACGTCCATGATGTACTCGTTGAAGCGCGTGAGCGCAGCATCAGCTGACTTGATCCTCTCAATCACTTGCCCATACCGAGCAAGGGTGAGCTCTTCCAATTCCACACGCTCAACAGTTGCAGCTGCCGATGTGAACCATCTCAACTGTGAGGTCAATCCCGCAGCAGCCTCCCTGACTGCCCTTAATGAGGCCATTGCAACAATCAAATATTAATACAAAACAACAATCAACAACCAACAATCAAATATTAAACAAACAGCAATGACTTGTTAGCCGGCCAAATATATTCAACAAAATAAAAATTCAAATTCAATTATTTCAAGTCCAAATGCGACCCTGTACTTATTCCAAGTATGAATCTAGCTTGGTACAGATGGCTAGTTACAAATAAATAACAATTCAATGTATAATACAATGCTGGATCAACCTCAAATAAATATCAAGAAGCACAACAATTGACTGTATAATATTGAGCCGGAGAATCTCTAACAACAATCCAATAATTACTATAAATGCAATAACCAATACACACAATTAAAGTCCTATTATGTTAGACTATGTGTAATTATTATTTAGATAACCTTTCAAATTCAGATCAATGACATTCAATTATTAATTGCAACAAATACCAAACAACTTTTACAACAATATACCAACTTATGTACCAAATTATGTACCAAATTATACCAAATTATACCAATAATTCCTAATTTCACAAATAAATCCTACCTGTCAATGCAATGAAAGAGGCTACAGTACAAATTACAAATACAACTTCAATTGATTCAACTTCAATTAGATAGCCCGGATGACATGGTAATATATTCAAAACTTATCAAGTTATAAGTTGTGTTAAGTAATTAAACTCAAGTTTTAAGTTTTCAACAATATTCAAAACTTCCAATGTACTATGTGGATCTTATAAGACCACGCTTCTGCTACCAGTTTGTTCAGGACTGCAATAGGCCAGCCAACGGTAACTGGACGTGTCCGGAACTTTTCCACGATACGTGGAGACTACCGTTGTTTTCAATAAACAAGGTTACTTAATAATAAGAACAAAATGTACCACTAACCTGAGTGCTGGGGACGCCAAGTTCGACCTTCAAAGGTCACGCCCTAAGTGTGGTTTGTATGTGATATGAGGTGAGTAATTGTAACGTGTGATGTAAGTTACGGGTTCTAGGACGGTCACAAGGCGTCGATCTTCAGATGGCGCGGTCCCGACCAGTATCACACCCAACTCGTTTCCA
The DNA here is from genome assembly GCA_943138885.2 of Tholera decimalis. Classification (NCBI taxonomy): domain Eukaryota; kingdom Metazoa; phylum Arthropoda; class Insecta; order Lepidoptera; family Noctuidae; genus Tholera; species Tholera decimalis. Next base: position 43,601,217 of record OW964558.2, read on the forward strand.
GCAAGCGCGCGCTACGCGTGGTAGACACTAAGGCGATGTGTTCCGAGAAATATCACTGGATTCTTGTTAATCCGAGATTACAAAGTTCAATCAATCACTGAACACAATTAATCTGTTCATATCTCGCGAGATCCAATTCGATTTACAACAAATTCCGCGTGCCAGACCAACCGACGACAAGGCGGCGTACGATTCAACAATATCCCGGGGTTTTTGGCAAATGGGGAATACACTTCAACAATTAGATAATTCGCGACCCAATTATCGGTCTCGACAGGCGAATCCAACAATATTTTACCAATTAATTAACTCAACAGCGGTTCCCATGACCGGCATTTTTTCCAAGCAAACAAAGTCAATCTGTCAAGTCAGAGAGGTTATGTCAAGTCAAATTCTTTATGTCAAAAGGGTGCGTTCTGTTTCACGTCGGACCGAACACTTATTTCGCAATATAATACGTACGTATGTGTGCGTAAACGCCTGTGTACCGACAGTGCCGGCCAACGCCTGTTGCTATAGGGACGTGTCGCTCTTCTCGCCGATTTATTTCGTCTCAGAATTATTTGTAGTTATTATAAAGTTTCGTTTGTAAATTCATTATTTTATTTATATATTAATTGTTGGAACCGACTTCAAAAGAAAGGAGGTTCTCAATTCGTCTTGAACTTTTGAAGTGAAAATTTCTTTAGGGGAGTCGAGGTGGGAGTTGAGGGGGGAGTTGAGGGGGGGTTGCGGGTCGAGTTGCGGGTCGAGTTGCGGGTCGAGTTGCGGGTCGAGTTACGGGTCGAGTTGCGGGTCGAGTTGCAGGTCGAGTTGCGGCTCGAGTTGCGGGTCGAGTTGCGGGTCGAGTTGCGGGTCGAGTTGCGGGTCGAGTTGCGGGTCAAGTTGTGGGTCGAGTTGCGGGACGAGTAGCGGGTCGAGTTGCGGGTCGAGTTTTGGGTCAAGTTACGGGTCGAGTAGCGGGTCGAGTTGCGGGTCGAGTTGCGGGTCGAGTTGCGGGTCGTGTTGCGGGTCGAGTTGCGGGTCGAGTTGCGGGTCGAGTTGCGGGTCGAGTTTCGGGTCGAGTTGCGGGATGAGTTGTGGGATGAGTTGAGGCATGAGTTGAGGGGCGTCTCGTGGGGAGTTGAGGTAAAGAGAGAGAGAGAGAGAGGGCAACGGTATACCTTTGAAATTTCGTAAATTCTTGAAGGTTTCACTTCTACCACGTGTTTTTTTTTTTCAATATGTATAATGGCTTCATAAAGCCGACATGTTTGTTTTTTTAAAATGTCACCTATCTAAGAACACTTGGGCTGCTAAGACAAATCTAAAGATACCTCAATTGTGTGAATCCGTTCAGCGGTTCTGGAGATATGAGGTAATAAAGAATATTATATACATACATACAAGATAGAAAACATAACCCTTCCTTTGCAGTCTGGTAAAAACACAGTAGCACTTTTTTCGACCCGGGAATTGGAACCGAGACCTCTAGGCCGCGTGTCCACGGCAAGAAATTTTTCGTGTCGGCTATAGTCAAGATGAAAATATTCATGTACATGAGAAGAATTTTGTCAGGTCTGTGCACGAAAGAATGTCGTGTCTGTTGCAGACAAGAAAAAATCTAGTATGTACACGGTACGAATTGTTTCGTTCAGTCATGGTTTAGACATTGCAGGGTGTACATCGTGTCGTGTTGTGAATTGTGGGAAATAATGTTGACTAACACGCAAAAAAAAAATGGTGATTGCCTATTATATGTATAGAAAATTTAAAAAGAAAACTAAAGAGAAAATTCTCCAAGAGAAAATACTAGGTGCATCCTATGTCAAGTCAAAAACATGAGTTTGCTAACTTCTACTTTGAACTGCGACAGTATGAGGAAAAGTTCGTCCTTTATTTTCGTATGAAAATCACTTCGTTTTTCTTTTATAAAAACGTAAACAAACTGTCGTAAGCAATACAGATCAACACGCTTAAACGTTCTCATGGGCACTGTACACAGCGCCCCCCCGCCCCCTACAGATCGCGTAGTGTCTGGCGCAGACAAGATTTTTGTCTTGTGCAGCGCCGACGCAGTGTACACTAGTAGTGTGTAGAAACGACACGAATTCTTGCATAGACCCGGCGATTTTTCTTGCCGTGGACACGCCGCCTTACATTTTAAAACGGAACACGGTATCATGACCTCAACAATATAAAATCGTTTACCAAATTGCATCTGTTTGCATCTGGCATAAGGAAATTGTCTTTGTTTTGTTCAAACAATTTCCTTAAAACAGATTAAAAACTTTGCCCAACTTCCTTTGATCCGGCAATAACGTGTGCTTTGAAGTATTCTGCATTTCTTTATTATAATTATTACGTAAAAAGAATATACGCTTATCCTATGTAAGTAATTAAATTATCATTGTGATGGTATAACAGAAAGATGGTGGTTGTATATTCACAGTAGCACGCAATTTGATAAGAACTCTATCTTTTCAAGTAATCCTTAAGTTTTAAAGTAGTATAACACTTTAAAGTTCTTGATTATGGTTTGGGTGCATATGGTCTTGCGTTCCCTACACACTTAAATAAAATTAACACCTTACAGATTAGGATCCTTAAACTGCTTGTCGACAAGAAAACTAAAGATAGTTTAAATAAAAAATACGGCGAGTTGTTCAAAATTTGTAAAACGCTCCCAGTTCATTTTAAAATCAAGGTGGTTATCTTGTCGGAACAATTTAATAACGAATGCAACAAAGTGGAACGTAAGCGTATATACCCAACACGTCTGTCAAAACAAAAGTCATTCGCTGTTCCCAAAGTGACTAACTACTATGGAAAACGAACGCGTAAATATGTGACGCCGACATTTTTCAATGAGCTACCGCCGGAGTTGGTATCGCATGCTACAACCAAAAAACGTCATAGGAACATTTTAATAAAGCATTACTTATCAATGTGCCAATGATACAAGTGCAAAATGTCATTTAGATAAGTTAAATAAAATTCAAAATCAGGCGCTAAGGATAATATGAGGATTTATTAAAACCACTCCAATTCATGTCATGGAGAGTGAGTTGTGTGTAATTCCACTGTATTTACGTAGGAAGTATTTGGCATATAAATTTTGTCTAAAATCTAAGTCTATAGAAGATAATGTAACAAATCAGCTATTAACTCTTCGACAAAATTGTTATTGGAAGAATAAAACTATCCCTTTACTTGTAACTTTATATAACGAAACGAAAGACATTCAGCTAACTTCTTCATATCCTCTATTAATGTATACTTTGAGAACATGGGTTACTAATCTTAATATAAATGAGGTAATAAGAGTGAATTTAGAAGCAATAAAACTATCAAAAAAATCTTATGATTGTAATTTATTAAAATATGAAATTATTTCAGAGTTGTCTATAAAATATAATAAATGGTTTGCTATATTTACGGATGGGTCTAAAAGTGACGAAGGTCCAATGACCTTCGTCACTTTTAGACCCATGTCTGCATTTTATGTTCCTAGTGTAGATATTGAAAATAACAAAAGTCACCATTGTTTAAAGATTTGTGAAAAGACATCCATTATGACGTTGGAACTTGTTGCAATCTCGGAAGCTTTGACCTTTATTACGAATAGTCAACATAAAAATATTGTTATTTACACGGACAGCAAGAGTTCTTTGCAACACATAGCTCGATGCGCCTCTGGTCATAGAGGTGCATCGATAGCTTATGTTATTCTGTCAAAGATAGATGAGCTGTGTTCAAAAGATGTCCAATTGAGATTGCAATGGGTTCCATCGCATATTGGGTTGCGGGGCAATGAGAGGGCTGACATGTTAGCAAAATACGCAGTTAGAAATGGTAAAGAAACTTATTTTAGATTGGATTATTCAGAGTATTTGCCTACATTCAAAAATATATGTTATGATCTTTGGTCAGAATATTTTAATAAACGATCACTAGAAATAGGGATATGGTACAAAACGATACAGTGTCAGCCTTTTCATGTGCCCTGGTTCCTGAATAGTAATTTAAGTAGAAAATTAGTTGTTACTGCTCACAGACTCAGATCCGGACATATTCCATGTAAAAAATTTGCATTTATGATGAGGAAAACTACTTCGCCCAATTGTGAACAATGTGGGGTTATTGAAGACTTACATCATTTATTGGTGGAATGTGTCCGATCTGAGTCTGCTAGAAATAATTTAATATCAGCCTTGAATTTGAACAGGGCTGACGTAGGCATATTTCATAAAATCTTGTCCCAGCCGAATGGAGATGATGCGAAGGTTTTGTTCAAATTTATGGCCTACTTATAGTATATAATTGCCTTATGTATGTATGTTTAGGGTACGATGAAACTGACATACGCTATGCGTAAAAGTTCCTATAAAAAAAAAGAATAAAAAAAAAGAAATCAATGTGCCCATAGGAATAAGCAGTTTACAGTTTAGAGATAAATTGTAGATAGGTATAATATAATATAGAATATAATAATGTAATAATATTTGTTTATTAGCATGAAAAAGGTGGTAAATGTATGTATAATGTAAGTTTCACTTTTGTTTTTGTTTAGTGTAAGTAATAGGCTGTAAGTTTATAACTTGTTAAATAATTCGTTTTTTAAATATGGGTTATGCTTGTGTAGGATGATACAAGATGAGCTGCCGACAAACTGTTTTACAGTTTGGCAGAATTAAAAAATTGTATTGTAATTTGATAATTTGAGTTAAATAAATAAATGTTTGTGAGAACACCAAGCTGGACACATTTGGATGATGTTTATGCTAGAACAGCTGTTATGACAGGTATGTAATCATGTAACTGTTTGGTTTTTATCAGCGAGAAGTTACAAATTTAATAAATATACGATTATAAGACTAAAATAAGGATTATTTACATTGCTCATTTATTAGGTTATATCTTTAAATATATATAACTCAAAGGTGACTGACTGACTGACTGACACAGTGATCTATCAACGCACAGCCCAAACCACTGGACGGATTAGGCTGAAATTTGGCATGCAGGTAGATATTATGACGTAGGCATCCGCTAAAAAAGGATTTTGCGAAATTCCCACGGGATTGGGATTTACACGGAAAAAACTCCCCACGCGGGCGAAGCCGCTGGCACAAGCTTACTAGCTTGTGCCAGCGGCTTCGCCCGCCCCCAATCCCAATTTTAACAAAGGATAATGGAGGAGGGTAATATCTGTCCTGCAAGTTTCATTCACAGAATTACTTTCCAAAGAATTTACTGTTTCTTTGGAGGACATCTTTGCATAATAAAAATTTAACACTCACGATATGCCCACTGCTTTGACCTGGCTGTAAATAAGCCGTTTGTGAATGGTTGAAAACTTTAGATTATTAGGTAACTGAAAGTCTTTCGATCCCAATCCGCTATATCTCTAACCGCTGCACAACACTACCTATTTCTTTTTCATATATTAAAATTTTCAATAACTACAAAAATACACAAATGATTAGAACAAAACTAGTAAATAATATGTATATCACAAATATATATATAATAATATAATAGCTTATCACAATTTGTTAATATTTACTTTTTTTATATTTGGTAGGCTTGCGTTTGACCATAATCTCACCTGATGTTAAGCGATGATGTGGTCGAAGATGGAGCACGCTTGCCTAGAAGTAACCTATTCACTCTTGACTTAAAGACTCCCAGGTTATAACTATCAGGAAACACAGACTCCGGCAGGGAATTCCACTCCTTAGCCGTACGCACAATGAAAGCACAATGAAAATCAATAAACCATATTATTGACATTTTGTTAACCGACTTCAAGAAAAGGAGGAGGTTCTCAGTTCGTCGGAATCTTATTTGTTTTTATCTAGCATACATCACACACATTTTATGTCCTCCTACAAGAATGATTACTTTTGCTTTTTTTAATGAAATATTTCACCTACAGACTAAATTAATAAACTAACAACTTTTTGATACCTTATTATGTAATTTAATGTAAATCTGGGGGCACCTGTCTCTCACAAGTGTTACTTTATTCACTAGATTAAGTACCTACTTGCTGTTCACCATACATTTCAGTTGTAAAAAAAAATGTATGTTATTTTTCTCAGCTCTTTGACTGCTTTGGACTACATTTACGGACTAAGCTAAATAAATGTAGCGTCCATTTGACTGGGCTATGTGATGAGGCATTTTGTTCTGATCTACCTCTCTTTCTCTTCTCTTGTTGAAAATCCTACATGTATTTACAATCGCAACCTTTTATAGTAAAGATATGTACCTATAGAGTTTCAATAATTTTAAACCATGAGGAGGTGATTCGGGATAACGCCTGTGGTGGAAAGGACACTTTTTTCATACGAGCAAACTCACCGGCGGTATCAACATCAAGGCATTTAATATTCCTTCAGGTTTGAACTGGTCCTCGTCTGCTGCGAGACTGGAGACTGTAGCATTTGTGACGACATCTCCGTACTTTGTCATGGCTACCAGAGACACTCCCATACAAGATCTCATGCTGTATGCGACAGTCAGGGTGCAAAACAGTATTAAGCATTGCTGATGTCGGTAGCCCCATCCTGAAACTGAATTTGATGGTTTTGTTATAGAAATTACGGTGAAGTGGTTTCATTACTATCATCAAAGTTGCGATGAAGATATTATGGTTTTATGGAGATTGGTTTTATTTATTAGATAGTCATTTATTTTATGTTGTTTTGAGTCTTCTGATAATTGCAAGATAATAATATTGAATCAATAAAAAGAACACAATGAATAGATTAAAGACATGTTTTAAAAATTGGCCAAGGGCGAGTCAGACTCGCCCATGAAGGGAATTTTGTTTTTCATAGTATTTGTATGAATTACAAAGTTATATTTGCGGTTTTATAAAATATGCTATATCTCAAAAACTGCTGACCCGATCTTATTCAAACTAATTTTCCTTGAAAGCGTACATTAAGATGCATGCCAAGAGCATATATTTTGTTCAGATTTTTTCCTCTATTATTATAGAAGTTAGAGGGGGGACACACACATTTTACTACTTTGGAAGCGTATATCTTTTTAACAATTGACTTTATGAAAAAGTGGTTTTAGAAACCTCAATGTCATTTTTAAAGACGTTTCTATAGGTACCGCACTCGCATAGGTTTCATGAAAAAATATATTTTCAGTTTCAGTTCCATGTATGAGGAGCCCCCCTTAATTATAAATATTTTTTCTTAAAATCGGAAAGCAGTTCACAGAATACATATATCTAACAAGTTTCATGTGTATAATTCTAATAAATAAATAAAAATATTTTTTAGTATGAATGAGCTCGCTCTTGAACCCAATCACACCTGATGGTAAGTGTAAGATGAGGTCTACGATCGAACGAGCGAGCCCAGAAGATGCCTGTTTACTTTTGCTTTAAAGGCTGACGGGTTATATGTGGCAGGGAATACAGAAGCCGGCAGAGAGTTCTACATATTCTTATTTGTTAAATTATAAGTTCGTATCACTAGTCCAATCATATTGATGTTGTTCAGTGTGTGGATCAAAGATTTAAAAACGACGATATGTGCAAATGATTTATATTTCCAAATGTAGGGTTAGACACAAAACTTGTAGCGTCGTTAGTGGTGGCGGTATTGGCACTGTCTATCGGAAAAAAAAATGGCGGTAGGGGTTTGCCCGGCGACGTCATACCTTTTACATTTATATTGCGACGGTAACATTCCCCACCACAGTGCTAGCTCAGCAGCACTCTTCATCAACTTCATCCGAGCGATGTGCGTGATCGATCTAGTCAAAAGTCTGGTTTTGGTTTTGACTTGAACCATTCTGACTCGGTCGTCCTTTCCTGGAATAACTGCCTGAACAATTCCCTTCCAGGCCAGGAGTTCCGGGGACTGTCTGGGTCCACTATAAGAACAATTAAGTCTCCCACTTGTACATTTTTTTGATATTCCTGCCACCTTTTACGGGGGAGCAAGTCTGGTAGTACTTCTTTGATCCATCTGCGCTAGTACATGTCAGCCAATCTTTGTGAAATTCGCCACGGTTTTCGCAGATAAACATCTGAATCATCATATTTTCCAATGTGCGGTAAGCCAGACGATGATCCCAACAAGAAATGATTAGGTGTTAACGTCTCAGGATCATTCGGGTTCACAGATACGTCAGTCAACGGCCGGCTGTTCACCATATTCTCTATTTCAGTCAACAGAGTTTTCAGAGTTTCATCTGTGGGAGCACGATCATTCAAGATTATTTTCAGGCTGGTTTTCACGCTTCTGATGAGTCTTTTAGGTATGAGTCTAGTAGGTCTAAGTCTGGTAATCCAATATCTTTGCTTTATTTCTTTTACTATCGTTTCTTGATTTCTTGCGCGTAGTAGAAATTATAATATTTACAATCAGTCTTGCTATATAATATAACGTCTTCCATCTAATATTATAGGATTTTTAGTTTCAGGAAGTATACCAGCTGTGGCACCGATGTGACCACCGACGCGCAACACTCCATGTCCATCCAGGTAAGGAGACAAAGTAAGTACCTATGTTATTTGTTTTGGATACACATCTGTCATTATTTATTGCAGTTAATTCCTTGCTAAACCATTTAACTTGTGATTTATTCAGTAATAATATTTCAGCATTCACCATAGTCTCGTCGAACTCACAAGTAAGCTTCTTGCATTTATTTATAAACTTCAGTACCATAGAAGCCGATCGACGTAAACGAAGCCATGAACTAAATCGAGTAGCATCAGGTACAGGTAAGTTCAAATGTTGTGTGTCTTCCTTTATTCAGAAATAATTATTTCCTTTGTATCTACAGATATGACGTCGAGCGGCCATTCATCTTCCTTGCATAGTAAGAACGTAGGGCCGTACATCCATTAATTTGGCAGTACAGGGTACGTTTAATTTTCTCTCGTAGCAATATCGGCTACGTTTAACTTTGTAGGTACGTATCGCCATTGATTCATCTGCGTTAGCTCATCGATTTCGCCTATCCGGTTTGCTACGTAATTTTTTTAAATCACGAGCATTATTCCTGATCCAGTGTAGCACTGTTGTCGAGTCGCTCCAGAATATCCGTTACACAGGTTTTATTGTATGTTCTCGTGCAACTGAGTCCGCTAAACTAGCTGCTACGAAAGCGGCTTGAAGTTCCAAGCGCGGAATAATTAGGGGCTTGTTTTCCACAACTCGACATTTACTTCTAACCGTTTTTGATGGAGCTGCGACTGCGACCTACTGTGACTTGGTAAAAAACCTAGGAATATAGCAGGCATAGGCATATTGATAAGGATTTGTCTTGGGGTCCCCAGTTACAAGAAGTAAGCCGCAAACTGTATGCCTCTGCGGGGTCTTTACGCAGATTGCGCAATTTCCTGCCGACTGCCACTAAAATTGCGCTTGCCTAATCCCTGTTCTCAGCTATGTTGATGCAAGTTATCCAGATCTTACTGAAGTGCAGCTAGATAAGCTTGAATGACCCCAAAATTTTTGAATCAGATTCATATTTGGTTTGCGCAAATATGATCATGTTTCTGAGTTTCACATTAAACTCAAGTGGCTGCTGATCCACCTTCACCAGAATGCACATATTTTATTATTACTCTTCAATTCTACAACTCCGTTTTATCTTAAAGAGCGTTTTAAGTTCCTTCATGACACACATGTTAGAGATTTGAGATCTACTACGCTACTTTTAAAAGCACGGTTGCTAATTATATGGCTTTCCGATTTATGATTATTCATGTGTTGTATTATTTAATTACCTATGTATTGTATATATATTTATTTTAACATTTTAATAATTTTTTTCACTGTTTTCATGAGTAATGTAGTAAGTACACTAATTTAGCTCTCCCCACTATAATTAAAGTTTTTAAAGTCCTTCCAAAGGTTGTATGGAAGATATCGCTTTCAGCGATAAAACCGCCATTGTTACCATAGAATAAGCAATATTGTTAAATAGGTGTGTTTAAATTTTGGTGTACAATAAAGTATATTCTATCTATTTATCTAAAGTCTCCGGAGAAAAGGATTTAGAATTTTTGTTCTCCTTTATTTTATACTTAATTAAGCGTCAATAGCCTAATGGATAAAGTGTCGGACTTGTGATCGAGGGGTCACGAGTTCGAATCTCACCCATTACACTATTGCCGTAAATCGTCCCAGACACAAACATATTTAGCTTAGTTGGAGGGGTTAAAAAGATTGCTTGTAATGTGAATTCCACCCACATTGCAAGTTATCTTAAAAAAAAACATAAGCAGATACGAATACTACAAAGGAGTGGATCACTTTGTGCAAAGTATGAGCACTTTGAGCAAAGTAGGGGTCATCGGATGCCATCAATAATCAAATGCTAGACGTATAATTTGATACTCATCATATTTCTTTACGTCAATAATGTATCCACTTGAAATCGTTTCTAAAATAACTTTCAGTCTGTAAATTAAATCGAATATGGTAGTCTTGAAGTAAGCAATATTTCGCTTTTTTATATTTTCCTCTGTGTCACTATAAGAAGAAAACAGGTAATTTTCTAAATAGGCCCATTTTTCATCCATAGTAAATAAATTCTGGCTTTGCATTTTATAGTAGCGAAATTGAAGGGTGACTAATTTTGTTCTGGATGAGCCAGGAGAACCTACGACGAAAAAGAAAAAATATATATTTGGAACATTTTTCAACATAACTTTTTTACCCTACCTGCAGCAGATTTTTATCAGAATCATAAAAGAGTATTAAGTATTATAATGAATAATAATTTTGCGGCGAGAGGAAGCGATAATATAACTTAATTACTTTTAAATTGAAAAATCAAGAATATTTTTTCAAGAAAACGTAATATGTGCTTTAAAATAAAGGATTTTCATTACACTAGGTTGACTATTTCTATAAAAATAATGGTATTTACCTGAAACTCTCGAATCCATATTGTTTACTTTGATAACTATCTTCAAATCAAAAATATTGACGATGAAAAATAGGTCACTTTAAAAGCGTAAGGAGCGAATGCGCGCGTGTAGCGGGACATTCACAAATTCCGACTACCTTCGCACGCACCACGCGTGGACATCGAAGCCGAGAAGACCGGTTTATTATCGCCTGTTCTATTTTTAACGTAGAAATATATTAAATTTTGTATTTGTAACAAGTTTAAAATCTTCAATTTTGGCCGCATAATTAAGCAAAATCTATGTATGTCAATGCCTCGTCTAGTATGGCGGTCGTTCTCACACTTCCGTTTGGTCCGTGAATGTTTATAGGTACAATCTTTAGCATTACGGAACAGCTGTCGTTAATGTTTGTTATGGTCTCAGATGGAACTTCAGTTTCACGTGAAACCTCGGGTTGTTCTGCTGGCTAATAATCGGTGATGCGAGTGTCCACAGTTATCTACGTCACAGCTGGGAGCGGTACATACGTCCCTTCGATGACGCGCAATTAGACACTGATAACATACACCATTACGCTTTACGTGCGACCATCTGTCCTTTCGTAGTGATCTTATAAACTTTTTACACTCGGTTAATTTGTGAGTAGCAGTACGACAATAACGACACTTTTCTTCACTTTGTCCATCTTGTACTAAAATAGTTTGTAATTGTTCACTTTATCACTTTGTTTACGTTTGAAATTGTCCGTTCTAGGTTAGGTTGACAAGTTGATATTTTCACAGGTGAGGAAATCCGATAGTACATCTAATCTAGGTTTTGGTGACTGATAAATGGGAAACTATAGTGTGCCCACTTGGCGAGCAGGGTGCTAGGTAGCTTAAATAGGATAATGTTAGCTACTTTCAAACCTTCTAGGTACTCATGGCGACCGAGGGCTCGTAGAGCTGCGACGTAGTTCTTCATTTTCACCGAAAGAGTATTATTTCTCGATGGTAATCTGTAGAAATGTTGTTCATCCTCTTTATGTCTGACACGATGCCAGTAAGAATGACGTCGACGTTTCCGAATTGCAGTTTTAATGTGGAGATTACGTAGGTAGGTGAAGCACCACTGATAAGCAGGCCAGCTACGGCTTCTTGAGCGGCGCCGCACAGATACTTACGTAATCGCCAAAGGTTTCCTTTCTCGGTGAAGTTACAAACTTCTGTGGATTCCAAATAAGCTGTTTGAAATGAAGCCATTCTTTTGGATCACCGCTGAATGTAGGTAGTTCTCACGGTGTGCTAAGTCGACTTATCAGCTTTGTATTTTGCTGGATGGAGGACGATGTGACGATTTCTTTGAGAGCGCTCGCAAGCTGTTGAACTGCTCCTTTGTCGGTCGGGTTCGTGAGCGACTTGTGTTTATCACTATCAAGCGGTGGTAGCTCATGTTGACTGCACTCCAACTACTTCTCAATATCACCTCCGCCGTCATTTTGTTCCGATATTTTTGATGGTGGACTGTATTCTTCTTCGAATTCAGCTAGTTCTGCCGCTTATTTTCTATCAATGAGCCTGTGCTGATTCCAGTTCCAGCCTCTTTTTCTGGGCTTGGATTGATTGTGACGATGGTGGTTTCTTGGACCTGACAGACTGACGTGATGCATGTGAAGGCGGATTTAGTTTTCCAGTTCGTTTCGATTTCACTACACTCGCGATACAAGAACTTTTTACTTCAAGTTCATCATCCTTCTTCTTTACTGGTATAGGTGGTGGCATTTCCTGTGCTTCTGTTGCTGATTGTAGCTTTGCCTCCAACTCCTTCTTCTCTCGTTGTTTGCTGATGGTACTGCGGGTGTTTACCATCTTTGATCTTGGCGGCAGGGTACTGAACATTCGCAATCCGGTTGGAATGACCACTTGTTCAATGTGTGGATAAAAGATTTAAAAACGAAGATATGTGCAAACGATTTATATTTCCAAATGTAGGGTTGGACACAAAACTTGTAGCGTAAGGAAGCGCGCGTCGTAATTTTTTGTGTAAATAATTCGACTATTAAATTGAAAAAGTCATATTTTTAAATGAGCATTGTTCTAGCAGAAACAAAGGCAAGAAATTGTGTTTTAAGTTTAGAATAGAATAGAATAGAATTTTATTTTTTACTTAGGAATATTAGACGTTCTTTAAATAAATTTCAGGATTGTCTACAGAACTTGGCACACATTTGGATCTCAAGTCTTTTGTCAGCGAAGTCGACAATTGAACTTGGCTCCCATTTTCACATTTCTGCTTTTGGTGGGATATTATAATGCACGCAATACTATTAAGTTTTAAATCAAAACTTTTCCTAGGCTTTATTTTATTTTTTATTTTATTTATTTGGCTCACCAACAGTTAGGTACACTGATACAAATTGAGAATACATTAATTAGGTTTATGGATTAGTATATCAACTTCTTACAGGTAAGCACATCATACAATTCTAATAACTCTTCTTATCAATTACAAAACACAATAAAGTTAACAAGCATAGGATTAAAACTAAAATTAAAACTAAAATACAAATCATAATTAAACTAAAAATCCAACGAAAAATAATAGAAAAATCAAAGTAAGACAAAATTAATAAGATTAAAAATGAAAATTACAATGGAGATTAAAATAGAAACTAAGAATAAACACAGAAATAAAATGGATCACATGCAGTCCATATCAACTTAACACATTTACACTTACATATTTCTATACACAGTACTTTTAAACTTTTTAAACGTTTTGATTTAAGTAAATATATTTATTTAATTATACTTTGCACTTTAGTGTTATTTGAATAAAAAAGTAAATAATTTCTATGCGGTGGACATTATGAAACAAGGCTTTCTGTAACATTCCACTGTTGAGTACAGTACCATTTCAAACAAAAGATTGCACTGTCAGGATTATAGATGCTGACGGGAAAAATCCGAATCATTCCCGTCGAATACTTCGGAAGTATTCTGAAATATTCCGAAACATTGGGAATATTTCAACTGTCAAAAAAAAAACCGGAAAATCGACCTTTGAGGTCAGTTAATATACCAAAACCTGCTCCTACCTAAGTATAACAAATAATTTTCTGAAAACCGCATCAAAACGTGTTTGCTTGCAAGGTTTGCCTTTATTTGTTTTTATTGACTGGGCTATTATACGCGTTAAGTAGGTAGGTAATGATTAATACCTACCTATGCGACTACCAGAGCTACATACAAACTAACCAAAAACATAGGTAACCCTTTTTCAAAAAACAAATAATATGCTAGGCTTGGTTTTTTATTCCACAACTGACATTTATAAAAATAGCATTCAATTTCGAAATAAGTAGGTACTATCGACCAATTTTCCGCATGCTCACCTTTAAGGCTATAATCGGCTTACAACTCGATCGCCTAATGCATGTATTTTGACCAATAGGATATGCACGAAGCGTATTTTAGTAGTGTTCTTAATAGTAAGTATTAATATAATGTTATACGCCCTGTACTCATAAAATACATATTATTTCTAATTGGGTGAAACCAGGAAGGGATGTGGTTTGTCACTAGCTGCGCTTCCGCAGAAATATTTTCTTAAGTGAGCATGCGTATCTTTGGCCGATAGCACCTACCTAGAAACAAAAGAATAAAAATCCTGTTAATCGCAGGCTAACATATCTACCTATAAAAATATCAATATATACTTAATCAATCCCATTTATAATAAAATAAACATTTATATTTTACTCTCGTATCGTACGTACTCTCGCACTGAACAATAATTAACTCACCCACCACACAACAAACAAACACGTTAATTCCCATTGAATTATTCGGGCCAAATATTCGGAAACATTCGATTGCGGGGTACGAATCTTTCTCGCGGGGGGGGAAACTTTTCCGGGGAGCATCTCCCCTCGAACCGCACCCCACACTGCCATCGCAGCGCGGTGCCAGCGCGGCGGCAGCGGCCGGCGCACAGAGGGCCTTATTTAAATTCATTTTGAATAATTCTGGTTCAAAGAAATTTTCCCAGAAGCATTCCGGAGTTATTCCGAATTTTTCAGAAGTTTTGCAACTATAGTCAGGATCAACACAAACTTTTTTTTTAAAGATTACTAGCAATGTGGGTAGAATTCACATTACTAGCAATCTTGTTAACCCCTCCAACTAAGCTAAATATGCTTGTGTCTGGAGTGGGTTCACGACAATAGTGTAATGGGTGGGGTTCGAACCCGCGACCTCTCGATCAAAAGTCCGACACCTTAGCCATTAGGCTATTGACGCTTTAATTTTGTGTGTGTGTGTTTCTTTCCTCAAAAGAGCACTACAGACATTTAAGACGTATGTTATGCTGTTACTTACGACGCCTCATATTCCTAAGAAAATGACTAACACCACGCTGTGCGGTGCATCGTGAGATTCGCCATCTCAGCATTCCGATAGCGTGAGATCAAAGACTATTCAATAGCAGTGATTAATGTAAATTTTGTGTTTAGTACATCACTCTTATCT
Organism: Tholera decimalis; assembly: GCA_943138885.2. NCBI lineage: Eukaryota > Metazoa > Arthropoda > Insecta > Lepidoptera > Noctuidae > Tholera > Tholera decimalis. The sequence continues at coordinate 43,616,607 of OW964558.2, forward strand.
CTCACATCGCACAACTGTCACGTAACATAGTTTTAGCGACTTAAATGTAATTTTTATATTAATTAAATTTCATTAAGTAAATTGTGTCGGTCTTATTTGCATCCCCGACTGCAGTCGAATGTAATTCGTACATGGTTCTCATATGATTTGATCAGTACGCATTGATTGGACTTAAAGTATTGTTGATCTCTAAGTTTGTATTGTCGTTAATTTCAGAGTAGTTAGTTAGGAAACACAATCCTCATCTTGTTTAAAACAAAAGAAATACTTGTAAAAGTATTACTTATAACCAATTGAATTATACTATTCAATTAGCGGGGCTTCGCTCCCGTGGACTTTAACACGATAAAAAAATTACCTCCTTCTTTTGTAGTCAGTCAAAAAGTAGCCAATAACTTTGTAATAAATAGCCCTTCCACGAGCTTCATGCTACTTCCATTTACCAAGGTTAATCGAAATCCCACCCAGTAATTTCGAAGATTAGCGCGTTCAAACAAACAAATTTTTCTGCTTTAAAATATTAGTAGAGATATAAAAAAATTGCAAAACAAATATGATTTCGTTAGTTATTAATTATATTATTAACGATCTAATTTAGGAAACTCTTAATAGAATTAACTGATTACTGTGATGAAAATGAAATCAATTCCAGTTGCTCAACAACTGCTATTAATTGAAACCAAAATCGTATTCGAAACAAGCATTAAAGTTCTAAATGTAAATCAATTTTGATTGTAATTAATTCATCAGGTGATAAGCCAAATAGTTTCAAGCTAAGTGTCCACAAATCTGTGACATCAAACTTTGCAGACAATGTAATGTCCATTAATCAAAAGTTTTCACTCACCTTTGAAATTACTTTCAGATCCTCTCTCTCGGACTTCAAGCTTCTCCACCGTATTTATCACTTTTGTTTTAATATTTTTGTTCACAATGAAATTTACGAAACCGATTTGGGATAGGTCTTAAAAATGTATTTTGTTATTGTACCGTCGGTTTAGGTTATATCGGGTAATATCTGTATGGTGGTGGGTAGTTTGTTATACTTATTGAATAAACCAGTTTGCTGCTAACTCTCGCCTTTTATTGACGCTGCATTGGCGACGAGTACGGGATCTCTTTTAAATCTTCAATTCGCGTGCAGTTTCGTTTGTATTTGGATTAAGATGCCAATCGGGAAGTTAGAACCGTTCAATTTAAGTTCTAAACAGTGGCCTGCATATATACGCCGGGTTAATCAGTACATTTTACTTAATGACGTCAAAGATAATCTTAAAGTGCCTATGCTAATAACTATTTAGTAAAACTAGTGGCTGATCACTTGGAACCGCAGCGATCCGAGATCGCCGAACGGCACGTGTTCCGGCTGCGGCGACAGCGTGCCGGCGAGCCTTTGACGGAGTATTTGCAGGCTCTCAAACATATGGCAACAACTTGCAACTTTGGTAAATGTAAAAAGTGTTCTACTCTAGAGGAAAATTTGAGAGACCAGTTTGTTTCGGGTCTGGCAAATGACGCAATGCGTTCTAGAATATTCGCCGAAAGGAAGATAGAATACAAGGAGGCGGTGGAGTTAGCACTAGCTCTGGAGGCTGCAGAGAAGCACGCGGAGGTGAGCGGCAGCACGGGCGTGCCGACTACGACCTCGGGTGCCGGCGGCGACGCAGGGAACGACCTGCACTACACGCGCAGTGGGCGCGGGCGCGGGCGCGCTCACGGCTCGCGGGAAGCAGGCGGCGCGGGCGACGCGCCGGAGCCGCCGGGCGCGGATGGTTCGGCTCGGGGCTCGGCGGCGCAAGCATGCTGGCGGTGCGGTAAGGCGCATCGCGCGGACAGGTGCCGCTATGTCAACTATCATTGTGACGAGTGTAAACAAAGAGGTCATTTGCGAGTGATGTGTAAATTAGTGAAAAATAATGGAAGTCGGCAAAACTATATCAGTGGTGAGGACGATTCCGAAGATATGTTTAAGTTTGTGGCTAGAGGTAAGGACAATAAACCGTATTTTATTAATATCGTCATAGATAACTTTGAAACTAAGTGTGAAATTGATACCGGTAGTCGTATTTCGGCTATTAGCGAAGAAATGTATTCCCGGCAATTCTCTCACAAAATTATTAAGACAGATAATTTGTTGTTACGTAGCTATGCCGGTTCACCAATTGTATCACTCGGTTATATTGAAGTTCAAGTTAGATTACGAGATGTTGAAGTAAAATCCTTGCCTCTTTATATTATTAGAAACGGATCGTGTCCCTTATTAGGAAGAGATTGGTTACGTGCTCTTAAAGTAACACAAATTAATCTTTATAAGATAACCGATGATGGATTTGTGAATCGTTTGTGCGCAGAATTTCCGGAGGTATTTACAAATAGGTTAGGGACTTGTAAGCGAGCCATTCGACTACAGCTGACTAATGATGAGCCCGTGTACGTGCGCGCGCGGCCCGTGCCGCTGGCTCTGCGCGCGCGCGTCGAGCGCGAGCTGGCGCGCCTGGAGGCCGACGGCTCCATATACCGCGTCGACTATTCCGACTACGGCACACCGATTGTGCCTGTCGTTAAAAAAAATGGAGATATACGAATATGTGGGGATTATAAGATTACAATAAATCCTAAGCTCAAACGTGATTATTATCCCTTGCCCCGCATTGATGAATTATTTACAAACTTAAGCGAAGGAGAAAAATTTACTAAAATTGATCTTACCCACGCTTACGAACAGTGTCTATTAACAAAAGAGTCACAAGCTTATACAGCCATCACAACTCACCTCGGAACATATGCCTATCGTCGTACGCCATACGGTCTTGCATGTATTCCGGAGAAATTCCAAAAATTAATGGAAGAAACCTTACGTGGCATCCCTGGTTGTGTGGTTTTTCTTGATGACATATGCATAACGGGTGCTAATGATAAAGAGCACATTAGTAATTTACGAGCGGTACTCGAAAGGTTGCGCGACACTGGTTTAACAGTTAAACTAAGTAAATGCAGTTTTTTACAAGAAAGTGTTAAGTATTTAGGTTTTATTATTGATAAAAAGGGATTACGGCCTGACCCTACTAAGCTGGATGCTATTTCCAGCGCACCTAGGCCAGAAAATATAACTCAACTTAAAAGTTTCTTGGGAATGTTAAATTATTATGGCAAGTTTATTAGCAATTTAAGCACGTTACTATATCCGTTACACAATCTATTGAAAAAAGATATTCGCTGGAAGTGGGATCACAGTTGTGAGCATTCGTTTACAGAAGCCAAGCGAGCTCTCCTGGGCGAGCGAGTGCTAGCACACTACGAAGAGGGGCGACCGCTCGTGCTCGCGGTCGACAGTAGTGCGTATGGGCTAGGCGCAGTGCTAGCGCATCGCTATTCCGATGGAAGCGAGCGCCCAGTTAGCTGTGTGTCCCGCACTCTAAACGCGGCCGAGCAGAATTATAGTCAACTAGATAAAGAGGCGCTTGCCATTTTGTTTGTTGTAACAAAGCACCATCAATACTTGTTCGGTAGAAGTTTTATATTACGCACGGACCATCAGCCGTTGACGCACATATTTGGTGCTAAGGGTGGCATTCCACAGACCGCTGCCAGTCGGTTACAGCGGTGGGCGGCGCGCCTGGCCGCATACGACTTCATGATAGAATTCGTTCGCTCGGCGGACAATGGGCCGGCCGATGCGTTATCAAGGTTACCATTGCCTCAGGAGGCTCGCTTGGTGAAGGCAGTAAACTATATTAACTTGATAGAGGAATCTTTTCCTATTAGTTTTAAGGATGTTGCTAGGGAGACTGAAAAAGATTCGTTGTTATGCAAAATAAAGGGTTTTGTTAATTTTGGTTGGCCGTTGACAGTGAACGATACCGAAAAACCGTATTTTGTAAGGAAACAGGATTTATCTGAAGAATTAGGATGTCTTATCTATAAATATAGAATCATAATACCGAGTTCATTACAAAAAAAACTTTTAGATGAAATTCATGAAGGTCATTTGGGCATGAATAAAATGAAGAATTTGTCACGAAATTATGTGTATTGGCCCAATTTAGATAAGGACATAGAGGACGTGTGTCGTGCATGCGGCGCGTGCCGCTCAGTGCGCGACGCGCCGCCGCACGCGCCGCTGCACCCGTGGGAGTTCCCGCTGCATCCCTGGCAGCGCGTGCATGCGGACTTCGCGGATTGTGGGGGAACACGATATTTAATCATGGTAGACGCTAACTCGAAATGGATAGAAGCCATTGCTATGCGAAAAACGGACGCGCAGGCGACTATCGCGGTAATGCGAAGTATTTTTGCTCGGTTCGGGTTACCGTCACTACTCGTCACTGACAACGGTCCTCCATTCTTCTCGCAGGAATTTAAAACATTTTGTCTTAAAAATTGTATGAAACATGTAACCTCAGCTCCTTACAGACCGCAGGGAAACGGGGCTGCAGAAAATGCGGTAAAAACCGTTAAGAAAGCGATAAAACGTGCTTTGTACGAGGGCGAGGACGTCGCCACGGCTTTAAATAAATTTTTATTTCAATATCGAAATTGCCAACATGCTACTACGGGAGTGTCTCCTGCGATAGCGTTGCAAGGGCGTAGGCTCCGCGGGCGGCTCGACGCGCTGCGGCCAGACGTGCCGTGTGTAGTGCGCGCCGCACAAGAGCGGCAAGTGGCCGCTGCGGGCGGTACGCCGCGCGTGCTGGCGCCTGCTGATGCAGTGCTGGCTCGCGACTACAGCGCGAGGGGGGATAAATGGGTATCAGGTACCATAGTCGAAAAAACTGGACCGGTCTCGTACAAGGTGGACGTTGGACGCGGAGACGGTTGGCGAAGACATGTTGACCAAATCATGCCCTTACACAACAAAAATCGACATTCATTATCCCGTACTAGCATAGTTTCTGGGGGTAAAGATATACCATCAGAGCAGGAGGTCCCTTCGGTCCGTGAGGAGACTGAGGACACATTTGAGGACGCGTCTGATGGTATTGGTGAGAGGTCGCAATCCACTGGGTCTGAATCGGCTTCAGAGCCGGGAGCATCACCGCCACCACCAGGTGCGTCTGCCCGCGCTCTGCGAGCATATAATCGGGCTCGACAGGGACTCTCAAATAAATAATATAATAATATTTATTGTAATTGTTAGATATAAGAAAAGCTAATGCTTTAGCTTAAGGGGGAGAAATGTACCGTCGGTTTAGGTTATATCGGGTAATATCTGTATGGTGGTGGGTAGTTTGTTATACTTATTGAATAAACCAGTTTGCTGCTAACTCTCGCCTTTCATTGACGCTGCAGTTATTAAGATTGATTATAACTTCTATCTTTGTATTAGATTCATATACCAAAATTTTAAGACTATAGAAAGATACCTGTTCTTTTTCAATAAAATCATCTATGAAAATTATTGAAAATTATTATACTAATACAAATTATAGACATGAAAGTTTGGAAGGTTGGATGGATGGATGTATGGCTGAATGTTTGTTACTTATTTATTTATTTATTTATTATATACTTTATTGTACACCTTACAATACATTTAAAGATACAAATAATAAAACTAGTGTACAATGGGCGGTCTTATCGCACATGGCAATCTTACTTATTTACTTAATCACGCCAAAACTACTAAAAGGATCTCCTCATCCTCATCCCAGAATGACCAACCACGATATCTCTTCACCACTATTTTTTTGACACTCGGTTGACTGGTAGAGAATGCCTTTATCCCGGAATTCCCACGGGATTAGGATTTACGCGGGAAAACCCTCCAACGCGCATGAATACGCAGACAGAAGCTTGTTATATCTGTACCTATTTATAAAACTTTCGTACAGTTTTTACTGTAACTTGATAATTATGTATGTTAGGTAAGTCTTTTATAATTTAAGTAATCACCTTTTATGTAAAGTTACTACGTTTTCATCTCTTATCCCAGTCTTCCAACGCTGTTTCTTGAAATAAACCGCACAAGCCTTGATTAACTTATTCGTTTATTCGCCTTATTCGTCCCTTTTTAGGGTTCCGTTGCCAAATGGCAAAAAACGGTATGACATAGTCATTTTATTCTGAAACTATTAGGACTATACATGTGAAACTTGTTAGATAGATGTATTCTGTGAACTGCTTTGAAATTCTAAGAAATAACAAATTAAAGGGGGCTCCTCATACATGCTGAAACTGAAAATAATTTTTTTCATGAAACCTATGCATGTTTGTTATCTATATACAGGTCTTTAAAAATGACATTGAGGTTTCTAAAACCACTTTTGCATAAAGTTAATTATTTAAAATATATACGCATCCAAATTGATAAAATGTGTCCGTCCCCCCTCTCTAACTTCTATAATAATGGAGTGAAAAATTAACATATATATATGTTATTTTTTTATATATGCTAATTGGTTGTAGGATATATATATATATATTTATCCTGCAACCAATTAGCCGTCCTCTGAAGAAAAAAGTAGATTTAAGCTGGCGTCTGCATCGGCATATGGCGTCCGCATACCGGACGCCACTTTTTTGGTCGGTGGCACTTAGGTCCTATTGGTCCTGGTTAGCCGTAGGACAAAATTCGATAGAAGCCAAAAAATTTGATAAACGGCTTCAAAAATATAATAAAAGTTCCCGAAGAAATCTCAGCCCAGGTAAGGCGCTGCTGTAGCGCGTATATTTACAGCCGTATATCTCGGGGACTTCCTGACTGCGAATCTGCGTATTTGGCGTCCGCACTAGCGACGTTGCCAGCTCGCTCACCTCCTGCTTGACAGGGTTTCTGATTTGTATTTTAATATATTGGATTTATGTGTGACACATTTTCAATCAGCAATATTAAAAGAAGGAACATAAAATCAACTTTTAATTATAAATAAACATTATTGCAGCTTCATTTAATGACCACTAACCCTTACTCTGAAAAGCAGTTAAAATTTTTGATATTATTAGTAACACATAGTTACTCAGACTTACTTCCCCACTTTCCAAACCACAGTAATGAGATTTCTCGATAAATTCAATTTTGAAAGAATAGAGGTATGTACATCTATCTCACATTTTCGCAAAATAAAGCGCAATCGGTACGTGCGCAAGATCTAAAACTTATTTTATTTTATTAATAGCTATATACGGACGTCTTATAGCTTTATACGAACGTTCAATAGCCTAGCGGCTTTAATTGCAGGAATACGATACTATTTAAGGTAATCCTATTTGGCTGCAAATTACTGTAAGCTGGAAGCACTGTACCCAGTCCAGCTGCGCCAGATTTTAACAAAAAAATCACGCAGTGCTCGCACATTTGTCTTCAGGGAAGTCCAGTTTGCGATTCGACCAGTTTTACTATCTTCACATGTCATGTTCCCATCATGTACTCGCCGAGCCACCGACCTTCCTCCGAGGGAGAGGGCCTTCATAACGATGGCTGGATGACCAGAAGAACTTGACTACTAACTTTATAGAGAAAGAAAAGAAACTAGAAAAATATATTTTGTGTGAAAGAGAAACATACGTTTACCATTCAATACGTTTTTCTATGCTCATTCCGACACAAAAATACTCACTTCCCAAACCACAATCATGAGTCTGTTATCTATAGCGTATCTGAAGTCTTCCTAGGTTTCGGACATTTTAAGTCAGCCATTTGCGAGAATAGAGCTATGTCTATGGGCTCACATTTCCCCACGGTAAAGCTCCATCAGCATGTGCGTGAAAGCCAAACCTCCTAAATGGGTATGGTATTGCCGAACTACATAGTATGTTTGGATAGGGCACTGTGTCTTTGAGCTTCTTGAGTTTATTTTACCTCAATACATGATCAACCACGTGAGCTTCAATGTAAGAACAGGCCGCAGTAAAACATTGTCATAAGAAGGAAAGTCGCATGTGCGCTTGAAAAATACAAGCAAGAAATCGATTCCCGTCATCTTCTTCACGAAAATTTAACAATACTAGATAGACTCAAGTGCGGGATATATTTTTTTCGCTGCATTTGGTCCATCCGAGATAAGCCTCCACATGTAAGAAAAGTATTGTGGAATTAATACTGCTTCCGCGTCTGCCTAATATCGTTCAGCTCTAGGAGCATCTACCTTCCGGACGTGACCTACAGAAGCCAGTTTAGAAAACAATCTCTCGACTGCGAATCTCGCACTCGGGCACTCTTGCCTGGTAAAACCATGTCCTATCTATTAGAGTGCCCAAAATACGGAAGTTCAATAGCTACGGAACTTCTGGCCATCAGATCCTCAGATAATGGGTCACATAGGTGATGGAGGCCTAGTGTCTCCGTCGTCGTGTAAAGGCCGGTTTCCAGCAAGTATATGGTGAGATCTTATGAAGTTAGTAAAAACTAGTCCAGTTACAAACTGAGCTTCCCTGAACACGAAAGTGCAACCAAAAGTACTGTGGGCTTTCTCGTTCAAATCTAGTGCAGCCCGATTGGGTATATAGTACATCCATCTTACAGTAGTTTGCAGCCAAATAGCATTCCTGCAACTAAGGTCACCAGGCTTTTGAATGTCCGTATATAGCTATTGACGTCCGTATATACCTATTGCACGTCCGTATATATTGTGGTTATTGATAATAGGCTTGATTCTGACTACTATCTCACCTGATGGTAAGCTGCATTTATTGTGTGCACGGCCAAGTTGTGCAACTGTCTGCCGGCTCCTGTATTCCCTACTATACATGACCCGTCTGCCTTCAAAGTAAGAGTGAACAGACACTTCTGGGCTCGCTCATTCCTTCTTAGACCTCATCTTTATTAATAATATGCTCACATTTGACCACCATCTCATCTGATGGTGAAGCGATGATGTGGTTGAAGACTAAGCACGCTTACCTAGAAGAAACCTATTGACTCTTAACTGAAAGAGCCCTAGTATAGTTATAATAGATATTTAATACAGTTCCACTCCATAGCTATAAAATGAAATTTCTCAAAACGTTTTGCGCGTATGGGTGGGATGTCCACCATGTAACGATGGCTAATAGCCGTTCGTCTTGTAGTTCGATAATGGAACAGGCTTGATGGAATTAGATTGTGCGAGTCCATGGCACACTCCCTAAAATTTAACCGATAGAATTGCATCGTGTCACCGATTTTCAAGGCTCTAAAGCTTTGACTCGACCAGTCCCTCGTTGCTAATGAGACGTTTGGTCGTTTCTCGAATGAGTCAAGTGCATCAAGATATTCCAATGTGAAATACTATCTCCTTTGCTAGGATTCCCAATTATTGGCAACCAGTTGAGTCTTAGCCGCGACGAACAGACCAAAAGTAAGGGTCAACGTTACCCCAAGAAGATCGCTATGATCGCTTATCGGCTCGTTTTCACTACGGAATGATGAAGCCGGTCGTAAACGCCTAGGTCCAAGTGGCATTAAACTTAACCATAACCCATTCAGGACAACCTTTAAGGACATATTAAGCGGCCCATCATGACATCACGTAGACCGAATCTGAAATTTCGGAAGGCGGTGTGAAAAAAAAAAAATACAAAACCAATAACACCGACTACCGAAATTAAAATTATTTTTGGCTTTGTAGTGTTTTGATATGGAAGTCGGTTTTATTTTTCCTCCTTGTTTTTTCAAATAAAAAGTCACATGTATATGGCACGTGCCTGCTGCTTTTAAAATTATAAATCCCGATAATTTCCGGACACCATGTTTCACGGAATATTATTTACTAGCTTCTGCCCGCGACTTCGTTCGCGTGGGAGGGGTTTCCCGCTTAAATCCCGATCCCGTATAAATTTCGGGATAAAATCCTATGTCCGTCCCAGGGTCCTAAACTATGCCCTTGCCAAATTTCATCTAAATCGGTTCAGCGGTTTAGGCGTGAAGAGGTAACACATAGACCGACAGAGTTACTTTCACATTTATAATATTAGTATGGATTACTTACTAGCTTCAACCCGGGACTTCATTCGTGTGGGAGGTTTATCTCGCTTAAATCCCCATCCTGTGGGTATTTCGGAATAAAAAGTAGCCAATATGTTATTCCAGGATGTTAACTATCTACTTACCAATTTTCATTCGGATACGTTCAGTAGTTTTTGCGTGAAAGAATAACAAACAGCCATACATCCATCCCCATAAACTTTCGCAGTTATAATAATAATTAGTAAGAAGGTAAGACTATCTTCTGCCTCTGGCTTCACTCTCGTGAAGAGTTTTTCCATTCTATTGCCTTGATCACACGTACCGAGCAAACGGGGGAGACAGTGCTCTCGGCCGAGTACTCGGTAGGTATAAACATGGCGCCGAGTGCTCGGCCGAGCGCTCGGCCGAACGAAGCGGCGCACAGTGGGCCCATACTTAAAATTTTTGGACTTAGGCAACAAAGTTCCAATATCGATGCGATTTTTTTTAATATGACGTGTTATGATATTCCTGACAACTTTTATTCTTATAAAATTTCTTCTAAAGTTGATAGTTTGTCTTGAAAAAAATTAATTAGATTTTTTTGTATGGAGTGAATCACGTTTCATTTTTTTTCTTCAATTGTGCTAATATGTTGGGTCTGTGGCGTGAGTATATAATAGCTAGGGTCATTCTCTATCCACGAGAAAAATATCAGCGCCGGCCATCTGCGGCAGCGCGAGTAATCATTCAGTAAAAAATATATATTTTGTATGATTTTTTTTTCGATTTAAAATAAATTCAAAGTATATTTTTAACGGAACCCTTATAGTTTTGATATGTCTGTACGTCTGTCTGTCTGTCTGTCTGTCTGTCCGTCCGTCCGTATGTCACAGCCATTTTATTCCGAAACTATTAAGACTATACATATGAAACTTAGTAGTTAGATGTATTCTGTAAACCGCTTTCCAATTTTTAGAAAAAAATTAAAAAATATTTAAAATAAAGGGGGGTCCCCATACATGGAACTAGAACTGAAAATATATTTTTTCATGAAACCTATGCGTGTGTGGTATTTATAGACAGGTCTTTAAAAATGATATAAGGGTTTCTAAAACCACCTTTTCATAAAGTCGGTAGTTTATAAGATATACGCTTGGTAAAATGTGTGTGCACCCCCTCTAACTTCTATAATAATGGAATGAAAAATCTAAAAAAAATATATGTCTATAGATCGTTATGTAAACTTTCAACCAAAATTGGTCTGAACGAAATCGGGTCAGCAGTTTTTGAGATACAGCATATTTTCTAAAACCGCAAATACAACTTTGTAATTCATACAAACACTATGAAAAACAAAGTTATTTAGCGTAGTTGTAAAAATGTAAATAAGCTAGTTTTAAGAAATTTAAGGTTTTTTTTTATTCGTCAAACAAATATACATATTATATTATATTATATTATTATAGTTACTACGGAACTCTTCATGGGCATGTCTGACTCGCACTTGGCCAATTTTTTGTGTCATTAGGCTGATTGACCTTCTGTATATTAAATATATAGTTTTAATAGCGCATAGGTACTTATAACTAATTATTCTGGTAGAAATTTAGTTATTATTGCTTTGTTATCGGTAGCACCTGCATTGTGATTGATGACTCATTTGTTTGTGGGCTCGGCTAAGCGCATAACAAACGAGACACCAAAAATGCTTGTCTCTGATTGGCTGTGTTATTTTGTTAACTGCAGGTTATCTATTGTTGAATAAATATCGTAATAAGTTTTAGGTTATGTTAATTTTGTTAATGATAGGTGAAATAATTTAAATTTGTACGAGCAAGTCGTTGATAATTATCTTCATAATCCAGCGTATGAAACTGTGAAGTAATTTTAGCCCTGAAAAGGGCTGTTAGTCATATTCCTAGCCCTAATGGGCTTTTGTGGGAATAATCTAGAGCCGGATCACATTATTTCTTGTTCCAGAAGTGCTAGTGGGTCCGGCAAATTTTCGGACTCTGCTATGAGGTATTCTTCTTCCTCCATAATCCCACTGTCACATGGAGGCTCAGTAGTCTTTAACAACTGAATTGCTTCAGGCAACTACTCATTATGAACCTGTTTCGTTATTTTAGGCCTTATATAGGATATGTGAGGATCAGAGCTTATTAGAAGTCCATGGAGGATGTCTTCGTTTTTTGCTATTCTCCCCGTTTTCCGAGTGTGCCTCTCCTTGACGTTTCTGAAGTCCTTATTACGGGCTTCCGAAGCTTCTTCAGATAAGGTACCTAAAAAAAATAAGCACATACATTTTAATTTTAAAATGCAATCGAGTCAAATAATACATCAAACTATATTTATTTTTTACTTACCGATTGGCAAAACACCAAAGTGGTTACAGATATCTGCACCGTGCATTAGAAGTTTATGTACACTAACTGGCATGTAGTACCACGAATAGTGTTGCACGTACACATCAGATGTTTCTCTACAGCATCTTCTAAATTTTTCACAGTCAATGTTTTTGCCTGATGATATGGCTTGTAGAATAACGGTAAATCAAAAATCAGATTTTCGTCAATTCCCGTTATTCTGGATGATCTTTTGAAATCTTGGAAAAACCGCCTCGCAGTATTCCCGTCATTTGTAGTTCCAAAACCCTTAAATGGGAAAACAATACTGCAGTATACACTACATAGAGATATAATTCACAAACAACATAAAAAGAGTGAAATTAAATACATACCTACTATATACTATACTATACTATATCAATCAGCATTCCAGTTTGCTCACGAAACTCTTGTTGCGTGATATTTTTTTTAGCTTGTTTCAAATGTTCGCCTCGAGCAGTCCATCGTTGATAATCCAGATTATAAGATATATGGAGAAGACATTCCATACACCGAATCTTCATATGCAGTGAAGAAATTCCTTGTTTGTAAATTTCTTCACGAAGTGGTTTGGAAGTCAAAGCGTCTAAATTATTCATCTCGCTCGATTTTGCCATGCAAATGGGACACGTTGCAAATGATGGTACTTCAGCAATAATATTGGCCACTTTTCCATCAATCATGGTCATATGCAATTCATGTGATACAATAATATTTCCACACTGTGTAGATATTCGTTCATTAATTTGTTTTTTTATCTCAGACTCTTCAGACTTTATAAAATCAGCTGTTTCCGAAGTGAAAGTGAACTTCACTGGTCGACAGTACAGAGTTGAACAAGGTGTGGGGTTCTCCCAAACTATATTTTCATTCCCAGATGACGGGCTAGTAGACACTAGCCGAAGAGGGACGATGCTTATCATGACTACTGATGAATTATCGAACTCTGTAGCTGTGTTTGACGTTTTCTGTTTATAATTACTCAGCGACGAAGAACCATCAAGTCCCCATTTCCAGGTCAACTTGAGTTCTTCATTATGAGACCTATCAACAGAATTCATATCTAGTAAAATCCTCTCCACAGTGTGGTCCAATAGTGCTTGCAATTTATTCTGAGTTCCTTTTTCTGTAATCTCCATACTCTCTTGTGGTGGGTAACATCATTTCTTGGTATTTACAAGCTTTGGATAAGATAGTAAGGCAACACAGTTTTCTTCTTTCAGAAATTGTTGAAGAGCTAAGTACTTCCATTTCGAGAGCGCAACTGATGTATAAAGAGCTAAACATTTATTTTCAGAGACAGTACTTAAGCTTTGCTTTTTGAATAGTCACTCGTCTACTTCGGATAGCGCATCTGGATTACTGGATGGGTATTCGACCACTTTTGCCAGATTCGTTTTGCCGTTGTCTTTCAATTTTGTTATGTACCAGTTCTGCAACTCTTCCTCGGAATTTTCTTCTACTATGGAAGTAGAACGTCTTTTTTTTGCTTATTACTTAACTCTTCGAACGGTTTTCTGTGCTCTTTTTCTGTAGATGCTTCCGCTTCTGCAGTACATATTGCAAGAGTAGGAACATGGGAATCTACATCCACAGGCTTAGATAAGGCTGCGTATGAAAAGCCCATCTCACTTCTCAGGTCAACACTGTCGCAAACAGGCCAGTTGATATTTTTTTCCAACCACTTGCAATTACTTACACGATTCATAAAAGTTTTTTGATTTCTTCTTGACTCTATCCACTTTTTATTTATATTTACACAAAAAAGTCGACAGAACTCCTTGATTCGGTTCTTGTCTTCTTCAGAAACTTCGGTAGTCAAGACAGAAATGATACTTTTATATAGAAACATATGATTTTTCAGATCACCGCCACTTTTTAATTTCACAAAAAAATCTAGGGTGGTACAAAATCCAGCCATAATCGTTTGTTATGCGCTTAGCCGAGCGCACAAACAAATGAGTCATCAATCACAATGCAGGTGCTACCGCTAACAAAGCAATAATAACTAAATTTCTACCAGAATAATTAGTTATAAGTACCTATGCACTATTAAAACTATATATTTAATAAACAGAAGGTCAATCAGCCTAATGATATAAAAAATATACTTTGAATATATTTTAAATCGAAAAAAATTTAATACAAAACATATATTTTTTTACTGAATGATTACTCGCGCTGCCGCAGATGGCCGGCGCTGATATTTTTCTCGTAGATAGAGAATGACCCTAGCTATTATATACTCACGCCACAGACCCAACATATTAGCACAATTGAAGAAAAAAAATGAAACGTGATTCGCTCCATACAAAAAAATCTAATTAATTTTTTTCAAGACAAACTATCAACTTTAGAAGAAATTTTGTAAGAATAAAAGTTGTCAGGAATATTAAAACACGTCATATAAAAAAAAATTGCATCGATATTGGAACTTTGTTGCCTAAGTCCACTAATTTTCAGTATGGGGCTACTGTGCGGCGAGACAGTAGCTCGGCTCCCGTTCTACTTACTAACCCTCCCGCTTCCCCACAATGTCTTTCTCGCTCACTCGGCAGGTCTGAACGTGCACTCTCCGTGCGTCTCCGTGTCTCCTCACTCAGCCGACATGTTTGTTGTAACTTCACTTCGTTCAAATTTGATGATGTGTGAACTGAACAGCTATTCGCTTATATATCACTGTCTCGGCTGAGAAACATTTTACTGTCTCGCCCGTTTGCTCGGTACGTGTGATCAAGGCATATGTTCTCCGAGGTTTAAATAATCTATGTCTGTACCAAATTTCATACAAACCGATTAAATTGTTAAGGCGTGAAAATGTAACATACAAACAGACAGACAGAGTTTCTTTTGCATTTACAATATTAGTAAAGCTAAGGACGTTAGGGATAACTCAACTGCAGTAAGTAAGCTTTGTAGTGTACTTAATATATTTATTTATAATTAGTATTGCTAGTGTCCGTTAAACTCTTCTTATACTTTAGGCTTCTCCATCATAGGCTGTTCCTCTTCTTCATCACCGCCTTCCTGTGGAGGATCATTCCAGTCTGCCTTGTCAGCTGTTCCGAAGATCACGTAGATTAGGTTTGTGAAGAGGTACAAGCCCGCTGCCATGAAGAATACTTGTCTCCACAAGTATACGTCATTCTGTGAAGGAAAAGTGAGATTAAATAAACAATGTGAAGTGTCAAAAGCCTAATGGTATTGAACTTGTGATGGAAAGGTCACGGGTTTGAACCCTACTCATTACACTTTTGCCGTGAACCCACTTTAGACACAAGCATATTTAGCTTAGTTGGAGGGGTTAACAAGATTGCTAGTAATGTGAATTTTTATTGCTAGTAATCTTCTTTTTATGTCTGTATGTCTGTCCGTCCGTCCGTATGTCATAGCCATTTTATTCCTAAACTATTAAGACTATACATGTGAAACTTGGTATGTAGATGTATTCAGTGAACCGCTTTTCGATTTAAAGAAAAAAATTAAAAAATATTTAAAATTAAGAAGGGCCCTTCATACATAGAACTGAAATTAAAACCATTTTTTTTTCATGAAACCTATGCGTATGTGGTATCTATAGATAGGTCTTTAAATATGACACTGAGGTTTTAAAACCACTTTTTCATAAAGTCAATCGTTGAAAAGAGGTACGCATCCAAAGTGGTAAAATGTGTCCCCCCTTCTCTAACTTCTATAATAATCGAGTGAAAAATCTAAAAAAAATATGTCTGTAGATCTTAATATAAACTTTCAACCAAAATTAGTTTGAACGAGATCGAGTTATCAGTTTTTGAGATACAGCATATTTTCTAAAACCGCAAATATAACTTTGTAATTCATACAAACACTATGAAAAACAAAGTTACTACGGAACCCTTCATGGGTGAGTCTGACTCGCACTTGGCTATTTTCTTAAGTTTGAACCTGGATAGGTATTTTGCTTTGGTTTATTTACTTATATCATTACTACCGCTCTCAAAACGGTGAACGAAGATATCGTGAGGAAACTGGCATAGCCTACGACTAAACATTCGAAGACATGGGACATCCACCAACCCCTGGGCCCTCGTGGTGGATCAGCGCTAATAGAGAGGCCTGTGTTCCAGTAATATGAACGTTAAGACCAGGCACTCCAAAATAATTTTCACGCAAGCTCCGCCCCATGACCTCCGGTTAAGCCGTTGTATAATATGTATACACTAACGCAGCAGTTATAAAGTTAAATATAACGTGTGATCTTTCACCATATTCTTGTTCGAAACTGCCGCTGTGTGCTAAACTCTAACGCAACAGTAATAAAGTTGAATATCGCGTGCGCTCTATCACCATGTTCGGATTCAAAACTAAATGTCATAAGTCTCAATTCTTATTTCGTTTATCACTAAAATAATAATTGATCTAGAGAAAATTATCTTTTATTTGGACAGTAAACTATGTTTTCTTACTGTCAACACTAATTTTAGACATAAAAGCCAAGTAATCTTGATTAAATTTTGTATAATCATTAAAAAATACATGATTTTCGATTAAAAAATAAATTCAGCGAAAATGTTCCAATTACATAACTGGTCTTAGACATGTAAAGAAAAATATCCAATAAATCACACACTAAAGTTCCATTATGATTGTATGCGTGATTGCTTCAGAATATTAATGCAAATTTACATACTATTTAGGGAGCCTCCTCTTAATGGTTGAATGAGACCATGTCAGATCCATGGGCCCAGTTCTATCAACTACATGTTATATATACCAAATAGGGTACTTATTACATACTATCCATCTTATAAACTATCTCAGCGTGTGACTTCATTCGCATGGGAGGAATTTTCCGTGATGATAAACCTGTTATATGACCTCCTCTATCTAAGAAAAATAATTTCATCTGTTCCATAGATTGGCTTGGAAAAACAGAAAGACAAACCACTGAACCGGTTTTGTGGCGAAATGTATTAGGTTTAAGTTTCTTATGTGCAGTAGTAAATTAATATATGAAAATAATAGACAGACACTTCAATTTTATTTATGGATATATATAATGTATAGAAGACATGTAAATTAAAGTAAGTCTGTCTATCTCTTTGTCAAAGTTTTAATGGCATAACAGACAAGGATTTAGCTTGTCACATATCTAATGTAAATCATATTCTGAATTAAGACATAGTGTAAGTTTATCCCCAAAATTATTGTATTTGTTTCTTTATTTATGTACACACATGACAGTGACAAAAGAAAAAAAATATAAATACAGACAAAAGAGCACAAAGGTGCTGCTTATTTCCGAAGAAATTTATTCCACCAGACTTGTGACAGGAGAGTTAAAAAAGAGTGAGAGTTTATTTGTTAATAATTATGCAAGCCAGGAAAACATACACATAAAAACTGTTTTTACTTACTACGTCAGTCAGGATGCAACCAATAATTATAGGAGCAATTGATGCGCCAATATTTGATATAAAATTGCTAATACTGATCATTGTTCCAGCGAAGTTTGGAGAAATGTCGATGTGGTTAATCTGAAAATAGAAACAAATAATGAAATAATTATGTTTATTTTGCAAATTAGTTATAAATAACTCTTGTACACGTCATTTTTTCCCCTGAGAAGAAACACCGAAACAAACTCAGAGGTCAACGACTCTTTTGAGGTCCATAAAGTTCGTACTGATTAAATCATATAAGAACCATGTACTTTTATGTCTGTGATGCTCTTTTGAGGATAGAAACATACAGATTTAAATAAAATAAATAAATAAATGTTGCTTTATTTCAGGCAAAACACCCATAGATTTTAGCAAGCCCATCCAAACAGTGCAAGCATTAGAATTTTAAGGAGCTCGAACGATTTGATGAGCAATACCAAAGTATTAAAATTTGATTTGGCCATAAATAAAGTACTCAAATTACGAATAATATATAGATAACTTAGGACCTCAAATTTCGTAAATAAGCGCGGCTTAGGCTGTTTTTAAACTCCCATAAATTATAAATATGAATAATTAGGTATTTTACGATTCTAAATGAAATATTCAATGATTTGATGATAATTGATATAGATTTCCTTACTTTTCTGTGCCTCGTCCGAAATTTGCCTATGAAAAATTAGCATGGTTTTATCTGCGTAGCTAAATATTTTAGTTGAGATGGAGATTCAAAATAAAAAAATAATAATATGTTATTATTTCTCAAAACTTGCACAGAAAGCTACATTTTCTAAAAGATGAGCGTAATAAAGTACGTAGACGTTGAAAATAAAAAGTAATATTACCTGGAATCCCAAGTGAGCTGATATCTTAAAACTGCAAATGAACACTAGTATAGATTCTACAACGTAGATGTTTTTAGGAGCAAATGCTAGGGCTATCAGTCCTATTGCTGCCGGAATGTTTCCTGAAAAGCAGAAAGTGTTCAAGATTAAATAGTTATATTAAATAACTAGTTGTGCCCGCGTCTTCATTCGCGTAGTAGTATTTTGTAAGCCCCGATCCCGTGGGAATTGCCTTATAACCTCTTCTATCTTCCAGTGAAAGTCCCGCTCAACTTGGTCCAGCCGCTTTGGTGTACAGACAGACTGATAGAACAACAATAAAAATGTGATGTGTATTATGATTTGCATTTAGAAATACAATCATTTTGAAATCAAAGACAAGCACTTCAGTTTTATTTGAATAATAGCAATCGCGTGGGGATTAGCTCTCGTGGACTTTATCACGATAAAAACAAAATCAGTCATGGCCGTCAGGTAACCAGTAGCTTCTAACTTTCTTCAAGCTTCAGGCTAATTTCAATTAAAATTACATCCAAATCCACCCAGCACTTTCGAAAATTAGCGCGTTCAAAAAAACAAACTTTTACATTTTATAATATTAGTATACAACGTGTAACGGAAACCCCATATTTATAGAATAGAATAGAATAGAATAAACTTTTATTGTAAAAACATGAGTATACATCAAATGTGTAAGGTCTTAAAATAAAAACAGTTATTAGATCTACATGTTTTGCCATTCATGGCGTACAAAAACAAAATAATTCCGGTTTACAATAAACCAAAAAAATAAAATAAAGACAATTTGAGTTTACACAGCAAGCTATGAAATTAATAAACTAAATCTTAATGCTAATAAATAATGGAAGTTAGTATTTATAAATTTTAGAGACAAGTTGTGAAAATGTTGTAATTGTAGGTTAATCTATTGGATTATTTGCGGTCATTTAAAAATTCTGATATGGAATAATAGCATTTGGCTATGAGATATTTTTTTAAATGTATTTTAAACAAAGCAGTAGGCATTTGTTTAATAGTTTTAGGAATTGTATTATAAATGATTGGTGCTAAACCAAAAATACTCTTTTGCATCAATGCCGTCGTTGATTTTGGTACACATAATCTACTATTATCCCGCCGATTACGATCCAAAAGGACTGAAGACAACATCTGGTATGGAGTCTCTATGCAAAGTTTCAGCTCAAAAAGTGACTCACAGTATTGACCCCAAATTATTGGTTTCATATGTTTCTTGAATACCAGTAATAACAAACGTGTCACAGCACTATGAGGGTCATCACTTTCGACGTCACTTGCCAATAAAACGATAATTCTCTTCGTTCTTCTTAATTTGAAAAATTCGGCCTCTGGTATCAATGTATTGATATTTCTAATATGCTCCACACCTGTAGACACAGGATTAGAAAACCCTTGCCATATCGTATGTTATCATCCAAAGGAGCCGTGCACTCAGTATGTATATACCTACCCTTTAAATTACACGTTGTAGATCCATGCAGGTTTAGGTATAGACTATACTGTATATTTTACCTAAAGAATTAGCGAATTTCCTTG
The DNA here is from genome assembly GCA_943138885.2 of Tholera decimalis. Taxonomy (NCBI): domain Eukaryota; kingdom Metazoa; phylum Arthropoda; class Insecta; order Lepidoptera; family Noctuidae; genus Tholera; species Tholera decimalis. Next base: position 43,636,702 of record OW964558.2, read on the forward strand.
TATTAGTGGGACTGAGAATATTTTTCACAATCAGCATGTCAGTCATCCAGCTGAAGAAGAAATTGGTGAACCACATCACCAAGAATGGGAGAGCAGTCAGCAGTCCATTCTGTAAGTTTGTGATAGAGAAACTTTATTACTATTTTGTAGTTTAGTGTCTTTTGCAATCTCTTGCCAAGGGATATCTTATTACCCAGTTACTGGGTTGTGGAGGTCAGATAGGCAGACTCAGCTGCATACCGTTAGACTGGAAGCCGACCACAAGATATTTGTGAAAAGACCAATCAGATGATGAGAGTCTAATGCAATTTCTTGTTATATACCATGTGGATCTGGAATTACGACATTAAATTAAAACGAGCACAGTACTAGTCCATCAAAACATTTTAAAACACGAAGATTAGTAGTTAATGTGAAATAAAAAAATTGCAATTTTCAAACAAAATAAATAGCAGAATCAACTGCATAAAAAGTAAACACGCTTTATCTACGAAAAGTCACTGACCTATTGCGCGGCGTGGTGCGGGGTGCAGCGGGCAGCGGCGGTGCCTTGCACAGGTTCCTGACCTTACAATATTTACCTATTATTACGGACTCAGATCTACATCATGTTGAAAAATAAGAAAATGAAAAATAATTTCCTGTGGCTAAAGTATTCATTGGATTTGATTGATTTTTTGTATACGGCTAAAGAGCATGCTACTCTTTACGTGGTTTAAAGGAATGTCAATCGTCCTGCTCCACTTTGTATAAAAAACAGCAAATATTTTTTTAAGGGCCTATACTACCTCAAATGGCTTAGCATGATCGTCCGTTATGTCGAAAATACTGCAGCAATAATTTTTAAATATATATATGGTAAAGTTGAGGATTAATGTTAGGTACTATGTTTGATGAAAACACGATTCCATAAACTTTTCTTGATAGAAAAAAATTCCAAAGTTACCTCCAAACTGAACAATAAACCACTAGTATTCAAAAATAACTTCAAATTAGATAATGAAGCTTTGCATATTCATTGAACTAACTATAAATCAGGTCTTATGTTATTTTTTTTTTTTTAATTACCATTGTTTTTACCGTAAAAAGAAATAAACTAAATTGTCGGTGTCTTGGAGTCTTTTCCCTGCCACCTTGTCTCGCTTGCTCGCGTGACCGCGGCCAGTAGTGTGCGAACGAGATAAAGAGAGATTTTGCACTGGCGGCTCAATGGCACAGGCGTGACTTGCGAATTGTCGGTCGTGAGTTCGAACCTAATCAAGATATTTACTTTGTGTAATTTCATCACCACTGCTCTTATCCTGCTAGCTAAACCTGCACATTACAATCCAACCTTTCAGTAACCAGCTGTTCTATAAAAGCATAATATTATGCCGGGGTTGCGGGAATTTTTTAAAGAGATATCACGTCCCCGGAACGCATGGTCTACTGAAGAAGCAAGGTAAGTTTTTGTTCTGTGGAAACTCCCTTCCACTCCACGCTCGGCGGGAGGTGTCATTGGTTGATTTTAGAAAAAAGCAAAATATTATAACTGATTTTTCATTACACATTTATGAATTATTTTATACCGGCAGAAATATGTGATATTTGTATTGGGTTTATACTAAAATTATGTTTTGTAAGCATTTCGTAATTCTATTACTAAGCATTATAATTATCTTTGAATAAATTTTACCGCTTTAATGTTGACACCCATGATTTTATCTAAATAGGCTGGAACTTCTGAGTATAGAGTGAGTTGTCCCCAAGTTTGACCAAAGTGTGCGATTATGATGGCAAACACTCCTCTGTGGCTGAAAATTTTTTTCCAGGGCACGGGCATTTTCTGCAAAGTAAAGTATAAACATTTTAGTAATAAACAGAGTAACGAAAAAAAAAATCTGAGTTTTTATATTATTAGGTACATAGTATTTGCGAAGTAAGAAAATATTTAAACTGTCAACTACAAATATGAATGTTACTGTAGACATGCTCAGCGAAATTCTTAGTGTAATTTTTTATGTTTGTAATTTTCTATTGTTTGTTGTTGTGTGTGTTTATCACCGAATAAATGGTTTTCAATTTCAATTTCATTATGACATCGAGACCGCGCTCTTTTCAACCGACGACAAAAAGAGGAGGTTATCAATTCGACGCGTATATTTTTTATTTATGGTCATCGAGTACTCGAAGACGGCTGAATCGATTTGGAAAATTCTATTTTTGTCCGAATGGGTATACTTTGAAATTGGTCCCATTATCACCAAAGTCAGGATCTGATGATGGGATCCTGGAGAAATCGAGGGAACTCTTCAAATATTATAGGCACACCTATGACGTTTTGGGTTTTTCTTATAGTAACTTGTGCAGTTGCTCTCAAAAAGTACCATTTGGGGAAGTGGAACTGATGATGAAGACCACAGATGGCCGCCGAAACTTCTCAATAATAAGTATTGAGTGGATTGCGATTCGATTACTTGAATATGGATGTTAAGCACTTTATGCTCGTCACAATGCATATGGTGATGTAGAGCTGATGGTGAAGTACCAGGAGAACTCCTCAACAATTAACGGCCCAGCATTGGGAAAAGCAATATTTTGTAAAAGGTTATAAGTAGTTAACATTTAGGCTCTTGTAACTAGGTAAATTAAAAATTGACCAACTAAAAAGAGTGAAAGAAAAACTTTTTACCAAAAAATTAAACCGACTCCCAAAAACACTGCAAAGTGAAAAATAAATTTAATTTCGGAAGTCGGTGCCTAAAACGAAAATACAAAACTAATAAAGACACCGACTACCGAAATTAAATTTATTTTTCGCTTTGCAGTGTTTTTGGGAGTCGGTTTAATTTTTTGGTAAAAAGTTTTTATTATTTATCAAAGCAAATAGTTCCAATGTCGCAACTGTATTTCTGAGAATATATTCTCAGACAATGTTCGAATAAACAGACAAAGATTATGGGTATACCCATAATCGAACATTGTCTATGATATTTATACTTATAGGTAAAGGTGTAAGACGCAAAACATGTACTTCGCAAAAAGCCTACTTAACTAAAATGGGCACTTTCCTAAATGAGCATCAAAAAAATTAGTAGAACGTTACGGACCGTCGCATTTAAATATTTTTCTCTATATTTAGATCGATCAAGATCAAGTAGATAGTTTCTATGTAAAGTTTATTAAAAAGATGCAGAGAGAAGAGAGATGTCTTTTTGAAATAATACATAATATGTTTTTCTGACTAGAAACATTTACACATCCATAAATCATTAAAAATTTCGTATTCATGATATTTGAACGGAAAAAAAATAATATGAGCTAGCTGTGCCCCGCGGTTTCACCCGCATTAATCAACATTTAATCAACACAAACTTCCATCCCCTGTTTCTACCATTTATTCAACTATTCTCAATCCAAATTAGTACCTTTGGTGGTTTATCCGTATAAGCGTAGCTGATAGACAGACAGACAAAGAGATAGATAGACTCTCGTATTTATAAGATTAGTATGGATGTAAATAAATAAGAAATGGAAACATTATTAATTATTTACACATTACGTAGATTTAGCACAACATAACGATTGAAAAAAATAAGATTATTAAAAGAAGATTATTGTACTTCTAATAAATATTCTAAAAACCCATTACCTTGCCTTCATCTCCTTCTCCAAGTTCATCTTCCACATACCTCCTCTCAGCGGCAGATATTTTCGGGTGTTGAGCTGGAGTATCAGCCGCCATCCAGAATAGTAGGAATCCTATTATACCAGAGAGGATGCCGTAGAACCTGAATATACCAGGCCAGCCCAGCACTGATGATGAGATGAATCCAGTCATTGGAAGGCCGAAAACTGTGCCCAAAGCTTGTCCTGTAAAGTTTATAAAGGATTAGGTACTCGTATACGGACAGACGCAAATTTTTTTTACATGTATTTTTACACACACACACACTCTAATATAACCTATCAGCCTTTAAAGCAACAGCCATCTTCGGGAAGCCGGTGTGTTTTAGCTGACTACATTGAAGAGAAACACCAAATCATTCTACATACAATCCGTAAAATACTGGTCAAATCTTATGACCGTGTAGGCCAATCTCTGAGAAGGTATTTTCAGTTATTTAGAAAATGAAAAATCTAAATCATAATATTCCGGCTACTTCTTCATTTGAGACTGGACTAGACCACTATTTCCTACGTACTTCTCTATGTACTTCGACGTACCCATTCTGTGTGAAGAGGATGCCACCACTGTTCAATTGTTTTTGGAATATCATCTGTGGACACGGGCAACGTCCTTCATATGACCTACGTCAAATCTTACCTCCATAGACAAAAGCGGCCATCCGTCCCCTCTCCTGCATAGGTGCCCACTTTCCAAGTGAAGTGTGCAGCCCAGGGACTATACAGGCTTGACTCAGACCTTGCAACACTCTGCACAAAGCCGTACATATCCAGCCACCCTAAAATAAATAATACCTACATGAAATTTCTCTGATTGCCCAGTGTTTGTTTGCGTATAGTCTTGAATGTGTGTGTATAAACAACTGATTTTCGATCTTATTCACTTATTAAACAGTTTTAAATTTCTATTTTGGCCACTGGATCTAATATTGAGATAAATTATGACGGAATAGTAATTGATTATACGAGAATAAAATGGATTTTCTTAAACATACTAGTAATATTTCCTGTATAGTGGGCGCATATTTACAATTATTTACCATACACGACATAATCCATAACAAAATCTGCGGAATCGACAAATCGCAGTATTAGCAAGTGACCAAATAAACGAAAAAATAACTTTTGTATACACAAAAGTTAATTTTTCACCAAGCCCGTTCCATCGGACTACAAGACAAACGGCGATGCGCCATCGTTACATGGTGGACATCCCACCCATACGCACAAAACATTTTCGGAATACTTTCATTGTGCGTACGGCTATGGAGTGGAATTCCCTGCCGGAGTCTGTGTTTCCTGATCGCTATAACCTGGGAGTCTTTAAGTCAAGAGTGAATAGGTTACTTGTAGGCAAGCATGCTCTATCTTCGACCACATCATCACTAACCATCAAGTGAGATGGTGGTCAAACGCGAGCCTATTATCAATAAAAAAAAACATATTGTTTACTTGATTCGAATAGTAACTCTTTATTCTAACTTTCATTGGTTTGAATTTAGAATCACTGTTTTGATAAGGTGAATGGTTAGATTATTTAAAAAATGAGACTGCAAATGTGTGGGAACTATCGTTACATTCGTTACCCGTAGTTCCGGTGGGTCGAAGCATTACTAACGACGACATGGCTGATTTTAATTACTAATGGTTCCATGGCCTGAACTTTTGATAGATGTACTGTACTAATATTACCTATACAAAATATTTTTTGTAAGTTTGTATGTTGGGGGTAGGTAATCTTCGCAACTAATGGTCCAATTCTAAAAATTCTTTCTTCGGTATTAAGCTACTTTATTGGAGAGTGCTATAATTGTGCGGGTGTTAAAATTTCATACTTGGAAACAAGAACACACTAAAACTAAATAATATTGGAACTACACTATCTAAACATTAACTTTTGGACTCGTAAAATATGAATAATCACTTTTTATCGTATTATATTTATTTGAAAAAAAGAAAACAAAAAACCTTACAAATTTCTTAAAGCTAGATTATTTACAATTTTTACAACTACGCTAAATAACTTTGTTTTTCATAGTGTTTGTATGAATTACAAAGTTATATTTGCGGTTTTAGAAAATATGCTGTATCTCAAAAATTGCTGACTCGATCTCGTTCAAACCAATTTTGTTTGAAAGTTTACTTTAAGATCTACAATATATGGTTTTCTTAGATTTTTCGCTTCATTATTATAGAAGTTAGAGGGGGGACACACACATTTTACCACTTTGGAAGCGTATATCTTTTAAACGATTAACTTTATGAAAAAGTCATTTTCGAAACCTTAATGTCATTTTTAAAGACCTGTCAATAGATACCACACGTATAGGTTTCATGAAAGAAAATATTTTCAGTTTCAGTTCCATGTATGGGGAGCCCGCTTTATTTTAAATATTTTTTAAATTTTCTCTTAAAATCGGAAAGCGGTTCACAGAATACATCTACCTACCAAGTTTTACATGTATAGTCTTAATAGTTTCGAAATAAAATGGCTGTGACATACGGACGGACGGACAGACAGACAGACGGACAGACATGTCGAAACTATAAGGGTTCCGTTTTTTGCCATTTGGCTACGGAACCCTAAAAAACTAGCTTGTGCCAGCGGCTTCGCCCGCGTGGGAAGTTTTTCCCGTGGGAATTTCGCAAAATTCTTTATTAGCGGATGCCTACGACATAACATCTAGTTTGGGCTGTGCGTTGATAGATCACTATGTCAGTCAGTGAGTCACCTTGAGTTATATATATTTAGATTACTACATTACTTACATAATAAGCAGCCAATGGAAGCATTATGGACACCACGCAGTTGATCATCATGGCCCCAGTCAGCAGATACCTGGCTCCGAACCTGTGTGCTAGCTGCCCTGCTGGAATCTGCAGTGTCATGTACCCCCAGAAGAAAGATGCTATCACCGCGTCTTGAGTCTTCTTGTTCCAGTTGAATGTTGGATACTGGAATAGAGAAATTAGTCATAAGCACTTCCAGTTCCATAAATACTTGAAACATATGGTAGGAGCAAGGTAACAAACAATAGAACATATTAGCAGCAAAATCCTCAGTATATCAAAACTGTAGGCTAAAGAATATAAAAAATTGGCCAAGTGCCAGTCAGACTCGCCCATGAAGGGTTCCGTAGTAACCACCAAATAACTTTGTTTTTCATAGTGTTTGTATGAATTACAAGGTTATACTTGCGGTTTTCGAAAATATGCTATATCTCAAAAGCTGTTGACTTGATCTCGTTCAAACTAATTTTTGTTGAAAGTTTACATTAAGATCTACAGCATATATTTTTTTAAATTTTTCCCTCCTATATTATAGAAATTAGAGGGGGGGACACATTTTACCATTTTGGAAGCGTATATCCTTTCAACGATTGACTTTATGAAAAAGTAGTATTAGAAACCTAAATGTCATTTTTAATGATCTTTCTATAGATACCACATAATTTTAAATATTTTTTCTTAAAATCGAAAACGGTTCACAGAATACCAATCAAATTTCATGTGTATAATCTTAATAGTTTCGGAATAAAATGGCTGTGACATACGGACGGACGGACAGACAGACAGTCATGACGAAATTATAAGGGTTCCGTTTTTTGTCATTCGGCCACGGAACCCCAAAAACCGGACCAGTGTGTGTCGGGCCACGCGCTGTGTAGAGTTCCGTAGTTTATTACAACGCCTAGGACGAGTCAGATTAGCTGACCGAGATTTCTGTGCCATGCTCTAATAAGAACAAACTACTCTGTTTAACACTTTGTTTTGAAAAGTCAATCAAATTAAAGCGTCGATAGCCTTATGGCTGAGGTGTCGGATTTGTTAGCGAGAGTGTCGTGTCGTGAACACACTCCAAGGTGAGACGGTACTTCACACCGGAACAGCTGCTCAATTTGTATAAAGCTCAGGTTCGGTCGTGTATGGAATACTGCTCTCATCTTTGGGATGGATCTGCGAAATACCAACTGGACGCGCTTGAGTCTATCCAGAAGCGGGCCAAGAGACTCATTGACAACGATGCACTGGTCGAGTCAAAGCTCCAGAGCCTTGAACACCGACGACGAGTTGCAAGTCTATCGGTTTTCTATCGGAAAATGTTCGGGGAGTGTGCGACGGAATTACACAATCTAATTCCGCCAAGCCCGTTCCATCATTGGACTACGAGACAAACGGTGAAGCGCCATCGTTACATGGTGGACATCCCACCCATACACACAAAACGTTTTGGGAATACCTTCATTGTGCGTACGGCAAGGAGTGGAATTCCCAGCCGGAGTCTGTGTTTCCCGACAGCTACAGCCTAGGAGTCTTTAAGTCAAAAGTGAGTAGGTTACTTTTAGGTAAGCGTGCTCCATCTTCGATTACATCATCACTTACCATCAGGTGAGATAGGTGAACGCGAACTTATTTTCAATAAAAAAATATCAAATTTTGAAGGTATCAAAACTGTAGGCTAGGATTATCAAGTCGAGCCCATCATTGCACTCAGGAGTCAGCAAAGTACTGACGAGTCTTTGCATGGTAAATACATAGCACGAATGTATGTAATATATAGTTGACTTATCAATCTTATATTTATAATACCTTTTTAATATAAGGTAGTCAAAATTCATAGACACGCAACAGAATAATCCTTATTGTTGATAAACTGTTTAAACTAAGTAAAATAAACAATCATGTATATTTTATGCAAATACATCGGGAGAAGTAAATAAACAAAAAGTTTCACGACGGATCGATATTAATGTTTGTTAAACTGGGCCTGATTGACACATCAGTTAAACTTATTTTGAAATAAGCTGGCAATTTTACACAAAACGAATTAATATTTACGGTTTCCAGATAAATTGTTTGGGTATCAGAATATATTGCAACGAGCGCATACAACGATATTTCTTGTAGCAGCTTACATGCAAAAAAAATCATACTAGTTGAAAAAAAAATGTTGTCTGAAAACTATAAATGTTTTTATATTTTGACTATACGTACTTGTTGTAATAACATCACCGGTAGATGGAAAACTCAAACAGGGTCTGTATTGGTTAACAAAAAAGCATGGTAAACGACTGGCGAAAATATTACAGTAAGAGCGTTTCCACATTGTCCGATCCGATATCGGTATCGGACGACGCACGGTGGGCTGAAAAACGGCTTTCATAGACTTAGGCATTTTATTTTGCAAGTGCCAGTTTTTGTGCCGGATATCACTTCTATTTGTTATAAAAATATACAAAAATGACACCAGAATTGATTCTGCACAAAAACGAAGGAATTATAATTTTTTTACGAAAATTTTGTATGGAGCTAGTATGAAAAATCGAAATATCTCTGAAACGGCAGCGATAACCGTAATATCCTTATAGGAGGTTTTAGTACTAATTATTTATGATTTTTTGACATACGTTACATAATGGTTGTAGATGCCTTTTTTTTTTTTAAATCGTCAAAATATTTTTATTTATTTTTACATATTAAACGTTCCTTTTAGTGTTTAAGTTGAAGAATTCAGAGCTTTAACAACTCTTAACATAAAATAGCATCACCCCTATAGACCTGAAGGACTAGACAGAGGTGTGTAGTATCTTGTTGATCTTGTAAGATTTCCAACAATACCAAATAGTTGAATATCAGTGTCAAAGTGCCCATGCTGTCGCTTCTTTTAGAAAGATAGGGGAATGAAATTGTTAATTGATCATACCCTAAAAGTATGATTACAACATAACCGGACACATAATAATATCGACACAAAAGGAATTTTAAAACCTTGCATACGTTCAAAATACAAAATAACATATTGTGTAGTCATCTAATGAGTCTGATGACAAGTAATTAAGTAATTAGAATGATGGTTGTAGTCTTCTGATTCTAATGAGCCTATTAAGTGATTAAATGATTTGAAATATCTCGCAACAATACCAACTAAGAACTGCATTCACCTTTTTATAATTAGTGAGCTAATGTGATTTGCTAATGTTGATTAGTTCTACTATGAGTTCTACGAAATGTTTTTGACGATTATAAATTTTTATTATCATATCTTTTATAACTTTAATGAGGGTAGTTAACTAATTATTGACTTTATACAATAAAAGGGCTATAATTTTGTTCCATAATTTAGATTGTTCACAACCGTGTAACTGCTAACACTAAAACTATTTGCTTTGCGACTACAAAATCTTAGAATGGAAAGTTTAATCACCAACTTAGATTTGTTTGTTCTTCTAAAAAGTGAGTGTCCTTCATTTAATCATGAAGTATTGTTTAGTGCAATTGTGTCCCGCATAGGCGATTGCCTTTCTGCCGAAGATCAAGTAACTCTCAAAGAATTTTGCCGGAGATTCACGCGAGCTGCTTTAAACAGGTGGCAGAAATCTAAACGATTCTTTGATAAGTTTAGAAATACGTACGGAGAGTGGTTGCAAGCAAATATTGATTGGCCGAGTTGCGTGCAAACTTTAATAAATCAAGAACCAACTGTTGATGAGATACCAAGAGCACGCTCAGTCTCTCCAGAACCTTCGACATCATCGACTGTTGGAACAATGACAAAAAGGTCCCGAAAACCATTCAAAGATCTGGGAAGCAAACAGAAAAAGAGAAGATCTAGTGAGCACATAGGCGAGGATTCCTGTGAATTGGCATATGCAGCTGCAGCACGTTTAAAAGAAGAAGGTTATGAAGATATCGCATCTGTAATCAATTATATGATCAAAAATCCAGAAGCTGCCGTTAAAATCAAGGAAAGCATTAAGAAAACAGTAATATTTACACCAGAGAAAGCACTTGGATTGCTTCTTTCACTTAAGCTTTCAAAGTGGCAATATATTACGTTGCGAGAGACTGCCATTCGGGAAGGTGCTAAGGATATTTACCCATCCTACTATAAACTGCAACAAACTAAGCTTGCATGCTACCCTCCTAATCAATCAGTATCAGTTACGGATTCATCAGCTAGAATTACACTTCAAGCTTTACTTGACATCACGGTGAAGCGGATTCTTCAAAGTCTTTCTGATAATGTGGAAAATAAGCAGTTAAAGCTGATATCGAAGTGGGGATTTGATGGTGCTTCCAATCAAAGCCGATACAAGCAGAAAATGGACGGCGAGCATGATGATTCAAGCATTTTCATGACCTCCTTGGTGCCACTGAAACTGACAGATGGAGATAATACTATATGGACAAACCCGAAACCATGCTCAACTTTTTATTGTCGTCCGGTTCAGTTCACTTTTGTAAAAGAAAGCCATGCAGTTGTCATTGATAACAAAAGAAAAATGGATGAGGAAATTGAGGCCCTTAACCCCACAGAGTGCATTAATAGTAACAGGGTGACTCATAAACTAATGATGACAATGATCGACGCAAAAGTCTGCACGTACCTTTCTGAAGCTAGATCAAATGCATCATGCTACCTGTGCTTAGCAAAACCAACAGAAATGAACCACTTAGATGCTGTAACATCAAAAACTGTGTGTTCTGACATATATGAATTTGGCCTATCATCCCTACATGCCCGTATAAATTGCATGGAATGTCTGTTACACATTGCGTACAGACTTGACTTCAAACAGTGGGCAGCAAGAAGTAATGAGCATAAAGATATGTTACAAAACAGAAAAAAAAACATTCAAAATAAATTTAAAGAGGAGCTCAATCTGTTAATTGATATAGTAAAACAAGGCTCGGGAACTACCAATGACGGGAATACCGCAAGGAAGTTTTTCGAGTTTCCCAATAAAACTTCAGCTATTACTGGGTTGGATCAAAGCCTGATAAAAAGATTTGCTGTTATTTTGCAAGCAATAACATCTGGTGAGAAGATCGATGTCATCAAATTTAAAGATTTTGCTCGCAAAACAGCAGAAAAGTACGTGGAATTATACGACTGGTACTACATGTCATCAACCGTACATAAACTATTAATACACGGAGCTGACATAATCGAAAAAAATGATATTGTCCCGATTGGGACTCTCTCGGAAGAAGCCTCAGACTCTCGAAACAAAGATTTTAGGAGGTTCCGGGAACATCATTCGCGGAAAAGAAGCAGGCAAGATTCTAATCAAGATATCCTAAATATGCTTGTTGTTTCTTCGGATCCTTTTCTAAGTGCACAAAGGCCGAAGTTAGATGCCAAAAGGAAGACAACCTTTTTTGCTGAAACTCTCGACCTAATACAGTTTCCGGAAACTGAGTTCGAGTTTGTAGGTATATCCGATCTGGATTCTGACTCGGAATTGGAGTCCGACAACGAAAGTTGTAAAGAAAATTTGTAAAATTTAATTATTTTTCTTTATGTTCTTTTGTTATTTATGTTAGTTTATTGTACCAATATGTTTAGTTAATAATTTCATAAATTATAGTTTCAAATATGTATTTTGTATAATTGAATTTATTAGATATTATTTTTGTTACTTCTGTTTTATTTAAATTACCTATCAATAAAAAGTTTATATACAGTCTTTTTTTTTCACATATTCTTAATATTTGGGGAAAAAGCATGCTTCCTAACGATGTTCTTAACTTTGACACAGTTCATGGATCGTTTTGAACAGTTTCATATGTTAAAATAAATAATGTTAGTACTATAATCCCCTATAAGGATATTATTATTATTATGTGTCCGGTTATGTTGTAATCATACTTTTAGGGTATGATCAATTAACAATTTCATTCCCCTATCTTTCAAAAAGAAGCGACAGCATGGGCACTTTGACACTGATATTCAACTATTTGGTATTGTTGGAAATCTTACAAGATCAACAAGACACTACACACCTCTGTCTAGTCCTTCAGGTCTATAGGGGTGATGCTATTTTATGATAAGAGTTGTTAAAGCTCTGAATTCTTCAACTTAAACACTAAAAGGAACGTTTAAATATGTAAAAATAAATAAAAATATTTTGACGATTTAAAAAAAAAAAAGGCATCTACAACCATTATGTAACGTATGTCAAAAAATCATAAATAATTAGTACTATAACCCCCTATAAGGATATTACGGTTATCGCTGCCGTTTTAGAGATATTTCGATTTTTCATACTAGCTCCATACAAAATTTTCGTAAAAAAATTATAATTCCTTCGTTTCTGTGCAGAATCAATTCTGGTGTCATTTTTGTATATTGTTATAACTAATAGAAGTGATATCCGGCAAAAAAACTCGCACTTGCAAAATAAAATGCCTAAGTCTATGAAAGCCGATTTTCAGCCCACCGTGCGACGATAGCCGACATCCGATAGCCGACACCATGTGCTATTTTCACATATTTCCGATAAAATCGTTCCAATACGGACATTTGCTCGATAGCTTAGTGCGGGCAGGTCATCATGGCAGACTATAATAGAAAACTTTATTTGCTGTATCTATTATATTTGAGACGCAAAAAAAGATCTGTCCACAGACAGTATTGAATACATCCCATTGTAGAAGCTAGATATTCAGAGGGTGTGAATGTAATTATATCGTATTTAAATGATGACGACGCCATGATGACAACCAAACTATTAAACAAGCTCAAAATGGCCGCCGCGCATCGGGCTCTATGCATACAGAGACAATTAAGATACACGTATAGCACACATACAAACATTATCGTCCGACGGCTCACGGGCGTCCGATGGTGCCGCCAGCATATCGGTGTCGGCTCCGATTAAATGTGAAAGGCAGGTTCATATTTCATACGTTTTACTTGCCCCGATATCGTATCGGCGTCCGATACCGATATCGGATCGGATAATGTGGAAACGCTCTAACTGGGGATAGTTCGGCTTCCAGTCTAACTATATGCAGCTAAGTACTAGAGTTTACATGAAGTGAATTCCTATCTGACCTCCACAACCCAGAAGCTGGGTAACGTGTTATCCCTTGGCAAGATTGGTATCAGAATTTTTACGACTTTCAAAGACACACGACAGCGGGGCCAACAATTTAGCATGCTTTTCTGCCACCTTGGCAAGGTTGACTTTATCCTTCAGATCAGGATTCACTGTGTGCTGGGATCTAGGCTCGGCGTTCCATTTTTCCAAAAGTTGCGTGTTATAGTTGCGTTGAAGACATGACTGCTTGGCGATGATTACTTCCTTCTACACATGTGGCTTCCCTGGCTAATTGTATTTGCTTTATCGACTAAGTATTAACAACTCCACTTTCGTGAGTGTGACTTTTTATTTTCCCGATCCGATTTGACGGATTTTCTTTTTGTTTCATTTTTATTATTAATTTGTACTTCATTATTGAAGTCTAATATTGTAGCTTCTCAAGTTTATTTTAATATAATATTTAATTTAAAGGGTATATACATACCAAGTGCACGGCTCCTTTGGATGATACTAAACGATATGGCAAGGGTTTTGTAATCCTGTGTCTACATGTGTGGAGCTTATTAGAAATTTCAATATGTTGACACCAGAGATCGGATTTTCCAAATTAAGAAAAACACAGAGAATTATCGTGTTATTGGTAAGTGATGTGGAAAGTTATTGACCCTCGTAGTGCTGTGACACGTTTGTTATGATTGGTATTCAAGAAACATATGAAACAGATAATTCTTTGAATTCTTGAATCAATTCTTTGAGTCACTTATTTTAAGCTGAAACTGTGCATAGAGACTCCATAACAGATGTTGTCTTCAGCCCTTTTGGATAGATATGGGGTTTCCGTTACACGTTGTAGATTTGTTAAACAATTTTTTATTTGTAATTCCATTGTGCTGTATTAACCCTTAATTCACCAGGTGAAAGAAAGTAACGTAAACTCCCACTATGAGTCCCAGGGACTCACATGTATTATTTTAATTTTTCTATAAATAAAATAACTATTATTTCAAATGCTTTTTTTTATTAACTTCTTTACTATTTATTTAGTACTAAAATGAACACAATAAACTCAGCAAAACTCTTGAGATCTTCTTAGAAATTATAGGAATTAAATTTAACAGCCTAAAAGAAAATTGTTTTTTTTAAGTCTCTTAAAACTGTCAAAAACTTCTAAAAAACGGTAGTAACTATCTTTTATATTTTCATAATAGACTACAAAATAAAATAAAAATAACAAAAACATATGCTTCTATATAAAAATAAAAATTGTGCAACGGGTTTCGACCACTGATTTGAAAACCACACTCTCTGGTTTCGACCAATACCTAAGAGCAGAGTTCTGGTGATCAGTTGATGGCAAAATAATATCCTGCTGCAGACGGTTCTGTTGATGACTGCTACTTAGTTGACTATCATCTTCTTCGTTGTCACTCCCAATTTCATCGTCGAGTTGTTGTTGAAGCCAAGAATCCAAAACTGAATTAGCATTTTCCGCATTTACATACACTGATGAAGTTTTTTTTTTTTTGTTGTGTGCCATTTTGTGATTCTACAACAATAAAAAACATTACGAGATTAATAAATTATCAATAATAAATAAAATCATGTAATAATGGCAAGAAATAGGGGCAGTGAAAACATAAATTAAACAAAAATTATAACATAAAATACCACCATGAGTCCCAGGGACTCACTTGGCGTAGTAACTCACCATATAAGAGCCGTACTCGCACGTCCGCTCCACTCCGCGTCACCCGCGACACTGCAGGAAGGTACTGTGGCGGGGAGCAATGAAGTCGCGAAAATGAACGAAATATGTAGTTTTGAAATTTGAATGTGAGTCCCTGGGACTCAGGTGGTGAATTAAGGGTTAATTATGTAAAATATGGCAAGAAGCAACCCGACAAGACCGGAGAGTGATAGGGCGTAGGACCAACGGTTTAAGGTGCGCACTGAGGCATGGGGGTATCATATCACCAGCTTCCAAACTCCAAACTACTATTGAGAAATTTATAATCGAAAAAAAGTTTTTTAAAAAGTCTAAAAAAAGCCGACAGCTCAACTGAAATTAAAGAAACAAGCAAATTTTAATTTTAAAAAGTGACAAGTAGACGGGACCTAATTGAACATAATATTATTTTTTAAATGAAATGGGTCCGCCTGCTTGATTCAAAAAACTGTTTTTTTCAGCTTTTTAGTTTAAATATGAATTAATATTTTTTTTTAGTATTCCCGGTCGTGTCACATTGGCACTCCACCGGATTTTTTTTTTCAAAATATATATTTGCTTCGCACAGCTACCATGTTTGTTTTTTAAATGTCACCTATCTAAGAAAACTTGGGCTGCTAAGACAAATCTAATGATACTTCAAGTGTGTGAATCCGTTCAGCGGTTCTGGAGATATCAGGTAATAAAGAATATTACATACACACATACAAGATACGCGTGAAAAACATAACCCTTCCTTTGCAGTTGGGTAAAAACCCAATAGCACTTTTTTTCGACCCGGGAATTCTAACTGAGACCTAAATCAAGGTCGCACTTGTCGAGAATTGAACGAGGCAGTTATTGTATTAAGTATACCATACCTACATAATTCGCTATAATTACATTTTAAAATGCTTTAAAACGAAACGCAGTATCATGACCTCAACAATATAAAATCGTTTACCAAATTACATCTGTTTGCATCTGGCAGAAGGAAATTGTCTTTGTTTTGTTCAAACATTTTCCTTAAAACAGATTAAAAACTTTGCCCAACTTCCTTTGATCCGGAAATTACGTGTACTTTGAAGTATTCTGCATTTCTTTATTATAATTACGTAAATAGAATATACGCTTATCTTACGTAAGTAATTAAATTATCATTGTAAAGGTATTACGGAAAGATGGTAGTTGTATATTCACAGTAGCACGCAATTTGATAAGAACTATCTTTTCAAGTAATCCTTTAGTCTTAAAATAGTATAACACTTTAAATAGTTTGCAAAAAACATACGCAAATAGAATATAATCCCAATCTTAACAAAGGATGTTGGAGGAGGGTAATGTCTGTCCTTTAAGTTTCTTCTACACCATTATTTTCCAAAGAATTTACTGTTTCTTTGGAGAACATCTTTGCATAATAAAAATTTAACACTTACGATATGCCCACTGCTTAGATCTGGCTGTAAATAAGCCGTTTGTGAACGGTTGAAAACTTTAGATTATTAGGTAACTGAAAATCTTTAGATCCCAATCCGCTAAATCTCTAACAGCTGCATAACACTACCTTTTTTAAATATTAAAATTTTAAATAATTACAAAAATACACAAATGTTAGAACAAATCACGTAAATAATATGTATTTAAGTTATGGAGTATAGTAAACAACGTATAGCTTATCACAATTTGTTAAGATTTACTTTTTTTGCATAGTTGATAGGCTTGCGTTTGACCATAATCTCACCTGATGTTAAGCGATGATGTGGTCGAAGATGAAGCACGCTTGCTTAGAAGTAACCTATTCACTCTTGGCTTAAAGACTCCCAGGTTATAACTATCAGGAAACACAGACTCCGGCAGGGAATTCCACTCCTAAGCGGTACGCACAATGAAAGCACAATGAAAATTAATAAAGCATATATCACAAACAAAATTAATAACAAAGTTATTTAGCGTAGTTGTAAAAATGTAAATAAGCTAGTTTTAAGAAATTTTTAAAGTATTTTTTTTATTCGTCAAATAAATATACGAATTATATTATTATAGTTACTACAGAACCCTTCATGGGCGAGTCTGACTCGCACTTGGCCAATTTTAATGAAATATTTCACCAAAATAAAATATCAATTATCAAATATTTCACCCACAGACTAAATTAATAAACTAACAACTTTTTGCTACTTTATTAATTGAATGTAAATCTGCGGGCACCTGTCTCACACAAGTGTTACTTTATTCACTAGATTAAGTACTTGCTGTTCACGATACATTTCAGTTGAAAAAAAAATATGTATGTTATTTTTCTCAGCTCTTTAACTGGTTTGGACTACATTAACGGACTAAGCTAAATAAATGCAGCGTCCGTTTGACTGAGCTATGTGATGAGGCATTTTGTTCTGATCTACTTCTCTTTCTCTTCTCTTGTTGAAAGTCCTACATGTAATTACAATCGCAACCTTTTATAGTGAAGATATGTATAGAGTTTTGTTAAGGTCTAATAATTTTAAACCGTGAGCAGGTGATTCGGGATAACGCCTGTGGTGGAAAAGACACTTTTTTTTCATATTCATGAGCAACTCACCGGCGGTACCAACATCAAGGCATTTAATATTCCTTCAGGTTTGAACTGGTCCTCGTCTGCTGCAAGACTAGAGGCTGTAGCATTTGTGATGGCATCTCCGTATTTTGTCATGGCTACCAGAGACACTCCCATACAAGATCTCATGCTGTATGCGACAGTCAGGGTGCAGAACAGTATCAAGCATTGCTGATGTCGGTAGCCCCATCCTGAAACTGAATTTGATGGTTTTGTTGTAGAAATTCACTATTAGACAATATTTGAAAAGATATTTTAAAATGTACGTAGGTTTATTTTATACCTCTTACAATAATTATTTTTCTCGATAAAGCATTATTTAGTAAGATAAAAATTAGTCTAATTTATGAATTTGAAATTCGCGCCAAAACAGCCAGTCATCTGACACTTGCAGCTGAGATGTCATATTTTAATGAACAATGTGCAAAAGAATCTAATTACGACTAACAACGCTAAAACTCTCAAGCTATTTTGTGCAAAACTAGCACCTCTTTCACTGGAATTGTGAAAATGACAAGTTACAAGACGTGTGCCGTGCCTAGGTGTAGAAGTACTACAATAAAATTTCCTGAAAAATTGTTTATACACGTTCCTAAATGCCCTAAACGTCGAAAGCAGTGGTTACAACTAGCACGTCGAGACTCAAAGTTTACATCTGATAAATCTGCAATATTATTTTGTGAGTACCACTTTGATGTAAGTATTTAGAAGAAACCAACTTAGCCTCTGATTTACTAAAAACAAATTAGTAAACCTAACCTAATGTTGTTAATAAGCGGCGGTAAGACCCCTCTTTGAGGAGTGGCTAGATCGGCGTCACGGCGTCCTGACCTACCGCATGACGCAGGTCCTCACCGGACACGGAAGTTTCGGGAGGTACCTGTGTCTGATGGGGAAGGAGGAAACGCCTGGGTGTCACCACTGCGAGGGTCGCCCTGAGGACACCGTAGAGCACACGGTACAAGACTGCCCCGCCTGGGCAGGGCACCGACGTGTCCTCACGGCGGCGATAGGCGGAGACCTCTCGCGCCCGGCATTGGTCGAGGCCATGCTGCGGGGCGAGAGGGAGTGGGAAGCGGTCGCCTCCTTCTGCGAAGCAGTCATGCTTCCGAAGGAGGAGGCGGGCCGCGTGAGGGAGAGGATGCGTCCTCCCTCCAGCCCAGCCGCAGTGGTAGACGCCCACGGCGTCGGACGTCGGCCGACGATCTCCGGCCACCGTAGGCGCGGGCATGCGGACAGCGAGTAAAGGGCAACTCGCTGTCCGACCATGGGCCATGCCCGGGTCGACGGCGCGTCGTGTTCCACGCGCGCCTCAAAGAGCGTCAGCAACATTACGAGGCCCCCTCTGCAGAGGGTCGAAGCCTGCCGGGGTCGTGGGACTCATCCCGTTACCGTGGCCCCGGTACGTAAAGGGTTATTGAAGGAACACCGTGGATTTTAGTCAGTAAAAGTCTGACAGTCCCTCCCACCTTGCCCGGAGTGGGATTTGATAATTTTACCACGTTAAAAAAAAATGTTGTTAATAAAACATGACCCAAATAAAAGTAAGTAACTAATACATTCGTGTTAAATTTGCGACCATAAATAAATCAACTTTAGACAGATTCGCACTGTCAGCTTTTGTATAGCCTGACTACATTTTACGAAACCTCTCAATAGCACAAATCAAAACATTTCTTATTAATTTTCTCAGTAAAATGCACGCAATATGCATAGTACGCAGTACACGACGATTTATTTATTGAAATATGACGTCATACGAAGCTCAATCATGGCTGCCCGTGTTTCGGTTCTCGTATCCACAGATAAAAAAAACTCAAATCTCTTTTTCTAAAATAAAAATATTTACAATTTATTTTCATGCAAAAAACACATTTTATATTTTACCGTGACAACAGTCAACAATAAAGTCGTGAGCGCACTGCCTTGCGGTGGCCGCAATTCCGGTAGTTCTACCGCACCGGTAGACTGACCGCAGTGCGCGCACTTCTATGACACTCCATACTTCACAAATTTTGCGGTGCGGTAGAACTACCGGAATCCGCGAGTTGACAGTATGTTTAAAAATTTAAAATAACTATTTAATTATGTAAATCTATTGATGTGAAGCACAAAATAGTACAAATGAAGAAAAGATTATTAATTATTAATTTTATTTTCCCTTGAGAAAAATGAGACTTTTTATCTGTGAGTCACGTGATTAGAAACACCAATCAGAAAACGAGACGTCATCGTTCAATATTTTGACAGCTGACTGGTTATCTTTAGTTGGTACGTAAGACAAAATAAGAAATAACTAACTAACTGCTTGCACTGTCTGGACAGGTCCGCTCAAATTTGCGTCGTTATTTCCTCAAAAGAATACCAAAGACATGAACCTACATGCTTTCATATACAAATACAAATTGTTTGGACTTTAAAAGAGACGTTGACGACAAACTCAGAGGGAGTTTGTTTCGGTGTTTCTTCTCAGAGTAGTCAGTTAGGAAATACCGGCCTCATCTAGCTAAACTAAACACGCAAAAAATCATGACGTGTAAAAGTGTTATTTATAACCAATTTACAAATAAATATTTCATTTCATTTCATAATTAACTCTCTCTCTTCTGGTTCATTTGTCTTATCGTCCTGTAATAGTTGTTCGATGAGTTCCTTTTTTTGTCTTTTTAAAAAAGCAGATAGATAGATATATTATTTATTGTACACCATAACAGTAAAACAAATATGGACTTAACAACTAGAAAGGGTGATACAATGGGCGGTCTTATCGCTAAAAGCGATCTTTTACAGACAACCTTTGGATGGATTTGACACAGAAGTTCTAACCACTTCTTGCGAATATCTCTTTTTAAAGGGACATGAATAAATAGTTTCGTTGGCGTTTTTATAGTAGTATTCCCACAACGAGGTACTGCACAGCATTGATAATAATTTTTCACGTTCATAATAGAGTAAAATATCATAAAATACCCGAAGTACATTTATGTGCCAAATGCCAGGAAAGTTGTTTTTTGAACGATGACGTCATACATAGTCACGTGACCACAATGCCACGATTTAGGCCATAGTTTTTTAATAAATAAAAAAATTACTTATATTTTAATTGAAAGGTTAAGTGATGAATAAAATATTATTTTACGACTACACATGAAGCGCTTCGAAGCGTTTCAAACAATTTTTACAAAGTTGTCAACTCGCGGATTGCGGCCACCGCAAGGCAGTGCGCGCACGGCCTAATTACGGTGAAGATGTTTCATTACTATCTTCAAAGTTGCGATGAAAATATTATGGTTTTATGGAGACTGGTTTAATTTATTAGGTACTTAGTCATTTATTTTATGTAATTTTGAGTCTTCTGATATTTGCAAGATAATAATATTGAATCAATAAAAAGGACGCAATGTATAGATTAAAGATATGTATTTAAAAATTGGCCAAGGGCGAGTCAGACTCGCCCATGAAGGGTTCCGTAGTAACTACGCCAAAGAACTTTGTTTTTCATAGTATTTGTATGAATTACAAAGTTATTTTTGCGGTTTTAGAAAATATGCTATAGGTATCTCAAAAACTGCTGACCCGATTTTGTTCAAACAAATTTTCGTTGAAAGTTTTCATTAAGATATACAGCATATTATATGTTTTTCAGATTTTTCCTTCCATTATTATAAAAGTTAGAGGACACAAATTTTACCACTTTGGAAGTGTATATTTTTTAAACGATTGGTTTTAGAAACCTCAATGTCATTTTTAAAAACCTTTCTATAGATACCGCACTCGCATAGGTTTCATGAAAAAAATAATATTATCAGTTTCAGTTCCATGTATGAGGAGCCCCCCTTAATTTTTTTTTTTTTTTTCTTAAAAGGGTTCCGTTTTTTGCCATTCGGCTACGGAACCCTAAAAATGAAAACGGGTACATTATTTAAAAATATTTTTTTAGTATGGATGAGCTCGCTCTTGAACCCTAACACCTTACCACCTGATGGTAAGTGTAACATGAGGCCTACGATGGAATGAGCGAGCCCAGAAGATGCCTGTTTACTCTTGCTTTAAAGGCTCACGGGTTATATGTGGCAAGGAATACAGAAGCCGGCAGAGAGTTCTACAGATTCTTATTTGTTAAATTATAAGTTCGTATCACTAGTCCAATCATATTGATGTTGTTTAGTGTGTGGATCAAAGATTTAAAAACGACGATATGTGCAAACGATTTATATTTCCAAATGTAGGGTTGGACACAAAACTTGTAGCGTAAGGAAGCGCGCGTCGTTAGTGGCGGCGGTAATGGCACTGTCTATCTGTAAAAAAATTGCGGTTCGGGCTCGCCCGGCGAGGTCATACCTCATACGTCACGCACTTCCTTTTACAATTATATTACGACGGTAACATTCCCCACCCCAGTGCTGCCTTAGCAGCAGTCTTCATCAACTGGTATCCGAGCGATGCTCGTGACTGATCTAGTCATAAGTCCAGTTTTGGTTTTGACTCGAACCATTCTGACTCGGTTGTCCTTTCCTGGAATAACCTCCTGAAAAATTCCCTTCGTTCAGGAGTTCCGGGGACTGTCTGGGTCCACTTTAAGTACAAAGTCTCCCACTTGTACATTTTTCTGATCTTCCTGCCACCTTTTACGGGAAAGCAAGTCTAGTAGTACTTGTAGTTGAGATCTCAGAACAATGTAACAGACTCTGTTACATTGTTCTGAGATCTCAACTACCGTTTAATAAATAGCAATAGGATAATCGCTAATTGCAAGACTCTTGCGAGACTCTCGTTTGGGCAACACTATTCTGCGCTAGTACATGTCAGCCAATCTTTATGAAATTCGCCATTGTTTTCACAGATAAAGATCTGAATCATCAAATTTTCCAATGTGCGGTAAGCCAGACGACGATCTCAGCAGGAAATGATTGGGTGTTAACGTCTCAGGATCATTCGGGTTCACAGATACGTGAGTCAACGGCCGGCTGTTCACCATATTCTCTATTTCAGTCAACAAAGTTTTCAGAGTTTCATCTCTGGGAGCACGTTCAGGCTGGTTTTCACGCTTCTGATGAGTTTTTCCCACGCTCCACCCCAGCGGGGACTTGCGGGCGGTATAAAAGTCCATTTTATTCCTCGATTCAATGCCTCATCTTTCAGCACCTCTTCGTCTAGCTCCTTTATAGATTTTTTCAGCTCCGTATTTGTTCCTCGTAGATTTTTTCCATTATCAGAATACAAATAATGAGGATATCCTCGTCTCGCGGCCATCCTTCGTAATGCCATGATAAAGGAGTCAGTTGTAAGGTTTTTGACTACTTCCAGATTGATTGCTCGTACTGTCAAGCAGGTAAATAAGGCGCCGTACCTTTGACCGTACGTCACTTCCATGGGACCAAATAAATCCACACCACAGTAAGTAAAAGGCCGCTTATGGTGTGCCACTCGTGCACCAGGTAAGTCTCGCATTCACTGTGGTGCTGGTTTAGATTTTCTTATTTAACAAGTTGAGCACTTTGATGAAATAATTATGTTTAACGGTAGGTCTAAGTCTGGTAATCCAGGATCTTTGCTTAATTTCATTTACGAGCGTTTCTTGATTTATATGCTCGTAATAGAAATTATAATATTTAACAATCAGTCTTGCTATATAACTTCTTCCATCTAATATTATAGGATTTTTAGTTTCAGGGAGTATAACAGCTGTGGCACCGATGTGGCCACAGACACGCAACACTCCATGTCCATCCAGGTAGGGTAGGGAGACAAGGTAAGTATGTTACTTGTTTTTGGTACACATCTGTTGTTTTTTATTACAGTGAATTCCGTGCTAAACCATTCAGCTTGTGATTTTTTCAGTAATAATATTTCAGCATTCATCATAGTGTCGTCGAACTCACAAGTAAGGGCCGGGGCACACGGCGCGTTGCGGCGCCGCACCGCAAAGATTTCACCGTGTCAGCGGGCACACGAGCGGTGCGGCGCCGTAACGTTGTTATGTCGCAGCGGCGCCGTAGCAGC
Organism: Tholera decimalis; assembly: GCA_943138885.2. Taxonomy (NCBI): domain Eukaryota; kingdom Metazoa; phylum Arthropoda; class Insecta; order Lepidoptera; family Noctuidae; genus Tholera; species Tholera decimalis. Next base: position 43,660,499 of record OW964558.2, read on the forward strand.
GTTGGACAGTCTGTTAACGCAAAACAACTGAGCGGTGCCGCTCCGGCGTCGCAACGCATTCACCCCTCCCCGCCTCGTCTCGGTGGTTGCAAGTCCGGTGAAGCGCCGCAGCGCATCGTGTGACATGCCTCTGATATTACTATGTAAGACGACGCAGCGACACCGCTCCGGCGCCGTACCGCCGCCGCAACGCATCGTGTGCCCCGGCTCTAAGCTTCTTGCTTTTATTTATCCAGTACTTTATCCAACTTCAGTCCCATAGAAGCCTATTGACCTAAACAAAGCCATGAACTAAATCGAGTAGCATCAGGTACAGGTTAGGTTAAATGTTATGTGTCTTCCTTTATTAAAGTTACACACTCCAGTAATATTTCCTTTTTATCTACAGATATGACGTCGAGCGGCCATTCATCTTCCTTGCATAGTAAGAACGTAGGGCCGTTCATCCATTCTTTTGGCAGTACAAGGTACGTGTAATTTTCTCTAGTAGCAATATCGGCTATATTTAAATTTGTAGGTACGTATCGCCATTCATTCATCTGCGTTAGCTCATCGATTTCGCCTATCCGGTTTGCTACGTAAATTTTAAAATCACGAGCATTATTCCTGATCCAGTGTAGCACTGTTATCGAGTCGCTCTAGAATATTCGTTGCTCAGGTTTTATTGTATGTTCTCGTGCAACTGAGTCCGCTAATCTAGCTGCTAGGACAGCGGCTTGAAGTTCCAAGCGCGGAATAGTTATCGGCTTGTTTTCCACAACTCGACATTTACTTCTAATCGTTTTTGATAACCGCTATGCCCTACTGTGACTCAGTAAAAGGCCTAGGTATTTATATTGATAAGGATTTGCCTTGGGGTCCCCAGTTGCAAGAAGTAAGCTGCAAACTGTATGCCTCTGCGGGGTCTTTACGCAGATTGCGCAATTTCCTGGCGACTGCCACTAAAACTGCGCTTGCCCAATCCCTTCTTCACCCTGTTCTTGACTATGCTGATGCAAGTTATTCAGATCTTACTGAAGTGCAGCAGATTTTGGAGTCATTCAAGCTTATCTAGATAAGCTTGAATGACTCCAAAATTTTTGTATCAGATTCATATTTGGTTTACGCAAATATGATCATGTTTCTGAGTTTCGCATTAAATTCAAGGGGCTGCCGATCCGCCTTCACCGGAATGCACATATTTTATCATTGCTCTACAGTATTCTCTTCAATTCTACAACTGCGTTTTATCTCAAAGAGCGTTTTAAGTTCCTTCATGACAAACATGTTAAAGATTTGAGATCATCGGAGAATTTGAGATATTCAATACCTGCACATTTCACTAAATTCATCGTTTACGGTGCAAGTTATTCGTAATTTAGCCCTCCCCACTTTAATTAAAGATTTTATTGTTCTTCCAAAGGTTGTCTGGAAGATATCGCTTTCAGCGATAAGCCGCCATTGTTACCATATAGTAAGCAATATTGTTAAATAGGTGTGTTTAAATTGTGGTGTACAATAAAGTATATTCTATCTACCTAAAGTCTCCGGAGAAAAGGTTTTAGATTTTGTTTTCTCCTTCTTTGTTTTATAATGTATTAAGCGTCAATAGCCTGATGGATAAAGTGTCGGACTTGTGATCGAGAGGTCACGAGTTCGAATCCCACCCATTACACTATTGCCGTAAATCCTCTCCAGACACAAGCATATTAAGCTTAGTTGGAGGGGTTAACAAGTTTGCTAGTAATGTGAATTCTACCCACATTTCTAGTAATCTTAAAAAAAAAACAGAAACAGATACGAATACTGCTAATGAGTGGACACTGCTCGCAGGAAAATTTTCTTGCGTAATTTTCTCTGTACATTCGAAAGTACTTATTTCGGGCCTCTTGAGCCTCCTCCGACAATTAGCCTATTGGGTGAAGTGAGTTCTCTGTTATGGCAGCACCATGTATGAGCACTTTGTGCAAAGTAGGGGTCATCGGATGCCACCAACAATGCTTCACGTATAATTTGGCGGTGTCTAGTGCATACTCATCATATTTCTTGACGTCAATAATGTATCCACTTGAAATCGTTTCCAAAATGACTTTCAGTCTGTAAATTAAATCGGATATGGCAGTCTTGAAGTGAGCAATATTTCATTTTTTTTATATATTTTTTCTGTCTCACCATAAGAAGAAAACAGGTAATTTTCTAAATAGGACAATTTTTCATCCATAGTTATTAAATTCTGGCTTTGCATTTTATCGTAGAGAAATTGACGGGTGACTAATTTTGTTCCGGATGAACCAGTAGAACCTACGACGAAAAAGAAAACAAAAATATTTGGAACATTTTTCAACATAACTTTTTTACCCTACCTGCAGCTTATTTTTATCAGAATCATAAGAAAAGAGTATTAAGTATTATAATGAATAATAATTTTGCGGCGAGAAGAAACGATAATATAACTGAATTACTTTTAAATTGAAAAATCAAGCATATTTTTCAAGAAAACGTAATTTGTGCTTTAAAATAAAGGTTTCTTTATTATAATAGGTTGACAATTTCTGTAATAAATAATGGTAATTTACCTGAAGCACTCGAATCCATATTGTTTACTTTCATATCTGTCTTCAAATCAAAAATATTGACGAGAAAAATTGGTTACTTTAAAAGCGTAAAGAGCGAATGCGCACGCCTAGCGGGAAATTAACAAGTTCCGACTATCTGCGCACGCACTCCGCGCGGGTATCGAAGCCGAGAAGACCGGTTTATTATCGCCTATTCTATTGTTAACGTAGAAAAATATTACATTTTGTATTTGTTACTAGTTTAAAATTTTCAAATTTGGCCGCATAATTAAGCAAAATCTATGTATGTCAGTGTGTCGTCAAGCAGGACGGTCGTTCTCACACTTCCGTTCGGTCCGTGAATGTTTATAGGACAATCTGTAGCATCACGGAACAGCTGACATTTATATTTGTTATGGTCTCAGATGGAACTTCACTTTCGGGTGGAACCCCGGGTTGTTCTGCTGGCACAGATGCACTATTATTTTGACGCGGCACGTAATGTAATAATCGGTGATGCGATTGTCCACATTTATCTACGTCACAGCTAGGAGCGGTGCATGCGTTCCTTCGATGACTCGCATTCAAACACTGATAACAAATACCATTACGCTTTACGTGCGACCATCTGTCCTTTCATAGTGATCTTTTAAATTTTTTACACTCGGTTAATTTGTGAGTAGCAGTATGACAATAACGACACTTTTCTTCACTTTGTCCATCTTGTACTAAAATAGTTTGTAAATGTTCACTTTATCACTTTGTTTACGTTTGAAATTGTCCGTTCTAGGTTGTAACAAAGTAGCACTACTGGTTGATATTTTCACAGCTTCTTCGGTGAGGAAATCCGATAGTACATCTAGTCTAGGTTTTGGTGATTGAGCGATTATAAATGGGAAACTATAGTCTATCCACTGTGAGAGCGGGGTGCTAGGTAGCTTAAATAGGATAATGTTAGCTACTTCCATGCCTTGTAGGTACTCATGGCGAACGAGGGCTCATTCTGCTGCGACGTAGTTCTTTATTTTGACCAAAAAGTGTATTAGTTCTCGATGGTAATCTGTAGAAATATTGTTCATCCTCTTTTTGTCTGACACGATGCGAGAAAGATTGACGTCGACGTTTCCGAATTGCAGTTTTAGTGTGGAGATTACGTCGGTAGGTGAAGCACCACTGATAGGCAGGGCAGCGCAGACACTTGCGTAATCGCCAAAGGTTTTCTTTCTCGGTGAAGTTATAAACTTCTGTGGATTTTATATAAGCTTGTTTGAAATGAAGCCATTCTTTTGGATCGTCGCTGAATATAGGTACTTCTCTCGGTCTGCTAAGTCGACTTATCAGCTTCGTATTTTGCTGGATCGAGGACGATGTGACGATTTCTTTGAGAGCGCTTGCAAGCTGTCGAACTGCTCCTGTGTCGGTCGGGTTTGTGGGTGACTTGTGTTTATCACTATCAAGTGGCGGTAGCTCATGTTGACTGCGCTCCAACCACTTCTCAATATCACCTCCGCCTTCATTTTGTTCCGATATTTCTGATGGTGGACTCTATTCTTCTTCGAGTTCGGCTAGGTTTGCTGCTAATTTCCTATCAATGAGTTCCATTTCAATGCGTACCTTCGCCTGTGCTGCTTCCAGTTCCAGCCTCTTTTTCTGGGCTTGTATTTATTGTAATGATGATGGTTTCTTGGACCTGACAGACTGAAGTGATGCATGTGAAGGCGGATTTAGTTTTCCAGTTCGTTCCGATTTCACTACACTTGCGGCACAAGAACTTTTTACTTCAAGTTCATCATCCTTCATCTTTACTGGTGTAGGCGGTGGCATTTCCTGTGCTTCTGTTGCCGATTGTAGTTTTTCCTCCAACTCCTTCTTCTCTCGTTGTTTGCTGATGGTACTGCGGGTGTTTATCATCTTTGATCTTGGCGGCGGGGTACTGAACATTCCCAATCCGGTTCAAATGACCACTTTTTCAGTGTGTGGATCAAAGATTAAAAACGACGATATTTGCAAATGACTTATATTTCCAAATGTAGGGTTGGACATAAAACTTGTAGCGTAAGGAAGCGTGCGTCCATAGATTATACACATAAATACTGAGCGCGCGTCGTTAGTGGCGGCGGTAATGGCACTCTCTCTCGGTAAAAAAATGGCGGTTCGGGCTCGCCCGGCGACGTCATACCTCATACGTCACGCACTTCCTTTTACAATATTGCGACGGTAACAGATGTTATTGAACATATACAGATCTATAAGCAGAACATGCTCAGCTGCGGCACAAGACTGTTAAAGAAAACGTACAAAATGCTAACATTATAAGACACGCAATACTATTAAGTTTTAAATCAAAACCTTTCATAGGTTTTGATTGAAGTAACTCTATTTATTTAATTAAACTTTGCACTTTAGTGGTATTTGAATACAAAAGTAAACAATTTTTAACATTCCACTGTTGGGCAATCTGTAACATTCCACTGTTGGCTTACAAAGACTATATAGAAATAGTTTACTTGTATACATTATGTAACAGTACTATTTCTAACAAATGATTGCACTGTCTGGATCAACACATTTTTTTTGTCAATGTGGGTAGAATTCACATTACTAGCAATCTTGTTAACCCCTCCAACTAAGCTAAATATGCTTGTGTCTGGAGTGGATTCACGGCAATAGTGTAATGGGTGGGGTTCGAACTCGCAACCTCTCGATCATAAGTCCGACACCTTAGCCATTAGGCTATTGACGCTTTATTTTTGTGTGTGTGTGTGTGTTTCTTTCCTCAAAATAGCACCACAGTCATTTAAAACGTACATGGTTCTCTAATGACTTGATCAGTACGCATTGTATGGACTTTAAAAGTATTGTTGATCTCTAGGTTTGTTTTGTTGTTAGTTTCAGAGTAGTTAGCTAGGAAACACAGTCCTCATCTTGTTTAAATTTACAAAAAAAAAAATACTAATAACTAGAGATGCACGAATGCAAGTTCAACCGAATATGAATGTTTGGCCAGATATTCGGTCCAAAATGTACCGAACCGAATATTCGGCCGAATCATTCTGTTCAATTCTGCGCGGTAAACAGGTTTCATACATTTTATTTAGCGTGTATAGAGTTATAGAAATTTATTTAATAAAACATTTGATGACATAAGCATTAAAATAAGTATATACATATTTTAATGCTTATGTTGGTACCTAAAGATGGTTCCTGAAAATAGTTGTTACTGAAAGTAGTGTTCTTAAAATTGTTAATTTCATAGAAAACCAATTGAATTATAATAATCAACTAGCGGGGCTTCGTTCCCAACTTTAGCACGATAAAAACATAACCTCCTTCTTTTGTCGTCAGGTAAAAAGTAGCCTATAACCTTTCTTGAGCTTCATGCTACTTCCATTTACCAAGGTTAATCGAAATCCTACTAATACGTAATTTCGAAGATTAGCGCGTTCAAACAAACAAACTTTTCTGCTTTAAAATATTAGTAGAGATATAAAAAAAGGCAAAATAAATATGATTTCGTTACTTATCTATACTAATATTATAAAGCTGAAGAGTTTGTTTGTTTGTTTGTTTGTTTGTTTGCTTGAACGCGCTAATCTCAGGAACTACCGTTCTGATTTGAAAAATTCTTTCAGTGTTAGATAGCCCATTTATCGAGGAAGGCTATAGGCTATATATCATCACGCTAACACCAATAGGAGCGGAGCAGTAATGAAGAATGTTTCAAAATCGGGGGATTTTTTTTTTCCACGGGGACGAAGTCGCGGGCGGAAGCTAGTTGATTATATTATCAACGTTCTAATTTAGGAAACTCTTAATAGAATTAAATGATTACTTTGATGAAAATGAAATCAATTCTAGTTTGGGCAACTAGAATTGATTTCATTTTCAACGGCTATTAATTGCAACCAAAATCGTATTCGAAACAAGCATTAAAGTTCTAAATGTAAATCAACTTTGATTGTAATTAATTCATCAGGTGATAAGCCAAATAGTTTCAAGCTAAGTGTCCACAAATCTGTGACATCAAACTTTGCAGACAATGTAATGTCCATTAATCAAAAGTTTTCACTCACCTTTGAAATTACTTTCAGATCCTCTCTCTCCGACTTCAAGCTTCTCCACCATATTTATTACTTTTGTTTTAATATTTTCATTCACAATGAAATCTACGAAACCGATTTCGCATAGAGCTTAAAAATTTATTTCCTTATTAAAATTGATGATAACTTCTATCTTTGTATTAGATTCATATACCAAAATTTTAAAGCTATAGAAAAATAGCTGTTCTTTTTCAATAAAATCATTTATGAAAATTAATGAATATTTATAGTATCTTCACTTTCTGTAACGCATTTTTGCAAATTGTTCAATATTTGTCCCGAGATGTGTATAAAACTGACGTTCAATATCATTGAATGCGTCTTTCATAATAGTGGAACAATTAAACTTCTGTCAGAAATATGTCTTGTGTGCTCTAGTGTTAACGTTATCAAATGCAAATAATATTCCAAGTTCACTGTTACTGTGTATAGAACTTCAGATATCATTACTATCATTATCTAAGTAAATTGAAGTCATCTATCAAAAATCATTGTTATCTCAATTAATTTATTTTTTTCATCAGAGTTGTTCCAGAGCCATAGTAATGGATAGTTAGAAGCCAAAAAGGCAAACCAACTTCACTAAGTACTTTTCGCTCCTTCATGGAGAAGAAATTAAAATTTTGTGTCAAAGAACTGTTGTAGACTATAAAAGTTATATTGTCATAGCTGTGCACTCACATCGGGCTTAAAACAATATCTCAATATAAGCATAACAATTTGAGGCCGCAACTAGCGTGGCTAGCTACTGGGTCCAACATAATATTTAACAGGTAATTTATTATTAATATAAATACATGTTCGGTCCGACGTGAAACAGAACGCACCCTTTTGACATAAAGAATTTGATCTTGACATTACTTGACTTTGACAGATAGATTTTGCTTGGTTGTTGGAAAATGTCCGTTCTTGGGACTTTGATTTTATTGTAATAGGTAAAATATCGTTGGAATCGCGTGTTGAGACCGATAATTGGGTCGCGATTATCTATTGTTGAACTTTGTACTCCCGGATTGACGAGAATCCAGGGATATTTCTCGGATCTATCGCCGTCGGTTGTGGCCACCTCGTGGCACGCGCTTTTGCTGGAACAAGTTGGGTGTGATGCTGAGTTGGAACCGCGCCATCTGGAGACTGGCGTCTTGTGAACGTCCACACACTTGACTTACATCACACTTTCACTTACTCATATCATATTTACATACAAACCACATTTAGACGTGATCAAACAGATCCGGATTGCCGTCTACAGCTCAGGTTAGTGGTATCATTATTGTGTAACCTGATTGAAAGCAACGTTAAGCTCCACGTATCGTGGACAGTTTAGGACACCCCAGTTACCGTTGCACTGGCCTATTGTAGTTCTGAACAATACATATAGCTAACAAAGATCGTTGCTTAGACGAGTCTATAAAGGTCTAGTCGTCGGAATGGCAATCATTACAGATGAAGTTTTTGTATCCATTTTAATCATCTACTAAGTATAGCTCAGGAGTTTATCAGATTTATATTGAACTCGGCTATCGTAGTTTTCAAACTACTTCAAGATTAAATAGCCTTTAAAAGAAATATTTCGTATTTATTTATTGAGACAACGTACCCATACCACTGATAATTATAGAACTGCTATCTTAATAATATCATTTACCCTATACATTACCTATAAATACCTTTTTTTTTTTTTTTTTTAACGTGGTAAAATTATCAAATAAGTCCTCCCACTCCGGGCAGGGTGGGAGGGACTGTCAGACTTTTACTGACTAAAATCCACGGTGTTCCTTCAATAGCCCTTTACGTACCGGGGCCACGGTAACGGGATGAGTCCCACGACCCCGGCAGGCTTCGGCCCTCTGCAGAGGGGGCCTCGTCATGTTGCTGACGCTCTTTGAGGCGCGCGTGGAACACGACGTGCCGTCGACCCGGGCATGGTCCATGGTCGGACAGCGAGTTGCCCTTTACTCGCTGTCCGCATGCCCGCGCCTACGGTGGCCGGAGATCGTCGGCCGACGTCCGACGCCGTGGGCGTCTACCACTGCGGCTGGGCTGGAGGGAGGACGCCATCCTCTCCCTCACGCGGCCCGCCTCCTCCTTAGGAAGCATGACTGCTTCGCAGAAGGAGGCGACCGCTTCCCACTCCCTCTCGCCCCGCAGCATGGCCTCGACCAATGCCGGGCGCGAGAGGTCTCCGCCTATCGCCGCCGTGAGGACACGTCGGTGCTCTGCCCAGGCGGGGCAGTCTTGCACCGTGTGCTCTACGGTGTCCTCAGGGCGACCCTCGCAGTGGTGACACCCAGGCGTTTCCTCCTTTCCCATCAGACACAGGTACCTCCCGAAACTTCCGTGTCCGGTGAGGACCTGCGTCATGCGGTAGGTCAGGACGCCGTGACGCCGATCTAGCCACTCCTCAAAGAGGGGTCTTACCGCCGCAATTGCGGCGTGCCCGGCCGTCGGTTGCGACAGTCGTTCCCTCCATACTGCCCTGAGATCGCGCCGGAGCTCTTCCCGCCGCGCCTCGACTTCTCGAGGCAGCGGGGATACGCCCCGGCGCTGCGCCTCCACGCGCCATTCATAGACGCGCTGGAGGGCAGTCGCCTCCAGATCCCAGGGCAGCAATCCGGCAAGGAGGTTGGCCGATTCGCCGGCGATCGTGCGGTATCCCCGGATCATTCGGATAGCCATGACCCTCTGGCATGCGACCAACTTTAGTGGTCGCGTCCGGATGCACAGGGCCCACACTGGGGACCCGTAGAGGGCCATGGACCGCACGACGCCGGCGTACAGCCTTCGGCAGGAGGCGTTTGGCCCGCTGAGATTAAGCAGGAGTCGCCTGAAGGCGGCTGCTGCCCGGTTCAGCTTTGGGGCCAAACTCAGGAAGTGCTCCCTGAAGTTCCACCGGCTGTCGAGGACGAGTCCCAGGTACTTCATCGTTCTCCCGACGCCGATGCGAACCCCCTCCACCGTTATGTGGGACTCGGACCGTGGCGCGTTCCGACCGCCATGAAAGCACATGGCCTCGGTCTTGTGCAGCGCCACGTCGAGTCCCAACTGCCGGATCCTATGAACGACTGTCGCAACCGCTTGCGTCGCCAGGTCGGCCGCCGCCTGGTGCGACTCTCCCTGCGCCAGGACGAGCGTGTCGTCAGCGTAACATACTACGCTGACGCCGTCAGGGAGGTCGCCGCGCAGCACCCAGTCGTATCCGATGTTCCACAGGGGCGGCCCCAAGACCGATCCCTGTGGGACACCGCACGACATCTCTCGCCGGTTCCACTCTCCCCGGTGACCGGGGTAGATGACGGCTCTGTCCGTCAGGTAGTCCTCGACTATGCGACGGAGGTAGGTCGGCACCCGGTGATACCGGAGTGCCTCCCTGATGCAACTCCAGGGCAGGGTGTTAAAGGCGTTGGTGATGTCCAAAGACACCGCCAAGACGACCCTGCCCCGGGATACCGCGTCCCCCGTCGTGAGGGCTCTCACGCGCATGATGGCATCCACCGTCGAGCGCCCCCTGCGGAAGCCAAACTGGCACTCCGCAAGATCCGGGCCCACCTGATTCAGGTGCCCGAAGAGGCGGTCTGCAATTACTCTTTCTAAGAGCTTGCCCGCCTCGTCGAGCAGCACGATGGGCCGGAATGCGGACGGAGAGTCCGCAGGGCACCCGGCTTTCTGGATCAGGACCAGCTTTCCCGTCTTCCAGCGAAGCGGAAACTGGCCCCTCTCCAGGCATGCGCTAAAGAGCCCCCCTAGTCGAGGCCCGAGAGTCTCCGAGGCCAGGACCCACGCTTTCCCTGGCAAGCCGTCGGGTCCTGGGGCGGTATTTTTGGCCTTGAGCCGTTGTACCACCACTCTCAAGTCTACCTCGGTCACCTCTGGAGCGTCGTAGACGTCGTCGTCGCTGTGGTCCGCGTTTGCGCCAGCTTCAGGTTCCGTCGGAGACGGAGCCATGGGCGAGGGAGCGTGCTCCCCTCGCGATGGGAACAGGGCGCTCACCACGTCCTCCAAGAACTGAGGCTGGAGACTCTGCGTCAACGGGGGAGCCCAGGGGCGGAGCTTCTCTCGCACCCACTTGTAGGGGCGGCCCCATGGGTCCCCGTCCAGAGTCGCCAGCATCTCCTCCTGGGCCAGTTCCTTGGCCCGCCAGATCTCGTCTCGGAGGACGGCCTTCGCTGCCCTGTAGCCCTCGTACAGCTCCGCCTCTACAGTCGCCGCATCCGAAGGTCGGGTGCGGCGCCTGCGGAACCTGGTGTACCGGCGTCGCGCCGCAACGCACGCTTCGCGCAGCGCTGCTAGCTCGCTCGACCACCAGTACAGCTGACGCCGGGCGCGTCCTTGCCGGACCCGGGGCATGGCCACGTCGCAGATCTCCGACATGGCCTCCCGGAACCACTCCGCCTCGTCGTTTATGTCGGCAGGCCTGTCCGGGGGTGACCCCCAGGCCTGCACGATCGAGGCTTCCAAGAATAGCTCCCGGTCCATCTGCTTCAGCGCCCATCGCGGACCACTCAGGTCCCGTCGGACCGGCGCGTCTGGGGTCTGGGCGGAGACGTCGAACCGGATATACCGGTGGTCGGAATAGGTCTCCACCTCCTCCACAACGCGCCGGTCGGTGACGCGCGGTGACAGGCTGGGGGTGGCGAACGTAACGTCCACCACCGACTCGCCCGTAAATCGCACGCACGTGGGGACAGAACCCCGGTTCTCGATCACTAGGCCGTGCGCACGGGCCCAGTGCTCGAGCATCCTGCCCCGCCCATGGTCCATGGACCGGGAACCCCAAGCCGGATTTTTGGCGTTGAAGTCCCCGAGGACGAGGGCGGGGAGGGAACCGAGGGCGACAATGACGTCTCCCAGCTCCGTTAGGGAGTTCTGGAACTCGGCGAGAGTTCGGTTCGGGGAGAAATAAACGCCTACCACAGCGATCTCCCCGAACCGTGCTGCGACAATCCCACGCCCTCTCTTGACGCGATCGAGGGGCGGGGTACCGGCGGCGGCCGACGAAACGAGGGTCACCGAGCCGTCCAAGTCCGCCACCCAGTCATTCCTGGGCAGGACAAAATACGGCTCGGCGACCACGGCGACGTTGATCAACCACTGCGCCATGCTCTGGAGCAAAAGTTCCTGAGCAGCGGCGCAGTGGTTGATGTTCGCCTGGAGGAAGCGCAATGGGCCCATTAATCGGGATCCATTGCAGCCTCCTCCAGGGCCCCTCGCGGGGGTTCAGCCACGACTTCGGCGACGGCGGTGGCAGTAGCGACGGCGGCGGCGGCGGCGGCGGTGGCGGTGACGGCGGCGGCAGAGGGCCTACCTCTGCGCCTGGCTTTGGTGGGTGGGGCGCAGGACTTGCCCCCAGCCCGGTGATCGGCCGGCTTGCCAACCGCCTCACATGCGAAGCAGTGAGGCGGGGCGGAGCACGAGCCGGCCTTGTGACCGGGCTGACCGCAGCGGAAGCACCTATCGCTGCGGTCTACCTCCGAGGTGCACACGCATGCCGCATGGTTGCCCACTTGGCAGCGGAAGCACCTCAGGGGTCTGGGGTCCAGGACTTTCACCTGCGCAGACACCCAGCCAACCAGGAGCCTTCGGCCCTCCTGCAACTTTTTCGCCGCCGGAACGGGGCAGCTAACCGTAATGGTTTGCCCCCCCGTGAAGCCAGGACGCAGGGCGCCCGCCCTCGCCTGATCGGGAGGGCACTCCCCAGTCCTGGCAACGGCGGCCACCACTTCCTCGGCCGTCACGGAGTCCCTCGGCCGTCACTATAAATACCTTAGTTTATAATTTTCATCCTGTTTTCTTTTCTTTTAGTTTATAATTTTTCGCCACTTCCCCTACCTTATACATATTTACAGAACGGTAAATGTAAAATAGGGGAAGTACCGAGTTGGTCTCAACCCAAGTATTGTTAATAACTTAATGGGGTTGCCTCATAATAATGTAATTATTTCGAGCAATAAACGGTTTATTTATTAGCTACGTAATGAGTGTATAGATATGTATAAGCCTAAATATCCTCGGAGACTTAGACTTTGGAGTTTATTCTATAGACTAGTTGAATAAGAAAATATATGTTTTTAATTATTGGTTTGCGTTTGATCACCAACTCACCGGGTAGCGATTATGTGATCGAAGATGAAGCACGCTTATCTAGACGTAACCTATTTATTCTTGACTAGTTCTATTTATTTGACAGCCTTTCTTTTTGAATCTGCATTTTCATTATGAGGGTAAACTGGACAACGTTACACAAAGGTATATTTAAGTTTGCCTCAAAGTCAAAAAATAAATATTCTGGCAGAAATTGCGACTGACATCAAGATCAAAGACTGATCTTTTACTAACATGAATTTATTAAAACTAATGTTGTTTTCTGTCTGTCAATTCATTCCTTTTATAATGCAATACAAATATTTCCTATTTAAGTATTTTATTAAAAACTGATGTTAATATATAATATAGGTTTAAAGAATCTTTATTCCTCAAAAAGAACATTGTACAGTTCACTTGTATGAGATTTGATGTTTAATGTTGCAGGATAAAACCTATTACTATGTTTATTCGCTAATCGAAGTAACTCTCTCAGTGGCCTAGTGGTCGCAAGCTAATTGCTGAGCAAGGGATCTTTCGATTTGATTCCTGGATCGAGAAAAAGCGCTATTGTATTTTTCTTAAAGAAATTTCTGAGTTTCTTCCGTGACTCGGAAAGTAGGTTAAACCGTTGGTCCTGCGCCTGATCTCTCTCCGGTCGTGTCGACTTGCCGTCTCATCGGACTATGAGACTAAAAAAGAACAGAGAGTGCATCTATACCTGCGCAATACTTGCGCATTGTAATATCTCATGCGAAGATTGGATAATCTCCGCTGAGACTGGCCGCCGTGACCGAAATCGGCCGGCAGTTTTCAAACTTGCTTCCCGCCCTCTGCACGCAGCGATTCTATTTCCCGAAGTACGCACCGAATTTAAATGCAGTTCTCATCATAGAGAAGCAAAGGTTCAATACTCAATCATTTATTGCATTCCATATGTCTTATATGGGTGGTTTCATACAATTTAGATCAATATGGACCCTCTCGGGCACAGCAAAAATTAGAAGAGAGGAAGAGCGCTAATTATATTATTAACATTTTTTTATGTTTTCGACTTTAACATAAATTATATTACTATCACAACATTTATGAATTTCAATTATTATTAACTATTTATGTTTAAGTAAATATTATTTTATTCGTCTTTATCATTCGCTATATATTAACAATTATAATAAATAAACAAAAATCAAATTAATTTCATTCAGGTCTGAGACCCATATAAAACAGTAATTAGAAAAGTTACACATGAGCCATTGGTTTAGTCACTAGATCCCACTTTTGTCCAACGTGAGATATATAAATGGCGTCTATTCCTGGGTGGCGCAGTGTCTTGTGCCAAGGCAGCGACCTCATCATTTGCTTACCCTTTCCTCAACTACATTATGTTGGAGTCGGCTTCCAGTTAACGGGATACAGCTGAGAATAAGTGTACTTACTACCAACTGCCTATCTTACCTCCATACGCTTTAGCGAGAGCAGTGTTAGATTTTCTGGCTTCTTCGCTATATGACGTGCATGCACCTGTTCGATTGGTAAAGATTAAGCATCTGCCTGCTCCGTGGCTATCAGATAACGTGTAAGTAATTTTACAAAAAAAGCAGCAGCAAAGTCAAGATTCAAGTGCTGATCTAGTCGAGAAAGTCTTAGCGCGTATTTCTGATTGGAGTTTGGATCATGGTTTGAGGGTTAATCCTGCGAAGACTCAAGTCATTATTGTTGGCAGCCTTAGACTACGTTCCAAAATTAACTGGATGACCCTTCCCCAAATCGTTTTTAATGGAGCTGCTATACCTTACTGTGATTCAGTAAAAGACCTAAGTATTTATATTGATAAGATTTGTCTTCGGGTCCCTAGTTGCAAGAAGCAAGCCGCAAACTGTTTGCCTCTGCGGGGTCTTTACGCAGATTGCGCAATTTCCTGCCGACTGCCACTAAAATTGCGCTTGCCCAATCCCTTCTTCTCCCTATTCTCCACTATTCTAATGCAAGTTAATCAGATCTTACTGAAGTGCAGCTAGATAAGCTTGAACAACTCCAAAATTTTTGTAGCAGATTCATATTTGGTTTGCACAAATATGATCATGTTTCTGAGTTTCGCCGGAAGTGGCTGCCGATCCGCCTTCATGCACATATTTTACCATTACTCTACAGTATTCTCTTCAATCCTACAAGTCCGTTTTACCTCAAAGAGCGTCTTAAGTTCCTTCATGACACACATGTTTGAGATTTGAGATCATCAGAGAATTTGAGACTTTTGATGCAGGTTATTCGGTTATGGAATACATTGCCGGTGTCAATAAGACAAGCTCAGACACTCGCTGCTTT
Source organism: Tholera decimalis (assembly GCA_943138885.2). Classification (NCBI taxonomy): domain Eukaryota; kingdom Metazoa; phylum Arthropoda; class Insecta; order Lepidoptera; family Noctuidae; genus Tholera; species Tholera decimalis. The sequence continues at coordinate 43,675,542 of OW964558.2, forward strand.
TAATAGCTCGGTTGCCAATCATTTTCTTTCAAACTTATGATTTTTTCGTTGTTTTTCTCCACACGATGTTAAAGAACACATTATATTTTATGCAATTATGTATTGTATTTATATATTTTAATTCCGTTTTGATGAATATTTGTAGTACACTAATTTAGCCTTCACCATTTTAATTAAATCTTGTAAAGTCCTTCCAAAGGTTGTCTGGAAGATATCGCTCTCAGCGATAAAACCGCCATTTTAACCAAAGTTTTAGCAATATTGTTATTTTAAGTGTGTTTCAATTTTTGGCGTACAGACGCCAGCACAAGAAGCTACCCGAATCTGTCAAATTTTTCCAATGCATCTTGAACCTAATTTCTTTAACAATAAAGTTGAAATTCTATTAAAGAAATTTGACAGATTGTTGTAGTTTGATGTGTGGTCTGTACAATAAAGTATATTCTATCTATCTACCCGTAAAGACTGTCAAATATGTCCAACTCACATCTGGTACCAATAGCTCAACATGCTTTCCGAGGCACGAAAAAAACTAGAAATGTTAAGAAGGTCACAAATCCACGGACCAACCTCGACGAGCTTTACTTAACCTTAATATTTTTTAATTATCATTGTTATTTATTTTTTAAGAAAGAAAATATAGATTTAAATAAAAACCTTAAACTATACAACGTGTAAGGGTATATACATACCAAGTGCACGGCTTCTTTGGATGATAAAAATCGATATAGCAAGGGTTTTCTAATCCTATGTCTACATGTGTGGAGCATATTAGAAATTTCAATACATTGATACCAGAGACTGAATTTTTCAAATTAAGAAGAACGAAGAGAATTATTGTTTTATTGGCAAGTGACGTGGAAAGTGATGACCGTCATAGTGCCGTGACACGTTTGTTATTATTGGTATTCAAGAAACATACGAAACCAACAATTTGGGGTCAATTCTGTGAGTCACTTATTTTGAGCTGAAACTCTGCATAGAGACTCCATACCAGATGTTGTCTTCAGTCCTTTTGGATAGATATGGGGTTTCCGTTACACGTTGTATATATCTAAAAATATTCTAAAATATAGCGTCCAGAAATTCGTGAGCATTGCTATCCACTGGCAATGTGCCCAAAAGACTGGCTGCATTGCCACGTTGTATGGCAATGCTTATCCTCTGTCCAAGATTAAAGCCAGCCCTTGGGTCACGCGAAGACCTTAAAAAATTATCCGTGCAGCTGTTATTATGATATAGACAAACGGCGAAGCGCCATCATGACATGGTGGACATCCCACCCATACGCACAAAACATTTTGGGAATACCTTCATTGTGCGTACGGCTAAGGAGTGGAATTCCCTGCCAGAGTCTGTGTTTCCCGATAGCTATAACCTAGGAGTCTTTAAGTCAAGAGTGAATAGGTTACTTTTAGGTAAGCGTATTCCATCTTCGACCACATCATCACTTACCATCAGGTGAGATGGTGGTCAAACGCGAACCTATTTTTAATTAAAAATAAAAAGGCACCGACATATTCGGTATAAAAATATTAACATTTCCTGTCCTGCATACAGTGGAAACTGAGATATAATTTATTAAGCAAAGCTGTTCCTAAAAGTTTTGTTTTACTTTTTGGCCACAGAACCAAATTTTGCGTTGCATTAACTATAAAGGATGGATGATAAAAAATGTGTTGTGAAACTAGGTTAATTTATAGGGGTAGTATACCGAAGTTTTGAAATAGTGAGGCAGTTTAAATTAATTTTGCAGTTAGAACCGAAACATTACAGAAAAACACGGTTTAATGTCACAGTTAGTGCAGTGGTTAAGAGATAGGCTGCTGCGTTGTGTGTCGCTGGTCGATTTCCGTATCGGCACTGTTTGTTTGGCTTGCAAATATATGTTGTTATGGGTCTAGGCGTTTGTAAAAATGGACTCACGATACAGGAAGAAACCCTAGTGTGGAACAATATAATTTTCTTTAATAGAATGTTACCTTATAAGTTTTTAAGCTAACATGGCCACAAACGGTATCATTAGAACTGAAAATGCGATTTATTGTTTCGAGTTTCCGTTATCTCGGCATTGTTGCAAACGCCATGATAACGTATGAACTGTGAAATTAGTTATTGCGGGTGGTTGTTTATTTGCAGAAAAATTGGTCTACCCTCTTTCTCGTTACTTTTTTGTGATAAACAAACCGTGGTAAATTACCCTTTTCAAGTTCTAATGATAATGTTATAGTCTGTATATAAAGTCATGAAAAGAATGTTTGAGGAACTAACATTATGCAAAAGTATGGCAACTCTAAATCAAAGTACATTGAATGTCATCGGCTACTCGTTATTTGTTGTATTTTTATTGATTTTTATTAAACTGCAATCTACGTTGATCAAACTTCGAAGACATGTGTTAATTATGAGAAAAGTAAATAGGAGTGGAGCTCGGAAGATATTTTTAAAGTATTTTAGCGATGTATGTTAAAACACCAAGCTGGACACATTTGGATGATGTTTATGCTAGAACAGCTGTTATGACAGGTACGTAATCGTGTTACTGTTTGTTTTTTATCAACTAGAAGTTACAAATTTACTAAATATACGATTATAAGACTAAAATAAGGATTATTTACATTACACATTTATTAGGTTATGTTGAAAATATAAGTAGGCATAAGTAGGTAAAATTTCTAAAGAAATTTTAATACTTTTGGGTGGTCAAATTTACAGCTGATTTTAAATTAAAAAACCGGCCAAGTGTGAGTCGGACGAACAGTCGCACGAAGTATTCTGTATCATTGTCCATTAAAACCAAAAAAATAAAACACTTTGTTTGTTGTATGAGTCCCCCTAAAATATATTTTTTATACTGCTTTTAGTATTTGTTGTTATAGCGGCAACTAAAATACATCATCTGTGAGAATATCAACTGTCTAGCTATCACGGTTCATGAGATACAGCCTGGTGACAGACAGACAGAAAGCGGAGCCTTAGTAATAGGGTACCGTTTTTACCATTTGGGTACGGAAACCTAAAAAGTGTTATCCATTTTCTGTATGATATTACATATTAATTTTTTGTAAACTTAATTTCAGGAAAATCTGAGAGTACAGTGAGGCGTATTATAGATGAAGATCATCTGGGCTCAAGTAAATCAAAAAGTGGCAGAACAAAATGTTGGATAACGTGATGTGAAGCAACTTGCAGAACAGTCTTTCTTTCTTACAATTAAAAATGGAAAAGCTATTGCCGTCACGTTGCAAACTTTGAAAAAGAGTATTATGAAAGAACCCTATATTAAGATATACATGACTTAGCCATACGCCTAGGCAAAGATAGCACCAGCAATGACAGCACTAGCGAAGATATTGTTAGTGATGCAACTGACAATGAAAATATGTTTTTTTTTAACATAGAATATTTGGAAACAGACGATGAAGGTGATTAATACTTACATTATATTTATATAAATAACAAAAGTTTTAAACTTTTGTTATATATTTATCATAATTATGAAATAAACAAATATTATGTATGAGCATTTTACTTTTATTTACTCATTTTATTTGAACGACAGAGACCATAGATTTGTGCTAGGGATCGTTTCAGCAAGTTCGTGAAGGTTGCATCTTTGTTAACGGTTTCTGTAGATTTTTAATGAGGTCTATGGATTTTACACCTTTATCTATTCTGTCGATTTAAAAAAAAGCGTTCTAGATTAAAAATATGTTTTCATTAAGCCCGGGTTTGCTTCTAGTATAAAATAATGTGCTAGTATCAAAATCTTTTAGTCACAATATTCAGGGTTGCTACATGCATGACCACAGCGTCCTCAATTTTATTCAAGACGTTATAAACAGATTGTACCTTAATCATAAACCCATTTCCTAAATTAACTTCAATGTGTGTTATCTCTTTTTTCTCAAGAGGACTGCCTCTTGAGAGAAAAGAGACAACACACATTGAATTTTTGGATTCATACTGTAAGTTATGACAGCACTGGCTATTGCATTAGTTGTCATAACTTACAGCATGAATCCAAAAATATCACAAAACCCACATTGCAAGTTTCCTAATCTTTAAAAAAAAAAATTAAATCCAAAGATGCCTTGTCAACGAAACGGAAATGCTGCTGTGAAGCCCGTCCAAAGCGTAAAGTAACTATAGGGAGAAAGTGTGACAACTCTGTGGTAAAATTTGCATGTATGGAAAGTGCTGCCACGTTAAGTTTGGTGAAATGGCGAGTGAACTGAGGCTCTAATAAATATACACCTACAATTATATATATGCATACTTACTGTGAGTATACTTATGTAGTCTTTCTAAATTTTATTAGGGTCACAATCAGGATGTTGACCTAAATAAAAAAGAACACGTATGAAGTTCAGAATAATGTTAACAAAACGAATAACAGTAACAAGTAAAAATTCTAATAGAAATATCTGAGATAAACTCGGAATTTTGGGAAGCGCGTCAACGTCGGAAAAGCCAGAGTTGACAATGGCCAACAATGATTGTTGGCCATTGTCAACTCTGGCTTTTGAGATTTGTTTGACATGTTTATAAACAAGACAAGATGGCTGCCAAGTCTTTTTGACTCACCAAACTTCAGATATCGCTGTCGTCTATTGAAATTGATGACAGTGCTAAGTGTGCCCCCCCTGAGCCCGTCATCAGTAATCTAAACACTTTTGATTACAACATCGTCATTTGCTTAGCCTAGATCAAATATAAGATAACCTAGATAACCAGATGCAGCTGAGTACTAGTGTTTTAACCGACTTCTTAAAACGAAGGAGGTTCTCAATTCGGATGTTTGTTTGTTTTTTTTTTATGTTTGTTCGGGCATAGCTCCGTCGCTTGCCAACCGATTTGAAAAATTCTTTTTTTGTTGGAAAGGGAAATTTCTTTTGAAATAGTCCCATGAAAATTTTATCGAAATCAGATAAGCCGTTTCTGAAAAATAGACAAAAGTCTGAAAAAAATATTTACATAGACGACCTTTTCGTTTACTCTGTTGGTGAAGGTGATAAGTAGTTGAGATTTTGGCTTTTGAGATTAATTACAAACTGACCCACTAAAAGGCGCGAAAATAAAAACTTTTTTGCAAAAAATAAAACCGACTTCCATATCAAAACACTACAAAGCCAAAAATAATTTTAATTTCGGAAGGCGGTGTGAAAAAAAGAAAATACAAAACCAATAACACCGACTACCGAAATTAAAATTATTTTTGGCTTTGTAGTGTTTTGATATGGAAGTCGGTTTTATTTTTTGCAAAAAAGTTTTTATATATGCAGCGTCTGACCTACACAACCTAGTAGCTGGGTAAGACGATACTTGTAGGCTAAATTGGTGTCAGATTTTCTGGCTTCTGACTATGAGGCAGAGAAATCTAGATACCAATGAAAAGATGCTCACCCATCTACAGACTGACCTTAACCTTACTTCACCTTGAAAATCAACCCACGTGGCTGTTATTATTTTCTGTTATTAGTTAACTTAGCAAAGTGCGCGACACATGTTAGATTGACGCGCGTCGAGTACGCCGCAGAGAACTATTAAAAGTTACCTGAGAGATTAACTTCGCGCACTCCAGACGTCCATTATGTATTTCATAAAACAAGCACATGTTCATTACTTCACGCCTTTAAAATGGTAAAGCACATTACGTTACAAGTTTAAGTCTACACAAAATCTATATAGCTACAACCCGGGGGTCTTTAAATCAAGAGTGAATAGGTTACTTCTAGGTAAGCTTGCTCCACCTTCGGACATATCGTCACTTACTGTCAGAGGAGATGGTGGTCAATCGTGAGCCTATTCTGAATTATAAAATGAAATTCAAATTGAAAAACATTTATTTGGACAAAGACACACACAACAACCTACAATACAAAATTTCAAACATTATAAAAGAAAGTATAAAAATAATCGTTGAGCATGTCCACACCGAAAGGGACACCAACTCAGCATTTGCTGGGCAGAAGACACCCAGCGCCAGTTGGCACCCAGCAGTGACAAACGGACGAGGGCAGATAAAAAAAAATTAAAAAATTCGCAAAACTTACTTACCCTGGGGCTTGGAGGAGTTCATGGCTAAATAATAACAGAAGCAAGGCTTAACATTTTGAGAGTCCTCCATGTTTTGGGCAGCACGTTTAGTCGTTGGCCCCGGCCGTCATTCGTATATATATTTTTTGCAGTCATTATAAGTGGATAGAAGTCAGACAATGTAACATCTAAGGTAATCGTGTTACTTCGAAATTATATCATTCAGTTCAAAAATCCTTGAAAAAGAAAATAAAAATTTCAGGGTGGTTAGTTATGCCTGCCGAGATTGTGGGAATTTGATGTAGAAATATCACTGCCCTGGAACGTAAGGGAAATTGAATGAACAAGGTGACTTTTTAGTGAGTAGAAGTTTGACTCTCCCTTTGCATTATCCATGCAAACCAAGCTTAAAGTCTACATAATCTTTACACTGCTTTAGAAAAATGAGTGCCAGTACATGAGAAGGCCAGAGTGTTTTGATTTATCATCGTCTTTTTAGGGTTCCGTAGTCAACAAGGAACCCTTATAGTTTCGCCATGTCTGTCTGTCTGTCCGTCTGTCCGCGGCTTAGCTCAAAAACTATTGATACTAGAAAGTTGTACTTTGGCATGAGTATACACGTTAATGACGCCGAAAAAAAGGTAAACAAAAATTTTGAAAAAAAAAACAATTATTTAGGGTACCTCCCATACATGTAAAGTGGGATGATAATTTTTTTTTTCGTTCTTCCCATAGTGTGGGATATTGTTGGATAGGTCTTTCAAAAATATTAGGGGTTTGGTAAGACCGTTTTTTGATTAAGTAAACCGTTCGTGACTTATCAAGCTTTAAAGTACCAATTTTCGTTAGAGTCAAATGTCCCCCCCCCTCTATCAACTAAACGGTTGTAGTTACCTATATATAACGAAATTTAAAGGAAAACTATCACACATAAGTGGGCTTTACAAGTTTACGAGTAATAGTCGACGATTTGTATTTGACTCGAAAATTTCGAACAACTCTACAGAAATGTCGATAGATGGCGCTAAGCGCCAGTTGTATCGTGCTAGCTTCTTGTGACGATTGAGTAGTGTAGCTCTGTGTCCGTATTTAAATTGAAAACACCGGCTATGACAAGTCTTATACAAATCTCTAAAAAAAATTAAAACTTTTCGTGCAAAATTGTCGGATCAGGTGAGGATTTGTATAGGAAGTCAAATTAGTTAGATAGTCATGTTTGGCTTTTAGTTAGAGCATGGTACGAAACGATCAGTCAGCGAATACGACACGCACTTGGCTGTTATAAAAACTACGGAACCCTACACTGCGCGTGGCCCGACACGCACTTGACCGGTTTTTTATTATGAATGAGCCCGCTCTTGACCTCGATCACACCTGATAGTAAGTGTAAGATGAGGTCTACGATCGAACGAGTGAGACCAGAAGATGCCTGTTCACTCTTGCGTTAAAGGCTGACGGGTCATAATTGGCAGGGAATACAGAACCCGGCAGAGTCCCACACCTTGGCTGTGCGCACAATAAATGACTACTTAAGATCTACCAATATGTCCTGACACCAAAGGTTCAGCGTACTTTCTCAGTCAGGGACGGATCTTGGTATATCATGAATGTTCACCTATCCTCTGAACGAACTTCAGAAAGCTTTTCTCAACCTTAGATATTAAAAATAATTATCTTTTTTCAGGCCCTGACGTTCAAAAAACCATTATATAGATTGTTAATAGTTGTCAAACACTATACCGGGTGTAAAAAGACACATCACAAAGCCGTAAACTACGCATACTGTACGTATAACTAAGTAGCTTTGCGCAAAAAATTTTGCTGGGAACCGATTTTTTTTTTAAGGTATAAAATAAAGCCATTTTTTATTGCGCGCAATGTAACGCGAACCCAGGCTTGAACGGACACAGTACTGTTGTGTGAGTTAAGCCCCGCCCCTTCGCTCTACGCGGTATGAGCGAAATGAATAAAAAATTTCCATGATAAATGTACAACCATTTACTTAAATTAAAACTCTTAAAAACGCTAGATTTTAGTTGTTTTTAGCCTTTGTGGGCACTTACCTACTGTCCATCGCTGTCATCATCAAACATCGGTGGCCTCTCGACACTCACGAGCTGTGGTTCAAACTGCCGACCTCCCACGCGGAGACAAACGCGCGCCCTTTTCAGCGTATTTTCATGAACCCGCTCCAGGATTCCTTCTCGCTCTGACAGCTGCTTTAGTTCATCAAAAACTTCAATAATTTTCTGACGCATCTCAACAGCGGTCTCACAGGGACGGTCAAACACCCTATCCTTGACGTAGCCCCACAAAAAGAAATCCAGAGGGGTTAAATCTGGCGATCGTGCAGGCCATGCATGGGGCCCATACCGCCCAATCCAATGGTCGCCGAACAGTTGCGTCAGCTGTTCGCGAACCGGTCTCACAATGTGTGGCGGCGCGCCGTCATGCTGGTACCACACATTTCGCCGCTGGACCAGTGGCATGTCTTCCAGCGTGTCGGTCAGGTAACCATTGATCAGTTCGAGGTAGTTAGGTCCGTTCATTCTGGGCGGCAAGAAAACGGGGCCCAGGATCTGGTTTCCCACAATGCCTGCCCACACATTATATTTCCGCCGTGCCTGGAAACCCGTTTCCTGGGTTTGGTTTGGGTTCACGGAGCACCAATAGTGTGAATTACGGCGGTTCCACATACCATTATTTGTAAAGGTACTTTCGTCCGTGAAAATAATGTTGTTCACAAATCCTCGGTCCTGCCTATAGATGCTGGCGGGAAACATTCCGAATCATTCCCGTCGAATACTTCGGAAGTATTCTGAAATATTCCGAAACTTTGGGAATATTTGAACTGTCAAAAAAAAACAGGAAAATTGACCTTTGAAGTCTGTCAATATACCAAAACCTGCTCCTAAGTAGGTAAGAACAAATACTTTTCTGAAAACCGCATCAAAACGTGTTTGCTTGCAAGGTTTGCCTTTATTTGCTTTTATTGACTGGGCTATTATACGCGTTAAGTAGGTAGGTAATGATTAATACCTACCTATGCGACTCGCGAATACTCGTGATGCGTACAGAGCTACATACAAACTAACCAAAAACATAGGTAACCCTTTTTCAAATAGCAAATCAAATATGCTTGGCCTGGTTTTTTTATTTCACAACTGACATTTAAGGCTATAATCGCATAGCACGACTTACAACTCGATCGCCTAATGCATGTATTTTGACCAATAGGATGCACGAAGCGTATTTTAGTAGTGTTCGTAATAGTAAGTATTAATATAATGTTACACGCCCTGTACTCACAAAATGCATATTATTTCTAATTGGGCGAAAACAGGAAGGGATGTGGTTTGTCACTAGCTGCGCTTCCGCAGAAATATTTTCTTAAGTGAGTATGCGTATCTTTGGCCGATAGTACCTACCTAAAAACAAAAGAATAAAAATACTGTTAATCGCAGGCTAATAAATCTACCTATAAAAATATCAACATATACTTAATCAATCCCATTTATAATAAAATAAACATTTATATTTTACTCTCGTAGCGTACATACGTACTCTCGCAGTGAACAATAATTAACTCACCCACCACACAACAAGCAAACACATTTATTCCTATTGAATTATTCGGGCGAAATATTCGGAAACATTCGATTGCGGGGTACGAATCTTTCTCGCGCGGGTGAAAACTTCTCCGGGGAGCAGCATCCCCTCCCTCTTACCGCACCCCGCACCGCCATCGCCTGCACGCACGACTCGTGGCCGGTGGCAGTCGGGTGCGCGCGTCGCGGTGCCAGCGCGGCGGCAGCGGCCGGCGCACAGAGATCGACGATCGATGCAAAATACGATTTTTCAGCAAAAAAGTTGAAATCTTAATAAATAATTAAAAGTTTCTTTAAATCAGAATGATTCAAAATGAATTTATCATTTTGAATAATTCCCATTTAAAGAAACTTTCCCCGAAGTATTCCGGAATTATTCGGAATTATTCAGAAGTTTTGCAACTATAGTCCTGCCTTAACAGCCACCTGCAGTACTGCATACGGCGTGTTGTGTCGCCCGGCACGAGCGCTTGCACGCGGTGAATTTTGTAAGGCCGTTGCCTATCTTTTTTAAGTACTTTGTGCACAGTGGAATGAGACACCACGTACCTGGCGCGATTGCCATGCCGTCTCCGCAATACTTTTGCCGCTGTACGCACTCCCAAACGTGGGTTTTCCCGCATTACAGATAGGATGGCCATTTCTGCCGCTGGTCTTATTTGCCTGCCGCCTCCCTGTGAAACCGGCACGATCGGCTGGTTGTCCAATAACCGTTGCACTGCCCGAGTGAAAATACGTGAATCAGAGGGCTGAAACGCGGTAGGATATTCAGTACCGTAAAGTCGTAGGGCTGCGGCAGCATTTCCTCGGGCCATACCGTAGCAGTACACCATGTTAACGTACTCGCGCGCCGAATAATCGTGAAACGGCATTTTCGCAACTAAAACAATTAACACAAAAGCACTAACAAACAAACAAGTACGCACTCAAACACAGACACTTCGTGTCTGTGTTTGAGTACAGCCAATACGCAGTCACAGTCACAGCACAGCAGCACAGTTTCTACACATAAAAGTAGGTAATGCTTTTCGGAAAAAACAACACAAGCGCATTCGATAACGTAAGAAACCGAACTAATAATGCTAAAAAATTCTATCAATTTCTTGTTTTGCTGGAGACGTTTCTGAGGTACCTAGGTGCGCGGTGCGGGAGGGGTGACAGTTACAAGTTGACGAATCACTGAGCTCTCGCATCACGTCACCACACCCCCGCGCGCACCGCGCAGCTACCTCAGGAAACGTCGCGGTAGGCATAAAGGAGCCGCGGCTTTCTTTGATCTATGCGATGCGCGCGCGATCGGAACGTTAGGTATCTTTATATCATTGCGCTATTAGGATCTACCAAATTATGGAAACGTAAACGGAAGACGTAATACGTCATACGACGCGACGTATACGTCAATCAAATTCTTTTAAGGGCTATCATAAGGTTACCTAAATAATCAATATTATTTTAATTGTGTGGAACACAGCTACCTAATTAATTACCAATAACCGGTGTCGCGTCGCGCGACAAATCGTGCTGGTCTGAAAACAGCTTAAGATGACGAAATCTAGAAAAAAACTTAAAGACTTCAATTGCAGTTATGTAATTATTACCAGCATACACGTTTATTTACAATGAATAAATATCCACCCTATTGGCAGTAGGTATGGCTTCGTGTGAATAAAGTGAATAAACCTTTATTTTTACCATAAGTAGTAAATAAATACTGCCTCGTTGGTCTAGTGGTTGCAAACGCTACTGCTGAGCATGAGGTCCTGGGTTCGATTCCCGGGTTGGGCAGTGTTATTTGATTTTTCTATCTGAAATTTCTCAGTAGCAGCCCGGAGTCTTGATGTCTGCCCGGTTGATGGCAATAGGCTCGCCCCCTATTACATGGAACTTAAACATAGCTGGCAAAATGTGGGTGCACCTGCTACATCACCATCACATTACCTGCACAGGTAGGTACTTCTCTGCCGAACCCTTAAATGAATAGCTCAAACCAAAAAGTGGTTTTGATAGGTAGGTAGGTAATTTGTGCAGTAATAATAAAATTAATTCTTCATTATTTGCTTGAATGTAGCTGTAGGTAGTAAGCACTTAGAATAATAACGCACTAGACTAGCAGTTTACTTTTATTGTAAACGAAACGAATGAGGACCAACTTCGTCAACATTTTTAATTGAATCTGCAAGAAGTTTAGTGATAAGATGTACCTACTTGTAGTACTTACAAGGGCGTGTTCTTCGACATTACAGACAACGGACTTGCCTGCAACTCATAATCAACGTCTTTGAAATCAGAAACTTCAACAAATGTAACTACGAAATGTAGGCACTAACAACCGATCAGCTGTTACAAACACGGGTCGTTGTAACGTTCAAGACCACGTGACACTGTATCGTGCGCTTGTTGTCGTACAGTCGTGACGTGCGTGGTAGTGTGCGCTTGATGTTCATTGCGTTTTTGTAACTTCAAATGTGTTATTTGTTAAGAAAAATTGAAAATTTTGGTAATGTTTCTTTGGAAAAAAGTTTAGTAATGAGACATGGAATACATTTTCGCAAAAAAGTAAAAAAAAAAAATGCGACTTTGACCTTCAATATCTTCAGAACCAGTGGATTCCCAGGTATGGTCTAGTGGAAAAAAAATGATCCAAATAATGGGTAGAATATGTGGCTTCCGGCTTCGGAAAGGGTCTTTTTACACGCGATAGATAAGTTAGTAATTTCTTAGTGAACAGGACATTTATTTTCTTTTTGTATGCAGTTGTACAACTGGACGTAGTTATGCAAACTAGAACCAACCCACAAAAAGTAGTTTTCGAGATTATTAGGTTTTTGTTAAAAAGGTGTGTAGAAACAAATGTGTAAGTTATTTGTGATAAATAACTTTACAACATTACATACTTTATTAACGAAGACATAGGAAAACGAAATAATTATATTTTTTTTATTGTTTAGTATTTGTTTATGATCAAAAACCTGATGGTTCCTTATTGCAAAACTACTGTTTTGTGGGTTGGTTCTTTGTAGCAAAACGTTTAAGGTTTACAAATAGATAGAAAATTAAATAACTTTCAGATACTTATATTTTAATAACATTTTTATTTTGACTTGAACAACATCTTAAAGAATATTACTAAATGAAGGATACAAACATAAAAAATAGCGGGAGATTCAACTGTTGAAGTGATGAACAAGTGTGGGCTTACTTACACAAGCAAAATATTGTTCATCACATAGAAGAAGTAGAAGGTGGTAATTAGGTAATACCTAATCATCATCTTCAACTTCTACTTCAAAATCAATTGCACCAGAAAACCCGTCTATGTCATCTTCAACGGTTGAATCTCCCGTTAATTTTTTATAGAATTCTTGGGCATCGCTCGGTATGAGATGCATCAAACTTTTCAAATCATTCAGCTTTGGTTCGGGAATGGGTTTTCCGTTAGGCCAAAGCGGGTTCATCAGTTCTTTAGTTAATGGGGTTTTATTTCCCCGTAAATTTTTCTTTAAATTTACTTCTACATGTTCATCATCTAGGTTTGGTCGCATAAAGATCGAAAACTCATTATCTTTTTTCATCATTATCTCTTTTGTCAGCAGCCATGACACTTTCGATCCATCAGTAGCTTTCTTTCTGTTGGTTATTTTTTTTTCTAGGTTAGCACTGGACAAAAAATCTTCTGCTTTCATTCTGTAAACTTGCAGTGGTTTGTTTTTTTTGCATGTCTGCATTATCCGCATATAGTCCTCTGGCGTGTATAATCTTTGCTGTAATTTTAGAGCACATTCGATTCGGCCAAAATCAGTATCATTTGGCAGAAAACTGTGACCGGATTCCAAAAAGCGTAGCCTGATTGTTTCAAGTGTTGGATGATCGTGTAATAAAGATTTCAGCATCAATGTTAGTTTAATATTTCGGTTTTGACCACCGCAAGAGTCACTCCAAAGTATTAAGTTCTTCACGCCGTCATTACCAAGTTTTTCCGTTACATGCTTAATAAGACAGGAACCTACTTCCTGGGATCCCCTACCCGCTTCACCTTCCACCCAAACGTTGCAATAGGCCTGGTCGTCACTTCCTGAGTGGATTCCTAAATTGTAAACCCATAGCTGTCTTTTATAAAATACGACATTAGTTGGTATACGCGGAAGGGGTAGGGTTTTTTGCAGGTCGAATGTGATTGTTTCAGTGTATTGATCTTCTTTGGCTAATTGCATATCATTTTTCAGTTGCTGTTGTAATGCTTTTGCTTTTTGTAAGTGTTCTCTGTGAGCATATTCCACCAGCGCCTTTTCTTCTTCAGAGGCTTGTAATTTTTTACTAGAATAGTAGTCGCATTTGTTGCATGTATCCTTTTTTAGAGGTTTTGTGCGAAGATTAAACTTAGTAAGAAACACACGTTTAACTTTTGCAAAAGAAAGAACTTTTTGTCTAGCCGAGTTTGCTTCGTCTTTGTATAGCTCATAAATTTTAGAAAAAGACATATCAGATCTTAAAAATTTTGCATCGTTACAATCTACTCGCCGGTAGTGGGAGACATATGTAGGCAGTTTTTTTATGACATTTATGATAAATTGTTCGCTTTCAGAAGTTGCTTTATTATTACCACCTTGTCTACCTCGCTTATCTTTTATGCAATTATCACGTTTTTTGCTCAGAGATGTATTTACCCTTTTGGAGGTAGTCTGAAGAGTGTTTATAAACATTTTCTTGCAAACTAGTACATCCTTTAGATGATATTCTCTAGTAAAGGTCTTTTTCTTTGAATTATCGCTAGTAGTAGAAACGTATGAACGTTTTTTTGGTTTTTCGTTCACGCAAGCTGCAATGAACATATTCTGCGCTTCATAGGTGCCTAAATCATAAAATTTTTGAAATTCGGTTAATCTATTTTCCCTCGATATATTCTCTTGACATTTTTTTGGACAGTTGCAGACGTAATCTAAAAAATGCTTTGGTTCAATGTGTTGTTTCCTAGAGTTGACAAAGGATAAATTTTGGTACTTCCTCTTCTTCCTTTCTTCTCGAGTGTAGTCACCATATTTTCTCTTTCTGCCCTTTTTTGGCCTACCTAGCGGAGATCTAGCGGGTTCAGAAGTGTTCTCTTGTAAGATTTGGTTAGAATGGCTAAAAGTTTGAAGTCCATTCTCATCAGCAGTAGTTTCATACACTTCGTTTATTTATTGTGTATTTATTTATATATTTTATTGTGGTAATCAATGATTCTGATACTTCTGAGCTAGTATCACTGCCGCCAATATAATTTTCATTAACAAAATCTGGATCCTTTACTGAGTCGTCGTCATCAAACACTACAGTTCTATTGGAAGATGCTGGTGAAACTGTTGAACGGTTTTCATTCATGTTAAATATATTTTCGGGAGCTCCGCAGTCATTTTCAAAGTCTGCCGTTAAAATGTTAAGAAGGTTTGCTGTCTCTGGTGACATTGGCCGTAAGGGAGATGAAGGAGGATCAAGGATGGTCCTTCGCTTGGGCATTGGAGTTAGCGAAGAAGACACTGAAGATTCGATCCTCTTCTCATCAAAGGTTTCATGAAGCTGAACGCAGGATTCAGGGGATTTCATACACTGGACAATGCTAGGAGAAGAGTTCATGCATGGCTTTTCATACATCCGTACATTGTAATTGCTAAGTAGTCTAGGTGTTAACGGAGAATATGGTGGAGCCTCTATACTTTTTTCTCCTACATCCTCCTGAGATTTGGTGGTTAAATGTTTAAAGCATACCCCATACCAGAAAAAAGCGGTTCGACATTCTTCTCACCACTTATCTCAGGAGACAGAACTTCAAGCTCACCAAGGCGATTGGCATTAGTATTAGGCAAAGCTGCAGAAGAAAGAAGAAATTAAAGTGTTACCTTTTCATATTATTTGATAGTATAACAAAAACAAAATAGCCGCGAAACATCCGTTCAGTAGTAAAGGCGTGAAAGCATAACAAACAAACAAATTCACATTCGCATTTAGATAGATAGATAGAATATACTTTATTGTACACCAATAATTGAATCACACTTAAATAATAATATTGTAAATAAAATTGGTTACAATGGCGGTCTTATCGCTGAGAGCGATATCTTCCAGACAACCTTTAGAAGGACTTTACGAGCTTTAATTAAAATGGGGAGGGCTATATTAGTGTACTACTGTACAAATATTCGTCAATAACAGAAAATCTAATAAAAATATATTATATTATATATAGTATTTTATGTATATATATATATATATATATATACAATACATAAAATAAATAAATAATATATAATGTTAACTTAGGATTTCAAGAATTATAAAAAAACTGGAAGCATCATGCTTCTGAGATATGCTCGCAAAAAGCACTTAGAAAACTAAAAGCTCCATTCATTGAATCATTCACATTCGACCTGCTAAATCTGAAAAACTGCTGATATGTTCTGTGTGTGTTCGTTCGTACGGATCCCTAAATTAAAAATGGATAGGTATGGTTTTGTGCTCTTGACTAACGTACCTGTTTTCAACTTTTTTGTAGGATTGCTTTGTGGAGAATTTTCAATTATATCTGAAATAAAATTATAATAGGTATTAACGGACAAACTTGTACACAGAACAAAAGTGAGCTGTTTCACAAAATAACTTCATGTTGTTCATTTTTTAAACAAACTTAGCCAAAGGTGGATATGATCACATACAGTGAGATAGACTACTTTGTGCCTTTAATGGATCTTTTTATGCCTATATGATGCCTTTATGATCTTTTTATTTTATACTACATAAATAGTCATTTACAAAACAAAATCGAGTTCCGACTCTTTGAGGTTAGAATAACAAAATGAAATAGTAATGTATTACTTACCAACAGCGCTGTTGTTCTCATCTTCATCGTCTGAGCAGTTTCGTATGCAAGCACTTAGAAGTGCCCTTGTTCGAGCACTCAACTTTCTATTCATGATTTTAATTAAGTTTTGAAAAAAGAACAGTCGTAGGCACAGTAGAAACGAATGTGTTGAAGTGAGGAAGTGTTGCTATTTCCAAAAAATTAAAATCTCGGTAGTTTTGGTAGGTAACGGTAGAATAGTTTCTCAATAAATAAAGGCAAAACACGATTGTAGATACGTAAATAACCATTATTATGTATTACTGACACAGGTAGATTTTACTATTCATAACAAACATTCTACTTTGTCAAACGCAAAACAAACCCAAGCTTCTTAGTTAATTTTTTACTTCTGATTTTACAAAATATAATTACTAAATGGAACTAAGCATCTTGGTTATTTATCAAACTAATTTATTTAATACGCGAAAAAGAACCAAACCACATGGTTCTCTTCAAAGAAAAAGAAAACACAAATATAATTTGTCTTTTCATTGTCTAGTGAGAACCATGTAGCTTGGTTCTATTTTGCGTAATAAAAATGGTAAAGATCTACAAGTACCATGCCACATGAGTCCGTTTAGCTTTTAAAAAGTGACTCTAACTCGGGTTGGTAGGTACCTTAGGCGGCTGTTCATATTATGACCATTAGTTGGTATATTGGCCAGGATCTTTTCTGAGGAGATACAAAACATCGTTGGATGTCTAACTAATATGTTATTCAATTTTCACTCGATGTGTGGGTTGGTTCTAGTTTGCATAACTACGTCCAACTTACCAATATACATATAATTAATGGACTGTTTATTATGTCCCCTTGACACATCCTCCTGCACATCATGAAGGCCGTTCTTTTCCGCATGATGGCGAAAAAACCATCGATGCGTGCTTTCGCAAACATATTGGAAGCATTGCAATACCAAACTTTATAGGAAGCATTTATTGTTTAGCCATAAAAAGGTGCATTACCTTAAATGTATTATTTTGTACAACTTATATTTATATAGGCAGTCTGTAATTTAATGATTCATTACAAGAAAAATACAAACACTTTCCTCAAACATATCAAAAAACATTTTTAATAAAATATTATAGCTTGTTTTAACTTTTGTTTCATAGTAAGACACGGTGTCCCCAGGGAGTGATGTTTGCGTTAACTATTCCAAGGGTGCATACATTCGTAGGTTTATGCTTCCGTGTTGATTTTAAGCGGTAATGATATTCAAACAACTAATTTCCGTCGATGTTGACTCATTTGGCTGTTAAAGTAGTAAGTACTGCATTGACGAATAAACACGTGACTAAGGTATCTTGCCAAATACCTAAGTAGTGTCAGGTATTTGTATGTACTGCCACGGTTGCGGAAATGTTCTAACTAGATACCGTGCAAGTGTAACTAAAGGAACAAGGCGGATTTTCAGTAAGCAGAAATCTGACACGCCCTTTCATTTCACCCAGAAGAGGAGTCATTTTATGATTTTACCCTCCAAAAGAAACAAGGTATTTGTATGTACAGGGTCAAATAAAATAATCATAATAATTTATTGACAGTTTCATGTAGTAAATTCAAGAATTCCCTAGCTTCTGCGCTAGTATTTACTGTATTATTGGAGCTCATGACAATAGATTAAATTTTTAAGCCAATAACATGAGACAAATATAAAAATACAAAATGAATTAAATTAAATGATGCCGGAAGAGCTTAAACAATAATAACAATAAAATAAAATTAAAAAAATATACAGGAATTTAACAAAGTAATTTAGAATAAAATTATATAATGATTAAAAATGGTGTGTGTGTGTGTGTATGTTTTATGTGTGTGAGGGGGTGTGTGTGAGTGTGTTTGTGTATATGTTCATCTGTGTTTGCGTGGGTGCTATGGGATTTTGGGTAAGCGTGGGTTTTATGAGAGTGGGCTATGAGTTTGGCTACGCTCGACCATATCACCTAATAATATAATAACATACGATAAAACTATACGTGTAATTTAAAGGGTATATACATACCAAGTGCATGGCTTCTTTGGATGATAAACGATATGGCAAGGGTTTTGTAATCCTAGGTCTACGTGTGTAGAACTTATTACAAATTCCAATACACTGATACCAGAGACTGAATTTTTCAAATTAAGTAGAACGAAAAGAATTATCGTGTTATTGGCAAGTGACGTGGAAAGTTATTGACCCTCGTAGTGCTGTGACACGTTTGTTATGATTGGTATTCAAGAAATATATGAAACCAATAATTTGGTATCAATTCTTTGAGTCAGTTAGTTTGTGCTGAAACTGTGCATAGAGATTCCATACCAGATGTTGTCTTCAGCCCTTTTGGATAGATATGGGGTTTCCGTTACACTTTGTATGATAATATATTATGTCTCGTTGGTCTAGGGGTCGCAAGCGGGACTGAGGAGCAAAATCTAACAATTTAGAAAAAAAAATACTCCATCGTGAAATTAGAAGGAGCTTGGAGCTACATAATAACAGCCTCACGCCTCTGTCCATGGGTTACCAATTTAACATACCAACATTCCGCTGTGCTTCGGAAAGCACGTCATGCCGTTGGTCCTAGCAGTCATTATAATAGTACAGCCGTTACGGATAGTTACAATCCGGAAAATCTGACAACAGTCTTGACACTGGGTATCGTGCTACCCAGGTCATGGACGCTAGATAGGTAGATGCCTCATGTTAAAATACTGTTGCTCAGCTCCATCTGGTTGAATTTTATTTGTAGTAGTTTCCTAAAATATTTTATTTAAGTAGTCCTGATCGTAGTTTAACAAAAAACATTGGACACGTATTTTTTTTCACGTAATGGAAAAATTAAGACGATACAGTGAGTTGAAATTTCGCGTGACGTCACACCTCGGTATAATTCTTAGCAATGTGTGACGTCAGCAGCCCCCACTCCTGTACTTTGAAGCTTTCCATCTTTGTGATTTTTTCTTGACTTGAAAAAACAAAAAATACGTGACCAATATTTTTTGAAAATCTACCTAATGGACCAAATAAAATAATTATTTTGTAACACAAGAAACTAACCTATTACATTGTACTGTGTTAATTGGTCTATACTATCCTCCCATATCTAAAACCTGTATTATGGTTACATTTTAAAAATTAATGATGTTTTAGAGAAGAACTGAAACTTGTCGGTTCTTGTCGCTTCTCGGAGATTCTTCTCCATAGGAAACGACTAATTTCGAACCGGATACTAGCTCCTGACGTTTTATAAGTACCCATGTAGGCTTAAATGTGAAATAAAATAATTTTATTTTGAGTTTGAACTGGAAGCCGTCCCATACGTAATTTAACTCGGAAAAGACAACTTTCTGATTCCCATAGTTTGTATTGTTTCTTTGATAGCTCAAGAAAATAACTCCATCAAAACTATTTCGTTGAAAACGTGCTCAGTTTGATCTTGTGGAATCCATTGGGTTTTCTTAGTAAAGTTTCAAAGCTTCATACAAATTCTTTCAGTACTAAAAATTAAATAAAATTGAAGGTATTATTTATTTATAGTATTAATAGTAACTTCATAGGAATTTGATTTCTATATAGTTTAAATTTCTATGAAATATAAATAATAGGAGAATGAGCTTATCTTTAGGTATTTATTAGAAGCACTTCCATAGTACATTGAGTATTAAGAAAAAAGAAAACAACATTTAAAAATCCTTATATTTTTTGTAAACTAGAATTTTCAATCGTATTTTAATCCAAATTTTCCTCCTGAAAAAGTACATACGAGGGCAACACTGAAAGTTTTTAGAACTTGTAAATGATATAATTAAAAAAAATTGTTCAAATTTTGAAAATGGAACTCTTTGCCAATATTATTGTGTATGTATTTTATTGATTTGTCATTTGTTTACGATTTGGCGGCAAATTGAAAATTGTCTGTGTCACGTCAGCATGAATTTAACACGAGAAAATTTTCATAAAATTATTTTTTATGACTTTGGAAGTCATTTAAGTCAACAAGAAAGTTATCATGAACTTCGATTAGCCTTTCACAATGAAGCCTCATCTTGTGCCACTGTTTACAACTGGTTTAATGAGTTTAAATGTGATCACACTAATCTCACCGATGATCTGCGTGAGAGATGGCCTTCTACGACGACGACTGAAGATAGCATCAGTGTTGTGCAGCGTATGATGGAGACTGACAAAAGAGTGACTTATCAGCAGATTTGGACAAGCTCAACACGTTAGCTGACAGTACGTTGTTAGGCGGGAAATTAAAATAGTGTGTTATGACAGTACGTCGAGGGACGGGCAACTTATTTTTAAGAGTACGTCGTGGAAAATTCTACTGTTCGAATGTGGTGTCAGGGTAAGTGCTCACTGTCAGTGAACGTGTTAAGCATCAGTATCAGGAAGCTTTATGCCCGGTGGATACCTCATAATTTGACAAAGGCCCAAAAATTCTGTCTTGTAGATTGGTGTCGCGAAATGGTTCAAAGATTTAACGGAGGTGAAGAATTAAATGCTGTGTTTGAGATACTTACGGGCGACAAAAGCTGGATTTATTGTTATGGTCCTGAAACTAAGAGACAGTCTGCTGTCGGGGTGTTTCCTTCCGAGGAGTTGCCAACTAAAGTAAAGAGAGGTCGAAACGTGGGAAAAAAGATGCTAGACTCGTTCTTCGGAAGGACAGGTCATTACGCAACAATTGTTTTAGAGGATTGAAAAAAAGTTACTGCAGAGTGGTACACTAACAATTGTTTTCCATTTGTCTTGGAAAAAGTTCGGAAGACACGACCTCGCAGCAGGATCCTCCTTCACCACGACAAACGCCTCGCGTCGCACACCGCCAAGCAAACAATCAACTACTTGGCGACGTCACACGTCAATTACTGGGTCATCCGCCCTATAGTCCCAACCTCACAGCTTGCCATATTTATTTATTTCCGAAAATAAAAGAAAAACTTCGAGGAAAACATTTTCTGGACGCCGAGGAAGCAGTGGCTGCGTTTCAAAATGCCGTCGAAGAGACCCCTAAGGACGAGTGTGTAAAGTGCTTTCCACAGTGGTTCCATCGGATGCAGCGATGTATTGATATAAATTGACACTACTTTGAAAAGATATAATAAAACTAATAACTTGCTAGTTTGTTCAGTTTTTGATTTTCTAAGAAATTTCTGTGTCAACCTAAATGATTATGGTTTTACCCACAATCAACATAAACTTATCATTCTGTCGTCTTTTCCTCAATCAAATACGCTTAAGTTAATGCCACCGTGTAATTTATTACTATATCTTACATCTCTCGGTCTGCTTTTCATACGCAATTAGAAAACTGAAAACTGCCTTTTCATGTAGGTGTTAAAACTATTATGAGTCAGTTATTACTTTGTTTTTTTTTTTTTCGGTTGGAAAATCATCAAAGGACTCCTTCCTCTCTGGGTGAAGCGGAAGGGAGTGTCAGACTTCTACTGACTAAAAACCCATGATTGTATGTAACCGCAACTCTATGACCAAGCGCGTATTTTGTTGTGACCGAAGTTGCCGGCAGAAGCTTGTTATATCTGTACTTATGTATGAAAGTTTCGTACACTTTTTAATGTAACTTGATAATTATGTATTTATTTATTTAAGAAGTATGGAGGACTAACAGCTATTAAATACAGAAAATAAATAGTGTAGTGGACAGTGAGCCAATTAAAAGTCCTCACGTTTAGAGGCAGGAAAATCTTAAATTGAACACTTAAGAGGTAGTCTTAATATAACCATTATCATAAATACAATATTCAAAATGACTAAATAGATAGCAGATATAAATAACACATACAACACAGTAACTACATATATTAATAATTTTTTTAAAAATCAAGGCTTAGGCGTCTTCTCGCTGCAATCATACTTGTTATTTTTACACTAGGTAAGTATTTTATAATTTAAGTAATTACCTATTATGTTAAGTTACTTAGTTTGCATCTCTTATCCCAGTCATCCAACGCAGGGGCTTGCTGGAATAAAATTAAATGTTTCTTGAAATAAACCGCACAAGTCTAGATTAACTTATTCGTTTATTCGCCATATTCGTTTCTTTTTAGGGCTCCGTAGCCGAATGGCAAAAAACGGAACCTTTATAGTTTCGTCATGTTTGTCTGTCTGTCCGTCCATCTGTCTGTCACAGTCATTTTATCCCGAAACTATTAGGACTCTACACAGAACAGATAAAAGAGGTTAGAAAGGAAATAGTTCCTGATTTGTATGAGAACGCGTGTCGCCGCTTGTCTCCCACTTTTTAGCTTCACTACAAGCAAGAGGCCCGTAACGTATGCGAATTACGCACACAAATAAATTACACACACTTAAATCGAGAGCTTGCTACTGAATGTAACTCACTATCGATAAACATGCAACGTGCATCACGGTCAATTAGGGCAAAGGACGAAACGTCAATGGTTGAAGTGTGGAGGATGCGTCGTATGCAATACATTGTAAGCGGACTTGGTCATTGCGTTGATTAAGCGAGTACACAACGGGCAATATATACTTTTTGTAACTTGTTGCAATAATGTTGTTAATGTTTGGAATTTCATAGTGATCAGAATATTTTTATGTTATTTTACAAATAAAATTGTAATGTAATGTTATTTTCGACTTACCGATGGAAAGATATACCTCCTTGCTCTATACTTACGGTCTGACTTTTTGTCTTATCTATACTAATATTATAAAGCGGAAAAGTTTGTTAGTTTGTTTGTTTGTTTGTTTGTTTGTTTGCTTGAACGCGCTAATCTTCGAAAGTACTGGGTGGATTTGGATGAAATTTGGTATGGAAGTAGCTTGAAGCTTGAGGAAGGTTATAGGCTACTTTTTACCCGACTGCAAAAAAGGAGAGTTATGTTTTTACCGTGATAGAATCCACGGGAGCGAAGCCCCGCGAGAGTACTAGTAAGTTATAATTGCACAACACGGCATTTTAAAGCAGAGCTCTGTGTTCCGAAGTAATCCGAAGTGCACTAAACGCGGAAAGTGAATTAATCGGTCGAGTTGTGATTTTCGATAGTTATAACCTGGGTGTCTTTAAGTCAAGATTGAATAGGTTATTTCTAGGCAAGCGTGCTTCATCTTCGACCACATCATTGCTTAACATCAGGTGAGATTATGGTCAAACGCAAGCCTATCAACTATAAAAAAAACATAAATGTGGCGCGCTCACCACGCCCACATTACCATTCCAACCTTATTCATCCATCCCGTTGGACTATACATGTATTCTGTGAACTGATGTCAAAAGAGAATGACCAAATTGGACCAAAAATTGGTAAAAAAAAGTCAAAGTCTGCCCCCAGATTTGCCACATAGCTCATTTGAAAGAAGAGTTCAAATGCAACATTTTATTCTATGGAACCGAAAAAGTCTGTCCCACAGAAACATAAATATAACCTAAAATGTGATTTTATGAAAAAGTTCCATATTTTACTTTTTTACACAGGTAGGTGACCTTTTCTTATCGCAGATAATTAGCTTACACGCGAGTTTGCTTTCTTTGTACATTGTTCAATAGTTGTGTGAGCGAGAAAGCGATAGAGCCACCTTCTCGCTCACACATGTATGCGCTTTGCATTGCAACTGTGCAGTCCTTCTGTAACACTCTTCGCTTATAGTTGTGTACTGTGCGAATATTTTCTGTGGATATCCTGTGATTACGTGTTTGACCCTTGCATTACGTTACCTGGACCTGATTTTAAGCCCTGTGATTTGGATACACTGTTTTAAAGATGTTTCGTGCATCTGCTGGACAAGTGTGTCTAGTGTGTAGTAGATCAGAAGAAGAACACTAACTACGCAGCTTTTTGAAGTATATCCAATCGCTGCAAACAATATAACTGAACGAGTTCTTCCTTATCATGTGAGTAACTAAATAAAATACTTAAATGATTGCAATAATGACGTATTTAACTATGTAACAATGCATAGAGTGCATGTCACGAAAGAAAGCCCGCGGAAAATTGTGGTACTACATTTTTATGCAATGTAATGTAATGACATAGACACTAGCGTCACGTCAAAGGGACTTCAGTAGCGGCGCTATTCATGCATTGGTTTATTCATGTACTGAATAACATTTGTTAATAAGATGTGTATGTGTGATGTGTAATTGTATCTGAAACTATTTGTTTCAGATACAATTTAACAACGCCGAGTTTATCTTTTTGCTGGCGACGCGAGGCGTACCCACCAAGACGTCGTGCGTCCAGTGAACGAGAACAAGAACCACCAGTACGCCCTTCTGAACAGCCAGCAGATCAACCTGTGATAGAACCAGATCAAGCCGAGGTACAACCAGATCAAGCTGTGGTACCGCATGCTGGTGATCAACGTGGAGCAGTAGTTGACGAACAAGATATTCAACATTCTATTATACAGTTACCACATATTAGTCGAGCACCAAATACTTCAAACTCTTGCATTTTATTCGGATGTACAGGCGAGACAAACCATCGAATACCAAAGCACATGAAAATCCGTTTGTTGAAAGATTTTAACTACTACGCACCACCATTGGCACGCGTTTGTGAAGAACATTTTTTTAAAATGATTTTGAGATTTTATTGTCAGCCAGAAATGTAAGTCATGACTTTAACGAAGCTCACATCATGGACATGATGCAGATTTTGAAAACTATGCCGCAAGAGGGTAGGGTGGATTTTGAAAATATAGAAACCATGGATCCAAATGAAGTTTACTTTCTGACTGGTCGAAGTTTCGAACAGTTCAACAGAATGTTTGTAGAAACGCCATCTTTGTCTAGAAGGAGCAAAAGACCCAAAACCGCTTTGGCAGCATATTTGATTAAGTTAAGAACTGGTGAAGCCAATACAAGACTGGCAGATATGTTTCACATAAGCCGAACAACTTTTGAAAGAGAAATGAAAACCGCAAGAGACTGTATAAAAGAAGAATTTACACCTCTACATTTGGGTTGGGATCACATCACAAGGGAGCACGTGCTTAGGCGAAACCTTTTTATACCTCAAACTCTGTTCGGAAACCGAGAAGAAAACAAAATACTTGATGGTACCTATGTATAACAAAAAAGTAGCAATTTCCTCTTCCAAAGATTGACGTATAGCCATCACAAGTTCTTAGTAGCAGGTCCCTATTCAGCGACTACATCCGATGCAAGCATTTTAAATAAATGAATTGATGGTGCGAACAGTGTTTTTAATTGGTTTTTCCAAGAAGGAGATGTTCTCATTTTGGATAGAGGTTTCCGAGATGCCGTACCAAACGTAGAGTCTTGTGGCTATGATGCCCATATGCCTAAATCTGTTTCAATGGGCGAAACTCAATTAACAACGGCTGACGCCAATAAGTCTCGATTAGTGACGATTTGTCGATGGGTCGTGGAAGTAGTAAATGGCCGCTTCAAGAGAGATTTTAAGATTTTCAGGCAAGATTATTTTAACAGAGCTCTGCCTCACATGCAGGACGATTTTAGGAATGCCGCGGCTATCACAAATGCTTTCCACGACCTAATCACTGATAATGTTAATGCTTCTGGTTTTATTGAGAGAATTAATAATAGAGTCAATATTGAAAACTGTCTCGCACAGTATGTCATTGACTATAATCTTAATAGCCGGTGGATTCCGTTTCAAAGTATGTCTGCCGAGTTACCTGATGTAAGAGAATTTCCAAGGTTGTCTGAGGAAGAACTTGTTATGTTTGCGTTAGGAACGTACCAAATAAAACTAGCCAGGAGTTATTATAGTGAACACGCTCGTAATGGCGTATATACAATAGAAGTGTACAGAGAAAATGATGATTTGAATAATCTTTTAAATTATAATATAACTGGTAATAACTTCTGGCTATTAAGAGGTAAAGTCCAATCTAGGCATACCCGAAGCCGAATTTATCATACATATATACTTGTAAACTCAGACCACCTTGGGTTGGAGGCTTTAAATCATTATTATTGTTCGTGTAAGAGTGGCAGACGTACTTTGGGCACATGTGCTCATGTAATGTCTATAGTATGGTTTTTGGCATATGCGTGGTACGAAAATATTGACCATCCAGCACAGTTTTTAGACAGTATTGTAATAGATGAAAATGATTTATAATACGCATTCTATATTACCATCTGTGCAGAATAGTGAGTCATGAATAACATTTAAAATAAATTGTTCGAAAATAAACAATTATTAAATAACTATGTTGTTTTTTAAATTCATTATTCATCTATTTATTTAGTGAATCCTTATAACAACATTTTTAACAAGCAGAACTAATATACAAAAAAAAATTGGTGCAAGCGAAAGTGTATTGTTGCAGTATTATATAACGTCGAATTACTCTGTAACTGTGGGTTGGAATTTGATTCGCATTTGCACACATAGTTAGTCCAACAGTATTAACCCACCAACAAAGAGTCAACCCTGGGGGCAGCAATTTTTTTTTTGGTCCAGTGCCCATACTAATTTGGTCATTCTACTTTAAGAAAAAAATAAAAAAAATAAAAGGGGGCTCCCCATACATGGAACTGAAACTGAAAATATTTTTTTCATGAAACCTACGCGTGTGTGTTATCTATATACAGGTCTTTGACATTGAAGTTTCTAAAACTAATTTTGCATAAAGTTAACTGTTTAAAAGATATACGCTTCCAAAATGGTAAAATGTCCCCCCCCCCTCTAACTTCTATTATAATGAAGTGAAAAATTAAAGCTGTATATATGCTGTAGATCTTAATGTAAACTTTAAACCAAAATTGATTTCAACGAGATCGGGTCAGTAGTTTTTGAGATACAGCATATTTTCTAAAACCGCAAATATAACTTTGTAATTCATACAAACACTATGATAAACAAAGTTATTTGGCGTTATTTGGCGTAGTTACTATGGAACCCTTCATGGGCGAGTCTGACTTGCACTTGGCCAATTTTTTTGACGATAGATTAGATAGACTTTTTTGACGCGTGCCCGATGTGGCTTTGTACGTGCACTGGGCCCGCGAAAGATTTTGAACTTTATAGGCTAATTGCTTTATGTAGATGTCAAGTATTTAAATAAATAAATTTAATAGTCACTGAATAAATTACTACAATTGACGTACTTTACGTAGGTGTGTCTACTTATTACACTTTGAATACGTAATGTTTGCGCTTCTTGTGTGACAATGCCAAATTAATTTGCATTGTACAAAATGTTGCACCACATGACGTAATTATTGAATTAGTCAGAGTATTATGTGTTAAGTGTCTTGCAAATAAAAATACATTAGCTGAAGGAATACATGACTTATTTTATCTCATTTTATTTTCATATCTGTTATGTTACTACCTTAATTTACATACCGAATTACTATAATTATCTTTCAAGGAGGATTTGTTTATACACCTCATAAATGTAACATAAGAAGAATATTTAGGTAGGTCACAAAACCTTAAACTGTCAGATCGTCAAAACAATACTTGAAATAAAAAAAAATACACAACAACAGATTTGATTACAAACTTTTTAGATGATTTTAGCAATTATAAACAGAAATCGTAAAGTGGGCTTGGAAATCAACCTAACAAAAATCAACCTATCAAAATTAATGTCATGACGAACCATACTGAAATACCAATATGCCTGGAAAACTCACCCCTAACATATGTAAACGCCTACATTTACCTGGGAAAGCTAATTTCATTTAGCCAAGAAAATAACGAACAAGAAGTAGAGAGAAGAGTCAACATCACATGGAAAAAGTTCTGGAGCTTCAAAGAAATACTCAAAAGTAAAATGACTATACGAATGAAAACGAAAGTCATGAACACCTGCCTACTGCCCTCATTAACATACGCCTGCCAAACTTGGAAATTTACCAGAAAAGTAAAAAATAAAATTAGATCCAGCCAAAGGAGTATGGAGAGGAGCATTCTGAAAATGAGGAAAATCCAAAAGATCCGCCACACTCATATAAGACAGAAAACTCAAGCCATTGACGCTGTCAATTACTCACAAAAGCTCAAATGGCGATGGGCTGGTCACGTAGCGAGGCTAAGCGATAGTAGATGGACAAGAGAGACAACACAATGGACAGGCCCACTAGGACAGAGAAAGAGAGGAAGACCAAATGCACGCTGGGTAGACGACATCATAAAAGTAGCAGGTACTCATTGGTTATGAGCGGCAGAGAATAGAGAGTACTGGTCTTCTCTGGAGGAGGCCTTTAACTTTCATGGAGAGGGTTCTTGCTAAAAAACATTAAATTAATTATTGCTACGATGTTATGTCAACTTCAAATTAAATCAACAACTAATCAATTTACTTATATATTTTTAAATGAAACTACAAAAATGAAATGGATTTGAGTATATTATTATTACATTCTAATTATTTGCTAATCATAATCACATTAGTTGTAATTTATTTATTTATTTTTAATCTATTTTACATGCACACTATAAATGAAATTGTACTACTTATGGAATGCAAGAAATAAAAGGCTTTTTATTTTATTTTATTTATTTATTTAAACAGAAAAAGCTACGCATATGATGATGATAAATAAAGAAATTGTAAATATTTAATCACGCCTGCACACACCACGCATGCACACACCACACACATACATTCCACACACAAATTTAATGTTTCATTATGAGACAAAACAAAAAGTACTAATTTCCACAAACACATTAACATATTTAATAAAGTGTGTCAAGGTTCGCACCATAGTCTAACCCGGGGTCCCCTATTCCCGTGGGAGTGATGTTTGCATTAACTTACTATTCCAAGGCTGTATATGTTCACACTTTTATATTTGCGTGTTGATTGAATGCAGTAATGATATTCAAACAACTTGTTTCCGTCGATGTTGACTCAGTTTTGTTGGAAATGACGCTAGGAACGCTGCAGTGACGAATAAATATGTGATTTTGATGTAATTTTACCAGATAAATAAGTCCAGATGTACCAAGTTATTTTGGTAGTGAAAATCTGTGAACTTTTGCAATATCGACTGATATGATCAGCTCTATGAGAGAAAATGGGCCGTAATTCACCACGTGGTGTGCTGATGTTGCACATTTTTGTTATTTTTCGGTCCCAAGACTTGTCGCTTTGTCGGGGTTCTTTTAAGCGTAAAATTAAAAACTACTACTTAAGGGGCTGTTATTCTTAGTTTGGTCTTCGTCATCATAATTATGAGCTCTCTTAATTAGAAAGAATATTATAAAGCACCTTATTTATTACTTTATTAGTAAATATATTATTTCATTCAATTTTCTCGTACACCTACCACAATGTGTTCTTTTTAATCCAAAGATAGACTGGTAGAGAAATCTTTGCTGCATTAAGTCCGCCCATGTAAAACTATTTTAACTGGATTTCCAATAAGAGGTGTCATTTTGATATTCAAAGAAAAATGCCATTTTTTAATATAAATGATCGGATGTTTCTTTCATTATAAAGAAGAAGGTATGCCGTTAATAGTGTAAAATAACATCAGGCAAATGACCACCACGACCACGCTTACCGGACCATATCCTTTTCATGAAATTTTCCATAACCAAATCGCAAAGTGGCTGACAACGAATTCCAACTTTGAGGTCTTGAATCGACGCTGGGCTATTGGCGTAGACCTTCTCTTTCACATGGCATCAAAGGAAGAAGTCGCAAGGTTTTTAAAATAACACCTCTTATTGGAAAACCCTTAAATAAATAAATAAATAAATGTTCTAACGAGATACAGCGACCCCGGACTGCAAAGGCAGCTGAAGGAACTGGGTAGGTTTATACTCAGTAGAAGTCTAACACTCCCTTTCCACCACAAAAGTTGACTTTTCGGTTTACTTACAATGTTTTCGTCCACCGTTTTAAGAGCTCCGGTGATGATGAAAATCACACAATGTAATGTGCTTGCCTGGGTTCGAATCAACAATCTACAACTAAGTAACGCATGCTAGTAACCACTAAATCAGTCTTATTTTTACTTCTAAGCAAAAATAAGACGGAAACTCCCGTTGCTAGTATCTGCGTTTACAGTCGATGGAAGCGAAATAGCATATATTTTTTTGTTATTTTGTGATATCCTATTTGATATATAATATGGAGCACATTATTTGGTTTCTTTTTTTAATTTGTTAACAGGAATATTGATTTATAAAACAAAATCTTCCAGTTTTAATTTCCATCAAAATCGCGCTCCAGTTTCATTTGAGTATTCTTTATTTCCTCATATTTTTGGAAAATTTCTATCCTCGCTTGAAAAGCTACCCGTATATCCAACTAATGTCGCTATCTAACACAAATACTATAACAAAGTCAATACTACTGAGTAATAAACTAATATGTCTTAAGTATGTCGGTTTACTTTTACGTAAGTAAAACACGTCAGCATTTCACCCAGTTAAATCTGGAAATAATTAAGTTAGTATATTTTATAACATGTATTTGAATAACACAGCCACAGTTTTTTTTTATAAATTCATTATTCTACCTAGTCTTTTCCCAGATATGCTGGCTCGGCTCCCAGTCTAACTGGACACAGAATGGCCCTATTATAGGACCCCATCACTATTGCTAACAGCTCTTTGAGTCGCGCGAGGAAACGACGCGCCACCGACCCGGGCCTGGTCCGTACCGGACGGTGGCCAGAGATCTGCTCGCGATCCCCGACGCCCGGGGCGTCTCCCGCGGTGACTGGGACGTGAGGAAGAGAGTTGTTCTCTCTCACGCGTTTGGCTTCCTCCTTTGCTAGCATGACTGCTTCGCAGAAGGAGGCGACTGCATTCCATTCCCTCTCGATCAGCACCATGGTCTGAACCAGGGCTCGACTGTGTGCTCTACCGTGTCCTCCGGGTGGTCCTCACAATAACGACACCCGGGCGTGTCCTCCCGCTGTATCGGAAACAAGTACCTCCCGAAACAGTCATGTCCGGTTAACACCTGCCTCAGGCTCGTCTGATTTTAGGTATCGAATTTAGAACATACATTTGGAAAACGTGCAAATTTTAAATGAAATGAAGTGGCTGACATCAGCCAGTATTCTAATAGTTATACTTTAGTCAAGGCTTATACGAAACTTACAACGGACCTTGGTTTAGAGCGTTGCAGGGGAATGGCAGCTATCGACAGAATGGATCGGAAGAGAAGTTTGCCTTACAGGATAGAGTTAAAATTATTATTTAATGGGCTGCGTTAACGAGTTATACGAAACAGTACAGTTACAGTAATAACAAAGTTTTTTACGTTGTTGTAATATTGCTTTACTTAGAGTGGTGATCGTAGTACTGGTTGATGACTGCTTCTATTAAAGTCTTTAAGTCGTAAACAGTTCTTTTTATCTATTAACGGACATTGAGAGTGGAGATATGAACTACGAGTAGATGTAGCTTTATCTGAAATTCTGCCTCTGTATAAATATTGCACAAATAAGTTCGCAAAGCACTGTTCTCACTCACATGTTCATTTTATTATTTTATTGTACGCCATCTGCTCAACGTCCGTAAGTACGGCTACTGGGATCCACCAGAATACCAGCGTCAGGCATATATGTCTGGCACATGCTGAGCTGGACTACGATTTGGTGCAATTCGAGACACACACCACACCGATTTTTCGTGTTACATTTTTGTTTTCTTTTTTCTTTCGTAATATTTTTGATTGTATGTACACATACGTTTGTTCTGTGCTTTTTTCTGTAATTTATGTGTTATAATTATGTTAACGTGCTTTTGTGTGTTGTGTCTTCTGTTAAACAATAGAAGTTTTATCTATCTATATATCTTTATGTTTAGTAACCTTAGCGGTCTGTTTGTCTCGACATAATTAGCCTATGATATTTCCACTGCTGGAAAACAGGCCTGGGGCCTTATTATGACGTGTTAAAACTTTAGTCGTTCAAGCGACAAAGAGGGATGGAGCTATATAGCGCGCATAGCTTCATCCCTCTTTCTCGCTGGAACGACTCAAGTTTTAACACGTCATAAAATGGCCCCAGCTCTTTATGAGAGGAAATGGCTGTTATCGTCCACGCAGGTCTAGTGCGGGTAGGTAGATCTCGCAAATCTTCAGATTTTCGCTCCTAGGACAAACTGCCTCCGTGGTCGAGTGGTTTAGGCGCTTGCCTTGTGACTCGGTGGTCGTGGGTTCGATTCCCGCGGGAAGCTTACTTTGTAAAGTTGTTTCCAGTTAGGCAACAATTTCCTAGCCTAGCCACCTAATTGTCTGATAAAAAAGATGGTTCCGTGCTTTGAAAGGCACGTATAAGGCGGTGGTCCTGGTCGCCAAATGGCGGTGGTCAAAATTAACCACATCAGAGGCCCTTGAGGCGGTCTAGAAACTCTGACACTAGGGTGTATGGGTTCGTTAGACCTTACTACCCACATGATAAGAAGGAGAAGGACAAAGTTTCCTCATGATGTTTCCCCTCGCCGTTTTTGTGAGTTATGATGATGATGAAAATTGCAAAGTAATGTGCCTGCCTGAGTTCGAACCCGCGACATGGAACTCTAGAGCCTGTGCCTGTACACAGGCTCAAGAGTTCTATGTCGCGGGTGCCTGTGCCTATGCCTGTACATAGGCTCAAGAGCTCTAACCCGCGACATAGAACTTTTGAGCCTGTGCACAGGCACAAGGGTTAAAATGGCCACTGGACCACTGGACCACCAACGCTCACACTATTATGCAGTATTGGTATATCTCTGCCTAATTCTACTGGGGCTACAATCGTAATAGCTGGCCTTGTTTCATTAGAAGCAGATTAATAATACCTTATAAGTAACTTACGAAGCATTGTGGTTCTTAAACATATGGTACTCTTAATCTCGTGCTAGAAATATCTCAAGGCTCGAAAAAATAAAAACATTTTCCAGTATTAATCTAACATTTATTTATTAAATAGTCGTTCAGTAGTCAAAATTCGACCATAAATCATCTCTACTAATTGAAAAGTACATTTAATAATATAATACACACTACTAAATCTAACTATGTACATAAAATATTATATAACCTTAAATTATTATTTGCTACTGTTTTTCGTTGTTTATGTTTTCTTCTTCAATACACATACCTGAAAAAAAAGGAAATCTTTGTTAGTAAGTCAAGTGGTCTTAATTTTTTCTCTAATCAATATTTAGCCTCCTTATTATTATTTAATTCAGAACAGGCTTGCGTCTGACCACCATTTCACCTGATGGTAAGTGATATAATAATAATATGAAAGAGCTGGTATATTCTAGAAACTTGTCAATGTGACACAAGCATGGATGCAGTTTTAATTGAGGTGCGACTGTCATTCAAAGGTAATGTCGTGTCACAAGTCACTTCGTGTTCGCTTCATTTAATTTTTCACAGTTGATTTTTCAAATAATGGCACTGCAGGTGTAAAAGTAAATATGTAGGTACCTACACTAAATTCGCTGTTTTTATTTTTCAATTGCCTCACAGAACCAGAGACGGAACAACTATAATTATGTAGACCATACAAACGTCTGGCACGGACCGGGAATCGAAACACACAGCGCAGCAGCAAATTGCAAAACCACTGCGCCAAACATGTCAAAAAAATCTAGAGATACCGTCATTTTGTTCAGAATCGTTGCCACCTACGATTTATTTGTGACTTGTGTCATGAGATCTATACAACTTGTAACGAAAACCCTATATCTATCCAAAAGGGCTGAAGACAACATCTGGTATGGAGTCTCTATGCACAGTTTCAGCACAAAATAACTGACTCAAAGAATTGATACCAAATTATTGGTATCAGATATTTCTTGAATACCAATCATAACAAACGTATCACAGCACTACGAGGGTCAATAACTTTCCACGTCACTTGCCAATAACATGATAATTCTTTTCGTTCTTCTTAATTTGAAAAATTCGGTCTCTGGTATTAGTGTATTGGAATTTGTAATAAGTTCTACAGACGTAGACTTACAAAACCCTTGCCATATCGTTTGTTATCATCCAAAGAAGCCATGCAATTACACGTTGTATATACTAGTTTTATAAATATAAAAGTTTAGATGTATGAACGGATAGATGTTTCTAACTTAATTCACCAAATTGGATACACGGATTGGTGGCAGTTTCGAATAGTCTACTGTTTATCTTGAAAAAAATAGTGCATGGTGAGGAAATTTTATAGGCAAAGAAAGTTGCAGACAAGAGCTAGGACTAATAAATGACGTATCTTTGACATTGGCTTCCAAGTTTGCGGGAATATTCTAACAAGATAACGCGACCCTAGTCCGCAAGGGCAACACTCCTCTCCGCTCCATCCACAACAGTAGAAGTCATTTGTTGATTTTCTCATCGAAAATATTATTAGCAGCACATTATTATTCGTATCAACTTGGCATTTATAGCAACTACACCGTTAAAACATGCCGCTTCTAGACGACATCTTAACCGCTATAGTAGACGGAGATAGTTGAAAAATACCCCTTATTAAAATTAATCAATTCTGTTGATGTAATTTACTTAATAATAATAATATTCGAAGTATCGGAAATATATTGTGAAGGATGGTACGGTAGACATATGTCGGGCATGTCACAAACTGGGAGAATCTATTCGTCACATTATATCCGGTTGTTCTCATTTGGCTAACGGAAACTATTTACATAGACACAACCTTGTAGCTAGGATTGTTTACCAGCAACTTGCTCTTAAATACAATCTTGTGGAATCAGAAATATCGTACTATACGTATGTACCCGACCCAGTTCTCAAAAATGGCAATATTACACTGTACTGGGATCGGTCTATCATCGCTGACAGGACTATTGTTGCCAATAAACCTGACATAGTGGTAATAGACCGATTAGAGCGTCACACAATGATTGTTGATATGGCGGTCCCTCATGACGAGAACGGAGAACCTCGTGAAAGCCGAGAAAGATAAGCAATTTAAGTATCTTAACTTGGCTCGCGAGGTTGTTGACATGTGGGATGTGGATATAGCAATCATTATGCCGATAGTCGTCTCAGCCAATGGCATAATAGCCAAGAGCCTCGATAAACATCTTAGGTGGTTCTCGTTGGGCAGCTGGATCAAGGACTTGGTCCAGAAAGCAGTTCTTCTGGACACGGCGCGAATTTTTAGGAAGTTCCTCTCTCAAGAGCCCTGACCACCGGCAGCTTGGACCCTGTTCCCGATACCGGTGGGCTACTGTTTTTTATATTTTTAAATGTTTTTTGTTTTTATAGGAATATTTAAAAATGTAAATAATAGGTTTATAAGATGTAATAAATGAAATAATAATTGTAATTGTGAGTGTGTGTTAACTGTATGAGTAATAGTTACTCGAAATAAATTCATTTTTTTATTATTTTTAAAACAATATTAAAGGTTGAATTGAAATATCTTTACCTTTCTGATACCCATTGTTCCAAGGCTGTAAATCAGCTGACATCAGTATGACGAAGAGAGCATTCGTTGAGATGGCCACCGCCGCTACTATTAAGAATATAATTCGCCATTGTGTCTGGTTATACTGTAACAAAAAAATAACCTCTATATCTATTTAATACATACAAATAAATGATAAATATTAGCACAATATCGCTATCCTGCTGATATTTACAATTGTTTCAGCAATTTGCTGTTAGTATAATCGTGTTAAGCTTAACCAAACTTGTAGTTTAGGTTAAATACTAACAATGAAATAGCTTCTAATAAACTGAGTAAAAAAATTACATAGCCCTTAATAAACTAGGTCTTTTTTACAACGCCAACTAAATATTCTACAAATAGCGACAACTAAAGATCAACAATTATCTTAACTTGTCCTTCTTATTTAAATATTGCCACCTTATTTACTAATTCTGCCAGGGATTTTACATTTCATCACAATTTTATGTTTTACAGCGTCAATACAAGGTCGTCATAGGTTAGGTTTTTTTTTTTAATTCAATAGCTCCTCTCTTGGTCGAAGGATACCTTATCTATCTAAATCTCATGCATTCCAGTTCTTGTTGTTATTTCTTTCGCACTTTTATACTTCATAAAAGCATAAAATAAGCGTTTTGTTAGGTTAGTATTTTGATGTCATATATTAATATTTTAGAAGTTTACTGTTTGAATGCATGTTACTTCAGTTGCTAAAAATGACCACCATGCTAAGTTGTATTTACAGTGGCTTACAAAAAAGATAATTAGTGGCTAAGATAGTGTTATTCAGACGCTCGTTAATTGTGGCTGACTTAGTGATTTAGAAGGAAATGTAGAATTTTAGAGTCGCATGATGATATTAAAAAGAAGTATGTTGGTTAATTAGTACCCATAAAATAATAAGACATTTCCGAAGCAAGAAAAAATGTTAGTACCTGTCGAGAGTCACTCATCCATCGCCCACACTTTAAGATCTGCCCATGCATAACAAAATATTTTGGAATAACTCCGCTCTCAGTTTCCCTCTACCTAAAAGTAAATTAATGATTTTCCCCTCGAAAAAAAAAGATAAAGTAATTAATACCCACCACATCCGTGACGACATAAGACACCAGCACGGGAAGCAGCACATTGCAGATATTCATCATCGTGTTGCCAATCATCATCAAGGTACCGCTGAAGTTCGGAGTCAAGTCAATGTAGTTCACCTGATAGTATAAAAAAAATTGTAGGCGATGTGTGTATTTTTGGCTGACATTTAGTCACTTCTTAGCAAATCAGAAGTGTTAAATTTGTACGTTTAAAAAGACAAGTTACGAATAACAAACAGCGGTATAATAAAGATCGCACACGATTCACGACAGAATGATAGTAACAAATATACTACACGCATGAAGTCGATTGATTGTTGATTGTGTTTGAGTAAAATAAGCATTTGTATACTACCATAATAGTTATGCTCCAAACTTGAAAAGTACAATCTTCTTGGCTTTTGAAGAATAAAAATAAGCTGATCGATACTCGATTAAAAACTTATATAAATAAAATTAGCAGATGCCGATTTTTGAAAAGCAACCTCTACTGATGTACCGAACGGTATATTTTGAATAGGTTCTACCAAGCGGTGTGGTTGCGGATAGATTTAACAGAACATGTTGGTCTAGTGGTCGGTGGCCCTGATTGCTATGCACAAGGTCTTGGGTTCGATTCCCACCCAGGGCAAATGTTTGTGTGATGAGCACGATCATTTGTTCTTTGTTTGGGTGTAATTTATCTATTATATGTATGTATTTAGAAATATACATGTATGTTTATCAGTACTCATAGCACAAGCTCTGCTTAGTTTGGGACTAGATGGCGTTGTGTGTATATTTTGGAATATATTATTATGTCGCATGTTTTCGGATTCATCACGAGGTTATCCTTCACCGTTTTGTGGACAGTGGTGATGATAAAAATCATAGAAATTAATATTCCCCACAACCTACAACTCCTAAATCATGCCTGTAACCATTGGGCCAATGCCGCTAAATATCATGAGCATCAGCGTAATTATAATTATTTTATGTAAATAACTCTTACCATCCATCCGACGTGCATAGCCAAGTGGCAACCCATAGAGACGATAAGACACAGAACTGCCACCACCGTGCTCGTAGTGAATGTCACACATAGAAGTGCTACCGCTACACCAACTTGTGCTAAAACAAACACACAGAATTAGTGAGTTTGTGAATGTGCAAACATTTGTGAGATCGAGTCTAAAGTTTTGTTTTCCTAGGATAGCGGTGCCGTCATATAGCGACCGTAATACAGCGGTGAATGATGTCACTAGAACGTTGTCTATGTAAACAAAATGGCGCGGTTTCCTAGAGAGCGGTAACTGACACCGTAACGTCAAAAAGCGGTGCCGCCATTTGCATGACGGCCGTCTTGTCGGTGACAGATGGTTTCGTGAACGTTTCGTTGATAGCGATGAAGCAAACTGTGTTAAAACGGCCGTGGAACTTTCCACATGTCGTCACCGTAAAGACGGCCGCCATTTTGCGTCCGTAATATTACGGCCGCTATATGATGGCACCGCTTTCCTAGGAAACCAAAGCTTTACAACTACCAGTAAGAACTCTCAAAGAATTACAAATGACAGCCGAGGCCAACAGCTTAACGGGTTTTCCAAGTTGAGACCATTAATATGGTCTCTTGGTCATCCATCTATATACCAACCTCACCATCGTTGCTTAAACTTGCAGGTCAACCCGTCTGGTTATTATTAATTAACCACAAGATCCTCTAATTTTAAATCGGATGTAAATTAGTTAACGTTTTCATGAGTAGCAACATCTATTTTCCAATGAACACACAACTTGTATTACTTGACAGTAATCTTTCTTGGCGAGCGCATGTAAATGAGGTTAGTCAAAAGGTGCACTTTTCCTTCCACTCTTTAAAATCTCTTCAAAGCTTCTTGCCTTTCAAAACTAAAATCTCTTTAGCTCAAACTTTAATCCAGCCGATTATTGATTATGCCGATGCCTGCTATTTGGATGCCACTGAGGAGCTCTTATATAAGCTTGAACGCTTGCAAAACTTGTGTATTAGTATTTATACACACTGTGTCTATCATCTCCTCTTGAACTCTCCTGTCGCAGGTCTGCTGGAAGAAATTTCTTAGGAAATAAGCAGCACCTTTGTGCTCTTTTGTCTGTATTTAATTTTTTTTGTAAGTGTCATGTGTGTACATAAATAAATAAATAAATAAAAACACTGCACTTTTCTGCCCTAGTTGATTACAGAACAAAGCCATACGAATCATTATCTGTTTAGCCTTTTTTACGTATGTTTTATAAATGGATGCAGCTGAGTATTCGTGTTTCATATGGAGCGATTGCGTATCTGACGTCCACACCCCTTACACCTCGGTAACGCGATACCCCTGTGAATGATCAGTGTCACCTTTCCAGGCTTTTGTAGACGTCAATTTGTAGAGATTAAGACAGTAGCGGATGAGGAACAAAAAATATTGAACTCCAATTTAATGACGATAATTAGAGGTGTCCCTCAGGGATCTGTTCTGGGTCCAATTTTTTTCATTCTTTTCCTTAATGATTTAATTGAGTAGATAAAAAAACGTTTCACAAACACTAGGCTCGTTATTTTTGCGGATGACACTAATGCAATAGTGTCTGTAAATAACTTAGATAATTTAGAGCTCAAAATTAATAGCTTATTAAAAGCTTTTGAACACTGGCTTGCTAGAAACAATCATAAGCTCAATGTAAAAAAAAACAAAATGTGTATTATTCAAGTCGAACGTCACTTTGATTAAATTTTTGTTATTTTGTTTATTATTTGTATCATAATTATAAATTTATCTTTGATATTTCATTTTACAATTAGATTTTATATTCTCTTTTTTATTTATATTTGACATTCTAGTTTTATTATTGATCATTCACAGACAATAAGATGACATATTATTAATCTGTTTTACACAATTTTTATTTAATTTAATTGAATTTTATTATTCTTGATCTTTTTACAATAATAATATTTTATTTTAAATACGATTATCTACTTATTTTAAATTGAATGTGGGCTTTTATCGTTTTAAATTTCTTATTTTCTTTAACATGTATTTTCTTTTTGTTTTATTTACATGGTATTGTTTTATTTTACAAAATTTCTACACAATGTGTATTGTTCCGAAATAAATGACTTATTGACAACCCGTAAAGACTGTCAAAAATGTACAAAGGACACAAAATATAAAGCTATGCATTAAAATGAAAATACTCACAAATACTATTAAACATTCTTCGTGCAGTCTTTATAGTGATAATTTTTCTGTTTGTCAAGAAGTCTGATAGGATTCCGAAAGCAATACTTGTGAAGAAACTGACCACGTACGGCAAAGATGACAGGAAGCCACTCTGAAATTAAAGCACAATGTATTACTTAGAATCATGATATACCTCATTATCTATACTATAATATTATTAAGCGGAAAAGTTTGTTTGTTTAAACGCACTGATCTCCGAAAGTACTAAATAGATTTGGATAATATTTATAAAA
This sequence comes from Tholera decimalis, assembly GCA_943138885.2. Taxonomy (NCBI): domain Eukaryota; kingdom Metazoa; phylum Arthropoda; class Insecta; order Lepidoptera; family Noctuidae; genus Tholera; species Tholera decimalis. The sequence continues at coordinate 43,716,000 of OW964558.2, forward strand.
TTATAATTTATACAGAGTTGATACGACAGAGGGGCATTAAATTACACTACATATTCAGTGTTAATTTGATACAGATAAAAAAGAGCCAAAAAAGATTTTTTTTTAATTCAAACTAAATAGCTTACAAATCAGAGTAAAACGCAACCACCTTTTGTAAATAAATGTGCCTGACCTTAAATACCTAGATAACAAAGCGGCAACGTAGCGCGGCGTGTGTTATCTCTTGTCTTGTTCAGATTTATTGCTTTAAGGTGCATCTCATCAAAATCATTTGCAACTAAACTACTTTTCCTATTTAATTGATTGTTGGTACAAAGCTTGAAAGTGGTACCTAGTATACGCAGTTTAAAGGAAAGCTCCTCGGTCGTATCAACTCTGTATGAGTGTTATGTTTTTATCGTAATTAAGTCCACAGGAGAGAAACCCCGCACCACTGATAGTATTGAATAGCATATACGTTTTTAAGCTAACATGGTCACTAACAGTATGATTACAAAATAAATACACATGGTAAATTTCCCGTCTTAAGAGTCCCTAACAGTTTTACTGCCGAAAAAGAGAAATTACCTACTTTTGTAGAACAAATATCTCAATAACGTTATAAAATATCATTTTTCTTTTAAAACAGCGTTTAACATTGTATATTTATCTAATATGTGGTCAAATTAATCTACTCAAAATAAATCGAGCAAGCGCATCGATTTATAAGGCATACTTTGAAAATGTTATTACAATAAAATGTGAGCTCAGAATTAAAATAAAAAATAATAATTTGGTAGATAAATACCTGTATTATTCAGAATTAGTTTTTAGTTTTCTATTCAATAACGGATTCTTACTCAAAAGTGACGGTTTTGCAAAGGATTTTATTGAGTTTTTTCTGAGTTTACTGATTTTTTTTTAAGTACATCGCCCCATTATTTTTCAAAACATAATTTGTTAACTTACTAGTGCACTATATTTCCAAAGGTCAGGAATTTTTTTTAGATTGTTATTCACCCCATTAAGCTAAAAAAACAGTTGTAAAACCTGGTATTACGTGATTTCGTAAAAACACGTGTTTGTATTTTTTTTTTTTAATTTATTTTGAATAGATATTTAAATTATAATTTGACCACATACTAGATAAATATACAATGTTTAACGCTGTTTTAAAAGAAAAATGATATTTTATGCCGTTATTGAGATATTTGTTCTACAAAAGTAGGTAATTTCTCTTTTTTGGCAGTAAAATTGTTAGGGACTCTTAAGTAACTAAAACGGGATATATACTATATGTGTTATATAACAGAACATGTATATCAATGGCCTAAAAGACAAATGTGCTAATTACAAAATTTGATAATGTGACATTTTAATGCCAAAAGTATTAATTGAGAATTTTTATACTTTTGGAATTAGAATGTTACATTATCAAATTTTGAAATTAGCACATTTGTCTTTTAGGCCATCGATATGTCAATTTAAATTTTCCATCTTTCATTTTTTATTTCATGAGTACCTAACTCATGCTTATGAAGTATATAGGTCAGAATGCAGTACATCTAATATTATTATCCATGTACGATTTAATAAGTATTTCCTCCACTAGAAATAAACGCAATTAAAAATATTACACAGGCCGACAAAATTACTATAAACTATAAACCAGACTATTTGCTACTACTACTTTGTGCACTTTTAGGTTAGGATATCTCAGAAACCTGACGTGATAAAGCGATTCTGAATCCAGATTCAGATTCAGCGCATCGAAAACCTTCGGAAATGTATAGTCTAATTTCTGGTTAAGTGGTTCGGTTAAATTTTGTTGGCCTATGTTATCAACCATTTCCGTATAGGTACATAAAACTATAATGAAAGTTTTTTTATTTTTTTTAAAGTTTGAAAAATTTGTCGTCATGATGGTTAGGTCTTCCAAGCATTAAGCATTATTAACACTAGAAGTGCGGGCGTTCCAAATTTAACCCATTTCGATGTTCTTCCAGCTCTAGTTAATATCTTATTATGCGTACAATCGTAACTTTTTATGACTTTTCATGAAATATGATGGTTATTGTTTATACGAGACTTTGACCACGTAAATGCAATATTAATATTTTTTATTCAAAACCTCTAAGCGCGATTGTGTCAATTTTGACCCAGTCCTAGATTTCAGAGTTTAACTTTATATTTCTTCTAAGTTAATCAAAATGTCGTTAATTGGTCAATGTAGGTACTAACGCGTCGTCTTAAATATTCTCGAAAAAGGGTGTGGGGGGGGGGGGGGTGAAGGGAGAGGGAGTGTGATATTGGAATCGCTGATTTAGGAAGCGGGCGGTAGTGGTGAGAGCGTAACGTGTTTTTTATTTCTGACACATCGCTCTTACTACATAGTATTTTTGCTCACTATAGCTAAACGTGTTCTAAGACGAGCGAAAATCACGCAAGTTCTGCAAGATATAGATGAAGGCAACTCGGAATAACGGAACAATAAAGAGTGGCAACAATTACCCACAATTAGCGACTTATCGTTAGCAGTATGCACCCAGATATTCAAATATAAACTGGTAAAAAAATGAAACCAGATGTAGTATCATTTTAAAATAGTTCAAAGTTTGGGGTAGATGTTGTGGATCAAATGGCTCGCAAATACTCTGTCAAAGCCCCATCTAGGCGTCGCCGGCCAGTTCACACTTTTTAAAATTTGCTAGACTTAGGAAGAAAAAAAACAGTAGAAGGGAGTTTATCTTATAGTTAGGAGGAGAATATCAGGAAATAAAAAATACCCGAACGTCAAGAGAAACGTACTCGTTTTCAGGTAAAGTCTACTCGTGCCGGTAACAAATTGTGTGTAAAATGCTAATCTTGTGAAAAAACGGTTTGCAAGAATAGCACATCGAAACCGTTTTCCATTTGTTCAATATGCAATTCCGAATAGTAATATAAATTTTATTTTATTCTGACTTTAATCTTGGTGATTGTGATTTCTATTTAAGTCAAAGTACATAAAAAATATGTGTAATATGTAATAAAAACATTATATCATAATTACAAGTTTTATTTGTACCTACGTATCTTCACATTACTGTAGCGAAAATAAAATGGATAAAATTTACCCATCCGCGCTTCCTGGACCTTATTTTATAAAGCTGACAATCCGACAATTCTGACATATGTCAAAAAGTGACAATTCGACAATTGTTCTGTTTAATAAAACTTACAGGCGATATAATTATCATAGTAGAAAATTGTAATTGTAATTAAAATTAAATTAAATTGTAATTGTATGTCGGAAAATCACGACAGTTAGACATTTTTCTGTTTAATAAAACTTTTAAGTGACAGGTGACAAGTAACAATTTGTCTTGGATAACTTGTCAAAGCTTTATAAAGCATAAAATTGTCATGACATACTGATATATTTGTAAAATTGTCAAACAATTCTGTCAGGAGCATTTCCCTCTGTCGCGAAATCATATATTCCATTATGCAAAAATAAAATAAAAGGAAACTAAAATAAAGCAAAAAAAAAACGTCTTAAACGCTGTCGGCTGGTAAGTAGAGACTAGTGGTATTGCCTCTTTGGTGAAATAGCCAGCCCTTGGATCAACGGAAGCGTCAACGAGCCTTGCTATAAAAAGGCTGTATGCAAACGGGCCCTTTTATCCCTTAAGTTGCGGGGCCGCGGTATCTCTAAGAGTTTCGACCCCAAATGGCTCGAAAATATAGTTATCACCGAGATTTACGAGAGAGTATTTACGTCACTTGAGGAAGTCACAGCAGGAGCGCCAGCGCAACATGATGAACTGGGAAGAAGGGATTGCGCGAGAGTTTCGACACAAGTTGCGTCCATCTTCCAAGGAAACAATTTCATGCCATCCAGTGATTTGCCATCGTCATCGATTCCAATATAGGTAGAACGCCGACGGTGAAAAGGGCTCATCGGATGATGTTGTTTAAACATTTCAAAACAAGTAATCGTAGTTGCACTAGTGACTGATTCATTCTGTTACGTTGTTTATATTTTTTTTTCTATATTATCGTCATTTATCTTCATAAAACCAAATTATTTACAAATTTGTCAAAAGTCAACTTAATTGTCACTACAATCGGACAATTGTCATCACCAATTGTCGCCGACAATTGTCAGAAATATTTTGATGTAGTTTTGTGACATATGTCGGGTTTATTAAATGACTTTTTACTTGACAAATATGTCATGATTTTGCCTGTCAATTTCTGACATATTTGTCAGTTTTATTAAACAGCCTAAGCGCAACAATTTGACAATTTTGATACTTTCTGACATTTATGTCGAATTGTAAGCTTTATTAAATAGGGCCCTAGGGTGTCAGTATATTCCGAGCTTCTAGTGTTAACAATTGCATAATGTCTGTATTATTAGATGTGTTGTTAGGTACCTAATACTTACACCTCTAACATTGACGCCAAGGATGTAGTGGATATAAGAAGGCACTTGCGTGAAGAAGAACACGAAGCTAGCACCACAACCGATGTGAGTGGCCAGCGCACCCCACACTGGTCTCGAGCTGAAGATGGCCTTCCAGGGAGTCTTGAGTCTCTGAAGTATGTTAAAAATATTATGAATGAATCGTCAATAACGTGTCGGAATCTAACCCCACCCATTACAGTATTGCCGTGAATTCACTTCAAACACAAGCATATTTTGCTTACTTAGTGGGATTAAAATTGTTAGTAATGTTAATACTACCTTCATTGCTAAAAACAAACAAAACTAATAATTTTTATGCAACAAATTTTCAAGAATATAAGTATTAGCCATTATTTAGCTTATACGGAGGGATTACCTAGAGTAATCCCTCCATATAAGCTAAATAATTGCTTGTGTCAGGAGTGGGTTCACGAAAATGAGTGAGGTTCTAACTAGCGATTTCTGGACCCTATGGCCAAAAAATATAATCTCAATTAGTTATCATGAGCAATAAATAATTTGACACTTTATTTGAAGCGGAAAGCACTAAGATCCGTCTTCAATTTCCTAAGATTGACTAACCTTTGTATTGCCATCATCAACTCGACCCATAATGAAAGTCTTTTCCTCCTCACTGATATTCTTATGGACTGACGGTGATGCAGCTCCGAATACGGTCAGAATGGCAAACAAGCCGAGGCAGATCAGTCCGACAGCCCAGAAGGTGGAAGGCCAGCCCCAGCTGCTCTCACTCAGGTAACCAGACAGCTGGAAAGCTATTATAGTGCCTGCAGTTGAACCTGGAAAATTTAAGAGAAAATTTTAGTGTGTATAAGTGTGTGTGTTTAAGCTAACATGGTCGCTAACAGTATCAATAGCACTTAAAACGGAATGTTAACCATGTTTTTTTAGTAAGTTGGTTAGTTAGTTTCCGATTTGTCATCTTAGGTAAGTATCCCGCTTTAAGTTCTCTTAATAATTTTAGTGTGCTTCTTCGAGCAAAGTACAAATGAAATGAAATGAAATTAAATAGAATAGAAGTTTTATTAGCTCAAACATGTGTACACATACAGAATTTAATATAATACATGCATGCAAGATTTTAAAAATTTATTGGTTCACGACATGTCTGCAATTTCTCATGGCGTGCAAATATGTTTACATACAGGTACATAATGATTATTTTAATTCTACACACAATTTTACAATATAAACAATATAATTAAATTAAATCATTTTACATAAATAAATCATAAAACAAAGCAAATCATAACATTCTAAATGAAATGAAATGTTTTTTTATAGTTGATAGCCTTGCGTTTGACCATAATCTCACCTGATGTTAAGCGATGATGTGGTCGAAGATGAAGCACGCTTGCCTAGAAGTAACCTATTCACTCTTGACATAAAGACTCCCAGGTGAAATGAAATGAAATGAAATGTAATGAACTAAAATGAAATGAAATGAAATGAAATGAAATGAAATGAAATGAAATGTAATGAAATGAAATGAAATTAAATGATATGAAATGAAATGATATGAAATGAAATGAAATGAAATGAAATGAATGAAATGTCATGAAAAGAAATGAAATGAAATTTGATGATCATCATCATCATCTGTGAATATAGCTCAATACTGGTGTTTTGTATATCGTGACTACCTATCTGACCTCCATAGGCCAGTAGCTGGGTAACGCGATAGCACTTGACAAGACTGGTGGTAGATTTTCTGGATAGGATCACTTATAGTGACCGTCAAAGATAAATAAATGTCAGCCGGGACAACAGCTTACCCTGCTTTCCAAGGCGCTGATCTCGATGCTTTTTTGCGATTTTTCGCTTTTAAAAGTAGTGGAACACCGAAAAAATAAAGAGTGGATTTAGTGAATGATGATGTTGCTAGACGAGGCCAATATTTAGATTAGTGATGAGTAGAGTTGTTTGAAAAATAGTGGTATGAGCTCCGTGGAACGTCAAAGCACGTGACGTATCGCTTTGCTTCAGCACTAGTATATTTCCATTTGCATGCGGGCTAGCGGTACTGTACACTGCATTCAAGACCAAAAATCTATTTTCTGGCGGAATTATCCTTAAACAAAGTTCTTCCAATATTTATACAGCATAGAATTTTGCAATGTAAGGCCTGACGCCATTCATTAATTCTGATTACTTTTTATCTGCAATGAAATGCTTTTGTAATAAGGAACAAAACGTTAAGCGTAGGCTTAATGAATAGCATCTTATAACTGACAGGTGTTTCTTATCATTATGTAAGCAATTGTTAATGAGCTTTATTTAAATTAGTATTACATTGTGTCAGTTGACTTTTAAACATTTATTGTCTTAACTGAGTATGGCTGCGTAATTATGTTTGTTTGTGTTAAAGGATTACAGATATCGGGCGAGTTGAGAGTACTTGTTGCGTAAGTATGTAGGTAGTCAATTAAGAACGCGCAAGAATTTAAATATATGGATAAATCATTTAGGGTTAAATCACTTGTTGTTCGTCTGTCTGTCTATCTGTCTGTCTATCTGTCAAGACCTTTTATTTCGAGAAAGTGCGGAGAAATCAAGTTGAAATGAAAACCTTATCTTCAAACAGTCCAAACGCAAAAAAAAAGATACGGCCATTTATACTGCAAAAAACGCATGTTTCGATACTCTCAGGGAAATCAAAATTGATAGGGTACTTTCCGTAGACCTAAAATTATGGAATTTAGCACGTATCATCGTTTTATGATACAAGTTCAAACAAAAATCTCTAAACTGAACATTTATAATTAAACCATAGTTCAAATTGGTTTGGCCATTCATTACTTGGTAATTTATGGCGATGATGGGTGACATGGTGAGAACTTAGTTTATGAAAACAGTTCTGTGAATGGTTGACTATGAATAATCAGCTTCTTAAACTACAAAATAAACAGAATATGAGTGTAGTTATAGAACGTACCTGAATAAACATAGCTAATAAGAGTTCCCCGTTCGCTTACTGGGACCCATTTTGCTAACAGAGTCTGTGCGCCAGGAAACACTCCTGCTTGAGACAGACCTTGAGCTATACGACAGGCACAGACAGCCTTCCAGTCTCCCTACGAAAATAATCAAATTAAATTTAAATAATATTAAAATAATTAAAGCCTTAAGTTGTGCTACACGAAAATTGACAAAGGCGCTCTCTGGACAGGTCCACTCAAAGTTTTTGTGATTCTTTCCTCTAAACATAATTTCAGATGTTAACCTACATTAGTTCTTTTATGATTTGACTAGTACGAATTGTATCATTGGACTTTATAATAATAATATAATATATCCTTTATTTCAGGCAACTAGGCCCATAAAAAACAATAAACAATTACAAAATCTTATGAATAAACTAATACATAACAAATTTAAAAACACCTAAAACAAAAACTAGTTAACACGAACAGACGGCGTCGTGTTGCGCTGCGAGGTGTCGCGTAATCTTCCGCGAAATCGTCGATACACGACACCTTTCGGCCAAAATTCCTGCTTGAGGAATGTCTCTAATATATGAGTTGGAACCCGCATCACAAACGATTTAAAATTCGTTTCATGACGCGACTTCAACTCCTCGACCCTCAAAGTCCAGTTGGTCTTAGCTCGCACGTACTCTATGATCTCCTCATCCTTCGTAGCGTAGTGAAGCCTGGACACGTAGAGCTGCGTCGTTGGTACAGCTGCACGCAGCAGGAAGTTGGGTCCAGCCAGTGCGGTACCACACTGATTACGACAAGGAGGCTGCCTTCTCTTCTTTTTCTCCACTTTCATAAAGCCATCCTTGTTACACTCGCCCTTTTCAGGGCCACGCTCTTTCGGCTGCTCGATGACAGCACTCTGCTTAACCCCCTTTATATGCTCTGCTGGTCGCTTTGTTTGCGAGACAGCCGGCTTTTCTGCGGCACACTGACCCCTGTGTTTGTTTCGGTGCTTCACCATAATACTTTCACTACCATTTGACCACCATCTCACCTGGTGGTAAGTGATGATGTGGTCGTAGATGGAGCACGCTTACCTAGAAGTAACCTATTCACTATTGATTTAAAGACCCCTAGGTTGTAGCTAAATGTAAACACAGACTCCGGCAGGGAATTCCACTCCTTAGCCGTACGCACGATGAAAGTATTCCCAAAACTTTTTGTGCGTATGGGTGGGATGTCCACCATGTAACAATGGCACGTCGCTGTTTATCTTTCCGATGATGGAACGGACTAGGCGGAATCATCTAGTTTAAATTGATCAAAAAGTGTGATCGAAAACTGTTATATTTATCGTCCCGTAATAATAAGTAATGTTTTGAAGGAAATCACAAGAATTAAAGAAATACAGGAAAAGCATCGTATTAGTTACGTTTAGGGGAGATTTTAATACGCAGCTATTTACAATCTTTAGCATGTAAATGCAATCATTTAGTGACTAAAACTCACCCAATTAATGAGCCATGGTGTCAGGATCGATACAATGCCATTGACTGATAAGGCTATCTGTAATGGTATTTTTCCTCCCCATCTTTGGGCGACCAGTCCCATTGGGATCATCATGATGCAGTAACCCAAGAAGAATGAACCTAACACCATTTCTTGCGTCGACTTTGTCCAGTCGAATGTCTGAAATACATAATTGAGGTTGAACTTCATAAATTATTTTTTATTTATTTATATACAAAGTGTAATTTAAAGGATAAAAAAGCGTTTAGTGCGTATGGGTGGGATGTCCACTATGTAACTATGGCGCATCGCCGTTTGTCTTGTAGTCCGATGATGGAACGGGCTTGCCGGCTTTTCCTAAAAATGTTCTTATTTATAATGACTTTCTTTTGCATATCAAGTGAAATGTTAAGCTGAACGATAGCTGCTTTTCGTACATCATGCTTGGCGCAAATAAATGTATTTCTAAATGTATTTCTAAATTTTAAATCTATTTAGTTAAGGAAAATCAACAAAAGACTTGTAAATTTGGGCTGCCTATTAGACTTCCCTAACCTGGCCTTATTGACAAGCTAAACAGTATTGTATTATCTGGTCCAGATTCAGAAACATTTCAGGATATAAGTCTTGACTCTTGTCAGATGTCTTGCTTCCAACTGCACGTTACTTTTTTTTTTTTTTTTTTTAGCGTGGTAAAATTATCAAATAAGTCCTCCCACTCCGGGCAGGGTGGGAGGGACTGTCAGACTTTTACTGACTAAAATCCACGGTGTTCCTTCAATAACCCTTTACATACCGGGGCCACGGTAACGGGATGAGTCCCACGACCCCGGCGGGCTTCGGCCCTCTGCAGAGGGGGCCTCGTCATGTTGCTGACGCTCTTTGAGGCGCGCGTGGAACACGACGCGCCGTCGACCCGGGCATGGTCCATGGTCGGACAGCGAGTTGCCCTTTACTCGCTGTCCGCATGCCCGCGCCTACGGTGGCCGGAGATCGTCGGCCGACGTCCGACGCCGTGGGCGTCTACCACTGCGGCTGGGCTGGAGGGAGGACGCCATCCTCTCCCTCACGCGGCCCGCCTCCTCCTTCGGAAGCATGACTGCTTCGCAGAAGGAGGCGACCGCTTCCCACTCCCTCTCGCCCCGCAGCATGGCCTCGACCAAGGCCGGGCGCGAGAGGTCTCCGCCTATTGTCGCCGTGAGGACACGTCGGTGCTCTGCCCAAGCTGGGCAGTCCTGCACCGTGTGCTCGACTGTGTCCTCAGGGCGACCCTCGCAGTGGTGACACCCAGGCGTCTCTTCCTTACCCATCAGACACAGGTACCTCCCGAAACTTCCGTGTCCGGTGAGGACCTGCGTCATGCGGTAGGTCAGGACGCCGTGACGCCGATCTAGCCACTCCTCAAAGAGGGGTCTTACCGCCGCAATTGCGGCGTGCCCGGCCGTCGGTTGCGACAGTCGTTCCCTCCATACTGCCCTGAGATCGCGCCGGAGCTCTTCCCGCCGCGCCTCGACTTCTCGAGGCAGCGGGGATACGCCCCGGCGCTGCGCCTCCACGCGCCATTCATAGACGCGCTGGAGGGCAGTCGCCTCCAGATCCCAGGGCAGCAATCCGGCAAGGAGGTTGGCCGATTCGCCGGCGATCGTGCGGTATCCCCGGATCATTCGGATAGCCATGACCCTCTGGCATGCGACCAACTTTAGTGGTCGCGTCCGGATGCACAGGGCCCACACTGGGGACCCGTAGAGGGCCATGGACCGCACGACGCCGACGTACAGCCTTCGGCAGGAGGCGTTTGGCCCGCCGAGATTAGGCAGAAGTCGCCTGAAGGCGGCTGCTGCCCGGTTCAGCTTTGGGGCCAAACTCAGGAAGTGCTCCCTGAAGTTCCACCGGCTGTCACCGAGTCACCGAGGACGAGGGCGGGGAGGGAACCGAGGGCGACGACGACGTCTCCCAGCTCCGTTAGAACTGCACGTTACTACTGTCAAATAAATAACAATGACAGCCAAATAGCTTTACCCGCTTTCAGAAGCAGGAGACTTGGTATCTTCAATAGGTCACCGATCCATTGACAGACATTCGTTAAACTGGAAGTTCAACAAACTTTTGCTAATTAAAACTTACTTGATGATAATTCTCAGTAGAGTTTACGAAAGCGGGTCCTTCATTGCTTGTATTGCTTGTGAAGTCACCATAAACATCTTCTATGGTTATATTCGGTTCAGCTACATCTTCTACATTAGAAAGATTTCTATGTCTAGTGAGGTTTGTATCTGAAACTGCTAGATGTTTTACATGACTTGTCATGGATACCACGGTGACCCCCACGTGACCTCTCGCTATGAAGTTGACTACTATGCATAAGAAACATATCAAGAGCTGGATATGTCTGACTCCGTAACCATAATGTGTAGGTATTTCTTGCTTTTCTGAAATAAAAAAAGATAAACTTAGATAAAAGCCTATTGAAATATCGTTCTTAAGTAAACGTAGGCCCACGGAACATTGTACGCAGAAACAATGTCGGTGTAATTGAAATTAATGCGTAATTTTATATTCGAGTAATTAATTAATTTTGTATGTAAAATATATATTTATAACATTTATTATATTTTACTGGTCGAGACAAAGCCTAGAACATCGGCGACGACTTCGAAGAAGTCTATCGGTTTTCTATTTGTTATATTTGGGGGAGAGTGCGATGGCATTGCAAAATCTAATTCCACCAAGCCCGTTCCATCATCGAACTACAAGACAAACGCCGATGCGCTATCATTTATTCGTTACAAGGTGGACATTCCACCCATACGTACAAAACGTTTTGAGAATACTTTCATTGTACGTACAGCTAAGAAGTAGAATTCCTTGCTGAATTTTGTGCTTCCTGACTGATAGCTGTAACGGGGGTTTTTAGATTAAGAGTGAATAGGTTACTTTTAGGTAAGCGTGCTTCATCGTGTCCACATCATCGCTTACCATCTGATAAGGTGGTAGTCAAACACGAGATCAATGAATAAAATCCCATAAAAATGCAATAACGAGGGCCGATTTTGTCTATCAGTCGACGGATTTAGCAAGAGCAAGAGCTAACGTTTAATGGATCAAACAACAAAGAGCCAGAGTTAAAAAAATCCTGGTGCGTCTGATGCAGGCCAGAATATAATATGCAGAAGTTGCCTACCTTCTCCCAACTTCACGGCACGTCACTAAAGGATCTGGTTTTCAGTAAGTAGAAGTCTGAAACTAGCTTCCGCTTCACCGAAAGCGGGAGTTGTTTGATTATTTTCTACCGTACAAAAATGGCACGTAATACCTTTCAAAGTGTATACTTTACACTGTTCAATACAATATATTATTATTACGTATTTACTATTATATTATGGCCTTGCTTTTGAATTCCAACTTGTCTTATCAATGAACTTTCTTAGATCAAGTTGATGCTAAGGGCATCGTGTGTTTTGTCTACTGGTATAAATTGGATTAACAACTCACCGGTAATTATCTGCTGCGTTGGCACTTTGCTGTATTCACTTTCTTGCAATTTCTCGTCTCTTCCCATCTTTCCATTAATTATGGTCGCACTTGAAACTGTTGAATGGAAGTTAGAAACAAAATGCGTGTATTAGTTGTATAGAAATAATACAGTGTTGTAGTAATAAAATATTTTTCGTCAAATGGCTTCAATGGCGTAGAGTTTATTTTTATCAAAATTAAATTACAGAAATAAACACAAAAAATAGAGTAGATAATAGAATAGACAGATATTTTTAATCGTTTTCGATAACGGTGTTTAAATTACAAGTACGGCAGAACGTAATTACAATGCAGATTAGCAGCACTTTAGCGTGGAAACAAAACTATATGTTAGTATAATTAAATTGGCCGGTTTCTGTTCGCACAAGTTTTTATAATAAATAGGATTTTCTCAGTTGTATTGTTGCAAGTAAATCTTGAATACAAATAAAAAAGTCGTTATAAAAACTTAAAACGGGATATTTACCAAGTGTATCTTTTGTTTCGAGTTTCCGATACTTCGGCACTGTTGCAAGCGCCATGATCACGGATGAACTGTAGTAATTGCGGGTGAACGTTTATGAGCAGACGAATCGGTCTACCCTCTTTCTCGTTCATTTTTGTGATCGACACTGCTACCACTGTCACATGTATTACTAAACACTCGATTCTGTTCCCGACACACAAAGCTCACCAACTCGCGAACCCGTTGAAACCCATCCGCCCGGTTGAAATTGACGTATTTGGTAATCTCAATCGCTTCCCTTACCAGTCAGGGTATATAGTGGCGTTCTGACGAGATGACCTGAGGGTTATATAAATATATAACTCAATCCAATGGTTCGACCCTGCGTCTAAAATATGTTGTGCTATTGCCGATTTTTTAATATCATTATTTTTCACCGCCCTAATGTGTTCCCAAATTCTGTAAGCTACGGTACGTTTTGTCTGACTGATGTACGACTACAGTCCACTTTATAGGCACCGGGTTTTTCAAGAGGGAAGTTATCCTTCGGCGAACGCAGCATCTGAGAGACTTTCTTGAACGGAATGAAAATAGTCTTTACGGCATGTTTCCGTAGAATGTTTGCAACATTATCTGTCACTCCTTTCACGTATGGCAAGAATGCTGGCTGCCTCTCAACCTCGTACTCCCTGTGTCTAGAAATAGGTTTTTGCCTACGCTGTGCGATATTCACTGCATATCCATTTCTCTGTAGCACCTTTTGAACATGCGCGGTTGGTAAGCGAAGTCACTCCAGAATTAAGATGTCTCGGATGGTGGTGGGAATCAGCACGTAAATATCAATCGGATTTCCTGTAGACTATAAACACGACAATACGACAATTTCAACCGGTTTCAACTGTCGAGTGCCTGGAATCCAGTGGTTAAAACGTGGAAAAACCGAAAAAGTTTCTTAAATAGTTCGCGAGTCGACACGGTGAGTTTTGTGTGTCGGGAAAAGAATCAAGTGTTTAGACACCGCTACCACTGTCACATGTATCAACATGTGACAGTGGTAGCGGTGTCGATCACAAAATACGAACTAGAAAGAGGGTAGACCGATTCGTCATAAACGTCCACAGAAAGTTCATTCAGTGCAACAGTGCCGAAATATCGGAAACTCGAAACAAAAGATACACATGGTTATCCCGTTTTAAGTTCTAATGATACTGTCAGTGACCATGTTAGCTTAAAAACTTAAGTCGTTATAAACATCGTGAGGAAACCGGAATTTCTTTAGTTCATTCAGTTTCAGTTCTTCAGTTTCGTTGTGAAAGTCACCTGTGTTTCTGCTCCCACTCTGGGTGGAAGGGAGTGTCAGACTTCTACTGACTAAAAACCCACCTTGTTCCTTCAACTGCATCTACTTTCTGGGATAGGACCAGTAATTCGTAGACATATGAGACATTCATCAACCGACACTGGGCTCGAGTAGTGGATTGCAGCCCATTCCCACTCAAAGTGAGGAAACCTGTACCAGCAGTGGGATGTTATTATTATATAGATAAGCTTAAGTATGTATGTATGTATGTTGGGCAGGTGTCCGCAACTCCACGACCATGCACGTATTTTGCGTAAGGGTAGGATTTCTTTTTTTTAAGCTTCAGTATGCATTTTTTTTTTAATTATTTAATAACATTGCTCCAAGCCATGTCTATGATTAGTTATAATGTAAACTCACATGCATAAACACCCGGAACATATATCAAACAAACAACTTAAGGGCCTATACTACCTCAAATGGAACGAAAATACTGCTGCAATAATTTTGAAATAAATATATGGTAAAGTTGAGGATTAATGTTAGGTACTATGTTTGACGAAAACACGATTCCATAAAATTCTTCATAGAAAAAAAGTTACCTCCAAATCGAGCAATAAACCGCTGGTATTCAAAAATAACTTCAAATTAGATAATGAAACTTTGCATATTAATTGAACTAACTATAAAGCAGGTCTTATGTTATTTCGTTTTTTTTTAAATTACCATTATTTTCACCGTAAAAAGAAATAAACTAAATTATCGGTGTATTGGAGTCTTACTTGCTCGCGTGACCGCGGCCAGTAGTGTGCGAGCGAGATAAATAGTGAGAGGCGCTGAGGTAGTAGAGGCCCTTAAGGATAAACCCTTACTAAACTCAGTTATTGGAACCCGAAATACGATTTTTTATTCTAAAAATTATGTCCAATCTATACTTTCTGTAGTCTACATTTCAACGGTATCTTATCTTAGTTAAATTTGACTACCTTAACAGTAGCATGCGGTATTTAAACTGGTATAAACTAAAGATAAACCTTTCATCCAAAGTTTCATCATCTCTCAGTTTTGGCAAAATAAATAAGATTTTATAACACGCTTTTATTAGGTCGACCTGTATGTAACTAACTATGTAATGGAATCTAAGGTAACTAATTTAATCATCTTCCAAGGGTCGTAGCGTAATGAAAATTGGCAGCTGTATGTAGTTTTGATGACAATACAATAATATGGTACTGTCGAACTGATCTAATGATGGAGCCGGAAGATATGAACTGGAACTTTATAATGGAAAATTGTATCATAGCTGTTTTGGATTTCTTAGAAAAGTCTTGTAATGAACTTTGACCACGATTAGGTTTCAAGGTCTGATGATGAAGCCGGAAGATAGGCACTGGCATTCCATGATGGAATATCGTATCATAGTCGTGTTTGTACTTGTGAGAAAAGCCACGTAATGGACTTTGAACACGATCAGGTTTCAAGGTTATAACAAACCGAAAGAAAATCCGTTATCGGTTTTCTTAACCTTTTTGAATTACCGCGTAATCAAAGATTTATTTTTTATGGATGTCACTTTCAAATCCTCTGGGGTGATCGACCGTTTAATTGTTCACTACTCATGGGAATAATATGACAAAAACTACAAAAAAAAAACAGCACCAGAAAGAAAACGGAGATTACAAAAAAAAAAGGAAAAGCGCGAACAATTTTTTTGTTTTTACGTGCATTTATAAAAGCGTGTTTTTCTAGTGATTTTTAAACTATTAATTTATTTAGAATGACGACACTGTCCTGATTATGAATAAAAAAATAAAATAAAATACATTTAATTCAAGATCAAAAGTCCCATATAGACTCATACATTAAAGACAGATACATTACATTATAAATTACCTTAAAAATCCACACAAGAAAATAAAAAATAAGAATTATAATGAAATCAAAGAAAAACATGCAAAACAGATAGGCTATCCCACTCCATCCCTAAAAGACCATACAATAAATGTAACAAAATAATAGCAAAATATAGAATTAAATATGATAAACAAAGTATTATAGATTGTAACAAAATATAAAGAAATTGTGGAATAGAATTAACGCTATGATGGGTAAAAATAAACAATCTTTAGATAGTGTTATATTAAATAATGTTAATGTTCAAGGGAGTATAAAATATATATGTGAAAAGTTCTCATTAACATTTACAAAGGAAATACAATGTATAAAGCATGATTGTGATGTGAAATGGTTAGAACGAAGCACATATGTAAAAAAAAGAGCGTGTGTATGCGATGCCAACCGGTGAACAGTCAGGATGTTCGGAAAGTTATTATAGGCATGGATACAAACAAATCGCCAGGAAGTGATCTCATACGCATGTCTGATCTTAAACACTTAGTAAATAAAGTAAGTCCAGTTCTCGCACACTTAATTAATTTATGCATAAGTACCAACAAATTTCCGAGAAAATCAAAAGAAGCTATAGTGCGTCCTATTTTTAAAAAAGGTGATCATAAAGAATTGTCGAATTACAGACCAATAGCCATTTTGTCGAGTAAAAATATTAGAAAAGTGTGTTGTTAACTAACTAGGGAATTATATACAAAAAATATAATAATTAGTGAATGCCAACATGGTTTTCAAAAAAATAAAAGTACTAACACTTTTATCTAAGTTTTGTGACGAAATTAACAATAGTTTAAATAAGAAGCAGTTTGTAGTAGCAGTATTTTTTGACTATAAACGTGCATTCGACACTTTGGATGTAAATACTTTGTTAGATGCTATGGAGGAGTGTGGGGTGGGGGAACCGATGAACAATTGGTTTCGTGAATATCTCACCGAAAGACATTACCGTGTAAAGGTAGACGAGTCGTACAGCGACGCGAGGGAAATGAGGTGCGGAGTGCCGCAGGGCTCGGCATGCGGACCTGTATGCTACCTGATGCACGTGAACAGCTTGTGCGGCGTACTCCGCCACTGCTCAGCGTACATGTTTGCGGACGACCTGTGTGCGCTTCGTGCCGGCACCGACCTCTCCGAAACTTGTCGACTTGTGCAGCTTGACGTAAACAGAGTAGTTGAATGGTCCCATGACAACGGAATAGTTTTAAACGCAGAAAAAACCAAAATCGTAATAATACGCTCTCCTTAGTCGCTTTCACCCAACGATCCTCCTCCAATTTACACACATAACTTTGAATGTATCCATAATAACCAGATTAACTGTGAATGCAAACCTATCAAACTAGCCAAATGTGTAACATACCTCGGTATGAAGGTGGAAGAGAACTTTTCGTGGGTAAATCATGTAGAGTATTTGTGTAAAAATCTTAGGATATTTCTAGGTAAGTTCTACATCTTAGTTTTAAGGTGCCAACCAGCACTCTCAAGTGCCTTTATCTACAATTAGTCGACCCCATACTAAGTTACGCTCTCGACTGCTATGGACTCACATTTAAAAGTTATTTAGATTTATTAGAAGCTCAGCAATTTAGATTTTTGAAGCTATTAGTTAGCAATAAAACAAAAAACTCATGTAAAGACAATTACTATAAGCTCTTCAAAATTTGTAAAATACTTCCTGTCTGTGGCTTTCCAGAGTAAAGCATAAATATCTTCTCCTGGTAAACAGTTATGGCAGTTGGGAGCGTCACTCGCTAGTTACCCATAACCACGCAACGATGACAGTATCTGCAGGTAAATTTAATGTACCTAGAGTAAATAATTACTTTGGTGATAGAACAATAGATAAGCGAGTACCTTACTTACTCAATACATTGCCTGCAGATATCTTAAATCAGAATAAAAAGAGTAGATTTGCAAAAGCACTCAAGAAGTGGTATATTAGTCATTTATAATTTTTAATTTTGTTTTTATTCAATATTTTGAAGTATTTTTTTTTTATTTTCTACAGTTATTTTTTACTCGCCAGTCTTTACAGTTTGGCGAGAATACATATGTACTTACCTATATACCATTTGTGAAATATAATTAATGTGATGTCATTCTCTCTTTTACTATTATGTTATTTAAATAACGTTACATAACATGAAGCAAAAGAGAGGAGTGTGCTGATGTATGTTTCTGTAATGCTGATGTAAGTCATAAGTTTATATCTACTTCTTTAAATATCTGTACTCACAGATAAACCGTGTAAACGGTTTTGTGGGGTATTGGCTTATTTTTAAGATGCTAATGTAACATGTTTTAATAACAAATACCTAGTTTAATATTTGAATAAAACTATGTATGCATGGTCATTTACACACTAAATAATTGGGATGTGTAATGGTTTTGCTTTTCAACCGACGAAAAAAACGGAGGAGGTTATCAATTCGACGCGTATATTTTTTTATGTATGATCACCGATTACTCGCAGACGGCTGAACCGATTTGGAAAAATCTTTTTTTTTTTTGAATGGGTATACTTCGAAATTGGTGCCATTGTCACCAAGTCAGGATCTGATGGAGACAGATCCTAGAGAAATTGAGGGAACTCTTCAAATATTATAGGCACATCTATAGTGATTTGAGTATTTTTATAGTAACGTTTGTAATATATATGTATGTTTATCAGTTGTCTAGTACTCATAGCACAAGCTGTGCTTAGTTTGGGACTAGATGCCGTTGTGTGAAAGTTGTGGAATATTATTATTATTATTATATTATTAGTTGCATTCGAAAAGCATCATTTGTGTGCTCTTGTAACTAGGTAAATTAAAAATCGATCAACTAAAAAGAGTGAAATAAAAACTATTTACCAAAAAATTAACGCGACTCCCAAAAAACACTACAAAGTGAAAAATAACTTTAATTTCGGAAGTCGGTGCCAAAAACGAAAATACGAAACTAAAGACACCGACTAACGAAATTAAAGTTATTTTTCACATTGCAGTGTTTTTTGGGAGTCGGTTTAATTTTTTGGTAAAAAGTTTTTATATTTCTACTTGTTATGTTTTTACAGGGTCTTTCATTAAGCGTGTCTTATCTTTAAATTTAAATAAAACAAAGTGTGTGTGAGATATTATCGAAATTATTTATTTATTTTAAAGATGTAGTAATGCCATTATGTGTGGAATATGACATCATTCAAGTGTCTGCCACGGCTTCTCTGGGTGGAGCACATGCGAGATATCCAATTCTCCATGACTTTTGCGCATAAATCAGGCTGAATTCGACCTATGGCATAGGTTATGTTGGCTTTGAGGACCACTGTGGTTTATGGTTTATTCGTATAGACCTGCGACTTAAGAAAACCCCACAAGAAAAAGTTTAGCGGGGTTAAGTCACAAGATCTCAGTGGTGATAATTTTTCTGTGAAAATTACGGTCAGTTGCTAACTGCTCCAGTGCCCCTTCAGCGAACACACGTCGTTGTCTATGGTCGTTTACCTTCAATTCCTGGGTGAGTTGAATTTTATACGGTTGCAAGCCCAAGTCACGACGCAAAATTCGCCAAGTTGTGGTCTGTGAAAGGCCGAGTTCTTGTGAGCGACGCAAAATCGACTGCCTCGGATTCTGCTGCACACTCTCACGGACAGCGGCAATGTTTTCGGCAGACCTTGCGTTTCGTTAATATACGGGTGCTGGTCGATCATTTACCGAACCAGTGGACTCAAATTTATCTACCACACGACGAATAGTCCTCTCGGTAGGACGATTATGGCGACCGTAAAATGGGCTAAGCGCGCGGTGCGTTGCCCGAACAGAACACTCATTTTGATAAAACAATTTTATCGTTTACACGTGTTGTTGAATGCTATAGCTATCCATGATGATTTTGCAAAACAGAATGAATAAATGACAACCAATTTGACTGATGTAGCTTCAACAAGATGGCCGCTACTAACTGTAAAGTTCGGACGTGCCTATTGGAAGACCCGTTATTAAAACACGTTTAATAAAAACTGATAAAATCTCTTATTACTCTAATAAGAATACTAGAAACTACTTTCCTTCTAAAATAACTTTTTCTATAACTATACTAATAAAATAATAATTATGATTTTCGTTTAACTGAAAACTTAAAGTGCTCTTCTTGCTATCGCATTTAATTCACTTATCTTATAGAGCCAGAATACCCTCGAAATATTTATAAATAATTTACGATAACTTAAATAGTGGCTACCTTATTCAAGATATTCTGATTAAGCATCCCATATTGAGAAATCAATGAACTACATAAATAATTGTGCTTCTAAGCACTACTTCTTTCAAAAGGACTGCAATTGACAATTATTAATATAACCATCCACACTTGGTAGATATACCATCTTGTCGCACCAAGCGCTTTTCTTCCACATTCATGGCAAGCTGTGGAATTCTCTGCCGGCTTCTGTGTTCCCTGCCACTTATGACCTTTCAGCCTTTAAAGCAAGAGTGAACAGGCATCTTCTGTGCTCGCTCGTTCTATCGTAGACCTCATCCATCGCTTACCATCAGGCAACAAAAACAAAGATCGAGTATGCTTGACTTGACCTTTTCATATATTTCACCATATTTTAAAGCTATCAAGAATCGTAGATCGGGGTGTCGGGAACATGCCTTAGCCATTCGTATAATTTAAATGAGTACCTACTATACATACATATTTTCTTTTTTTAAAGATACGTAAAAACACGTATAGATTGTTAAGGATCTATAAATGATTACAAGGACCAACGGTTTCAAATATTGTTATATATCTTGGGTTCACCAACTAGGTGGACAGATCTAGTGAAAGGCTTGCCAACTTCCAAATTGCACAAGGTTGTAAGAGACGCGCTAGATAGAAACCGGTGGAGGCTGAATTCGTTCCAGATGCAAAGCTGACGCTGACCACAGTTCTCAGATATTCAGGGATCGACCCGAGAGAGAGATCTTGGTCGGAATATTATTGATGATGAGTCGGGTAGCCGATAATGCGTTGAAGTAAAAATGGAAAAAGAAACTCATACAAGCTATAATTTATACTATTATCATTATTGATTCCTTAAAAAAAAACAAACCCTATTGTCACAACACTATTTTAAGATCAATTTCGTATAACATCTTGCAAACTGTCCTCTTCTTTCTTCAATTTGCTCTGTTCAGTCTCAGTTAACTCATCAGCATCTGGAAATTAAGATATTTTGATAAGTTTGTTTTACTGTTCAGTGAATTATATCTTCCAAACTGAGTATCTTACGAGGTCGGTTACTAGTCTAACGGGATTTAACTGAGTACAAGAGTTTTACATGGAGTTTCAATCCTTTTTTGTCTAGCTGTGCTGTGTCACGCTGATGTTAAGAGTAGATTCAGTCAAACTCTGTTGTCAATATTGGGCCACCAAGATACAGGCTGTGCCTAGTTTGGGGCCCATTGCTAACTCTTTTGTGTTTTGTAACTTTATGTATTGTATTTTCTGTCTGTATGCCTTTCAACTTGTGTGTGTAAATAAATAAATAAAATAAATAAATCCAGTAGCTGAGCAACATGATAACCCTTGGCAATACTGCTGTCAGATTTTTAGGCTCCTGACTGCCTGTAACGAGTATTGAAGATTTACAAATGACAACCGGCGTCAACACCTTAATGTGCTTCCCAGGCACCGAAGAACGGCCCTGATTCAGACCATGGAGCGAGAGGGAATGGGATGCAGTCGCCTCCTTCTGCGAAGCAGTCATGCTAGCTAAGGAGGAGGCCGAACGTGCGAGGGAGAGTCAACTCTCCTCCTCACGCCAGAGCCGCTGCGGGAGACGCCCCAGGCGTCGGGGATCGCAAGCTGATCTCCGGTCATCATAGACACGGGCTTGCGAACGGCGAGCAGGGGTAGCTCACCGTCTGGTTAGGACCAAACCCGGGTCGGTGGCGCGTCGTGTTCCACGCGCGCCTCAAAGAGTCGTCAACATTAGTGACGGAGCTCCATAGGGCTATAGCGCCACAGACCTTGCGCTCCACAATCTCAGAATCATTGCTACTGATTTGCACTCATTCTATTGTTCACTGGCTGAATTCACAATGAGTGCTCTGTTTGTTATTAATCAAAATTGATGCTAAAATAAATACACTTTCGAATTAGGCTATGCTGTAAGGATAATTGAGAAATGGATAAATAAACAAATAAACATTGATTCCTATATATTTTACACAATTAAATGATTATAAAATCTAACCATTTTCTTCTCCACCGTAGAAGTTCCATGGCTGCACAGTGCCCTTGGCGAACACGACGAATATAGTGTTTGATATAAACATGATGGCCACGAATATTACGAACACATACTGCCACTTGCGATGGTTTGTCTGAAAATATATTCAAATATTACATAGAAAAGTCAAATCGGTTAAGGAAAATATCATGAGGAAATCGGAACTTCCAGCAACCAAAAATTCGGAAATATCATCCATAAATGCGCGCTGTGCCTGCGTGATGGATACAATACGCCATATTCATTCTTATAAACAGCATATTCCGTACAAACAATTTCATTTATTTTATTTATTTAGGTAAATAATCAGACTGTTAAAATGGTTAGTTTTAACTGTAAATCAGTGGTGAGGTCCGTGGAGGGAGTTCGTGAAATATGCAAAACAGCACACATTATTGCCCTGCAGGAAACTTGGCTTCTGCCTCATAACACCTCGTTCATTGGGACGATTGATGGAAACTTCGAATTTACTAATAAGTCTGCGGTCGATACTTCAGCTGGTTTGTTACGTGGTCGTCCCTATGGTGGCGTGGCAGTGATGTGGAGAAAGGGTGCATTCTCTTCGGTTAACGTAGTGCCGTGTAGGAGTGTGAGACTAGATGCTGTTAGGTTTTGTGTCGGTGGGCGTAATTTATTGATGTTATCTATATATGCCAACTGACAGTGGGGATAACTTATTGGAATTCACGGAAGTGTTAAGTGAAATAAATGCAGTGATCTAAAGTTGTGATGTCGAATCTGCTATGATTCTTGGTGATTTTAATGCACATCCTAGTGAGTTATTTTTTACTGAGCTAACCAACTTCTGTGCGGAGCGGAGCTGGCTTTGTGCGGACGTGATAAGGTTAGGTATGACAACTGATACGCATACCTTTGTCAGTGAAAGTCACGAAAACTGTAAAAGATGGCTTGATCACTGTCTGACAACGGAGGCAGCTTGGCGATGCGTGACTAATATTGAGGTATGTTATGATGTGTTTTGGTCAGACCACTTTCCACTAGAAGTGTATTTTAATTTGGGAATATTGCATTCTAAAATACAAGGTACATTTAAATCTTGCAATGAGGTCAAGTGGGGTGAAAGGGACGCTGATCAGATCAAGTTATATTACGAACTTGCTAATAGTAAATTAAGGCATATTGACTTTCCGGTGGAACTTGGTCTGTGTGCTGATAATGTTTGTAGCAACAGGTGTCATTATGAAATAATTGATAAATTGTATAATAGTATTGTAGGTGCTTTGACTGAAGCTGCGCGAAGTAGTCATAGGGAAGGAAAGTTTAGGAAACAAAAACATGTTATTGGATGGAATAAGTATGTGCGGAGGGCTCATATGGAGGCACGAAGCAGCTTCCAGACCTGGATGCTACACGGTAAACCCAAATCTGGTAATATTTATAACACTATGTGTGAAACCAGGAGGCGCTTTAAGTCAAAGCTTAAATGGTGTCAAGACAACGTGGATCAGATTAAGATGGACATATTAGCCACGCACCACAAAGAGAAGGACTTTAAGCATTTTTGGAAGCATACTAGGAATTTGGAAGCTGGTTTGTGCGTGCCTGTGTGTGTTGAGGGCGAGAATGAGCCACGCCTGATTGCCGAGATGTTTAGGGAACGTTTTAAGGTTGTGTCTCCACTAGCAGGTGTGCAACAGGTGCTGGATGCTGAGGTCAAGGGTGGTGAGAGGACTCGGTTTCAAGTTAAAGAAGTCGCTCATATTATTAAGAATATGACGAGAGGTAAGTCTCCAGGGCATGATGGCCTCAGCATCGAGCACTTGCAGCACGCAGGTGTTCATTTGCCTAGGGTGTTGGTCATGCTCTTTAATTTGTGTATAGGACATTCATATTTACCCCAGGAGCTTATGAAGACTCTTGTTGTACCAATAATTAAAAATAAGACGGGTGGTGCCTCTGATGGGAACAATTACAGACCTATTTCATTGGCCACGGTGATAGCCAAGGTGCTGGATGGGCTGCTTGATAATTGCTTAAATCGGCACATAGTTTTGCACGATGCGCAGTTTGGTTTCAGAGCTGGGCATTCGACTGAAACTGCGATACTGCGACTCAAGCAGACCATTCAGTACTATGTCACGAGAAAAACACCTGTTTATGGCTGTTTTTTGGACCTGTCGAAGGCATTCGACCTAGTCTCATATAGCGTACTCTGGCGTAAGCTCCAGGAACAGACTAGCACTCCTGGGGATTTGATAAATATATTAAGATTTTGGTACGGCAACCAAACCAATAATGTTAAGTGGGTGGGTTCATGTTCGGCAGAGTACAGGTTGGAGTGTGGGGTGAGGCAGGGTGGACTAACTTCACCACGCCTCTTCAACCTGTACATAAACGGACTGATAGGTGAGCTCAGCAGGGCTGGAGTGGGTTGTTCAATGGATGGAGTCTGCATGAACAACATCAGTTACGCTGATGATATGGTCCTGCTGAGTCCATCTGTCAAGGCCCTCAACATACTCTTAGGCATCTGTGAGAGGTACTCAGTGGCACATGGCCTCAGGTATAACCACAATAAGAGTGAGCTACTTGTTTTTAAGTCGGGAAATAGAAGTCCCAAGACTGTTCCGCCGGTTAGGCTTGGAGGAATTCAGATAAGCAGGGTCACAAAGTTTAAGTACCTGGGGCACTGGGTCACTGAGGATCTCTCCGATGACATGAACATTGAGAGGGAACGTAGGGCGTTGGCAGTGAGATGCAACATGCTGGCGCGCAGGTTTGCGAGATGCACTAGAGATGTTAAAATTTCATTATTCAAGGCGTACTGCCAGACATTTTATACCTGCAGCCTGTGGGTCAGATATACGCAGAAAACTTACAACGCCCTACGTGTCCTGTACAATAATGGGTTCAGAATGTTGCTGGGGTTGCCTCGCTTTTGCAGTGCATCAGGTATGTTTGCCGAGGCCAACATTGACTGCTTTAGAGCAATAGTACGTAAAAGAGTTGCCTCCCTGATGCAGCGTGTGCGCGGTAGCGCCAGCAGCCTTCTGAAAACCATCCTGGATAGGCTGGATTGTCCTGTGGTGAAGCACTGGAATACTGTTCACGTTTCCGGCGGTGCTATTTTTAATGTTAGGTAAAATTTACTTTTATTATTATTTTATTATATTTTATTCGAAATTTGATTAATTAATTAATTGTTTTACTTTTGTTATGCTATTTTAAAATTTAATTGTAATTGTTTTATTTTTATTTGATTCTTTATTAATAATGTTCAGCAATATAATTTTAACTACTAACATAGATGTAAGTATTACTAACCTATTTATGGATGTACTTAATCCGAAATAAATGTCTAAAATAAAAAAAAAAAAACAGTAACACATTACATCAAGTTGAAAAAAAAAATTAATATTAAATGGGCAAATGTGCCAGCAACAACATTTTCCACAAAATACATAAAAGGTTTCTCAGTGAATGCGTTATAATTTAAAACCTTACAACTGTAATGCTTATATCTTAACATAGTATAAAGCAAAGTCGCTTTCCTGTGTCTGACCCTATGTATGCTTAAATCTTTAAAACTACGCAACGGATTTTGATTCAGTTTCTTTCAATAGAAAGAGTGATTCAACAGGAAGGTTTTAAAGTATATAACATGTATAATATAGTAGAGAAACACTGATAATTTTTGAGGTTTCTAATGTGAAGTCGCAAATCCTTATCCAATTAAGTACCATAAATACATTGTGCATTTAATATAAATCAATATTGTCCTTTACAGAATATAATTTAAATAAATAGTTTCGAAGATATTACAGATTTAAAATACAAGGACATAGCGGTTGCCGCGCGGTGCCGGCGGAGGCACGGCGTGCGTGCCTATGTTGCTTAGATTTGAGCGTTGAATGTTTTTCCCATGGTAAATTATGTGTCGCACTTTCAAGAGTAGGTAATTACTAAAGAGAACATGTATGTCGAATGACAAAAAGGCTGTCAACGATGTATATAAAGACATTCTATAGTATATTTAATATAAACATTGCACCCGTGCGAAGCCGGGGCGGGTCGCTAGTTAATACTAAAAAGCAATTAAACATGAAATAATGAAAATAAAAAAATGTAGATTGAAATATAAATAAAAATAATTGAAATAAAACAATGGAGAATGAAATTGAGATTTCAATAATAAGATATTGAATGTTTTAATTTATTATGTTATTTATCAACTATTGATATTGACTCAGTGTCTGAAGCACTCTATCTTTGAACAAATTCCTTCTCATAGACGTAATAGGTTGCATAGTTACTATAAAAACGGCTGTAAATGAAAAAAAATTGAGGAATGTGGAGGTGCCACAATACATTTAAATGTAAATGAATGTTGCTAAACTAGCAGGCTTTATATCGATAAAAACAAATTTCTGCTTCTTTTGCAGTCAGGTGAAAAGTAGCCTTAACACGTTGAATGCCAACGCGGTCAGTGATGACCGACAGTGAGCTTTCCCTTTAGGCCAAGCAAAAATCACAGTTCTATCCAAATTTAGACCAAATGTTTTGTTTAATTGTTGGTTTGACGGGAAGCCAAACTCAAAAGAAAAATTAGACACTTATATCTAATGTCCAAATGTATGTTTTCATTAACAAAAGTCAACTTTAGTCATTCATTAATTAATTATGGAGATATTAAACACCGGGCAGCACTGACCGACGGGGTCCAAACGGCAAGTCTAGTTGTCGGCCATCACTGAACGACGCGGCCTGAACGGGAAGATGCATTTTTTTTTCTTCCTTATTTCCTTATCAAATTTTATTCAAATTCACCCAGTACTTTTCTTGACCATACCCAACAGTTCAGTTCAGTTGAACATAATTATCTAGAGTGAGGCCATTGAGAAGCACGGGGAAGCACTTGCTGTTTCTCTCGACGTCTCCAAGGCTTTCGATAGGGTGTGGCACGATAGCCTTATTGCTAAACTTCCTTTTTTCAGCATACCCACTGAACTTTGCGTTTGAATAGAAGACTTCCTGATTGATCGGTCTATTCGAGTGGTTATTGATGGTTGCTCGTCTGGCCAATTGGCTATTAATGCCGAGGTCCCTCAGGGGTCAGTTCTCTCAGCAACTTTATCCTTGCTGCATATTAACGATCTGCTAATGCCCGGTACCTTTGCTGACGCATGCAGACGACAGCACTGTTGCTGAGAGATATATATCCAGCGCGCGTGCTAATGGGTCACAAGTCCTGTCTCTCCGAGAGGCAATGGTAGGGCGCTTGAACTTGACTTTGAAGGCTGTCTTTGAGTGGGGCGACGCCAACTTAGTCAAGTTTAATACTGCCAAGACCCAGGCATGTCTTTTCTCCGCAAAAAGGAGCCAATTTCAACCAGCTCCTTCTTTCCGTGGTGTAACCGTGCCTATAACTGATCGCATCGAGCTTCTTGGGGTTACGTTGACATCGACCCTTAATTTTGGTCCGTTTATCGAGGCTAAGGCTCAATTGGCTGCCAAAAAGTTGGGAATCCTAGCAAAGGTGAGACGGTACTTCACACCGGAACAGCTGCTCAACCTCTATCAAGCGCAAGTTCGGCCGTGTATGGAGTACCTACTGCTCTCATCTCTGGGACGGATCTGCCAAATACCAGCTTGATGCACTTGATTCTATAGAGAAACGGGCCAAAAGGCTCATCGGCAACGAGAAACTGGTCGAGACAAGGCTCCAGAGCCTAGAACATCGGCGACGTGTTGCAAGCCTGTCAGTTTTCTATCGGTTACATTTCAGGGAGTGTGCGATGGAATTGCACAGTCTTATTCTGCCAAGCCCGTTCCATCATCGGACTACAAGACAAACGGCGATGCGCCATCGTTACATGGTGGACATCCCACCCATACGCACGAAACGTTTTGGGGATACTTTCATTGTGCGTACGGCTAAGGAGTGGAATTCCCTGCCGGAGTCTGTATTTCCTGATAGTTATAACCTGGAAGTCTTTATGTCAAGAGTGAATAGGTTACTTTTAGGCAAGCGTGCTTCATCTTCGACCACATCATCGCTTAAGATCAGGTGAGATTGTAATCAAACGCAAGCCTATCAACTATAAAAAAAAAGTTTTTCAATTTCATTTCTTGTGGACGCACAATAAAAAATAAGAATAAGAAGTTTTATCACTCAAACATGTGTACACATACAGAATTGAATATAATACATGCATGCAAGATCTTAAAGAACAATGGCGAAAGCTTAGCTGAGTTTAATTTGAGCGTCTAAAAGTGACTTATATACGGAGGCAGTTCTATTATTTTTCTACGTTTTTTCAAAGTATCACATTACCTAGTTAAGTCCGGATAAAAAAAACATTTTAAATGAAAAGTTATTTGATTTTTTCATTGACAGTTAGTGATGCCATTTTGTATTTATTCTGCCAAGTGACAGTAAGTGCAACATTATTGTAATAAAATCGGTTTTAGTTTGTTATTGTAACAAAAAGGAGTTAATGAATTAAAAATAATATTTATTTATTAGTGGAAGTGTTCTTTGTATGGAGGTAAAAATATTGTAGTGTAAAAATAAATGAATTACTTTCAATTAATGACTGGCAAAAAGACTATTATCCCAAGTCAAAAAAAAATATAACTTGGTTTTACAACTGTTGATTGTTCATGTCACATTCACCCTCAAGAAAAATATATATATAATCTATGGTTAACTGATTACTAGGCGGCATGGTCTAAGCCTGTTGTAACCTTAGCCTGTTCCGTCAGGAACTAATCTACTTTAAAAAAAATGATCATGTCACAGACGCTTGCACATTGTGCCTTGTATTGCTCTCGTTTGTTTTCCGTTTTCTTTAATTTTCACTTAACCTGGACATAACCTACAAAAGTTCATGACTGAATTTCTATTATTCTCGGGCTTCTCGAACAAAAATTCTTGCACAAACTAATTCAGAAGTTGACGCTGAGTCAAACAAGATATTTTTCATTTATAGACTCAAAAATTTAATCTCAGCTAAATTAATGTATGGGAGGTTGATATTGTGCTTTAGAGTGGTTCACGATATGTCTGCCATTTTTCATGACGTGCAAATATGTTTACATACAATTACATCAACTAGAATAAAGCATCAAAAAATTGATCCTCAACGCTGTCGGCTGGCAACGTACCCAAGATACTGGCGGCATTGCCACGTTGTATGACAATGCTTAGCCGTTGACCAAAGAAATAGCCAGCGTTGAGGATCAATATTTTGATGCTTTATTCTAGTTTGTATTTTAAGTATTTTAGTACATAATTATGTATATTTGCTGAAATAAATGTTTTATTACATCAATGATTTTTTTATTTATTCCGAATAGGCTCGCGTTTGACCACCATCTCACCTGATGGTAAGCGATGATGTGGTCGAAGATGGAGCACGCTTACCTAGAAGTAACCTATTCACTCTTGACTTAAAGACTCCCAGGTTATAGCGATCAGGAAACACAGACTCCGGCAGGGAATTCCACTCCTTAGCCGTACGCACAATGAAAGTATTCCAAAACGTTTTGTGCATATGGGTGGGGTGTCCACCGTGTAACGATGGCGCATCGCCGTTTGTCTCGAAGTCCGATGATGGAACTTGTGTTTTAAATTGTGTAATTCCATCGCACACTTCCCGAAATGTAACTGATAGAAAACCGATAGACTTGCAACTCGTCGTCGATGTTCATTATATAAATTAATTCATTACATTATATATTATTTAAATTGTACACTTACAATATAAATTTCATAAAATAAATCATTTAACCAATTTTAATCCAATTTTACTAAATTATTTATTATTTACATGAGTTCTTTAAAAAATATATAATACTTATTAGGCTTTTGTGCCAAGAATAATTAAAAAAAAAATAAAAAACATAAGCTTATTTTTCTTTATGGTATACAAAACTGGTTTGGTGGGATACCGGTCCATTAACACAAAGCTGTTTTAAAATCATAATATTTAGGTAACCCAACCTCATCTAGGTAAGTCCAAAAACCTTCACAAATCTATCAAAATCTAACCTATTACACTATATCAAAATTTTGGCAAGCAAAGCCAATCTTACCACATCATCCTTCACGATGTTGGACACGATCACGGGTACCGTCAGACTGGTCAGATTGGCAATCATATTGCCGAGCGCCATTATTGGCGCGGCAAAGTTGGGAGCCAAGTCTATATGGTTTATCTGTAACAAATAGGTCATATTGGAGCGTGGATACTATGTCTTAAAACTAGGAGCGTAGAATGGAGCGATAAGAAATAAATTATATTAATACTAGTTCTACCCGTAACTTAGATTGCGGTCACGTAAATCCTGATCCCGTTAGAATACTGGAATTAAAAGTAGCTTGCTTCGCTAAAACTTCCTCTAAATCGTTTTAGCCGTTCCAGAGATTATCCAGGACAAACAGTAAACAAACAATTTAAATTCAAATTTATTGTGTGAACATAGGTGATTACAGGTGTTTTTCAATATTTTAAACTTGAATTGTACAAATCATGTCCCGCCAATAGGCATACAAAATCAGTCTTGCGAAGCTAGTATATTTGGTATAAAAGAATGTCAAAGATACGAGTACATGCATGTCAAATTATAAAATTGTCTCAATAAAATATGGAAAATGTCATGAAAGTAGGATAGAATAATAATACACAATGTCAAATGATTGCAAAATAAAAAACACAACAAATAAAAAAATAACCATTAAAAATACAAATTATAAAAATTGATCAAAATTTGTCATCCAAATACTCATTGACTGAATAATATACCTTGTTATTTAGTAGCTTAAAGAGTTTACTTTTAAATTCATTATTGTTCTTACTGTTTCTAATATGATAATATTATTATTATATTATATTATTCATTACACAATTTAGGTGCCATTGCATAGATACTTTTATAAGCAAAAGCAGTTTTGTTGATTGTTGTTTTTAACTTATCTGAGCGACGTTGACTTTCTGCATGACTAAACAAGAGTATATTGGTTTTTACAAACATCAGAACCTCATAGATATACAGCGACGGTACTGTCAGAATCTTTAAATCCGTAAAGTGTATATGTCGTTTTTAGTTTGCAGATGGCTTGGATGCATCTTTTTAAAAAAAAAGTTTGTTTGTATTTTAATATCGTATAAATAAATATAAGCACTTGAAAAAACATATTTATTTTTAAATGGTAAATAGACAATTATATGTTTTCCAATGCAAACTTGGTGTTCTTTTTCGTGAGAATAATCATCAAGTGATTCCCACTCTGGGTGGAGTGGAAGGGAGTGTCAGAACTTTACTGATGAAAAATCACCTTATTCCTTCAGTTACCCTTGGGTTCCGGGGCACGGTATCTCCTTAGCACGTTCCAGCCACCCATACGCATAATTCCTCTTCAATCTCATTTCATTAACTATTTTATCATTACTGTACCTTAATAAAAAAAACTTTCCAAAGTAAATCTGTGCATTAAACTGCTTTTCTTTTTAAAGAAATTACAGTTCCATTAATGGAGTGATATTTTAGGAGTCTTTCCCTAGTTACTCATAGAAAAACAAATCTAAGGAATCATCAAACTATTCATATCATATGTTTCTAACTTCATAGATCCGTGTTGTGAATAGAGCCAAACTTAATAATGGTAAGGTTGGTTCTGAATCGGTTG
This sequence comes from Tholera decimalis, assembly GCA_943138885.2. Taxonomy (NCBI): domain Eukaryota; kingdom Metazoa; phylum Arthropoda; class Insecta; order Lepidoptera; family Noctuidae; genus Tholera; species Tholera decimalis. Next base: position 43,747,984 of record OW964558.2, read on the forward strand.
GCAACTGATCTAACATGATTATGTGTGAGGATCGAGCCAGTAAATATTGTGTATTTTATTGTTTCCGTATAACATCATAATATAAAACGTTACCTCACATGATGTGGATATCACATATATGGAGGTTTTTCTTGGCATACGTTTTATTTATTTTAAACAATTATCTATGTGAAACAATTTATCCCAAAAGGTGTTGTCACAAGTTGATATTAACAGAAAAAATATTTAAATATGTTGCTATGTGGTTTAAAAATAACGGGTTAGTATAGAAATATCAATAAAACTAGTTATAAAAATAGTATCATTAAAATACTTAAGGATCGGCAGAATGTTCCGGAAGTTTAGTTTTTTTTTTATAGCTGATAGGCTTGCGTTTGACCATAATCTCACCTGATGTTAAGCGATGATGTGGTCGAAGATGAAGCACGCTTGCCTAGAAGTAACCTATTCACTCTTGACTTAAAGACTCCCAGGTTATAACTATCAGGAAACACAGACTCCGGCAGGGAATTCCACTCCTTAGCCGTAGGCATAATGAAAGTATTCCCAAAACGTTTCGTGCGTATGGGTGGGATGTCCACCATGTAACGAAGGCGCATCGCCGTTTGTCTCGTAGTCCGATGATGGAATGGGCTTGGTGGAATAAGACTGTGTAATTCCATCGCACACTCCTCGAAATGTAACCGATAGAAAACTGACAGGCTTGCAACACGTTGCCGATGTTCTAGGCTCTGGAACCTTGTCTCGACCAGTTTCTCGTTGCCGATGAGCCTTTTGGCCCGTTTCTATATAGACTCAAGTACATCAAGCTGGTATTTGGCAGACCCGTCCCAGAGATGAGAGCAGTACTCCATACACGACCGAACTTGCGCTCGATAGAGGTTGAGCATCTGTTCCGGTGTGAAGTACCGTCTCACCTTTCGTAGGATTCCCAACTTTTTGGCAGCCACTTGAGCCTTAGCCTTAGTTTTTACCCGACTACGGCAAAGCCAAAGTAGGGTTATGATTTTGACAGGCTATGTATGTATGTATGTGTGTATGTTCATCTGTTCCCTCATAGCTCCAAAGCTGCTTATCGGAACTCGACAAATGAGGTATCGTTAGAACCGTCTTGACCATCCGCTGAACATAGGCTACGTGACGTGTCACAAAACCCAATGTGGCGCCCTCTAGGGCCCAAAAAGTGTTGTGTTAAAAAATAAAAATAAGATCGATACACCGTGTTTGGTATCATTTGAAAGGGCTTCACTTGTACTTATCAAAAATAACACTTAAATTTAACGTGGCGCCATCTAGCGGTCAAAGAGTCATGTGTAAAAAATAAAAGTAAGATAGATATACCGTGTTTGGTATCATTTGAAAGGGCTTCACTTGAACTTATAAAAAATAAAGTAAATAGTATAGAAGCACAGTGATTTAACACCAAAATAGTTTAAATAATAAAAAGTAAGCCGTAGTCACACGTTATATAGGATATCAACCGTAACAAAACAATTAATAACGTGACGTGTGACTACGGCTTTTATTTTAGTTCTGTTCTTGTTTTTCCAGTAACCTTGTTTATTTCAGCATCCTGAAAATCTTGTTTCATCTTTTTTAGCATCGATTTTTTTGTCGTAGTCGGGTTTTAGTTTTTTTACTTTTTATTATTATATAGTTATTTCTGAATCTCATCACAGGATTGTTTTGTTAGTAAACATACAAAACTACACACAAATACACAAAATAAGAAATTATTGTTTGTGCAATAGCTTAAGTTTTATGTATAAGGCTAAGTTTTGTTTATAGTAATAATTAAGAGTTTCGTTGAACAGCTCTGCAAATGTCTGCTCACAGATAAATTTAAATGTTTACAGTAATCTGAGGAAAATGTTGTGGGTTGTGTATTAGATAAGTTTATAGTTTAAGACATTTTATAATAATGACTAAAACATTACTGAAATAAAAAACCCTAAACTACATATACACATCTAAAAATAAACTAAAATATGGCATCCAGAAATTCTTACGCATCGCTGGCCACTGGTAATGTGCCCAAAAGACTGACGGCATTGTCACGTTGAATGGCAATGCTTAACCTCTGTCCAAGGTAAAAGCCAGCCCTTGGGTCACGCGAAGTGTCAACTAGGCGTCTGGATAGATCTTTAAATAATTTGTGAGCACTCGGACCCCACGACCCCAAGGTTTCAACCCCAAACGGCTCGAAAATATAACTACCAACAAGGTTATTATATTTCCGCCGCTTGAGGTTCTCAGCAGCCGCAGCGGCAGCGCCAGCACAGCAAGACGAGCTAGGAAGATGGGATGGTGCAAGAGTATCGACACCAGTTGCGTCCCACACTAAAAGCCTACCCATCTTCCAAGGAAATAAAGACATGTCGTCCGGTCTTTTGCCATCGTCGCGTGCTAGACATTTTTGTTATTTTTTAATACGCAACTGTTAATTTTCTCTACATTAATAATAAATAAATAAAGATCGATAAAATGTACTCTGAAAACTGATACTTAAAATTAACAGCCAGGAACTTTTCCAGTCTGGCCCTGGACCGAATCTTCTACAAGACTTACCAAGGGGTATTGTGATATAGTCAGTAGCAGCAGCATTGACGGGGCCTGATAAGGTCATAGCCTGCTGGGGCTGCGGGAATTTTCTAACGAAACACCGCGGCCCCGGACCACAAAGGCAACTGAAGGAACAAGGTGGGTTTTTTTAGTCAGTAGAAGTCTGACACTCCCCTCCGCTTCACCCAGAGTGAGAGAAGCCATTTGATGATTTTCCCACCAAACAAAAGCTAGTATTTCAGTAAGAAAAAGTGAGCAGTATAAGCTCAGTGATTACAGACACAACTTACAAATTATAGGTTGTGCATGCAAACCCCGGATGGGTTTGTGTAATTTCCTTCATCACTGCTACTCATAAAAGGGAGACTAAAAAATAATTATAATGAGGTAACCAGCATGACTTAGGACCGAAAATCCTAAGATATGCGATGTCTACCAACCCGAACTATGACTGCGTGCTCAATTGAAAGGAAATGAAATATTTATTTTGTAAATTATAAGTATAATGTGCTCTTTAATCCTTTTACTCCTTTTTATCTTAAGGAACGTTTTCAGTTCCTCTGTAACATACATTCTAAATCCTTGAGATCATCGGAAAATCTAGAGTTAAGTATTCGTATGCATTCCACTTCTTTCTTTGACACATCTTTTACTATACAAGCAGCTCGTTTGTGGAATGCATTACCCATAGAAGTGAGGCGTGCTCAAATGCTACCAGCGTTCAAAAGAATAGTGAAGGAGCATTACCTCTCCCTATAACTTTTCCCCTTCTTTCTCAATTATACATGTAATATTTATTAGTATATGATTTTGGTATTTTATTTATTTTCAACCGACGACAAAAAGAGGAGGTTATCAAATCGATGCGTATTTTTTTTTTGATGTTTGATCATCGATTACTCAAAGACGGCTGAACCGATTTGAAAAATTCTTTTTTTAATTGAAAGGGTATACTTCGAAATTGGTCCCATTTTCATAAACGTCAGGATTTGATGATGGAATCCTGGAGAAATCGAGGGAACTCTTCAAATATTATAGGCACACCTATGACGTTTTGGGTATTTATTATAGTAACTAATGCAGTTGCTCTCAAAAAGTACCATTTGAGGAAGTGGAACTGATGATGAAGACCACAGATGGCCGCCGAAACTACTCAATAATAAGTATTGAGTGGATTGCGATTCGATTACTTGAATATGGATATTAAGCACTTTATGCTCGTCACAATGCATATGGTGATGTAGAGCTGATGGTGAAGTACCAGGAGAACTCCTTAACAATTAACGGCCCAGCATTGTGAAAAGCAATATTTTGTAAAAGGTTATAAGTAGTTGACATTTAGGCTCTTGTGACTAGGTAAATTAAAAATAGACCAACTAAAAAGAGTGAAATAAAAACTTTTTACCAAAAAATTAAACCGACTCCTAAAAAACACTGCAAAGTGAAAAATAACTTTAACTTTGGAAGTCGGTGCCAAAAACGAAAATACAAAACTAAAGACACCGACTACCGAAATTAAAGTTATTTTTCACTTTGCAGTGTTTACAGTTTTGGGAGTCGGTTGAATGTTAAATTTTTTGGTAAATAGTTTTTTATATTATTATGTTCAATTAATATTAAATGATGTGTGTACACTGACAGCTCTTAATCTGTCTTCTTTAAGTTTGTCCATCCAAAGGTTGTATGTAAGAGATTGCCCTGTGCGATAAGACCATTGTACACTTTTTTTTTTTGTTTTACATGGTAAAATCATCAAATAAGTCCTCCCACCCCGGGCAGGGCCGGAGGGACTGTCAGACTTGTACTAACTAAAATCCACGGTGTTCCTTCAATAGCCCTTTACGTTCCGGGGTCACGGTAATGGGATGAGTCCCACGACCCCGGCAGGCTTCAGCCCTCTACAGGGGGGGGGGGGGGCTCGTCATATTGCTGACGACCCATTGTACACTAGTTTGAATTTTTTGTATCCATAGAAATAATTGTAAGGTGTACAATAAAGTATAGAGGTCACCGTCTGTTTTGAAGTCCATACAACTCGTATTGGTTCAATCATATGAAAAGCATGTAGAATTATAGCCCATATACTATCAAAGAGAGGACGCCTCTGTTCCAGCCATAGGAACGTTAAAGACTGTAAGAAGTTAAATAAGAAAGCCCAATTATTAAAGAAAATCTTGACAAAGATATTATTTGTGCTATCATTCGTTGCTGGTGAAGGATGCTTAGGGTTTCGTGGACAGAATCCCGTGTGAACGCATCTGTACTGAACGAACTCGGCATCAGATGGCGCCTGTCTTCTATAGTACAAGCACGCATTCTAACTTTCTTTGGCCATGTATTACGACGCAATAATGATTCCGTGGAACGTCTGGTAGATCAGAGAAAGTTGAAGGTACCAGACCGCGCGGTAGATATCCGATGAGATGGACAGACCAAATGAAGTTGGCAACAAACTGTCCTGTTCATGATTACTAGAAAGGCAGTGGTCTGACAAGAATGGCGCCGTATAACAGAACTTGTCATTCCAACTGTTCCTCTACCACTCTGTCAAGAGTGAAACGAGTAACAAGACACTGAACTGTAAATATATAATTATACTTACGTGGAACCCAACGTGTATCCCCGCATGTAGGCCATGCGCTACGATTAGCATTGAGATAGCCAATGTGGTGTCATTCACAAAACAGAATATAAACAAAAACACTCCTGACCCCGCCATAGCTGAAACAAAGAAAAGCTAGTTAAAATCTATACATTAATTCGGGGCAGGACCCGTGCTCCACCTAGAATCTCCACCTGGGTCCCGTGCTCCACACATAATAAAACAGTAAATGTGTCTGTACTTTAAATATATATTAAGAAGAAAAAACCGGCCATTTTCGAAAGCTTCCGCACCAGTATCTAAAAAAAAATTAATAAGACTCACCTGTAGATATGGGATGAGATAGGGAAACAAATAGGCGTTATCCTGGAATTTTCGGGGAATTGGCATTAACGCGGGAAAAATCTCCCATGTAAAAGTCGCGGGCATAGGTAACCTGGTGAGATTTTGTATTATAGTGCTTTTATGAAACCCTGACGAAATAAAGGTGCAAGAAGTATATCTATCTACACGGTGAGGTGGTATAGTGGCTTGTGGAAACTGTCTTACCCATCCTTAACTGAATCACGCTGCCGGTTCAGCATCCTTTATACCAATCTATGTATACAAAAGTATGCAGCATGGTATCAGGTGTTACATTGAAGAAATCCGTAACACAAATATGTTTTTGGAATAAAATTAATATCTCATAGCTCCTTCTTTCAATGTAATACTAGCACTTTATGGACTGAATAAGTATAAAATAAATGTTTGAATTGAAAACACTCAGCGGGTATAGTGATGTAAAATGCAATCCATAACCAGGTATGTCGTATATATTTTTAGATGGAAACACTAAATATTTTGCCATTTGGGGTCGAAACGAAGTGCGAGTTTTCTCTTTTACGAATTGTCTCACCGGCTGATCGATTCCTTGCGACAGCGATATGGAGAAGTACTTTGACGCCTAAGTCTATGTCCGTCCGTCTGTATGTCACACCCATTTTATTCTGAAACCATTAGGGCTATACACATGAAACTTGGTAGGTTCATGTATTCTGTGAACCGCTTTCCGACATTAAGAAAAAATAAAAAAATATTTAAAATTAAGGGGGGCTCGTCATACATGGAACTGACACTGATTTTTTTTTTTCATGAAACCTATACATGTGTGCTATTTATAGAAAGGTCTTTTTTTTTTTTTTTTAATTCTTTATTTTTTTTTAATTAGGGGTTTTTATCCACAAGGATACGTCAACCCCATTGTACCTTATCCTATATTTTTACAATACTATAATACACACACTATACTTATAACTATACTATATTTTTACTACAATCTACAATTAACTTACAGCTATTAATAAACGGGAAAGGGAACTACAATCTACAATAAACTTACAGCTATTAATAAAAGGGAAAGGGAATCACTAGCTAGGATTCTGTACTAAGCCACAAATTATGCGTTGAGTTCTTTCTGTTTTTGGGTATGCCAAAATATCTATAATAAGTCCAACATCCCACATGTTTAATTTAAACTCTTTAACCAATGATTCCCTTTCATTTTTGTTCTTTACACATTCCATCAGCAAATGTTGCACATCTTCGATTTTATTGCAAGCTTCACAATTAGGCGAAACAGCCTTTCGCATTAAGAAGGCAAATTTTGCTGATGGAAAGTGGCCAGAACGAAGCCTTAGCGCTAATTTAACATAACTTCTAGGTAAACATTTATCATCAAACCAAGGCTCACGAGGGAGTTCGTTTTGAATGGCTTTATACCAAATGCCTTTTTCTTTGGATATTTCATTGAAGTATTTCTTCCATTGGTCGAAACAAACATTCTTAAATCTAGAGAAATATTCCCAGTAATCAGCCTTATATGAAATAACATTGCCCGTCACAACTGCCCGTTTAGACAGTCGGTCAGCTTCTTCATTGCCCCGTAACCCTATGTGCGCTGGAACCCATTGCAAGACAATTCTTTTGTCATCTTTGTTGTAGCAATGAATTAGTTTAAGAGTGTCATAGGCTATCGATGTACCTCTGCAATCAGAGGCGCATCGAGCCATATGTTGTAAAGCACTCTTGCTATCTGTAAATATAACTACTTTATTTAGATCTTGACTAATTGAATAAGTAACAGCGTGATGTATTCAATTAGTCAAGATCTAAATAGAAAGGTCTTAAAAATGACATTGAGGTTTCTAGAACCACTTTTTCATAAAGTCAATCGTTTAAAAGATATACGCTTCCAAAGTGGTAAAATGTGTCCCCCACCCTCTAACTTCTATAATAATGGAAGGAAAAACCCAAAAAAAATATGCTGTAGATCTTAATGTAAACTTTCAAAGAAAATTAGTTTAAATGAGTTCGGGTCAGTAGTTCTTAAGATATACCATATTTTCTAAAGCCGCAAATATAACTTTGTAATTCATACAAACACTATGAAAAACAAAGTTATTTGGCGTATTACTACGTAACCCTTCATGGGCGAGTCTGACTCGCACTTGGCCAATTTTTTTTTAATATTTGTTGTGACTTTACTTACCAATACTATTAGCCGTCCTCCGGACATTAACTACAGACATAATTTTCTTGTCCGCTGCGTAGTCAGAAGCGTAACCGAACAGTAAAGCCATCACATACAAGGCGATGTATGGCAGAGATGAGTACACTCCATTCTGTAACAATTTTAAATAATCTGTAATATTTTCTGACTTGGTATCTGAATGTTTTCTAATTATTTTTATTTTACTACGACAGGCCTGTTGGTCTAGTGGTCAGTGGCACTGACTGCTATGCCCAAGGTCGTGGGTTCGATTCCCACCCAGGACAAATGTTTGTGTGATGAGCACGATCATTTGTTCTTTGTCTGGGTGTAATTTATCTATAATATGTATGTATTTAGAAATATATATGTATGTTTATCAGTTGTCTAGTACTCATATTACAAGCTCTGCTTAGTTTGAAACCAGATGGCGTTGTGTGAAAGTTGTGAAATATTATATTATATTTTATTTTATTTTGATATTTTATTAACTGTAATTATGATTTTATAATGATATTATTGTGAAAATAATTGTAATTTTAGTAATAATTTTAACTTATTTTTAATTTAATGTTTGGATTTTAATTACTTAATCGAATTCTTCATTTTTAAATAACAATATTTTGATTAGGGTTAATATTTCAAAATTTTGATTTTAATTATGATTGTGGTTAAAGACTTATTTGTGCTTAGACTAATTAAGTATGTACTCATCTAATTGTAAGTAGACAATCATACAACTCATATGTAATGCATGATGTGCTTACCTATAAGAAATTGATACACTTGTCCTTAAATCTACTGAATGTTATCTCATATATTTGTATCAGTGTATTCAATTGTTTGTGAGCCAAATAAATAAATTAAAAAAATATATTTCGCAAGAGGAAAATTTGAACTGTCTCTTTATCACTATATGCTCAGCTATTTCCTAAGTATGTTAGTACCAGCTTCCAGTCTAAAATTGTGTTTTACATGGTTAGACTGCCTATCTGACCTCCACAACCCAGTAACTGACAGGACACCTTGGCAAGAAAAATTTCCGATTTATTGGCTTCTGACTACCTATAATTAATGTGAAAAATGTAAAAATGACAGCCGACACCTACTGCTCAAATGCACATAGGAATCTCGATATGAAAAGATGTTTACCCTCAGCAGGCGTAGCTTAATCTAGATAGACCCGTGCAGTTTTTATTACTTAAATATGAGCTCCTCTATGATTTCTATGCTATTTTGAGCAGTCATTAGTAAACGTATACAGAGTTGATACGACCGAGGGGCTTTCCTTTAAACTGCGTATACTAGGTACCATTTTCAAGCTTTGTACCAAAAATCAATTAAATAGGAGAAGTAGATTAGTCGCAAATGATTTTGATGAGATGCACCTTAAAGCGATAAATCTGACCAAGACAAGAGATAACACACGCCGCGCTACGTTGCCACTTTGTTACCTAGGTATTTAAGGTCAGGCACATTTATTTACAAAGGGTGGTTGCGTTTTACTCTGATTTGTAAGCTATTTAGTTTGTTTAAAAAAAAACTATTTTTTTAACTGGATCAAATTAACACTAAACACGTATAGTATAAATAGTGTAATTTAATGCTCCTCTGTCGTATCAACTCTGTGTAAGGTGTATCTATTCATACACGAAATATTTTAAGAGACGTATCTATAGCTGGTAAAGAAACTATAAACACAAAAAAAATGAATTGCAATGTTTTTATTCTACGTAATTATTATAATTTTCATAATTATGATAAAAGAGAAAAACTCTCTTTAATCATCATAAAAGCTGAGCACCGTCTCAAATACCGCCGCAACCCGCGTAAACCGGTATTAACCAACCAATGATATTAAGGAACCAGTACTTATTACGTGTGTCAAAAAATATTAAATTATTTAATTTTTCTAATAATATACCTAGGTAATTTTTTTTGTTGCTATGGTTTCTTTACCAGCTATAGGTATATCCCTTAAAATATTTCGTGTATGAATATATATACCGAAGACTAGAAAGCTCGGCCTCAACTTGTTAAATTTACGAAAAAAAAAATACGCGTAAAAGTGTTATTTAATAATCACTTTGCAAAATAAAGGTCATTTATCCTTAGTCACTAGCAAGCTTTAGAAGACAAAATTCACCTATGTGTAAACTTAAACACTATAATAATCTGGGTATCTTCAAGTCAAGAGTGAAAGGATCATCACTTGCCATCAGGTAATAAGGAGTTAAATCGCGAGCCTATACTAAAATAAATTTATATACAAGGTGTAACAGATTAAGCGCAATATCTAAGACAACCCAATTAGAATATTAAATTATAAGTCGAAAACAACATCCATAACTGAATAAATTGAAACCAAACTGAGACATTTTTTATAAAATAATTATCCTTACTAATTTGGTATGATACTGTGTTTCCATTTTCAACCGACGACAAAAAAAGGAAATGAAATGAAATATTTATTTTGTAAATTGGTTATAAATAACACTTTTACACGTCATGTTTTTTTGCGTGTTAAGTTTAGCTAGATGAGGTCGGTATTTCCTAACTGACTACTCTGAGAAGAAACACCGAAACAAACTCAGAGGTCATAGTCTCTTTTAAAGTCTAGACAATTTGTATTTTTATATGAGAAGCATGTAGGTTCATGTCTGTGGTATTCTTTTGAGGAAATAACCACGCAAATTTGAGCGGCCCTGTCCAGACAGTGCAAGCATTTGTCAGTTATCGTGTAGCTCAACTTAGAACTTAAGGAGCTCAACAATTTGACAAAAATACCAACGGACATTTGGGTAGGCCACACAAGTACTCAATATGAGGTTATCAATTCGACGCGTATATATATATATATATTTTAATGTATGATCACCGATTACTCGAAGACGGCTGAACCGATTTGGAAAATTCTTTTGTTATTAGAAAGGATATACTTCGAAATTGGTCTCATTGTCACCAAGTCAGGATCTGATGATGGAATCTTGGAGAAATCGAGGGAACTTTTCAAATATTATAGGCACACCTATAGTGATTTGAGTATATTTTATAGTAACTTGTGTAGTTGCATTCGAAAAGCACCATTTGTGAAGTGGACCTGATGATGAAGACCACAGATGGCCACTGGAACTACTCAATATATAAGTATTTCATTTGTTCCGCTTCGATTACTTGAATGTGGTTATTAAGCACAATATGCTCCTCACAATGCATATGGTGAAGTGAAGCTGATGGTGAAGTACCAGGAGAACTCCTCAACAATTAACGGCCCAACATTGGGAAAAACAATATTTTGTAAATGAATATAAGTAGTTGACATTTAGGCTCTTGTAACTAGGTAAATTAAAAATCGACCAACTAAAAAGAGTGAAATAAAAACTTTTTACCAAAAAATTAAACCGACTCCCAAAAACCACTGCAAAGTGAAAAATAACTTTAATTTTGGAAGTCGATGCTAAAACCGGAAATGCAAAACTAAAGACACCGACTACCGAAATTAAAGTTATTTTTCACTATGCAGTGGTTTTTGGGAGTCGGTTTAATTTTTTGGTAAAAAGTTTTTTAAGTTAAATGAACGTTTAATAACGCAAAACAAAATAATGATTTTTCCATGACGGAAATCGATTCAGAAGCCGATTCTGAACCAACTACTTTTAGGAATTGCCTTTATTCTGTTACACGTTGTATATAAGGTGCTATAAAAATATCTGCCACGGCTGCAATGGGAGATAGTATTGTGTTTATAGATTACAATAGTAACGATAAATTATTGATTATTTGTTTTTTTTTTTTTCATACAAAAAATCGTACGTATAAATTTGAATTGAATTATTGGTATAAAACCATCCCGTAGACTTAATACGCTGTTGCCGTACCGCACCGAATTCCATTCAATCATTTCCCAAAACGCCGGCGCTGTTCATACACTGTTGCCACTCTTATCAAACAATGCCGCCGCCACCGGTGCGCGGTGGCCACTCGGTCATCAAAGCGCAGCCCCACGCACACACCCCCTCACCCGCACTACCCCGTTCGTCGCACGCGCCAGCTGACTGCCCGCTCCGCTCGCCAGTCGCTCCCCGCCCGCTCAGAAGTTAGGTTTAGCAGTCAGCGAAGGGAATATAGCGCGCGCTTTCGTTAAAAATGCCTCTCAGACGTAGGTATTCCAATCAAGAATATGTTGACATGGTATTATGCTACCGCGAGTGTAACTCCATAACTGCGCATGCAGTAAACTTATATCAGCAGAGGTTTGGTGTGCGAGTTTGTCATCATACCATTCTGGATGCCAACACGGTCGCTTTGATCCGCCTCCGGTTGACGCAGGCAGGCCTCCATTTTCTGCCGAACTCGAAGAGACAGTGTTGGACTTCTTCCGGCGTCATCCTCTTGCGAGCACCAGGGATGCTGCTCGAGTCTTCGACGTGAGCGACAACTACGTGTGGCGACTCTTAAATCGAGAAGGGCTCCATCCTTACCACTTCACAAGAGTACAAGAATTGCATCCACATGACTCCGCGGCTCGCCTCGCTTTTTGTAATTGGATTCGAGAAGAACGCCGCAACATTCTGTGGACTGACGAGTCCACATTCACACGGGTTGGTATGTTCAACATACACAATGCGTATTAATGGACTGAGGCGAATCCTCGTATTGTGCGGCCTGATCACTTTCAGACTCGGTTTAGTGTTATAAGGTGTGGGCCGGGATACTCGGCAACAATATTCTAGGACCAGTGTTCTTGGACAGACTGAACGGAGACACGTATCTGCGCTTACTACGAACCCGTGTGAGAAGAGTGTTGGAACGTATTCCTCTTGAAGAGATAAGAGGGCTGTGCTTTCAACATGATGGAGCACCACCTCATTTCTTGAATTAAAAAGGCGCATCAAACGCGCATTTAATCAAGTAAAAAGTGAAACGGACACATTAAATAAAGTGAAGAGACATTTGCCTACATTTGTGTGCAACAGTTTTGTAGTTAAGTAGGTAGGGAGTGTATAAATAACTGTAAATACGGTGCAATTGTTGTAAATAAGATGATTGATGATTTATTTACGTCAGTTTTTTTGGAAGAATGCGGTAGCAGGTAAGTAATTGCACTTTTAAAACAGCTGTATGCCTGCGTATCATTACGTACGAATAGTGACGAACTAGTCAGCTGATTTCAGTTTTCATTCACAGAACGGATGGAAAGATATAGGAGTTGTTTTCATTGACGCACACATCGCGCGTAATTTGTGAACAACGTTATGCAGAGTAGAGTCAATGTTTATTTAACTACTTTAATTTCTCAAATTGAATTAACTGTTCCGGGGTACGAAAGTTCTTCACTATTGTAATCTATAAACACAATACTACCTTCCATTAAAGCCGTGGCAGATATTTTTATAGCACCTTGTATATATAATTCGGATTCTTAGATTTTATTACATAGTTTATTACAGCTCGATCTAATAAAAGCGTGTTAAAAAAGCTTACCCTTTTCAGATCGACATGAAGAATGTGGTTCATATACAAAGGTATCTCTGTCAGGATCAGCAGGTAACTAGCGGCACTGCCAGCGTGTGTTGCTATCAGCCCCCAAACTGGTTTACTCGTGAGAATGTGCTTCCAAGGGGTCTTCCGTTTCTAGCAATAGAAAAGCATACATACCATTAATACTTTTTCTGTTCAAAATTATTATATCCTTACTTATTATAAAACAAAATCTCCCGTCGCGTCTGTATGTTCGCGATAAACTCAATTACTACTAAATAAATTTTCATACGGTTTTAACAATCGGATAAAGTAACTCATTAGGAAGGTTTTAATATATTTTTAATTAAATTTATTTCTAATTATGTAACTTTTAATCGTATTCACATTGTATAATAATTCTCTCCTTTCGACATTTAATTCAATTTAATTGAATATTGTTATTTCTGATATTAATTATTGTATTTGACATTATTATTTAACCCTTAAATTGACATTGTATGCTACAATATACACGATATTGAATTAAATCTATTTTAATAAACAAAACATTATTTAGGGTTTTCTGCAGTTATTTCGGTGGCAACATTAATTTACATTTGGTACAAAAATAATTCGTTGACCTAGCAATATTTTTGACGTTATAAAATAAAAATGTCGGCGACGAAGAAACAAGTGACGCTCAGCAAGGTATGAATCTTTTGTTTTCTTTTTATTTGACCGTGTTTGAGTGTGTGTTATGTTGTTATTTTGTGCTTGAAACATCAATAATTACTATTGCATCATAGTTTGCACTAAACTAACAAAATAACATAATTTTATTCAGCATGTAACTTTTTGTATTTCACCACATACACTGCCAATTACCTATAAAGTTATCGGTAAATTTTCTTGTATGTCGCGTTGTACACTGCCAACTCCATAGTAAAGTATTTGCTTTTTTGTTTGTATGTTGTGAAATACATTGCTAATTTGAGGTTATGGCTTTTTGTTTATTTATATTTTTGTTTGTGTGGTATGACGGTATTTGCTTAGGTGTTTTGTTTTTTTTTTGCCGACAGCAAAAGCTACTAACACGCGGTGGTAGAATTCTTGCACTAGTACCTTCTCAAAAAGCTCCTTCTGAGTGTAGCGAAAAATCCGATGCCGAAGAAGAATTCATAACGCATGTCTCATCTCATTCTTCTTCACCAGCTCCCTCTATTGATAGTTCTTTAGAAAGATTTATAACATACTCTGACGAAGAAAGTGATAATGATCATTCCCAAAGCATCCGTCTAACACCTATATTACATGAAGTTTATCCCAGCCCATCACAAGAACCCAATTGCAGTAATGTACCAATTTTATCCGATCTACCGTTCCTGCCCTCGCTCAGTCACGCTTCTTACGCATCACCTGCAAGTATTTCAACTCCTGCAACTCCGCTTACTTCTATTTCTATTAGGAAAACCAGATCCAAAAACTACGTATACAGCCTACATTGACAGCTAAACGAGCTAAGAAAATATAGAAGTTCACCCTTTTTTTATTTATTTTTTTCTGGGTGGGAAAATCATCGAATAACTTCTCCCGCTCTGGGTTAAGCGGGAGGGAGTGTCAGACTTCTACTGACTAAAAACCCACCCTGTCCCTTCAGCTGCCCGTAAGTTCCGGAGCCGCGGTATCTTTTTACTATATTTCCGCGACCCCGGCAGGCTATGGCTTTATGAGGCCCCGTCACCAATGCTGACGGCTCCTTGAGGCGCACGTGGAACACGACGCGCCGCCGACCCGGGCCTGGTCTTTGCCGGACGGTGAGCTACCCCTGCTCGCCGTCCGCAGGCCCGCGCCTACGGTGGCCGGAAATCGGCTCGCGATCCCCGACGCCCGGGGCGTCTACCACGACGGCTGGGGCGCGAGGAAGAGAGTTGCCTCTCCCTCGCGCGTTCGGCCTCCTCCTTCGCTAGCATGACTGCTTCGCAGAAGGAGGCGACCGCATCCCATTCCCTCTCGCTCCGCACCATAGTCTGAACCAGAGCAGGGCGCGAGAGGTCGCCGCCGCCGACCGCCTCTACGAGGACACGGCGGTGCTCCGCCCAAGCAGAGCATACCTCGACCGTATGCTCCACCGTGTCCTCCAGGTGGTCCTCACAATGACGACACCCGGGCGTGTCCTCCCGCTGAATCCGAAACAGGTACCTACCAAAACAACTATGTCCGGTCAGCACCTGCGTCAGGCGGAAGGTGAGGACGCCGAGGCCTCTCTCCAGCCACTCCTCAAAGAGGGGACTTATCGCCGCGATTGCGGCGTGCCCAAAGAAGTTCACCCTGAATTACGAGTGGCGGAAGGCCGTCTTTTGTCATACAGCTACATTAGAAGACACCACACGTCATCAGATCTCTCAAACCATCAAATCTCCGTTTGAATATTTTTTGTTGTTTTTTTCCCAAGATATAATAACTGATATAGTAACACAAACGAATGCGTATTCCATAGGTAATACTGGCAGACCAATAGCTCTAACGGAGGATGAATTCCGCGATTTCCTAGCGATACAAATAATGATGGGTATTGTGCAGATGCCCGCTTATGTTGATTATTGGAGTCAACGCTTCAGATTTTCTTTAGTGGCAGATTTGATCACACTGAAAAGATACCAACAAATTCGAAGGAACTTGCACTTTGTTGAAAATAATATGGAAGACTCGGACAGGTATTACAAAGTTCGTCCTGTTGTTCAAAAAATCAGGGATAATTGTTTGGCTCAAGAAAATGAACAACAATTCAGTATTGACGAAATGATTATACCCTATAAAGGGACTAAAGCTGGCAAAAGACGCCAATACATGAAGGACAAGCCCAATAAATGGGGCTTCAAAAACTATGTGAGGGCGGGTGTTTCAGGCATGATCTACGATTTTATATTATATGGTGGCGAAGACACTTTCCGATTTCATACATTTACCGACGAAGAATCTACTTTGGGATTTGGAGCCCAAATTGTATTAGCTTTATGTAAAAGCATCAAGAATAAACCAGCTGTTATCTACTGCGACAATTTTTTTTCTAGTCCCGAATTATTTTATATATTGAGAGAACATTACGGGGTATTTGGACTTGGAACAATACGGAGCAATAGACTTAGAGGCGCAGACATTATTTTACCATCAGAAAAGGTTTTGAAAAAAAAACCTCGAGGTAGTTACGGTGAAGTCGTTTGTAACAAAAACCGTTTATCTGTTGTCCGTTGGAATGACAACAAGCCGGTCACCCTGATAAGCACCTACGTGGGGGCCCAACCAGTAAATAAAATCAAAAGGTATTGCAAGGAATCGCGTAGTAGAGAAGATGTAGACTGCCCACAGATCGTGAAGGAATATACTAAGCATATGGGAGGGGTGGACCTTGCGGATATGCTTATCTCTTTGTACAAGACCCCTTTCAAAAGCCGTCGCTGGTACATGGGAATCTTCGCCCAGTTGATAGATATTTGTATAAACAACGCTTGGCTTTTATATAGGCAAGACCAGGTTAAAATATATTCCCAGGCTCCAATGCCTTTGAAAAATTTTCGTTTCGAGATTTTCGAAGGCTTGAAAAAGACAGGTAGATCTGAGACGTCAGCAGAAAAGCGAGAAGGTAGAAAAAAAGACAGCCTACGCTAGGTGCACCGATTACTGATGTCAGACATGACAATGTAGGACATTTCATGGACATGACTAGCCAGGGTCGATGTCGCCTTTGTTCAAAATTGACCTCAGTTATCTGCATCAAGTGTCAAGTACGGTTGTGTTTCGTAACTGGCAAGAACCCAAGGAATTGTCAACTTGATTTTCATACCAAAAATTGAATATTTTATTACTATTCTTTTAATTAAAATATAATTTTTCCTTTAATTTGAGTTTCATTTAAATTTACCAGTCGTGACCATTAATTGGCAATGTATGCCACGAGATACATCAAAATAATTAGTAAAGTTTTCACTTAGTTGGCAGTGTATACCAGGTCATACATGTTTTTTTTCAAAAAGTAATAAATACAGTTTTTTTTTTAATATTTTTTCAGTACTTATTTACTCATATAAATATAAAATATATTAAATAAAATCATATTTTTTAAGATATTTTTGTCTGCCAATTAAAGGGTTAATTTTGCTTAGTAATTACACTTTCCATGAGAATACTTAATAATAATTATACTTTTAAGTGATATATTTGCACTGATTCTCAAATCTTTGTATCTCTTTATTATATGCTTGCATTTGTTTGTTGGTGTGCCTTAAAAAATATATAGTATAGTTTATTAAGACTGGAAGTATAAATATTTGATTGTATTTGTAAACCTACCGCCTAACTTCATATTGTGTATACAAAAAATGATCTGTAGGGTATTAAAAAACTGAAAACTTCACACTTACTTTGGGCACTTTATCAACGGCAATATTTTTCATTATATACGCGAGTTCTTCAGTCGTAATGGTGGGATGATCGTAAGGGTTCCCGACTCCTAGCCAGCCGAGTAGACCGCAACTGACCAGACTGAGGCATCCAAACAACCAGAAGGAGACAGGCCAGCCCAGCACAGGACTGCCAGCGAAGAGGCCTGATAACTGGAAGGCTATTATTGTTCCTACTTGAGATCCTGGAAAGTCAATTTAAAAAGTTAAGTACGAAGATATCTTATCTTACTTCTTTCTAACTGATATTATAAATATGAAAGTTTGTGAGGATTTGTTACTCTTTCACGCAATATTACAAACAGATCTAAATGAAATTTGGTAATTAGATAGTTGGCTACTTTTTGTCCCAGAATCGGGATCGGGATTTGCGTTGTAAAACATAAAATCCTCCTACGCAAACGAAGTCGCGGGCAGATGCTAGTTGTTTATATAATTATGTGGAAAAGCTTGTGGTTAAATTATTTATTACAGCCAATAAATTATGCTGTAATAAATTGCGCTGAGCCAACCGAAAGGGTTACCAATTCAGCTTTTGCTTTGCGAAGACACCCAGCGCTAGTTTTGAGTTGGCACGCCACAGTGACCCATCTCAGTAGCTGGGCAAAGACAACAAATATTGACTGCCTACCTGACCACAACGACTACTGGGTCGTGGAGGTCAGATGGGCAGTCAATCTTTGTAAAACACAAGTACTCAGATGTAATCGGGGAATAAGCTAAGCAGAAAACCATGTGTCCAAAAATATAATATTCATAAAACTGCAGCGAAAAGTATTAAAATGATTTTAATATTTTTCGCTGCAGTTTTGGTCAACGTCATTATAATTCATAACGCAGTAATTGCCAACTCATTTAATTTAAATAAATAAATCTGTGTATCCATAACGTAACACATTTCTTCAATCTCCACAGAAGTGAGTAAACAAAACTAAATCACGTCAACACGGAGTCGTCAAAAGATAAATTCATTTCGGTGTACACGTCAAAAAGATTACATTCGCGGTATCTGAAATGTTTCGTCATAAAAGTTATGTAATTTGAGCTCATGATGAGATGAAGAGAGATTGGCGATGTGAGTTTATGAGGCTTTGGAGCATACGGGATGGTAATGTGGATGGGACTGCTGCGGATAAATTAATGTTAGTGGTGGTAGAGGTGCTATTATTTTGGTCTTGATAAAGCATTTCCTTATTGTTAAATACATCAGATAACAACTGAATCTTATTTTTCTTTTTATTTCTGACAAGTCCGTTCTTGACCTCGATCATGCCTGATGGTAAACAATAGAAGAGGTCTGCGATGAAACGAGTAAGCCCAGAAAATGCACGGTCACTCTTGCTTTAAAACAAAGTCACCTGCCGTGTCTGTCTGTATGTTCGCGATAAACTCAAAAACTACTGACTATATTTTCATATGGTTTTCACCAATGGGTGGAGTGATTCATTGGAAATTTTCAAGTGTATAATTTGTTAAGGTTTTGTCGCGGAGTAGCAAGTGCAGAGTAATAAAATATTAAATCCATGGGTAACTGTTAAATTCCAAGTTACTTTCCTTCTGTATACATACGGACAAAACATAAGACCTAACACAGAGACCTACAAACAAAATTCCCTGTACATTGCAAGATTCGTACATGTACGTACAGAGTAGTGACAGAAGTTCGTTCGCTCCTAACTTACGTGGCCATTATTCCGCCACTCGCTACTGGATTGCTTCCTTCCGACACAGTTTATGTTTTACTATGCTGTAACTTTTACTTGTAATTTTATGAAAATGTTAACCTTTCACAAGATAACAGTGATTTCATCACAGGTTTGTCTTGTATTTTAAGAGTGGAATATACTAGCTATGTAGGTAGAATTCACATTATTAACAATCTTGTTAACCCCTCCAACTAAGCTAAATATACTTGTGTCTGGAATGGGTTCACGGCAATAGTGTAATGGGTGAGGTTCGAACCCGCGACCTCTCGATCAAAAGTCCGACTCCTTAGCCATTAGGCTAACACTTAAATTAAATAAAAATCTAATAGGCTCAGTATATCATAGATTCATCTTTGAAAGTCATAATGAATGAATGCCAATGATTATAGTAGTATAGTTTTTATTTTATTTTGACATTTAATGTTTTATTTATTTTTGTATTTTATTTTGACATTTAATTTTTTATTGATTTTTTTATTTTATTTTGACATTTTTTTTTTGTATTGACTTTTTAAATCTAATTTTGACATTTTAATATTACTATAATAATTTCATAACTATGACTGACAAGGCTAACATCAATTTTTTTATCTTTGACCCACTTTTTATTTGCATACCCATGTGATGGTTAAACATGAAGAACTTTATTATTCATTTAAAAACAAAACATCAATGTGTATTTTCTTTACCCATGTTTGCAAATTAATAAATGATTTATGATTTATAAGCCATACCACCGTATATTTACATAGAAATTGTCTGTAGTTTTTGCGTCTCATTCTTTTTTTCGAGTCTATGCTCAAACATCTTTGGAACAATATGCAGGTATCTGCACAGTTATTTCATTGGCCTCGTTAAGATCCTGTAAGGTGCAGGTGGCCTTGCACAAAGGACATGACACGAGGTATGGCCATATCTTCAAAAACATATATACAAAACTTTTTACCAAAAAATTAAACTGACTCCCAAAAAACACTTAATTTCGGTAGTCGGTGTCTTTAGTTTTGTATTTTCGTTTTTGGCACCGACTTCCGAAATTAAGGTTATTTTTCACTTTGCAGTGTGTTTTGGGAGTCGGTTTAATTTTTTGGTAAAAAGTTTTTATTTCACTCTTTTTAGTTGGTCTATTTTTAATTTACCTAGTCACAAGAGCCTAAATGTCAACTACTTATAACCTTTTACAAAATATTGCTTTTCACAATGCTGGGCCGTTAATTGTTAAGGAGTTGTCCTGGTACTTCACCATCAGCTCTACATCACCATATGCATAGTGACGAGCATAAAGTGCTTAACCCATTCCATTCCAGTAACGCACTTGTGTGCGTTTTAGTGTTTTTTAATTGTGTGCCTGCAACGCACCCGTACGCGTTTCGAGTATGTTTTACTTAGGTATATATTTTTCATAGTGCGTTTCCTTAAATGTTGCCGTTTTTTTATTAACCTCAATTTAAATTATATTTCTGATATAATAACACTGTGACGGTAGTAATAGACCATGTCACATTTGAATTGACGTCAGTTTTTGTACTTGTGATTTTTGCTCGTAATGTGAATCAAGTTTTTGCAGTAATTTATGTGATAACAAGTAAATAAATATGATTATTTAATCAAATTTAGTCATTTAATTATTACAATAACATTATTTTATGTCTACTGATAATATTTTGGATATTATTTAGAGTTCAAAACATACCAACGATAATGGTGCGTTCAATGGCATTTACGAATGACTGTTCGTGGATGGTGTTATAAATCGACAATAATCGGTCACTCAATATTACCTACTACTGCTATTATAACTTAATTTTATTACTTGAAATATTTTACTAGTCAACGTATTACATACCTGCCCACATGGTATTCACCGACGGTTTTATTTTTAAATGTAGATGGTATGAATTTTGTAAAGTTACTAGTATTTTCGTCTTTTCTAGGTTTTTAGTTTTCTGTTCAAGCATTATGGCAAACAATAGAGGTCGTCGCTTGGTTGAATTGTCACTTAATATTGCCGAAAGTACTAATTTACAAGAGATAAAAGAAAGTAATTCACAAGATAGGTGAGGTATGTTACAGACAGTTCATTTTTAAATCTATTTAATATCAATATAATGTTTTTATTATTACAAATCCAGCAACTTGGATAAAAAATACGTTTCAGAGAAAAAAGTAGCACATCACATTTTTATATTTAAACATTTTTTTAATTAAATGTATAGTTTTCACCTAACTATAATTATGAAAATACCTACTTATATTATAATTATGAAAAATGAGAATTAAAACGACTGATTTGAATTAATACAAGATTTTTTATTTTTGTACGTACACTCTAACAATTTAGATTCTTTGTTCATATTTCGAATCGTGCATAAAGCCATCCACTATATACTACCAAAGGTGCGTTGTCGGATCTCTCGAAAAACTTTTTTCACCGTGTGCCACCTACGCACCATATGCGTTTGGTGTTATTTTTCGTATTTATCAACAATATTTATTAATATTTTTAGTAAATACACCATAAGTAATCTATTTTCAATCATATTACATAATAAAAACTGGTGGCACCTGTCAACAATTTTTTTTAAATGGGTGGCATCGAATGGGTTAACATCTATATTCAACTAATCGAATCGCAAGCCACTCAATACTTATTATTGAGTAGTTTCGGCGGCCATCTGTGGTCTTCATCATCAGTTCCACTTCCTCAAATGGTACTTTTTGAAAGCAACTGCACAAGTTACTATAATAACTACCCAAAACGTCATAGGTGTGCCTATAATATTTGAAGAGTTCCCTCGATTTCTCCAGGATCCCATCATCAGATCCTGACGTTTATGAAAATGGGACCAATTTCAAAGTATACCCTTTCAATCAAAAAAAGAATTTTTCAAATCGGTTCAGCCGTCTTCGAGTAATCGATGATCACACAAAAAAATATATATAATTATATACGCGTCGAATTGATAACCTCCTCTTTTTGTCGTCGGTTGAAAACTAAAAAGTCGGGTCTTAGTTTTAGTATTTGAACTTATTTTTTTGTTACACATACTACTGAAAAGACACGCTCTAAAAACTATGAAACTAGGTTTTTTTTTTCAATTTTCATCAAACCCGACGTTTCAGTTTTTGATCTTATTTTTTTATTATTAATGAAGTTTCATTGGAATAAACGGTCTCGATTATTATTTATTTATTTATTATATACTTTACTATATACCTTACAATATTTCTATGGACACAAAAAAATAAACTAGTGTACAATGGGCGGTCTTATCACACAGGACGATCTCTTACAGACAACCTTTGAATGGACAAACTTAAAGGAGACACATTAATGGCTGTCAGTGTACAAATATCATAATATTTAATGAACATAATAATATAAAATACACACAATACCAAAATCATATACTAATAAAATATTACATGTTGTGGGGTACTTTGATAAATATATACTAAAATGTGGGTGACCGAATAAAATCAGTTGTCACTTGGAATCGTAGTTTCATTAGTCGCTTCCCGCTACATTATTTAATAAATACAACTGGCGACGAGGATAAAGTCTAAATTCGTGTGGTTTTATGTGCATTACTGTGGACTTAAAAATGCCTATCGGAAAAATTGAAGAATTTGACCTATCAAGCAAAAAGTGGCAGGCGTATATCAGACGCGTGGAACAATTCATAACCTTAAATGAAATCAAACCCGAGCTACAAGTAGCAACGTTGGTGACGTTGGTGGGATCAGCAACGTATGATTTAATGAGTGATTTATGTGCACCTCATCATCCCGAAAACAAAACGTTCCGAGAATTGGTTAAAATTGTGGGTGAGCATCTTGAACCAAAACGTTCCGAGATTGCTGAACGCCATGTTTTTAGACAAAGACGTCAGAACATGGGTGAATCTTTGAGTGAATATCTGCAAACATTGAAGCATCTGGCCAGTACGTGTAATTTCAATACCACCCTGGAGGAAAACCTACGTGATCAGTTTGTATCAGGGTTGGCAAGTGATGAAATGAGATCACGCATTTTTGCGGAACCATCGATTACATATAAAAAAGCCGTAGAATTAGCGTTGGCATTAGAAGCGGCCGAGCGACATTCGCAGACCAGCGGTGCAAACGCCGTGGGCGCAACAAACGCGTCAGCGGTTGGAACGCGGACGTTTGAGGCGGTGCATCAAGTAGCGACGACGAAGCGGGCGGGCCGACCGCTCGACTGTAGAACTGCGAGTAGCGGCAACTCGTCTACCGAGGTTAGCGCGGCATCACCACGCTCATCGCGCGATTGTTGGAGGTGTGGCAGAAATCATCGTCCAGAATTGTGTCGGTTTAAAAATTATTCGTGCGATATCTGTGGGCAGAAGGGTCACATAAAAGTTATGTGTAAATCGAACAAACCGCGGCGTGGTAATAATTATCTCGGTAATAGTGACAGTGAGTCCGACTGTGATTTATTTAATTTAAGTGTATGCGGTGTCAACGATAAACCGTACATAGTTATGGCGCAAGTGAACGGCAGAAAGATAAGTTTTGAACTGGACACTGGCAGTAAGTTATCAGTTATCAGCTTAGATTTTTATAAAAACAACCTTTGTGACTCACCCATAATTAGCAATGACATTTCTTTGTATTCCTATATCGGTTCACTAATTGAACCGGTAGGTTTTGTGTATGTTAATGTTGTTATTGGGGATCATTCAGCCGGAAACCTCAAGTTGTACATTGTTAAAAATGGTGGACCGCCACTTTTAGGTCGGTCGTGGCTTAGAAAATTAAAAATAAATAAGATTAATATTAATGAATTTTTGTT
This sequence comes from Tholera decimalis, assembly GCA_943138885.2. Lineage (NCBI taxonomy): Eukaryota > Metazoa > Arthropoda > Insecta > Lepidoptera > Noctuidae > Tholera > Tholera decimalis. The sequence goes on from OW964558.2 coordinate 43,772,120, forward strand.
AAAGTTAAATGAAAATAATTTAGTGCAACTGTTACAACGTGAATTTCCGACTGTATTTGCATCCGGACTAGGAACGTGTACAAAAAAAAATTGCTTTAAAATTGGTGGATAAAAATCCAGTATTTATCAAAGCTAGGCCGTTACCGCTGGCGTTACGTAAACCCGTCGAGCGGGAGTTAGAACGACTCGAGGCTGAGGGTACAATTCGAAGAGTTGAGTATTCTGATTATGGCACGCCGATCGTGCCAGTAATTAAAAAGAACGGAGAAATAAGAATTTGTGGTGACTACAAGGTCACAGTGAATCCTAAACTTATGCGCGAACCATACCCTCTGCCGCGAATCGAGGAGCTGTTTGCGGCACTGAGTGGAGGTGAACAGTTTTCTAAAATTGACCTTACGCATGCTTACCAACAATTGTGTTTAGAGGAGGAATCTCAGGCATGTACCGCCATAACGACACATATAGGAACATTTGTGTATAATCGCACACCATTTGGGCTTACATGTATTCCAGAAAAATTCCAAAAATTCATGGAACAAACGGTCAAAGGACTCAAAGGAGTCGCGGTATTTATCGATGATATAGCTTGTACGGGGTCAACACGTCGTGAACATATTGATAATTTAAAAGCATTATTGAGCCGCTTGCGTGAGGTTGGTTTGAGAATCAAATTAGATAAGTGCGTATTTATGCAAGATAGTATAACTTATGTCGGGTTTGTTATTGATAAACACGGCTTGCATCCCGATGAGAATAAAATTAAGGCAATCGTTGATGCGCCAAAGCCAAAAGATGTGACACAGCTAAAATCTTTTCTAGGCATGATCAACTATTATGCAAAGTTTATTTCAAACTTAAGTTCAATATTATATCCCTTACATAAGTTGTTGCGAAAAGACGCAGATTGGATTTGGTCGTATGAGTGTGACGACAGTTTTAGAAAAGTTAAAAATGCTATTTCAGGTAACAAAATATTAGTGCATTATAACCCGGATCTTCCGTTAGTTTTAGCTGTAGATAGCAGTTCTTACGGCATTGGTAGTGTGTTATCGCATAGATATCCCAACGGCGAGGAACGCCCTATATGTTTTGCATCGCGAACATTAAACTCGGCAGAGCGCGCGTATAGCCAATTAGATAAAGAGGCGCTGGCGATAGTTAGTGGAGTCGTGAAACACCATCAATATCTTTATGGTCGTGCTTTTATAATTAAAACCGACCATAAACCATTGACATTTATTTTCGGTCCCAAATTCGGTTTACCGCAGACTGCTGCAAGCAGATTGCAAAGGTATGCTACGAAGTTAGCAGCCTATGACTTTACTATTGAATTCGTAAAATCTAAAGATAATTATAACGTGGACGCATTATCACGCTTGCCACTGCCGTATGAACGTAGAGTAGAAACGGGGCTGGATACGGTATCGTATATGAATTATGTGGAAGAATCGATTCCAATCAGAGCAAAGGATGTTTCTCACAAAACACAGGATGATGAAATTCTCAAACAGATTTATGATTATATTATTAATGGTTGGCCATCAGTAGTCTCACGAAGTGAAGAGAAGCCTTATTTTTATCGAAAGGACAGTCTGACTATTGACAGAGGGTGTATATTATACAATCATAGGGTGGTCATTCCAAAGGCACTTAGACAACAAGTCCTGCATGAATTGCACGAAGGACATCTAGGCATTGTTAAAATGAAAAATATATCTAGAAGCTATGTTTACTGGCCACAATTAGATAATGATATTGAAATGTTGTGTCGGGCATGCAGTGCATGCTTACAACAGCGGGATGCGCCGGCGCGTGCGCAGTTGCATCCGTGGGCTTTTCCTACTCGACCTTGGCAACGTTTAAATATTGATTTTGCCATATTTCAGGGTAAATATTATTTGGTAACGGTAGATGCATATAGTAAATGGATAGAAGTTCAAAAAATGTCAGGAGCCAATGCGAACTCCACGATAAATAAGTTAAGAGAACTATTTGCGCGGTTTGGCATTCCTTCACACATAATTAGTGATGGTGGACCTCCATTTAACTCGTTAGATTTTACTAATTACTTAACTAAAAACTTAATTAATCACACAATTACCAGCCCATATCGATCAGCCGGCAACGGAGCGGCTGAAAATGCTGTTAAATTAGCCAAACGAGCAATGAAGAAGGCAATACACGAAGGCAAAGATGTAGAAACTGCCATCTCGAAATTTTTATTTCAGTATCGCAATTGTGAGCACGCCACTACCGGAGTGGTACCGGCGGTGGCGATGTTCGGTAGGAGATTGCGAGGTCGGTTAGACAATATAAAACCGTCCACTGAGCGTGCAGTCGAATCGTCTGCAGAGAGAGCGGGGCGCGCGCGACCCGGCGCCGAGCGGCACGTGGAGCCCGGCGACCCGGTGCTGGCGCGGGACTACCGTGCTCGCGCGGACAAGTGGGCAACCGCTACCGTGCTGTCGCGAGATGATCCACTCACTTACAAAGTACGCATTGCCGATGGGCACGAGTGGAAGCGTCACATCGATCAGTTAGTGCCTCTAAAGAAGCGTTATTCTAGACATTCTATAACTAATACCTCTGATGAAAATGAGATTGATACTTCTGATTCCAGTCGTCATAATCAATGTGAGAACACGTCATCATCATGTGTTGCCGAAATAGAACAGGTTCAAAAAGAACGTGACGTTGATACGATTGTCAGTTCCAAAAATATGACAGCAGAACCACCCCCGAGTTCTAATGAACAAAATGTTAGACTGAGGCGTCAATGCCTATTCCAAGGCAAATACGCAAAATGAATGTTATTTTTGTGTTAAAATTAAGTTCATTGTTACATTAGTTATATAAATACCTACGTCTTTGTAAAGAAAATAGATCAATTAAGTAACCCTAATGTAAATAGCTAGAATTTAATGTACTGTTTATCACAACGCCTAACACGTGTTGAGTGACTAATTACAAAGTACGAAACTAAGATTACTTAAAATAAGATTGTATAAGTTAAGTTACTTTTAACCTACTGTATCTAATGTTTTAACGGGGGAGGTGTGGGGTACTTTGATAAATATATACTAAAATGTGGGTGACCGAATAAAATCAGTTGTCACTTGGAATCGTAGTTTCATTAGTCGCTTCCCGCTACATTATTTAATAAATACAACTCATGTATCATTGAGAAAAAAGGGGAAAAGTTATAGAAAGAGGTAATGCTCCTTCACCATTCTTTTCAGCGCTGGTAGCGTTTGAGCACGCCTCACTTCTATGGGTAATGCATTCCACAAACGAGCTGCTTGTATAGTAAAAGATTTGTGAAAGAAAGAAGTGGAATACATACGAATAATTAACTCTAGATTTTCCGATGATCTCGAGGATCTAGAATGTGCACAGAGGAACTGAAAACGTTCCTTAAGATAAAAAGGAGTAAAAGGATTAAGGAGCACATTATAAGGTAGAGAAAGTAAGTGAAGATTCCGGCGAAACTTAATAGGAAGCCATTTGAACTGAGTACGGAAATCAGAAACATGGTCATACTTGCGCAAGCCAAATATAAACCTGATACAGAGATTTTGAAGTCGTTCTAGCTTGTCCAATTGGTCTAGTCCAGAATAGGGAGAAGGAGAGTTTGTGCAATTGCAATTTTAGTGGAGATGGGAAGAAAATTATGAAGTCGTCTCAAGGAGCCTGCATAAGCAAATACTTTACGACTAACTTCTTGTAGTTGTTTAATCCAAGAAAGGGTGTCGTCAATGTGTATTCCCAGGTTCTTCACAGTGTGACTTAAAGGTATGAAGGTGTTATTGAAAGAAACCTGGGGAAGTGCCGTCCAATAAATCCTGGAGATATTAAAATAATTACTTAGATCTAGTGTTACTATCATTAGCCTGGTGCATACCAAACCTTTTTTACACTTACCCGTATAAATATATGTGCTCAATCTTCCCCGCTCACACAATGGCGCCCACTTTGCCAGCATGGTGTGAATGCTAGGATACATTGCCGCTTGCGTCATTCCCAGTACCAGTCTGCTAGCTGATACCGCTATCCAGCCACCCTGAGAGAACATTTATTATTAGTTCTACGGCTTTATTTTTTTTTTTGCATATTTGTACTGTTGTTTGTTTTGAGCGTAGTGCAAGTTAAGATGTTGGTTAATAGCTAGAATCGTAAATTGATAATTAATAGCAAGCAACCCCATATCCCCATATCCACTACTCAGCTAAATATCACAGGGAAGATTACTAAACAATTTTTGTTCTCAAATCAATAGGTACTCTTTCAGTCACTATTTACCTTTTACCGCAGGCTTATACCATATAAAATCGTCTCTCTTCCAGTTCACAGGCAGACTGACAGAAAAATAATTTGAAAAAATAAATTGTTTGTTCATATCGTGTAAATGATTCTAACTATAAATTATTCTTTGTCTGTCAATTGTTTGTTTGTCCGGGGTAATCCACTCGAATGAACTCACGGGCTCAGCTTGATGAAAATAAAGAGCGAGTTGAACTGGATTTGTACTTACTACCAATGCAATCCAGGGTGTGCAAATAGAAATAACTCCGTTTACGGTCAGTGCAAACATTATCGGCAGCTTGCCTCCAAACTTCTGCGCTATGATGCCCATAGGCAGCATCATACTCGTGTATCCAACGAAGAAAGAAAACGTAATCATCTCCTGAGTTGACTTGTTCCATTCATACGTCTGGAACGGTAAAGCAGAGATTGTATGACATTTAGAAATAAAATGAACTATTACAACTACAATAAAATTGTTGCTGGCAAACTTGCAACTGACCAAGTCTTTGAATTTTAAAACTAGTGAAATACTGAAAAACTCTCTCTAAAAATATTCATTCAATATTAATTTATCATTTATTAGTAATAAATAATTTAGTAATAAATATGCTAAAATTAGGGCAAGTAATTCAGAAGTTATAAGGTAACAGAATTAGGTAAATATACAAACGAGTACTTCTTTTGCGTTACGACGCAAAAAGAAGCCGTTAGGCAAAGCAAATTCTATTTCACATTTCAACCTCTAATTTTTTTTAAATTAGTGCACATAAATATATAGATATTTCTTAATTACTCGATTACGGCGAAGCAAAAATAATTACTCGTTTGTACATCTTTGAATCACAAAATTTTGAATAAGTGTATCTTATCAATGAAGAAGCATACATTGCTACCATTTCATGAGCTTCTCAAATACAGTTCCATGATAACAAGTATGAACGAACAACCTCACGCGATGCTAATTATAAAAGAAAACAAACACTCACACGATAAATGTTCCATCTGCTGATATTTTTATTTGCAATATCATCACAGCCTTCGGTGAAATTAATAGTCCCATTAGATTGGGTGCAGCGAGGGTCCGTAACTTTGACCATTGCAACCATGAGGACACTGAGTTGGGACCTGATTGTGTATGCAATGGTTAGGCTTATAAACAGAATTGCCGTTTGAAGATGCCTTATCCCAAGGCCCTTCGGACGTTGCGGAGATTTATGTGGCTCTAGAATTTTGAAAGAGTAAAGTTTCATGCTTAATACTGGTATTAATAGAAAACGTTATTGTTTGATGCTATATGAACAGCAGTGTACTGAGCTGAATTAATAAATATTGTGTTGTCTATGATCTCACTTTGTAATACCGAAATGCATTCATTCTTTTTGATATCTACACTCTACAGCGTCGTTGTCAGAAAGGTTACAAAGATCAATAACTGATAATGTATTAAATAATTGTCATAGTAAATTATCTATTGATGCATGTCCATTGTTAATTCCCAACTTTGCCTTCCCTTCCGGAAAAATATGCAATAGAAATACAATGCAACATGTCCTGAGAATACTCTACGGAGAGGCGAAACACGTGTACGAGTACTAACATGTTCCATTGCACCACTTTATACATGTGCATATATTTGCGGACACTGGACAGGAGGGGGTAGTGCATGCTGCATGCAAGCATGAACGACTGGTTTATTAATTAATTCATTTTAATTTATTTCAAGTAACAAGACTCAATTGGTTAGTAACAGAATTCCTTAATCGTATGTTAGTACTTAACCTAAATTACAAGTTTAGTTCGTGAATAGAAGCTACACGCTCAGCACTGAGGTGGAGAACTTGCAGCAGCGATTCACGAACACGTTATGTTGCGGCTGGCCCGCATCCGGCGCGCCAGCAAAGCGCATTTGATGGAATTAATACTAGATATTTATGTGTAGATTATTTTTACAAATTTCCGCATAGGTACGTCTGATTTTATTAAGTCATTTTATCTGTTTTTTTTTTTAATCAACTGCGGTTATTTTGACATATGTTTTGTTATTTCTGTCTTGATATCTATCAACTGATACTTTCTTCTCGACTTCATGAAATCAAGCACACTTTTTCATGTTTATAATTAAATTAGATTTAAATGAAAAATTATGTTTAAATGTTTAAATCAATAGCTGCTAATCTATCGTTGCTATCATTTAAATCTTAATCACAATCTTAAGAAATAAGAGTATCTAATTTTACTTACCTTCATGTTTCTCGTGTTTGGGCACAGATTCGTACACAACCTTATCACCAGCCATAGCTTATGCCAATGATAGCTACCTACCAGTCCATCAGCCACCCGAGATAGTTGCATTTGAACAAGACTACATTATTTGTTCTAATTGTAAACAATAACCGCATGACTTTGAATTTTGATTCCATTCAAGGATATGTATGTGTTCTCAGATTTTTGCGCAGGTTTAAAAAATATCTAATGCATGTCAAGGTGTCTCAATGTTCATTTAGTCATACCACTTTTTTTGTGTAACTACTGTATATACAGGTTGTTATTATTTATTAATATTAGGTATGATATACAGAATAGAATCAGGCGTTACTTTGTGAAAATGCAACCTAATAATAGGTACTACAGAAAAATATCTAGTATACGATCTTATGACCTGTCAAGGCCAGCAAAGAGTTGGTTATAGACTATTGAGAAAGTTTTACTATTGATCACTTTCTACTTAATTTGAGGAAATCACACCTTCAAAAGGCGCAGTTGATCTTTTAGTCACCACACTAAACAAAATTGGTCAAGTTTAGAAACTTCGTAAACGCGCCTGTTCAGTCCTACAATAAGGCCAGTGCAACGGTAACTGGACGGTCTGAACTGTCCACGGTACGTGGAGCCTAACGTTGCTCTTCAACAACAATAAACAAAAGGCTCTTCGGCCTACAAACCATACATACAAATAACAGTTCTAACCACTAACCTTCTGTGCTGGGTCCGCCAACTTCGACCTTCCTAGGTCACGCCCAAGTGTGGTATGTATGTAAATATGAGGTGAGTAATTGAAAGTGTGATGTAAGTCAAGTGTTCTGAACGGTCACAAGGCCTCAGTCTCCAGATGGCGCGGTTCAGATCAGCATCACAGCCCTAACTCGCACCGGATTGAAGCTATTTATCACTACTTATTTCCAACAAATGCGCGTGCCACGCGATGGCATCAACCCGGCGATAAATCCAAAAATATCCCGGGGCTTTCGTCAAATGGGGATTACAACTTCAAACAATAGCTAACTCGCGACCCAATTATCGGTTTCAACACGTGATTCCAAACGATACCTTACCAATTATAATCAACTCAACAGGTCCCAATCGGACATTTTTCAACAAGGAAGCAAAGTCTATCTGTCAAGTCAAAAAGTTATGTCAAGCCCACAGATAATTAATGTTGCCAACCAAAAAGGAGCGTTCGGTTCACGTCGGACCGAACAGCGCCTCTAACGAACAATACTGTCTCCGTATCACTCCTTAGTTATATAAATGTGAAAATAGTTTAAAGACAATTTAAGTGTCGAAAACGGTTTAAAAACCTGTGTAAAAGCGTAAAGACTAATTGTGTATTGTTTTTCTACTGAATAAGAAGTTTATATTAGTGAGAAAATACAATATCGAAAACAGTACTATAAAAGTGTAAATTCGTTGTGACTACTTGTGGCTTATCGAAAAAGTGCGAGAGCAAGGGATTCTCGCGGTTATGAACTCTGCGTAACCGTGACAATAGCGTGCGACAAAAGCCGGTGCGTAATTAGCATACTGGTTTAACTTTTATCAACGAACAATTTTGACATTATTGGTGCGTTTATAAAGGCTGAAATTATCATAGCAAACCGATCGAAGAATGATATATTAAATAATAGATTCTCTTAACCAAAGCGCCACGCAAAGACGTAAGCAACTTAAAGTGTTTATGTAAAACGGACGGACTGTTTATAGTCATCTCGCTCTCGACGAGTGACGGCGCGAGCGCACTCCCGAACATTCCAAGTAAATATATTTATATCAGTACCTATAATAAAATAATACACAATGACTGCTGTCCGATCACCACCACAGTCACCGAATAGAGATTTATTAACAATAGCAAGTGGTATCGAACGGCCCGAAAAAACTGGTGGTTCTCAACCAGATTTGCGAAAGATTACTTCGCCTGATAACGCCAATCAGATAACTTTTCGAGCCAAAGGGAAACAACCGCATGATGACTTTGGTGCACAGTTCGATCAATTTCAAGCCAAAATGGAATCGTTCATGAAAGACTTGGCTAGAAATCAAACGGCAAATATTAACAAAATATCTCAAGACGTCTCAGCTATAAGGGAAGAGATCAGTCAGATGAAGGTAACAACAGATTTTCTCTCCTCGGAACAGCTCGGAATGAAATCAGAATTAGCGAATATCTCAGAGTTTAGAGTTAACATTGAAAAAAGAGTGGAAACAATTGAGGACAACTTCACATTATTGAAATCGGGTTCCACCTCTGTGATAACTACACCTATGTTTAGCTACGAAGATTTTATCTCAGAGACCCAAGAACGATCACACAAGGAGAAAAATGTTATCATACGAGGAATAGATGAGATCCGATCTTCAACACTTGAAGAGCGACGCATTCATGATAGCAAGGAAATAGAAAAGGCTGTACCAGAGTCCATGGAACCAACGAAAACAATACGTCTAGAAAAATACAATCCTGATAAATCGAGGCCTATAAAGGTTATATTTTCATCAGCTGAAGCAGCGAAATCTATTCTGCGCAATAAATCAAACATAAAACCTGAAAATATTAAAGTCTACTCTGATGAAACACCGTATCAACAAAAACATAGATACATTTTGAGAGAAGAACTGAAACGACGACAAGAAGCAGGTGAAAAAGATATAACCATAAAATATATCAAAGGTGTACCAAAAATTACAAATATCCAGACAAAAACTAAAAGCCATAGCAAATACAGATGATGTAAATCTGACCACTACTCATGACATAAATGTGATTCATACAGCAATTTAGTATCCCTTACTAAGTCGTAAAAGTACACTAAATCTCTAAAATTTATCTACGCTAACGCATGCAGCATTGTGAAACCGGGAAATCTCAATGAACTAAACTGCATCATACAATACAATATATCCAGTCCTGTGCATAAAATCATCCTTACTGAAACCTGGATTAAGTCAGAATCCGAAGCCAAAAGTTTGAAATTACCAAACAACACTCATTATCATAATATTAGAGAAAATTCAAGAGTAGCCACCTCCTCTTGCATCGATTTTTATTCACGACTGCTTGAAACACAACTACGTAGAAGACCTATGTAAAGACAACAATTACTACTTGTGGGTTCATTTAAATAAATATTAATTGGATATTGGCGCCATCTACAAGACTCCAAAATCCGATCATAATGGATTTCTAGAAGAATTCTCACAGCATCTGATGAGGAGAAAAAGGGCTTTGGTGTTCGGTGATTTCAATTACGACCTGTTAAATCCAGACCGATCTGTCAATAATTACACAAAAGTACTGCTGGAAAATGGACACATAATCTTAAACAAAATTGAAACAAATTTTAACACTCGCGAAACACCTACAAAGCTGTCAATTCTTGACCATGTTTCATCCAATCTAAAAAATCATAAATTTCATATGGCAATAGTGGAATCACCTATGTCAGATTACAAGCAGATATATCTAGAAGTTGGCAAGTATACACCGGAAATTAAAAAGAAAATAATGTATCACACTATAGACTACGCAGCACTACACCATACAGTAGAAAGCACAGCTACTAACATTACTGAAGACTACAATAGCTTAGAACAAGTAATTAAGGAAGCAATATATAAAAATAGATTGACTAAATTTAAAATTCAAAATCCACTGAAGTCTGACTGGATTAACAAGGACATTATTGTAATGATATCTAAAAGGAATCAACTCTGGTCTACTCACAAGGCAAATTCAAATGATGATTTAATTACTAAAAAGTTCATAGCCTTACGAAATGCAGTATCTGTAAAAATAAAGAATATTAAAAGTAAATATTATTATAAAGTGTTTAAAAACTGCGTGAAAAATCCTTTAAAGATGTGGAAGCTAATCAGTAACTTAGCTGGAAACAAAGCAAAGTCGTGCTTGGTTCCTTCAAAATTAGATACACCTATAGGCTAAATTTCGGACATTAAAGAAACATGCAATTATTTTAATACCTCTTTTGCTACTATCGGGTCAATTTTAGCAAACAAAATCGTAACACATAAAAATAACACACCTTTACAGGAAAATACACAAACGACTAAGTCTAATACATGCGAACTACTTAATCTAACCCCAACTATTGAAGAAGTTAGCAAAATCATAGATATCTCAATACAAATACTAGCACGGGATTAGACGGTATAAGTTGCAAAACCATAAAATGCATCAAAAACTTAATATTGACTAAACTTACAATGAGCATTAATAAGTGTTTACAAATTGGTTTCTTTTCTGATCCTCTGAAAATAGCAAGAGTGAGTCCAATATTTAAGTCAGGAAAAAAAACTGACCCAGGCAACTATCGCCCTATCTCCGTTCTTCCAATAATCTCTAAAATCTATGAGAAAATATTATACAGTCGTTTAGATAATTATCTTAAAACTGTTAACTTATTTTCAGAAAAGCAGTATGGTTTCCGCGCAAAATCCAATACGTTAACTGCAAAAATCGACCTTGTGACAACCCTGAAAAATAATATTGATGAAAAACGCACAGCATTTGGTACATTTATCGACCTGAAAAAGGCATTTGACACAATTAGCCATAGTTTACTACTCCAAAAATTGTATGATATCGGCATCCGAGAAACAGCTTTTGACGTATTTCGATCATATCTCTCAAATAGCCAGCAATTTGTTCGTATTGGTGACACAGAAAGTAATTTTGAATCCATTACCTACGGCGTGCCGCAAGGATCTATTCTTGGACCTTTGCTCTTTATTATATATGTAAACGACATTCAAAACCTAAATTTAACAGGTAACATAATTTTATATGCTGACGATACCAGTTTATTTGTTGTTGTGTTGTGTAACAAGAGCAGAAGGATCTGGATATTCTCTTTAAATGGTTCCAAGATAACTTACTGACTGTTAACACAACTAAAACTAACTACAATATATTCAGAGCTAAGAACAAAAAAATCATAATTCATTCAAATTTATACATGAATAACGAACCCATAACCGAAGTTAGTTCAGAAAAGTATCTTGGAATTTATATAGACAAACATCTGACGTGGCAACCGCACCTAGACAAGTTAAGGTCTAAATTATCTTCTGTTATGGGCGCGCTTCGCGGTATTGTTCGTTGTTTACCAAAGTCCGTAAGGTATATTATCTACAACTTCATGGTAAAACCCCACTTAGACTACTTAATAGAAGTTTGGGGTACTGCAAGCAAAAACAAATATTAAGCAAATAGAAATATGTCAAAATAAATAAATTAAATTACTTTTTCATTATCACTATCTAACACCTACAGAAAAAAATTACAAAGAAACTAAATTGATGACACTATCACAAATATAAAAGAATAACACATGCATTCTAGTATAGAAGCTGCTACATAAAAAAATTAATTCTAAAATAACATTTACAACAAAAGGACAAACACAAAAACACAGCACTAGACGAAAAATCAATATCTGTCTCAGACAACCACGAACTAACTACGGAAAGAAAAGTATATTATACGAAGGAGTGGAATTATATAACGAATTGCCAAGTGACGTAAAAGAAATTCAGTCATTTAGCTTATTCAAAAAAACCGTAAAGCACCACGACACGAAAGGTTTTTTCTCGAGTTTAAATTTAAATACTTAAAACAAATTATAACAACTTACCAAATTACAAAATAACTACATAATTGCTATACAGTTACTATCAAGGAACGACACGTAATTGTTCACCCACCTATTAGCTTCTCTAGCTACTTGTGGGTAGTTAGGGAAAAATATATTCGTAACTGCGACAAGCAATCTATGTATGAGTACCTACCTATTGTCTGTATAACAATATCAATGTTATTAATTAATTAACTTGTATTTCTCATAATAAGTGAAGTGTATTCTTTTTGAGAAATAAATGTCGTAAGTGCCAGTCAGACTCGCCCATGAAGGGTTCCGTAGTAACTATAATAATATAATATAATATTTATATTTATTTGACAAAAAAAAAACCTTACAAATTTCTTAAAACTAGCTTATTTACGTTTTTTACAACTACTTCAATTTTTTTTTATAGTGTTTGTATGAAATACAAAGTTATATTTGCGGTTTTAGAAAATATGCTGTATCACAAAAACTGGTAACCCGATCTCGTTCGAACCCCTATTATGAGGAGCCCCTCTTTATTCCAAATATTTTTATTTTTTTCTTAAAATTGGAAAGCGGTTCACAGAATACATCTACCTACCATGTTTCACATGTATAGTTCAAATAGTTTCAGAATAAAATGGCTGTGACATACGGACGGACGGACAGACATGTCGAAACTATAAGGGTTCCGTTTTTTGCCATTCGGCTACGGAACCCTAAAAAGGGAAAGAATGCATGAAAGGAGCCTCCTTAACTGGCGTTAAACATAACGTAGGTACTGCGATTCCGAACGCCCGGTGCACCCTGGACAGCTAGCACACGGTAACGCAAGTCTATACCTATTGGCATCTATAAACAAAAATTTAATTATATCAATACACTATTTTATTGGAATAACTTCTGTCATGTAACTACGAGTAATTATGAGTAAGCCCGTTCCATCATCAGACTACACAACAAACGACGATGTGCCATCGTTGCATGGTGAACATTCCACCCATATGCACAAAACGTTTTGGGAATACTTTCATTGTGCGTACAGCTAAGGAGTGGCGTCAGTAATTCGCTGCCGGAGTCTGTATTTTCCGACAGCTATACCTGAGGGTCGAGCACATCATCACTTATCAGGTGACATGGTGGACAAATGCATGCCTATAAACAATTATAAAAATAGTGACTGAAATAAGTATTTGAAAGTTAAGAACAAGCCTAATAAAATTGAAGAAACATATAGAACAACCTGTATACTTATAGCTAACATTGTTATCGCCTAACAGTTCTGCAGTACTTATGTTATCACTCATATGTAAATAATAAATATTTTAATTACGTGTACAACAATTTATGAATAGATACCTAATTTATGTAATTTTAATGACGTACTAATACAAAAACGGAAACAATACCATACAGGTTTTCTGTCTGTCTGCAAGTATTTTTTTGTATGTATGCTTTTGAATGTAATCACTTTTGGGGACAAATTAGAAAATAATTATTCGTCTTATTTTGAGGTTCTTTGCTTAAAATACTATTAACCCCACCCTCTTGGTATCAGTAAATTGCAGAAAGATCAGTTTTGAAAAATAATATGTTTTAGTTTATCTATACAACGTGTAATTTAAAGGGTAAATACATGCCAAGTGCACGGCTTCTTTGGATGATAACAAATGATATGGTAAGGGTTTTCTAATCCTATGTGTACATGTGTGGAACTTATTAGAAATTTCAATACATTGATACCAGAGACCGAATTTTTCAAATTAAGAAGAACGAAGAGAATTATCGTTTTATTGGCAAGTGACGTGGAAAGTGATGACCCTCATAGTGCTGTGACACGTTTGTTATTACTGGTATTCAAGAAACATATGAAACAAATAATTAATTCTGTGAGTCACTTATTTTGAACTGAAACTGCATAGAGACTCCATACCAGATGTTGTCTTCAGTCCTTTTGGATAGATATGGGGTTTCCGTTACACGTTTTATAATAAAAATGAATCGCTAAATGTGTGTTGCTAAGCGCAACAAAACACTAAAACGGCTGGACCGATTTGGCTGATTATTTCTTTGTTGCGTTTGGTTTTGTCAGGAGAAGGTTCTTATGAAAAAAAAGTAGGAAAGGTCTCAAGGGTAGGGGTAGGGTAGGGTAGAGGTAGGGGTAGGGTACGGTACGGTAGGGTAGTGTAGGGTTTGGGTTGGGTAGGGGTAGAGTAAGGTATGGTTAGGGTATCGGTAGTGTAGAGGTGGGGGTATCAATAGGATAGGGGTAGGTGTATCGGTTCGGTAGTGGTGGGATACCACGCAAACGAAGTCGTGGCGGGTCAGCTAGTTGCAAATAAATAACAGGAAAATTTTTTGGCATACTGTAATTTGATACATAAATTAATATATTTTACAGAAACAATTTCCCGCAAATCCAACTACCTATGACTGGATTATTTTTATAAAATAAAATGATAATAATTTAGGCAAAGTCTGGAGCAAATTTTAGTCTAAATACAGTAGCGCCACTCTTAACACTGATTACGCAATTAAATGGTGTTTGTTGATAACAATATAAATAGTAATTAGCTTATCATACCTAAGTCAAACACATAAGTACATTCATGGAATTCTTTAATATTCTGATTAAAACTTCGCTGCAGGAAGTCAAAATTTATGGTTCTTAACGAGTGTGTCAAAGTTATGAAAGGATGTTCTAGAACGTTATGAAGTTCCTACATGAAGAATAGCGCGGTGCCAGTTGCGTCCGGTTTATGTCATGGAGAGAAATATTACTGAAAAAAAGTGGATTTGGATTGCGGGAATGGTCTAAGGAGATACCGCGTCCCGGAACGTAAGGGCAATTGAAGGAACATTGCGGGTTTTTAGTCAGTAGTAGTACCCGTACACACAAAAGGTTTTGGGAATACCTTCATTGTGCGTACGGCTAAGGAGTGGAATTCCCTGCCGGAGTCTGTGTTTCCAGATAGCTACAACCTAGGGGTCTTTGACCTCTAGAGCCCCAGCGGCACAAAAACGTGCCAGTAAACAAGTATTAGTTGAGCCCCGCAGCCCCGCTGGCACAAATTTGTGCCACCAAACCCCGACCGATTTAAAACTGAATTTGTAGTAACGATAAGTCTTAAAATCGTTTATGACCGGGGTTTACGCTTACGATAAGAGCCCGCCCGCGGTGCTTGTCGGATGGTTGACGTAAATAATGGCGGTCCTTGAGAGGTTAAATCAAGAGTGAATAGGTTACTTCTAGGTAAACGTGCTCCATCTTCGACCACATCATCACTTAACATCAGGTGAGATGGTGGTCAAACGCGAGCCTATTCTGAATAAAAAAAGTCTGACAATCCCTTCCACTCCACCCACAACGGGAGGAGACATTACATGATTTTCCCACCGTAAAAAAGGTGGATACTATTTGGTCATCCTCATAATCATCCACAAATATTCCAGCAATAGCAACAATGTCGTCTGCCCATTTGATTACCGGATGACCAACACTCTTTTTTCGCCACTGACGCCACTCAGTCACAGCTTTACTCCTCTTGTCATAACCGCGCTTTACTCGGCGTCCTGCCCAAGTCCACTTGAGTTTCATTGTGTGATTGCCGATATCCCCTTGACATCAAGAAGGCTGAGTCAAAATTTTCTTTTAAGCGCAAAATTAAAAACCACTACTTAAGGGGCTGTTATTCTTAGTTTGGTCTTCGTCATAATTATTATGAGCTCTCTTATTCAGAAAGAATATTATAAAGCACCGTATCTATTAGTTTGTCATTTTAGCATATATGTGTATTTTATTAGTATTATTATATATTAGTCTTATATTTATTAGTAGTAAATATATTATTTCATTCCATTTTCTTATACACCTACCACAGTGTGTTTTTTTTTAACCCAAAGGTTGACTGGTAGAGAATGCCTTGCTGCATTAAGTCCGCCCATGTAACACAATTGTACATAAAGTTTAAATAAATAAATAAATATCGAAGACTAGCTTTTGCCCGCGACTTCGTACGCGTGGGAAGGTTTTCCCGCGCAAATCCTGATCCCGTGGGAATTTCGAGATAAAAAGTAGCCTATGTGTTATTCCAGGATGTAAACTATCTACTTGCCAAATTTCATTCAGATCCGTTCAGTAGTTTTTGCGTGAAAGAGTAACAAACATCCATCCATCCTCACAAACTTTCGCATTTATAATATTAGTAGGAAATACGTCTTATGATTTAGACATTTAGTAGTACCTGATATACTATTTGGTATCCACTGATTAACCGTCACAGAAACACAACAATCATCATTCTCTTATCCTAAACTAGCTTCTACCCGCGACTTCGTACGCGTAGGAAGGTTTTCCCGCGCAATTCCGAACCCGTGGGAATTTCGGGATAAAAAGTAGCCTATGTGTTATTCCAGAATGTCTACTGTCTACTTACCAAATTTCATTCAGATCCGTTCAGTAGTTTTTGCGTGAAAGAGTAACAAACATCAATCCATCCTCACAAAATTTCGCATTTATAATATTAGTAAGAAGTAAGATATGGATGGATGTATGGTTTTTTTTAAAGAGAACTAGCCATGTCGAAAGAATTCACATGACTAGCAATCTGTTTAACCTCTCGAACTAAGCTAAATATGCTTGTGGTTTACGGCAATAGTGTAATGGACTTGCTCTACTCTGAAGCAAAAGTCCTCAATGTGCGACAAATTTTCATTCCACGTGCTGTGCTGCGCCGTCACTCCTTACTTCCCGTGGATGATCTAGTTCTAAAGAAACGCAAGGGTCACGCAGTGTGTGGTACGGCCCCATGTCGCACATCTTTCGCCAGCCGCCATTTTGATGTGCTTAGTACTGGCATCTAAATATATATAACTCAAAGGTGACTGACTGACTGACATAGTGACCTATCAACGCACAGCCCAAACCACTGGACGGATTGGGCTGAAATTTAGGTAGATGTTATGACATAGGCATCCGCTAAGAAAAGATTTTGCGAAATTCCTACGGGATCGGGATTTACACGGGAAAAACTGTCCACGCGGGCGAAGCCGCTGGCACAAGCTAGCTTACAATAAAATCCATCAACTTATTGATATATATACCCAACCCGCTAAACATCTGAAAACCAAGCTTGCTAGTTGGCAGCAACAGTTATCCTATGATAGCACTGAGCAGGTCCTAGAGAACATCTCGTTAATTTATTTCTCAGTCATAACTCACCTTCTGCCCATTGCTTCGTCTATTCTTCCCTCCAGAAAAGACACGCTTAATCACAATTGATTAAACTCAACTACCCACCACGTCAATCACACTCAACCCCACACACACTTCACCTTCACGTACACACGTTCACCTACACACACCTTCATACTCGTCATATATCATATACCTACTCTTTCAACAAATCGCGCCACACATATCCGCATTATAGTCGCTGATTATTGTAGTGTATTACATATATTCACGAGGACTTTGTAAATCGGAGAGGAGACCTGGTGACCTGAAATACAGGCTTTTGGCCTAGCTCAGGCACCAAGCTCCCACAATATACGTATGATATCCATTATTATAGTACTCAGTAGAGAGTCAATAAAGGCATTTTTATTATTATTTTATAAGGGGTGGGGTTCAAACCCTCTCGATCACAAGTTAGAGTTCTTATGTGGTGTTGATTTTAAGGGTAAACCTTAAAACCTTAAACTTAAACTAAACCCAAACCTTAAACTAGGACTAAATTACGCCGAAATGCCTAAGCGCATCTTCAAACGTGAGCACAATATTATATTAAAATCTAGAATATAGTTTACTTTTTATCTTTGGAAAATGTACGATTTCCAGATAGATTTAATAAAATTTCCACTCGTTTCAGTCACGGTAACAGCTGGGACATACACGTACACAAAGGTACGAGGTATGGAGGCTATTATGTATGGGCCTTTGTGACCTGAAAATAAATGGTTAATTATTATAATAAACACAAACTTTTTTTGGTCAGGATGGCTGGCTGAAAATACTAAACACCACCTGCTACTCTTCATACTTAGGTACTCCTTGTGCTTCATTAAGTTTATAATATAGGACACAAATGCACTGGGTTGCGAACACCATCTATGGTGTATGACGATGTCCATGTATCGTGATATCCACCATATAAATATATGGTGTACATCCCACCCATACGCACTAAACGTTTTGGGAATATCTTCATTGTGCGTACAGCTAAGGAGTGGAATTCCCTGCTGGAGTCTGTGTTTCCGATAGCTATAACCTTAGGGGTCTTTAAATCAAGAGTGAAAAGGTTACTTTTAGGTAAGCGTGCTCCATCTTCGACCACATCATAACTTACCATCAGGTATTTTTGCAGTCATTGCTGACATTTTTAACGTTCCAATTAGGAAAATAATTCCCAGACTAAGTAATTATTTGATTAAGCCATTCATTTCTGTGCAATGACCTCTTCGTTCAGCCGTATGAGAGGAAATTGCATCGTGCCGTAATGATATTGTCGATCGATTCCCGGAAACTTGTGGCCCAACCTGATTATAACTGTGAGCCAATATTGTTCCAAGTAATTTACGCAGAGGCATCTGTGTAGGTATTAAATTATAATAAAACAGTTCCTTCAATACAACTTTCTTTTTTATTACTTGTCAAGTGGACACTTCCCATGCGTGTGACTTTTTTATTATTATTGACTAGCTTCTACCCGCGACTTCGTACGCGTGGGAAGGTTTTCCCGCGCAAATCCCGATCCCGTGGGAATTTCGGGATAAAAAGTAGCCTATGTGTTATTCCAGGCTGCCAACTATATACTTACCAAATTTCATTCAGATCCGTTCAGTAGTTTTTGCGTGAAAGAGTAACAAACATCCATCCATCCTCACAAACTTTCGCATTTATAATACTAGCTTCTGCCCGCGACTTCGTACGCATGGGAAGGTTTTCCCGCGCAAATCCCGATCCCGTGGGAATTTCGGGATAAAAAGTAGCCTATGTGTTATTCCAGAATGTCAATTATCTACTGACCAAATTTCATTCAGATCCGTTCAGTAGTTTTTGCGTGAAAGAGTAACAAACATCCATCCATCCTCACAAACTTTCGCATTTATAATATTAGTAGGATTAGTATGATATGATGATGAGCCCACTCTTGACCTCGATCTCGCCTGATGGTAAGCGATAGATGAGGTCTACGATGTGACGAGCGAGCCCAGAAGATGCCTATTTACTCTAGCTTTAAAGGCTGAAAGATCATAAGTGGCAGAGACACAGAAGCCGGCAGAGAGTTCCACAGCTTGGCTGTACGTACAATAAATGTGCAAGAAAAGTGCTTGGTGTGACAAGACGGTATATCAACCAAGTGTGGATGGTACCCAGCAGTGCGTCTGGTAGAACGGTAGTGAAAGGGAGATGGAGGAATCAGGTCATGGAGCTCCTGCGCACACTCCCCGTAGTAAAATCTGTAGAAGACCGACAGGCAAGCAACATTTCGCCAATGAGTCAGGCTGTGAAGCTTGCCCACTAGCGCCTCGTCACTTATAAGCTTTTGGCTCTGCGCTCAATCGAATAATATAGAATATAACTAACTGGCTATAGCCGCGTTACAATGCCACGTAAAGTAACAAATTGTTATACAACGTGTAACGGAAACCCCATATCTATCCAAAAGGACTGAAGACAACATCTGGTATGGAGTCTCTATGCAAAGTTTCAGCTCAAAATAAGTGACTCACAGAATTGACCCCAAATTATTGATTTAATATGTTTCTTGAATACCAGTAATAACAAACATGTCACAGTACTATGGGGGTCATCACTTTCCACGTCACTTGCCAATAAAACGATAATTTTCTTCGTTCTTCTTAATTTGAAAAATTCGATCTCTGGTATCGATGTATTGAAATTTCTAATATGCTCCACACATGTACACATAGGATTAGAAAACCCATGCCATATCGTTTATTATCATCCAAAGAAGCCGTGCACTTGGTATATATATACCCTATAAATTACACGTTGTATATCTTTATCGCTGGATTTTTTGGTCTAGTATCCCTCTCGCGCGTCTTTAGAATATTTTGCCAAAGTTTATTTTTTTATTTAAATTTATTTAATCTTTGTGTACAATAGTGGTACATGAGTGGACTCAATGCTACAAGGCATTCTTTTGTAACAATCTCAGCGATATTGTTTAAAAACGTATAAAGGACAAACTTACAAACATCGATTCAAATTTATATGGATAAAATGTAATATCTATTAAAAATAAACCCAATCCATCTTTCATTTCCAAATCATCATAAACCTTTATTTTTTTTTTTAAATCGCCTCTGATCATACCTATTTCTCCCCTGTACTACCCCCGTACTGAAGTGTTTTGGTATGATTTCATCTGAAATTTATCTATAACAGCCCACAATTGTTTTTTTTTATGATGATAAATTGGACGTAGTTGCGCAAAAAGGATCCATATTGATATCTTTAATATATCACCCTGAAGATGCGTTTGGTATTTATAACTCAATTTCGGAAAAGATATATAGATACATATACTCTTTATTGTACACCATAACATAATTAAATAAGGACTTAAAAACTACAAAGGATGTTACAATGGGCGGTCTTATGGGCGGTAAAAGTGTGGATTGGATCCTTTTTGAGTAACTACGTCCAATTTTTCAGGAAAAACATATAGGTCAGTTAAAAAAACCAGCAGTAGAAGTATTACATCCTCCTTTGCGCCACTTGGAGCAGGAGAAGTCATTTGATGGCTTTCTCCCTGAAAAAAGGAAATTTTTGTAATCTTCGATTCGTTCGCAAAATCTTTTCTCCTTTAGAATATGTCTACATAAATTCATAGAATTCACATTAGTGGCAGAAAATTTAGTTTAAATCTCTCAGACAATAAGTTGTAGATACATCGATCGTTAAACAAACACATACAGACAATTACTTTGTAACGCTAATGATGAGATATTGACTTTACGGAGCTTAAATACCCAATCCCTTAGGACCAAGTGTGTAAATGTGGCTAAACGTTGACCTAATTGACGAACAATCACTGTTACTACAAATAAGATCTTAATTTTACCTACATAAAGTATATTTTCCTATGGCAAACAAATATGTTCCGAGGATTAAAATAAGCTTACTCCTATGATATTCCTACGATAGCATCGTTGTTTAAATCCTGTAATGACATGAGATAATTTATGTAGGTATTTACTTATGTCTTTATATTGATAAGTTTAATTAATATTGATCTGATTTAGACAAGAATAGCGTTGATAGACTTTTATGATTGATCTATAGTTATTAAATACATGCGTTAATGAATGAACCGTGGAGTAGTGCTAGCTCAGTGGTTACAGGCGCCGCCAAAGCCTGCAATATATGTTGGCCGAGCGTAGGCCAACGCGAGCGTTGGCAAATAGGTACAAGGCAAGAAATAATGTCCACACGTTTGACAAGTTCTTCGAACGCCAATGCAGGCGACCAATATAGAAGAGGGTCTGTAGAGCTGCCCACACGTTGGCTGAGCGCAGGCGTTCGCCTTTGATTTGTGACCAAAAACCGACACCGATCCGAAGTGAGGCAAGTGATCACGAGCAATGGCGAGCGAAGACAAGTTGCATATGGTATTGGCCTTCACTCGACAACGCTCGGTTAGAACCCAGACAAGAAAAATCATCGAAAAACTTCTCCCGCTTTGGGTGCGGAAGCGAGTGTCAGACTCCTACTGACTAAGCACCCACTCTGTTTCTTCAGCTGTCCTTAAGTTTGGAGGCCGCGGTATCTCGTTGGAATATTCCCGCACCCCCGGAGGCTACCTCAATCCTAGGATTAAAATTTTGCCTTTATCAGTGTATTTTTTAACCCAAAGGTAGATTAACGCCTTGTTGCATTTAGTCCGCCCATTTTTTTTTTATTAAAAAAAAACATTAATAGTGATGTGGGTATTATTCACATTACTAGCAATCCTGTTAACTCGTCCAACTAAGATAAATATGCTTGTGTCTGGAGTGTGTTCACGGCAATAATGTAATGAGTGGGGTTCGAACCTGCGACCTCTCGATCACAAGACCGACGCTTTAGCTATTAGGCTTTTGATGCTTATTGAATAAAAAAATCCGGTGTCATGAGACGTCCACCAACACGCATTGAGACCGCGTGGTAGAATACGGCGTAATTCCTCTCTTAGATAGCCTTATTATTTATTACTAAAAGTTTTTATTTCACTCTTTTTAATTGGTCGATTTTTAATTTACCTAGTTACAAAAGCCTAAATGTCAAATACTTATAATCATTTACAAAATATTGCTTTTCCCAATGTTGGGCCGTTAATTGTTATATGATACTTCACCATATGCATTGTGACAAGCATATTGTGCTTAATAATCACATTCAAGTAATCGAAGCGGAACGCATGAATTACTTATTATTCCTACTATATTGAGTAGTTCCAGTGGCCATCTGTGGTCTTCATCATCAGGTCCATTTCACAAATGGTGCTTTTCGAATGCAACTACACAAATTACTATAAAAAGTACTTAAATCACTATAAGTGTGCTTCTAATATTTGAAGAGTTCCTTCGATTTCTCTAGGATCCCATCATCCTGACTTGGTAACAATAGGACCAACTTCGAAGTACAAAAAAAGAATTTTCCAAATCGGTTCAGCCGTCTTCGAGTAATCGCTGATCATACAAACTAAAATATACGCGTCGCCGCGTCGACTTGTTAACCTCCTACGTTTTTTTTCGAATTCGAATCGAATCGAAAATTCGAATCTATTAGTCAACTAGTTCTAGAAATATAGCGTGCTATGTGCGTATTTTTTAAATATTTATTAATATACCTACGATTATGTAAATAATAGATTTTCAAACAACCTGATGAAGTTGGCGGAAATTATTTCAGTTCAATCAAACGATTTTACGCCAACGATATAACGCCTTTTTTTAATATATTTTTGGTGAACATCAGATTCCCACAGCAGCAGATAAACATCTCTCACAGTTTCGAAGAAGTTCTCCGTATGGCCACTGACCGCAACAAGTGTAAAAAAACCTAACGTATCACTGGAGGCTTAATAATGGTGATCGCGATCTTCATTCATGTAGAATCCACTGCAGAGAGAGAGAGAGTACATCAGATTCAAAAAATACTCTGAAATACAACCACACGATTCTGTATCAGATAAACATGTATAAAACAGAAATAAACAAATTTAAATCCTCAATCAATTCTATTCAATTTCTCAATCACTAATACAGTTATTCTCAGAGATGTTAAACATATTTCGATCAACATAATTAATCAAAAACATGCAACAAAATAAAAAGCGACCGCGCTGACGATAGTCATTAAAGTAAATCTACCTGGAGCAACCGTAATTAATATTAGCTTCATAGCCGAGCTTAATAAATATCCTGTCCGCTCAGACTTTACTGAGATACCTTGAACATTAAAAAGGCTACAGGAAAATGTGCGGGTAATATCAAAATGTAACCAGTTTATGAGAATGTTGAAAGAGTCTGCTTTTCTATCGCAGCTGAGTCGATCTACTTGGGATTGGGTGCCATAGATGGAGAATAAAGTTTGTTTTTATACCTCGCTGATACGGTAGTAAACTAAAGACCAAGTGTGTAAACGTGGCAAAATGTTGACCTAATAGACGAAATATTCGCTGTTACTACAAATCAAATCTTAATTTAATCGACATAAAGTCTAGTTTCGTTTGGCAAATAAAATATGGTTCTGACGATTAAAACAAGCTTACTTTACTCTGTCTAATAGGGTATAAAAATAAAGGTTTTTTAATCCTGTAATTACATGACAATTTTATGTATTTTACTAGCGGCTTCGCGCGGTTTCACCCGTGCTTACTTGGGCAAAAACTACGAAAATAATATATTCCCTTACTTTAAGATTACTACTTATTACATTACTGTACTATCTCGAGGCTGTATTATCTTGCTGAGCTTTCAGCGAGCGGCGGTGGACGGCCAGCATAAGCTTTATTATTGTAAAGTTTCATCTAAATTGGTTGGGTAGTTTTTACGTGAAAGAGTAACAAACATTCATTCATCCATCCATCCATCCACACAAACTTTTGCATTTATAATATTAGTAAGATATTGATAAGCATTATTAATATTGATCCAAGTTAGACAAGAATAGCGTTGATAGACTTTTATGATTGATCCATAGTTATTAAATACATGCGTTAATTAATGAACCATGGAGAAGTGCTGGCCCAGTAGTTACAGGAACGGCTTTCGTGTAACACGTCGTGCGTTAGAACCCAGACAGGCACATTACTATATCATGTATTTATCATCACTATTACTCTTTAAACAGTGAAAGAAAACTTTGTGAGGCTACCTCAATTCTTTTTTTTTCCGGGTGAGAAAATCATCGAAAGACTTCTCCCACTCTGGGTGCGGAAGGGAGTGTTCTGACTAAATACCTACCCCGTTTCTTTAGCTGCCCTTAAGTTCAGGGGCCGCGGCATCTCGATGGAACATTCCCGCAACCCTGGAGGCTACCTCAATCCTAGGATTAAAATTTGGTCTTTATCATTGTACTCTTTTTAACCCAAAGGTTGACTAGTAGACAATGCCTTGTTGCATTTATTCCTCCCATTTCCAAAACATTAATAGCAAAGTGTAGGTAGTATTCACATTACTAGCAATCCAGTTAACACGTCCAAATAAGCTAAATATGCTTGTGTTTGGAGTGGATTCACAGCAATAATGTAATGGGTGGGGTTCAAACCCACAACCTCTCGATCACAAGTCCGACACCTAAGCCATTAGGCTTATTGTACATAAAGTTTAAATAAATAAAAAAATCCGGTGACACCCAACTTCCACCAAACCCACACTGGACCCGCGTGGTAGATTACGAACGATTCCCTCTCATAGAGGGAAGCCTGTGTCCCAGAGCCAGTGGGACTCTTAAACGTTGATTACGTTTGAAAATTTTTGAACTGATTCGCTTTAAATAATGCTTTTATCCATCAAAATTCTTTATTCAACGGGCACACTTGATTTTTTGCAAATTCTCTATTAGTCAACTAGTGTCGTAAATGTCTTTCTTTGTACAATTATGTAAAAAAAAAAATAGAATTTTCGAACAACCTAATGAAGTTCGCAGCAATTCCAGTTCAATCAATCGATTTTACGCCATAAGTTTTTTTGCAATATGTTTTTACTGTATTTCAGATTCAGGATATTACTCAAATACGACCACACGATTTTCTATCAGATAAACATACATAAAACAGAAATATACAAATTTAAATCATTATTCACTTGTATTCAATTTCTTAAAAAAAAACCAATACAATTTTCTCAGAGGTGTTAAACATTTTCGATCAACATAATTAATCAAAAATATGTAACAAAATAAAAAGCGACTGCGCTGATGGTAGTCATTAAAGTAAATCTACCTGGAACAACCGTAATTAATATTAGCTTCATAGCCGGGCTTAATAAATATCCTGTCGGCTCAGACTTTACTAAGATACCCTGGAAATTAAAAAGACTAACTTCAACCACAGGAAACTGTGCGGGAAATATCAAAATGTCGCCAGTTTATTAAAATGTTGAAAGAGTCTGCTTTTCTATCGCGGCTGAGTCGATCAACTTGGGATTGAGTGCCATTGATGTAGAATAAACATTTATTCAAAGTTTGTTTTTATACGTCGTTGTTAGGGTAGATTTTATTTCATATGCATTCAATTAAATCCAAATAATTTATTTGTGTATATAGGTTTAGAATGGATGTCACAGATTCATGTACGAATGGTTTAATACAGAAGGCAATAATATATAAATTAATTAATATTATGGACAAAGTTATCCATATTGAAATATGCCTATAAATAATAAAAATGTACTATTATTTTATACAAATATTTATTGGAGTATTGTAACAGGTCTTTGTAAAAAAAAGAAAGATCGATCCATGTCCATGATTAGCGACGATCTTTTTTATATCGAGAGATTATTTGTTGTTACAACTATTAACTGTCTTGGAAATATTCATATATGTAAGAGTTCATTAAAGATTGCAAACAACAACTTCTAGAATAATAGAGAAGTATATTTCATTTTGGTGTATCTTTAAGTTTAAATTAACGACCAAAAAATACCGTGTGAAATTACCTCTGTAACTAAATGAATTGCTAAATAAATATAATAACGTATCGTTTATCATTTAATGCAACTTCACATCAGAACTAAATAACAGACCTTGTAAAATTTTCAAAATTTTATAATTGGTTGGTATAAAAGTAGTCA
Organism: Tholera decimalis; assembly: GCA_943138885.2. Taxonomy (NCBI): domain Eukaryota; kingdom Metazoa; phylum Arthropoda; class Insecta; order Lepidoptera; family Noctuidae; genus Tholera; species Tholera decimalis. Next base: position 43,798,639 of record OW964558.2, read on the forward strand.
GTATCACATTGTCCAAATTAAAATAAATCCATTGTCACAAAGCTGTATCTATCTCATGTTTCTGAAGAGCTAGGTTGACGTGTCCATATTCTTGCAGCTGTACCTCACGAGGTTCAACTGAAACAAAAAAGCTAGTTTAGAATATTATAAACGGTACTTCACACCGGAACAGCTGCTCAAATTGTATCAAGCCCAGGTTCGGTCGTGTATGGAATACTGCTCTCATCTTTGGGATGGATCTGCGAAATACCAACTGGACGCGCTTGAGTCTATTGAGAAGCGGGCCAAGAGACTCATTGGCAACGATGCACTGGTCGAGTCAAAGCTCCAGAGCCTTGAACACCGACGGCGAGTTGCAAGTCTATCGGTTTTCTATCGGTTACATTTCGGGGAGTGTGCGATGGAATTACACAATCTAATTCCGCCAAGCCCATTCCATCATCGAACTACGAGACAAACGGTGAAGCGCCATCGTTACATGGTGGACATCCCACCCATACGCACAAAACGTTTTGGGAATACCTTCATTGTGCGTACGGCTAAGGAGTGGAATTCCCTGCCGGAGTCTGTGTTTCCCGATAGCTATAACCTAGGAGTCTTTAAGTCCAGAGTGAATAGGTTACTTTTAGGTAAGCGTGTTCCATCTTCGATCACATCATCACTTACCATCAGGTGAGATAGTGGTCAAACGCGAACCTATTTTCAATAAAAAAAAAAAAAAAAAAATGAGTTGACCTAATTCATTCATCTCCCTTTCACTACCGGTCTACCAGACGCACGGCTGGGTACCACCCACATTTGGTTGATATACCGTCTTGTCGTACCAAGCGCTTCACCTCCACATTTGTTGAGCGCACAGCCAAGCTGTGGAATTCTCTGCCAGCTTCAGTGTTCCCTGCTTCTTATAATTTTATTTATTAATAAGGCATCTTTTGGGCTCGCTCGTCCCATCTAAGATTTTATCTATCGCTTACCATCAGGCGAGATCGAGGTCAAAAGTGAGCTCATCAATAATAAAAAAAAAACTAGTTACTATTCAAGGTACTTAGAAGAGTTCGTAACAGCCGTACGGGTCGGTTTTCTAAGTTAAGCAACTCTCGTAGAGGGATGGGTTACCATCTAAACATATTGAAATACCACCATGATTTGGAAACCATGTTAAACTGGAACCACCGTCCAGCTGTCATTTGGACATTTTTGACAGTCGTTACGGGTAGTCAGAAGCCAGAAATAGTCAGTCTGACACAGGTCTGACCAAGAAGTACCGTGTTATCCAGCTACTGGGTTTTGGAAGTTAGATAGACAGTTGCTCCATGTAAAACATTACGCTGCAACTTGTCAGACTGGAAGCCGCCCTTACTTAATTGTGACAAGATTAATTGGATAATAATTCAAGGTGCTTAGATATTAATAAACATAGACATCATATCTTTAGTTTAAGATTAGCTGTGGGATAGAGCGCGGAGTAAAATGAAATGAAATGAAATATTTATTTTTGTATATTAGTTATAAATAACACTTTTACACGTCATTTTTTTATGTTTTAAGTTAAGCGAGATACACTATCTATAGCTAGACACCGAAACAAACTCAGAGGTCAACGTCTCTTTTAAAGTCCATACAATTCGTATTTATCAACCATATGAGAAGCATGAAGGTTCATGTCTGTTGTGTCTTTTGAGGAAAGGAGCACGCAGATTTGAGCGGACCTGTCCAGACAGTGCAAGCATTAGAAACAAAAAAGCACAAAAGTCTTTGTTGTTTTGTAACCTCCTCTATCTTCCAGTGAATTCCCATTAAAATCGGTTCAGTAATCTGGAATTTAGCCCAAACGAACAGAAAGACAGATAGACATAAATGTAGACAAGCCGACAGACAGACAAAAATATAATTACGATTTTAAAATACAGTTATATAGCAATCACAGATATTTCAATTCAATTTCAAATCAATTTTATTTATATGTCTGTATATACAGTATGTTAACTAACAGAGGGCGTTCCCGTTAACCCGCAATAATATAGCATCAATATGTATGCTAAAAAAAAATATTACCATTCGAAAACCAAATGTTTTTATTTTTTTAGTATTAAAATATTCACAAAAAATGTTAAATTGATACGTAAAAGAGACACTCTGTACACACGTACTTGAAGGACAGCAACGTCGCAATTTATTTATGAATGTCGGGCCACGTGTGCGGCGATCTAATTGATGTGGTTATACTATTGCGTGTTAACGGGAACGCCCTCTGTTAGTTAACATACTGTCTAGTAAACAATTTGTAATATCAACCTGCATACCTAATTTAATTTGGAACGATCTAATGTACTTCGTAGGAGTTTCAATGTTAACAGAGTCATGCCAGTTCAAATCTATACTAATATTATAAAGCGGAAAAGTTTGTTAGTTTGTTTGTTTGTTTGTTTGCTTGAACGCGCTAATCTTCGAAAGTACTGGGTGGATTTGGATGAAATTTGCTATGGAAGTAGCTTGAAGCTTGAGGAAGGTTATAGGCTACTTTTTACCCGACTGCAAAAAAGGAGAGTTATGTTTTTACCGTGATACAATCCACGGGAGCGAAGCCCCGCGAGAATACTAGTTCAATTTAAATCCATTCATATTAATTGTAACGAACCTCATATTAGAATGGATGAGGCCCCGAGACAGTGTAATTATATAAATATTTGCCTACCTCTGGATTGTAGATAAATTATTAAGAACAAAAACAAATTATAAAACTTGGATTAAATAAACGATGTATGAAAAGGGTTAACCCAGGTGTTTTGCACCCATTTCAAGTGAAATAATTATTTTACGTCTAAAATAATTTTATGATATATTACACTTATTTTTTTTTTATTTCACAAAAATTTAATTAACCTACAATGTTTCAGACATTTGGTGCTGTTTGCAAATCGCTAAGACCTAATGCAAAAATATGGCAGTATTATCTATTGAGAACTCGCTTTTATTAATTCGTTTACAGTGTCCTCTAAAGTGCCTATAAGTTATTTACACGAAAATTAAAAAAAAAAGGTTTTAAAATGTATATCCGTCTATGTTTCTGTTTGTCCGGGATAATCTCTGGAATGGCTGAACGGATTTTATTGGGACTTTCACTGGAATATAGGAGGAGGTTTAAAGCAAGGATTACGACTGTGACGACTGGAGAAGTCAACATTACTTTTCTGGTCTAATTATATCGTTAATATGTATAACTAGCTTCTGGCCGCAACTTCGTTCGCATGGGAAGGTTTTCCCGCGTAAATCCCTATCCCGTGGGAATTCTGAGATAAAAATCTATGTGTTATTTCACAACATCAACTACCTATCTACTTACCAAATTTCATTCAGATCCGTTCAGTAGTTTTTGCGGAACAGAGTATCAAACTTTCAACCATTTATCCTCACAAAATGTATTTATTTTTATTATTGAAAATAGGCTCGCGTTTGACCACCATCTAACCTGATGGTAAGTGATGATGTGGTCGAGATGGAGCACGCTTACCTAAAAGTAGCTTATTCACTCATTACCTCTCACACCATTGTAGTGTCCAAGTCGTCGTTTGCCGTTGTTGTTGACGTGGTCCCAGTTCTGTCTCTCGTTGGTGCCACACGTGGTGTAGATGACAGTGCTCACGATGAACAGGCTGGCCAGCGTCAGCATTATGATCCTCCAACTCTCACGGTTACACTGGATAGATGGAAAAAAATTGTAAAAAGAAACAATAAAAAGATAAATGGAGTGTTTTAGATACCACGGACTAAGAATGCAAGGGCAATTGAAGGAATGTCTGTTTCCTTTGGCTCCACCCAAAGTGAGAGAAGTCATTTGAAAGACAAGAAAGTAAGAAAAAGTATTTATTGCCAACAGACAAACGACATGCTAGCAATATTTAAAACTTATTTGGTTCCTTAAGCCTAGAGTTAGTAATTGGTACTTATAATTATGTTAGTTGGTAAGAACAAAGATTTAGATATTGACAATTTACTAAGAAAAAGGAAACAATAAAAAACAAGGCAAATGCACGTCGTGGTCGTGGCAACAAGGCTCCCACTCAGCATAATGCTATGCCATGGGCATGCCCACAGCACGGCGCTGGTTTTCAGTAGTTGCCTTAAAAATATGACGTACGGAAATCAAGTCTGGCAAATAATATTACTTAAATAATTGATATAATAAAATTAAATAAATACAGTAAACTTAATAAATACCGTAATATTTGATAATCTAATTAATAATTTGTTTAGTCTTTTTTAACTAATTTGCGGTTGACTTTCAGCGACCGCTTATCTGACCTCTACGACCCAGCAAGTGTGTACTGCGCCTCGGCAAGACTGAGGTCATATTCCCTAGATTAAAACCCATAGATTTACAAAAAAAGCTGTGACCAACGGCTTAACGTAACTTCCAAGGCACGGAGGACTATCAATATGTTACGATGGTCCATTTCTTAGACCGACCTTCTGTCTTCATCTGTAAAAGATCGCTTTTAGCGATAAGACCGCCTTTATAACACCCTTTAGTTTTTAAGTCCTCATTTAATTCGATTATGGTGTACAATGAAGAGTATATCTATCTATTTATCTTGGCAAGTGTTACTCGAGAAGAAATTATCTTATACAACGTAACAGAATAACCGCAATTCCTTAAAGTAGTTGGTTCAGAATCAGCTTCTGAATCGATTTCCGTCATAAAAATTGGTGTTAAATTTTGATGGTAAAATCTTTCATTTAACTTAAAATGGAAACACAGTATCATGACAAATTAATCCCATAAAAACAATACTTGTCAAAAAACCAAGTCTCGCAACTCAGTTCTTCTACCGTAAAAAGTTGTGAGATACATGTAATAGCAAGTCGATTATTCGATTATTCAGTCCCTACTTAAGGTACCTTCTGTTTTAAGTTGTTACGTAATTATCTAACCTAACAACATCTTATAGTGACCATATTAATATTAAAAATCTTTAACGTTTAAAATAAATAGATTGACTCGGCTGTTTCGCTCTTTCTGTTTATGCAGTTAATGTATCTAGAAAACTGGACCGAAATTGATAAATATTTTAGTTTTTCCTTAATTCATACACTAAACACTAATTGTATTCTAAATTTGAAGCTTCTATGTCTGCTAGAAGTGCCTTAGACTTTGATGATCGGTCAGTCAGTGAGTGACAAAATTAAGGAATTTTGACTCGTTATAATTCTTAAACTACTGTTTCAAATTGAATGAAATTTGAAATATACCGTGTTTATACAATGCCTGCTTGGTTACTGAAAATTCAGGCTTCTAGTTTTATCCACAACGAAGTTATACGGGGTCGAAAATGGCCTGAATTGCTTCGAGAAAAGTATGGTACCGCCGTGCCGCTTTTTGCTCGACTTGGCGGGGGCACTGCCGTGCCCCCAGATACAATCCTTAATTGTGCGGGTCACGTCAGCCGCTAACATTGCATGAGTGTATGCGTCTGCGTAAGGATATTGTATGACGCACATACGTTTTGCGTTTAGTAAGGATAACTATTTATAAAAAATGCCTAGGTTTGGTTTCAATTTATTTAGTTACGGATGTTGTTTTAGACTTAGTTTATACATTAATATTCTAATTGGGGTGTCTGAGGTATTACGCTTAATCTGTTACACGTTGTATGAGTTCATAATAGTATCCTCTACACGTATCGATGTACTAATACTAAAACTAATGTAATGTGTGATGTGATGTTGCATCGTTGGTCCAATTTATTATCATTAGCATAGTAGAAATTTGGTTTCACCATTTACCAAATATGTATCCAAATTCTAAATATTACGCTTTCAGTTATGCATATTGCATATGCATACATAAGTACTAGGATTATTCAATGTATTATTAGTTTAGCAGACATCCAGAGTTCTAGAAATACAAATTTTAGTGAGTAGAATTCTAACACTCCCTTCCGGTCCACTCAGAGCGAGAGGAGTCATTTGATAGTTTTCCCCTAGAACGAATTTTTTTTTAGATAGATAGATATATTCTTTATTGTACACCATAACAGTAAAACAAAATTATGGACTTAACAATTAAAACGGGTGATACAGTGGGCGGTCTTATCGCTAAAAGCGATGTTTTACAGACAACCTTTGGATGGATTTGACACAGAAGGAGAAAATAAATACGCGGGTAGTCCACGGTGTACTATTTATCTATATAAAATACAAAACAATAAATAACGTTCTCAAAACTTATATATACATATAAATATAAAAAAAGAAATAAACAAAGATATACATAATAACAACAATTTAAGGAGAGAGATAAAGATATTTTATTAAGTTTTTGAAGGAAGATAGGGTTTGCGCTTGTCTTACTGACACTGGTAGAGCATTCCACAGCCGTACTGCTTGAGCTGCGAACGACTTACCATAGAAATTGGTGGCGTGACTCGGTACCGCAAGCCTTAAGTTTTCTGATGACACCAGAGATTTTGCATGTGTATCATGAAGGAACTTAAATCGTACTTTAAGATAAGTGGGGGACAACAGATATTGTAAATTATTTCATGCTGCAAGCTAGTATTAATGTCTTTATTTTATTTTAAAAGAGAACTAGCAATGTGGGTAAAGAGAACAAGCTTAATACGCTTGTTTCTAGAGTAGGTTCGCTGTAGTGTAATGGGCGGAGTTTGAACTCGCGATCTCTCGATCAGAAGTCCGACACCTTAGCCATTAAACTGTTGACGCTTCGCATCGTCATAAGTGTACTCTGCTTACCATATCATCGCCCAGAATGAGTCCTGCCACGAAAGGCACGGCCGCGCCGACCACTCCACTGACCGTGCACGAGATCATCATCAGGGTTCCGGAGTAGTTCTCTGACATATCCTTGTAACTGCTCTGGAATACATACTAAGATGGTGAGTATTAGGAATCTGTAACGGTTCATTTCAAATCTATTGATGGGTTGTTAAGCTTCGCCTCAATCTTGTTATTCTTCAGCTTATCGACAGTGGAGAGGTGAAATCACTGAACGGCTATTTTGATTACTTTAAATTTATTTTATAATAAAAACTAGCAGTCATGCGGGGCTTTGCTCCCGTGGACCATGTCACGATAAAAACATAACCCTTTTTCTTTTGCAGTCGGGTAAATTAATCCAATACCAAATTCGTCCAAATCCATCCAGTAACTACTTTCGAAGATAAACACGTTCAAACACACAAACTTTTATGCTTTATAATATTAGTATAGATAATATCTCGTTTTCTATGTGGAGCGTAAAGATGAAGGATAAAATGTATCCGGAAAATAAATCATACTATTGTGGTGAGATGTGTGTTATCCTTTCAGGTAGAATCAACTGAATGGATTTGAATGACATTTGGTTTGAAGATACCTGATATCCTGATATCATAAACGACGTTGGTTAAAAAAAACATGAAATTAGCGTCATTTAAAATGTAAAAAGAAACATAAAATGTTGGTCTGCTTCATAAAAAAAAAGCTTTTTTATGAACTTTAAAACTTGTTAACCTAAAGAGATCAACGTAGAAAAAGTGCTAACATATATATAACTTATTTTCGACTAAAGTGGCGATTCAGCGATTTTATCTTCTCGATTTGTAATTGTGCGTACAGCTAAGGAGTGGAATTTCCTGCCGGAGTCTGTGTTTCCGATAGCTATAACCTGGTAGTCTTTCATTCACGAGTGAATAGGTTACTTCTAGGTCCGTGCTTCATCTTCGACCACATCATCACTTACCATCAGGTGAGATGGTGGTCAAACGCAAGCCTACTATAAAAAAAAAGTCAAAAATGTAAAAAAATATAAAATTGGATATGAGTATCCAATGACAAATAAATCGGATGGATTCTAAAAGAACTGGTTGTGATAGACAGACCGACAGATACATGATTAAGCTTATAGAGTTATCGCAGTTTCATATGAACGTTTGGAACTATAAAAATAAAAGAACATACCAAAAATCCACAAAACTGCAATCCAAGCAACCCTAATATCGTTGATAACGTTACAATTGCCGGATATCTCCACTCACGAGGAAAATTTGGAAGCATCGTTAATCCCATTACAATTCCAAAAGCACCTGCGAATTAATTTATGGAAATACAATCAACAAGGTTTTGTGCATCAAGACGTTATTTGTTTAAGGCGAAAAGAAAATAATGTTTGAATGTACGATCGTCTTACGTATATTAAAAACACTAGAAATTGTTGACCGATACAAACATTTGTCTCTGAGCGGGAATCGAACCCATGACAATCCAATCGTTCAACCATTGCACCAAGCGTGTCGTGCGTGTTGGAACAGGGTGACTTTTTAGCCAGTAGAAGTCTGACACGCCTTTTCGCTCCATCCAGAGCGGAAGAAGTCATTCGATGATTTTCCCACACGAAAAAAAGGATTAATCTTTCTTTTTTAATTTCTTTGAAATCTTTTCTTTAAAATTATAAAAAAAAATTACAAGCTTTCTTGAACTACTTACCAAGACCATTAATAACTTTCCTGAAGAAAGATGCACTGAAGATGTAGTGGATGTAACGTATTGTATACAGCCAATCAAAGATCGGGCTCACTACGATGTACACTGATGCCATTGTTATAAATGGCAACATGGAGTACCAGGCACTCTGAAATATTTAACAAATAATATAATTAAATACTTATACAAGATGTTAACTAACATAGGGCGTTCCCGTTAACCCGCAATAGTATAGCATCCATACATGCTAAAAAAAATATTAACATTCGAAAACAAAATGTTTTTATTTGTTTTAATATTAAAATCTATAATCTATCTAATATTATAAAGCGGAAAAGTTTGTTTGTTTGTTTGTTTGTTTTATTGAACGCGCTAATCTTCGAAAGTACTGGGTGGATTTGGATACAATTTGGTATGGAAGTAGCTTGAAGCTTGAGGAAGGTTATAGGCTACTTTTTATGCGACTGCAAAAAAGGAGAGTTATGTTTTTACCGTGATAGAATCCACGGGAGCGAAACCCCGCGTGAGTACTTGTATTCACTAAAAATGTTAAATTGATACGTAAAAGAAACACTCTGTACACGCGTACTTGAAGAACGGCAACGTCGCAATTTATATATGAAGAACGGGCCGCGTGTGCGGCGATCTAATTGATGTGCTTATACTATTGTGGGTTAACGGGAACGCCCTCTGTTAGTTAACATACTGTATTCTAACAAAGGTAAGACTTAGAATGTTAGGGTCGGTTTCCAGTCTAACCAATTTTACGTGGAGCGACTGCCTTATCTGACCTCTACAACTGATTACTGGGCAGGACTTGTTTCAGATAATCTGGTTTCATAATTACCCGTTAAGATTGTTTAAGACTTACAAATGACTGCCTACCTGACTTCCACAACCCAGTAACTTAGTAATAAAACCCCTTGGCAAGACTGGGGTTAGATAATCTGGCTTCATGATTACCCGTTACGATTGTTTAAGACTTACAAATGACTGCCTAGCTGACTTCCACAACCCAGTAACTGAGTAATAAAACCCCTTGGCAAGACTGGTGTCAGGTAATCTGGCTTCATGATTACCTGTTACGATTGCTTAAGACTTACAAATGACTGCCTAGCTGACTTCCACAACCCAGTAACTGAGTAATAAAACCCCTTGGAAAGACTGGTGTTAGATAATCTGGCTTCATGATTACCCGTTACGATTGTTTAAGACTTACAAATGACTGCCTAGTTGACTTCCACAACCCAGTAACTGAGTAATAAAACCCCTTGGCAAGACTGGTGTCAGATTATCTGGCTTCTAACTACTCGTAACCACTGTCAAACATGTATACAAATGACGGAGGAATCTTGAGACGTTAAGATAGTCACCCATCCACTAACTGACCTTGGCATGTATTGCTTAACCATGAAGATCGACTCATGCGGCTGTTATTTTATTATTTATTTATTTATTTCAAACTTCTAAGACCTAAAGAAAGTATAGGTACATAATATGTAACAATAGATTATTACATCTTTTTCTAATTACATGATGTGCAACTTGTTTCATACAAATAAAATACATTTTATTACAATACAACGTGTAACAGATTAAGCGCAATACCTCAGACACCCCAATTAGAATATTAAATAATAAGTCTAAAACCACATCCGTAACTAAATAAATTGAAAACAAACCTAGGCATTTTTTATAAAATAGTTATCCTTACTAAACGCAAAACGTATGTGCGTCGTACAATATCCTTACGCAGACGCATACACTCATGCAATGTTACCGGCCGACGCGACCTGCACACAATTTCCTTGAATTAAGGATTGTATTAATTTGTCATGATACTGTGTTTCCATTTTAAGTTAAATGAACGCTTTTTCTTTCAAAATTTAACACCTATTTTTTATGACGGAAATCAATTCAGAAGCCGATTCTGAACCAACTACTTTCAGTAATTGTGTTACACGTTGTATACTAACACATATTTTCATAAACAATAACACTATCACTATCACCACGAGCTCAGAAAGGTAAGATTAACGGACTTTTTTCGCTCCACCAGGTATATTATAAGTTGTTTTCCAACAGAAAATATAAGTTTTAACGAACGCTGTTGTAAAAATAAACTTAAAGGACAAGTACAAACTTTGACGTAGTTATAACTTACGTCCTCTAAAGTAATGTCGTACATCATCAGGTAAGCGGGGACGTGAGCTAAGAAGAAGATGAACAAGGCATTGCTAGCTACGTGCACGCCGGTCACACACCAGAAATGAGAAGATTTGAGAATATCTCGCCATGGTCGATTTATTTCTTTCTGTAACAAGAGTATAAATGTTTATTTATTGATAAATAGTAACAGTTTATTCAGGAACAATAACACAAGACTAGATACAACATGTTACACGATGTTAGCTACCCTCAATTTTGGCCCATTTATCGAGGCTAAGGCTCAACTTGCATCAAAAAAGTTGGGAATCCTAGCAAAGGTGAGACGGTACTTCACACCCAAACAGCTGCTCAATCTCTATCAAGCCCAGGTTCGGTCGTGTATGGAGTACTGCTCTCATCTTTGGGATGGATCTGCTAAATACCAACTGGACGCGCTTGAGTCTATCGAGAAGCGGGCCAAGAGACTCATTGGCAACGATGCACTGGTCTAGTCAAAGCTCCAGAGCCTTGAACATCGACGACAAGTTGCAAGTCTTGGTTTTCTATCGGTTACATTTCGGGGAGTGTACGATGGAATTACACAATCTAATTCAACCAAGCCCGTTCCACCATGGCGAAGCGCCATCGTTACATGGTGGACATCCCACCCATACGCACAAAACGTTTTGGGAATACCTTCATTGTGCGTACGGCTAAGGAGTAGAATTCCCTGCCGAAGTCTGTGTTTCCCGATAGCTATAACCTAGGAGTCTTTAAGTCAAGAGTGAATAGGTTACTTTTAGGTATGCGTGCTCCATCTTCGACCACATCATCACTTACCATCAGGTAAGATGGTGGTCAAACGCGAACCTATTTTTTTAATATAAAAAAAAGAAAGTATAAACTGTAGCGCAGCTAACAACGCCCGAAAACCTTCGGAAATATATAGTCTGGTTTCTGGTTAAGAAGTCTGGTTAAATTTTGTTGGCCTGTGTAATTATAATCTTCCTTAAGCGTCAAGCTACTTCGATAACAAATTTCATTTAAATCCACTCAGGACTTTCGAAGATAGTGCGTTTAAACAAACAAACTTTTCCATTTTATAATAATCTTATAATATTACTAGCAGATGCTGTGCCCACGACTTCCTTCGCGTTGATGTCAGAACTTAACAATGTGTTTTTAAAAGTGAAGCACTGTTTGAGGATACCGCCAATTCAGTAAATTTTTAAGCAACTGCAAAAGCAATTTATTGCATAAGCAAGTATTTGTAAGCTTGCAACGCTTACATATTTTATTGTCAAACTACGTGTAACTGTTTTACCCCAATGACTCGAGCTTTCCCTCTCTTGGACTCGACCCCCACAAGAATCAAGCCTGTTGCACAAACGATTCAAGCCCTAAACTACCCAACACTCTCTCCCCCAAAGCAAAATCCTGAGGTATTCCTCGAAGCGCACCTAATGAAGCGCTCCTTTTTTATTCCTCGGAGCGCTCCTTTTAGTAGCGCTCCCGATACCATGTTATCGGAAAAGGAGCGCTCCGAGGAATAAAAAAGGAGCGCTTCATTAGGTGCGCTTCAAAATGGTACCGCTTCGAGGAATACCTCAAAATCCTGAATGCGCCACTAAGTCACATACAAAACTGAAAAATAAACCAAAACTATTGAAAATTCTAATAATGTTAATCCATCCAATTATCTATCGACTATACCGGTGTTAAAACTCTGACTCTCTGGTTTTAAATTCTAATAACTTTTGATTGAGTGAATCAATTTTAATTAAGCAAGGACTACATATTTAGTGGAGATATGGGCTAATAATTTATAATGAATTCCATGAATTTAATTTAGCAGTTTTCGTTTGATATTCAACCAAACATACAGTCACATAAACATATTAACCGACAGACAGACCAAAATACAAAAACAAAATTAAAGATTTTTATTACTGACTAGCTTGTGCCAGCGGCTTCACCCGCATGGGTAGTTTTCCTCGTGTAAATCTCGATCCCGTGGGAATTCCGCAAAATCCTTTCTTAGTGAATGCCTACATCATAACATCTACCTGCATGCCAAATTTCAGCCCGATCCGTCCAGTGGTTTGGGCTGTGCGTTGATAGATCACTATGTCAGTCAGTCAGTCACTTTTGAGATATATATATTTAGATTCTCTAAGTAAGTCTCTACAAACTACTTTTTTCCAAATCTGTGCAATGTACAGACATGCGGTACGTACATTCTTATTATACGTATAGTAAAGTAAGAATTGTTACCTTCTTGTAAGTAGTCAAAGTTTGTTTAATGAACTCTTTTTCGGCGTCGCCAACAGCATGATGCTCTCCTGGTGAGCTGGCCGTTAAAGTACCAGATATGATAGCCATGGACAACGCCAGCATTGCCAGAGAGTAGTACACCAGCTCCCAGCCGAGAGGTGCTGATGAAAGTAGTCCCGATATTGGCAGGGCTATGATGATGCCTACTTGGACACCTAAAAACAAAGTTGATAAATGTACTAGATTAGTGACAGTTTTCAATAACGAAAGTGTCATTTATGGGGCACAGTAAATTATTAATTTATTCAGATAACTAAATCCACAATGGTTAATATAATCATTGATACTTATAAACTATGTTAGTATGTACTAAATCGTGAACTCTATCTAGAGCGTGTGTATCGATATAACTGATATTTTGAGTAAAGTTTCAGGTGCAAAAATATATTGTGATTTTCTAAGGGCCTCAGATGACTGAAGTAAATAAATAAAATAACCATAACATGTGTTTAAAATCAAATTCCAAATTAAACTGATGATGAAATGAGAATGGCGTGAACGGCGGACGCTTAATTTTGTAGGAGTGAAAACATAATTATGTAGGTACCTATGTATAGCCAAGCCAAATTACAGCTTTACGGCATCAATAGTCTCTGATGGTTGGACAAACGAACGCACACGTATATAATTATGATGGTGGGGATCATCTATACATATAAGTAAAATGTGTCTGTCTGTGATTTCCGATCTGAACCAACCTGACCCCAGCTCCCCAGTACACCACAGGGGGTGCCCTTAGCGTGTCGCCTAGGTCGTAGCTTTTTTTAACAAGCACTGGCTGAAGGCTTTAATTATAATTAATTAAGGCAGACACAGACAAGGCCGGTTAAACAGCTGACAACGTCATCAGTTTCTTTCAAAATATTTCAAGTTTTTTGGTGTCAAAATAACACTAAAAAACAAACAAACTTAACATAAAAAATGTCTCACTGTCTGTTTGTCTAATCCGGGCTAATGTCTGGAACGGCTAAGATTTGAATTTGGATACCGAGACTTTCACGGGAACTCACACATATAGGCTACTTTATTTCCCGGAACTCCCGCGGAATCGGGATTTGCGCAGAAAGAACCTCAAACACAAGAAAAAATCGCAGGCGTTACTATAACTTATTTTTAAGGTCCATAGTACTACGAGCGTTTTACTTGGGAACCCTAACAATCTCACTTAAGTTTATTTCAAGCCTCTTCAAAATATGTACCTATAACGTCAGAAGTACTAAAGATAATTATAATAAACGTCCTTGAAATAATGGCTAAATTAATTTTGTTAATATCATGAGTAATTATGTTAAGAAGGTAAATGTGATTAAAGACCCGTGTTATCAATTAAGGCAAGAGATTTTTTTTTAAGAATAAAACGTTTAAGAGATAGATTTTTATATTACTTTAATGAATAATAAAGGCCATAGAAAATTAAAATAAAGAGAAAGAAGTATTAAGCGTGATAATTAAATTAGTATGCAGGGTGGCAAAAGCTTTGGGTAGCGGAGAGTGCAGGAATATTACGGAGGAATTGTCTTCTTAAAGTGCGGGGCCATGCACACTGAATAGTAATGCACGGACTGATTTGAATGTGGCTTTACTTCAAGAGGAAATGCTTTAACTTGATATTAGTATATTTTCAACCGACGACAAAAAGAGGAGGTTATCAATTCGAAGCGTATATATATATTTTTTTTATGTATGAACATCGATTACTCGAAGACGGCTGAAGCGATTTGGAAAATTCTTTTATTGTTTGAAAGGGTATACTTCGAAATTGGTCCCATTGTCACTAAGTCAGGATCTGATGATGGGATCCTGGAGAAATCGAGGGAACTCTTCAAATATTATAGGCACACCTATGGCGTTTTGGGTATTTCTTATAGTAACTTGTGCAGTTGCTCTCAAATAGTACCATTTGGGGAAGTGGAACTGATGATGAAGACCACAGATGGCCGCCGAACCTACTCAATAATAAGTATTTCATGGATTGCGATTCGATTACTTGAATACGGATGATAAGCACTTTATGCTCATCATAATGCATATGGTGATGTAGAGCTGATGCTTAAGTACCAGGAGAACTCCTCAACAATTAACGGCCCAGCATTGGGAAATGCAATATTTTGTAGAAGGTTATAGGTAGTTGACATTTAGGCTCTTGTAACTAGGTAAATTAAAAATTGACCAACTAAAAAGAGTGAAATAAAAACTTTTTACCAAAAAATTCAACCGACTCCCAAAAAACACTGCAAAGTGAAAAATAACTTTAATTTCGGAAGTCGGTGCCAAAAACGAAAATACGAAACTAAAAACACCGACTACCGAAATTAAAGTTATTTTTCACTTTGCAGTGTTTTTTGGGTGTCGGTTTCATTTTTTGTTAAAAAGTATTTGTGTTTTTTTTTTTCAGTAAGTATTATATTATTCGTGTTATTGGGTTTTTCAATTAGAATTTTCTCAGTAGTATCCCGAAGTTTAAAATTTGGAGGTGTGCAATCCCTTGCTCCTGTATCTTGTGTGTTTACAAAAGTGTAATCTCATTTTACTAAATAAGCTTATAAATTAATCACCTCCTCCTTTTTTAGAAGTCGGTTAGTAAAATGGTTATGACATACGGATGTACAGACAGACGGACATGACGAATCTATAAGGGTTCCAATTGTTGCCATTTCGGATCCCTAAAAAACAATACAGTTTGAAACACGATGGTTTGCAGAAATTAATAAAACCAGGTAGGTACCTCCGTAAACGAAATAGTTGAATATCTTCCTCTCGTTCGGCGGTAGCCATTGCTCGAAGAGAGACTGGTTCACAGTGAAGAAGCAAGCGTGTGTCATCCCCATGAACAGCTTGGCATTGCAGGCTGCCACCCAACCACCCTGAAATATAACCAAAATGTCATACACTTTACACAACATAATTTATTTGTTGGAACGAAGTTCCTTATCGCGCGTTGCGAAAGGGGGCTAGACGGAAAAAATTAAGTCGAAAAGTTGTAACGACACTTTTTGCTATAACAAAAAAATATTATTATAACTTAAAAAAAAAAATATTACAATTCCTTCACTAATTAATCGAAAAGAACTTCGTTCCATCCGGGTCCCTTGACACCTCTCAAGTTTTTTTTTTTTATTTACAGTTAATTAAAATTGTATAACACCAATTACATTAATTAAAATATACTTTTAAAAAAAATATTGTGATTGATTATTACCTACTTATATTAAGATCTTGTTAACACATGTGATTGCAATAAAGATTTGAAATTATCTAAGATAAAATTAAGATTAAAATGGAGCATTAGACACTCTCGCAGAATACCAGACATGCACGCATAATTTTACTCTATTTGTCGGCAAACATAATATAATAATAATAATTCTTTATTTTCAGACAACAATGATCCAGCGTGTTAGTAAACAATAATATAACTTATTACTAGTGTTAGTAGTTAAAATACAATAGAGAAGAAGACAGACCATATAGTATTGTGAAAAGGACATCCCCGAATTAATGGTTAGTGATTGTCCTTCTCACAAAACTTTTAATAATGATACTACCACAGTGTTGTTGGAATCTCGAATACTTTAGTCGTAGTTTAAAAAGCATATTCCAGCAATAATATCCTAAGTAAGTGGTATGTTGCTACTCAAAAACAATAAGATCAAAAATCTTCACAGATATGGTAGCCCTACCCTAGGTGGCCATCAAAATTCTATCTCTTAGTTTAAGGGTTGGGTGGCAAAATTTTCAAGTATTAATCTAGTTTTTTTTTTTTATTGATAATAGGCTCGCGTTTGACCACCATCTCACCTGATGGTAAGTGATGATGTGGTCGAAGATGGAGCACGCTTACCCAAAAGTAACCTATTCACTCTTGACTTACAGACCCCTAGGTTATAGCTTTCGGTAAACACAGACTCCAGCAGGAAAGAAACACTCTGTTTGTTATTAGCTTACATACCAAAAATCTTGCTAAGAAGTCAGGAAGTACCCTAAGAGTTATGATGATTATCAGATCCACGGAAACCGTATGTATCCTTGGACAAAATCTTTAGGCCGACTTCCAGTCTTACCAGATGCGGATTTTCTGGGTTCTATCACTAACGACTAATACCCGTAACGACCAATACCCGTAACGACTAATAACCGTAACGACTAATACCCGTAACGACTAATACTCATAACGACTAATACCCGTAACGACAGTCAAAGTTGTTACAAATAACAGCCGGGACCAAAGGCTTAACCTGCTTTCTGAGGCATGGAGGAATCTGGATATTATGATAAGATGTTAACCCATCTATGAACTGACCTCGGTAAGGGTTGCTTAACCTTGAACATCGACCAGTGTGGCTGTAATATTTAGCCACGAGCTCCATCTTCGTGTCAATATTGAAAGGCCTGTTGGTCTAGTGGTCAGTAGCTCTGACTGCTATGCGCAAGGTCGTGGGTTCGATTCCCACCCAGGACAAATGGTTTTGTGATGAGCACGATCATTTATTCTTTGTCTGGGTGTAATTTATCTATAATATGTAGTTAGAAATTTATATGTATGTTTATCAGTTGTCTAGTACTCATAGCACAAGCTCTGCTTAGTTTGGGACTAAATGGTATTGTGTGAAAGTCGTGGAATATTATTATTATAATACATAAAAATATCTATAGTTCGGATAAGTACCTTATTAATAATCGTCGGCATCGCTACACAAAACGCTCCATTGATCAAAAGGATCACAGTTGTCAGCAGTTTCCCTCCGATCCTCCTCAGGAACAGCTCAGAAGGCATCAGCATCACAGCGTAGCCAAAGAAGAACGAAGCCAGAACAGCTCCTTGGATTTTACCATCCCAGTTATGAATCTGAAATTACAATGAGAACCATCTTATTTGTAATAATAACTAGTTGTGACCCGACTTCGATCACGTGGTTTTTACCGCGTATATCGGGATATATACTTTTTATAAAACAAATAAATATTACCATAATAAAATTTGTGTACTCCAAATAAACAATAAGTTAAGCATTGCCATACAGCGTGGCAATTCCGCCAGTTTTTTGGCACATTACCAGTGGACAACGATGCGCACGAATTTCTGGACGCCAAATTTTTGTTTATTTTTAGACGTATATATTATGTAGTTTAGGGTTTTTATTTAAGTGTATATTCCATTATTGATTAAATAAATAGAAAACATTTTACTATAAGTTTATAGCTCTCGGTTAGGCTTATTTCAAATTCATATTTCTATTTCATATAGGTACGATAGTACTATTTGATATCACTGGCACGAGGAGACTGACTTGTCATCCATTCATCACACTGCTTTTAAGCGATAATTCTCCCATAACAAGTTAACATGATATTATAAAAAAGTAGGTATCCTCAAATTATTTCAAAATTTAAATACAGTATGTTGAAGGCGCCAAATTCATAAAATGTAAACCATTTCACATTTAAAGACGTTCCAAATTAAAAACAACTACTGTATTTTGGTTATTACGATAATTTAGCTACAGTTGCAAAATAAATCACGTCAATTGTTTAGTCATTTCGGAGATTCATCCGGACAAAAATAAACAGACGAAAATTGTCATAATGTTTGTTAATGTTTTTGAGTGGCAATGCCACCAGCCTATTATCTACACCATCTAGCCTTTTACGCGCAGCCGTATGGCACTTACAGTCTGGGACACGTAAGTTGAACCAAAATGGCGGTCGTCCGCGCAGGTACAATTATGGAGAAAAGCCTTCTCTGCGGTTGTTCGGCAAATTAAAAATAATCTCGGATTTTACTTCAAATTATTGTATTTCTCGAACAACCGAGACATCGGAAGTGGACTACCACTACCACAGATAACTATATCTGTAGGTACCTATTATTAAACAGAACATTTAAAGGAATGTAATAATAAAAAATTAATATAACAAAAGTTAATGTACAGCTACAGCTGCATGTTTAATCAGTTTCACTCACTGGCATAACACCAAACCTGGAATATCAGTTATATACGTATTATTTTGTTTTAAAAAGTAATTGTAAACGTCAACTATCATTCTCCTCCCCTCTCTCCTAATAGTTCGTTGTGGTGGACTTATTTTCTTTAAATTAAATTAAATTGACACACATTTGACAGAGACATAAATTCAAAAATTTCGTGATTGTACACTAGGGCCACGGGGAGAGTGCGCGGGCAGCGCAGGGCATAATGAGGCTGCGTGGTGGCTAGCATCACTGCGTTGTTATGGTTACAAGCCGTCCCGCGCCCCGCACTTCGATTGAGACCCAAAAATGTGTTACTGCGCATCCAAGGTCATCAAAGTCCAACTTGCGTGTCCCGAAATATACTATCTTTTATATTTATTACTTTTTATTTATTTATAAATGTGCGTGTGCCTGATGCCAAATAATTACATTTCTTTTCTTTCTGTCTTGGACACATTACTTAACCGCCAAAGGAGGGATCTTTTCGATTTTAGTTTTGTTTAGATGAAATAGTTTGTATAAAAGTTAATTAAGATATGCAATAGTAAACTCTTGAAACTTTTTACAAATATTTACGTAAGTAACTACTAAGTTTAGTCAGCAACTTCTGGCAAAGTAGAAAATTATCCTTAGAAAGTTTCTCTGAATATTAAAATGACAAGGGTAATGTGTTCAGTGCCAGGGGTGAGACTACCCTATAACAGATTCCAGAACTTGGTGTAGTCGTGTGCCAAGTATCATCTCAAACTGATATAGGCATTGTCAAGGCGTGATGAGACAGGAACAGACCGACAAAGTTACCTATTCATATTGTTATGATTTGTTCAAAATTTGATAAGTACACATACACAATCAGCCTATAATGGCCTCCTCGCTATGAGAGGGAATAAGCCGAAAAAAATGGATGTCTTTGGATTTTTGTTACAAGGACATTTAGTTTTCCTCACGATATTATTTTTCACCCTTTAAAGTACTCGTTTTTGTACTCAATAGATCGAACGATAATGTTTACATTTAATACAGTTTTATGTTAAACTAGCTTGTGCCAGCGGCTTCGCCCGCGTGGGAAGTTTTTCCCGTGTAAATCCCGATCCCGTGGGAATTTCGCAAAATCCTTTCTTAGCGGATGCTTACGTCATAACATCTACCTGCATGCCAAATTTCAGCCCGATCCGTCAGGTGGTTTGGGCTGTGCGTTGATAGATCGCTATGTCAGTCAGTCAGTCAGTCACCTTAGAGTTATATATATTTAGATAGATCGAACGATAATGTTTACATTTAATACAGTTTTATGTTAAATTTCTCACATGATTTCTCAGTGAACTTCGTAATGTTCTATTTGAAAAATAAATTTCTTTAAACCGAAGGAACAGTGGTGGTGTTGACATTTTACAAAATAATCTGCTTGCCTAAGTTCGAACACATGACTCAGAACACGCGATTCATGCATTTAACCAGCAGGCCACCATTGCTCTCCAATCTCTCAATATCTATAATAATGTACTACAAGCATCGCAACACATCAGCCAATTCTTTACTTTATTTTATAAATTACATACTTTTTTTTCGGTTGGGAAAATAATCGAATGACTTCTCTCGCTCTGGGTTAAGAGGAAGAGAGTGTCAGACTTCTACTGACTATGAACCCACCCTGTTCCTTCGGCTGCCCTTAAGTTCCGGGGTTGCGGTATTTCGTTAGAACATTCCCGTAATCTCGTCAGGCAGTGGCCCTATGGGTCCCCGCCACTGGTGCAGACAGCTCTTTGAGGCGCGCGTGGAACACAACGCGCCTCTGACCCGGGCCTGGTCCTTATCGGACGGTGAGCTACCCCTGTTCGTCGTACGAAAGCCCGCGCCTACGGTGGCCGGAGATCAGCTCGCGATTCCCGACTCCCAGGGCGTCTCCCGCAGCGGCTGGGGCGTGATGATATATAACATACCTGTATGTAAGTATCATCCCGTCTTGTCTGATCAGCCACAGCCAACACAGCAACCCCCATACTTCCTCGAATGAAGCCCATGGTAATGGAACTTGCCAGCATGTACATCATCTGTAAGTGTCTGACGCCGATCTTGAAACCTTGAAACAGGAAATAGACGATAAGTTTTATCAAGATGAATTAATCGCTGTTTGAAATATGCATTGTAAAAAGATTTGCTGTTATCAGCAACTCTGACACGAGAACTTAGGAACTCGTGGCTAAATAATATCAGCCGTACGGCAACTATTGCCAAGGTCAGTCCGTGAATGGGTGAACGCACGTTAAACCGTCGATCTCAGCTGTCATTTGTACTTATTCGACAGTCGTTGTATTCAGAAGTCAGAAAATCTGACAGCAATCTTACCAAGGAGTACTATGCTGTCCAGCTTCTGGGATTTGGAGGTCAGACGACGCTCTGTGTTCAACACTAGTACTCAGCTGAGTACCAAAAATTGTCTTTATGGTTGTGGTATAATTTATGTAATCGTTTAACAACTATAATATTATGTATTTTATTCTTTGTTTATTTCAGTCCTGTACTAACCCAACTAGTTCAACTGTATCAATTGAAGAAACAGAGACTACCGTTCCTGTTCTGAGTTTACCTTTATTCTTTGTTTGAGTCAGTGTTTCCCGATAGCTATAACCTAGGGGTCTTTAAGTTAAGAGTGAATAGGTTACTTTTGGGTAAGCGTGCTCCATCTTCGACCACATCATCACTTACCATTAGGTGAGATGGCGGTCATACTTAAGCCTATTATCAATTTAAAAAAAATCCATTCTGTCTCTAATCATACACACTTGCTTTTCCAATTTACTTTAGACATTGGCAGAATAGTCGACGGCTCCACTTGCCATTGCGGTTTTCTAAGGAGTGAAATTCCTTGCCACATCTATGCTTAATGATATCTACAGACTGTGGGTACTTTAATTAGGTCACATTATACGGAAACATGTGCTATCCATCATACCATTCCATGGAGTGACATTGTAGTCAAAAGAGATATAGAAAAAATATGAACAACCCTTGTTTTTATATTTTTGTACAGTATATACAGCAAAGAAAATCAGAAAATTAAGCTTGCATGAGTCCATTTTTAACAGTATTTATGACCTAAGATGAAATAAATCCTTTACCTCTTTTAGATAATGCTTCAAATTTAGTCTTCGACCATATCTCTAATATCAGCTTTTCTATAGATAACTCGAAACAATAGATTATTATAAAAAATGCACTCACCATTGTTAGTAATAACTCCATAATAACCATCTTCAAATTGAAACCTCAAAAACTCCACGTCCATTTTGTGCGACCACACAATAATATCAAACTCTAACAAGGTACTCACTGTTACATCGACTGTTAGTTGAAAAAAATATGTTTACATCTATAATAATTATTATCTTCGTTATCTTGCAGACTACTCCTAAAACAATGAACTGTTAGCTTAGAGTAAATAATTCTGATTTTGTACGTAAATACAGCTATCACTGAGAGTTGGTTTAGACTTCTTACATCATTGAATTTTATACCTTCACTTGTTTGAATTAAGCTTCAATTTTATCCGGCGAGTACATTTGAACAGGCTTGAAATGAGAATGTCAAAGTATATTATATTTAAACGATTGTGTGTAACTAGTAGTTTACTTGTAGACGTGATGAGTGACAAATACCTCCTAATGACGTCGCTTAGGGCTCAGGAAAATGCAGTCATTGTCCAAAACTTCACAGAAAATAGAACACAACATAAACACACACACATATTTCTTTTCGCAAGCCAAAGTTCTTTGTTATGTTATAATGTTTTCGGAAAGTTCAATGCATTCTAAATGAGCAGGGGTTAAAGAGATTAAAGAGTCAGAATCAAAACAATAAAGAGAGCAAAGTATCTCTTTTGTTCTAGTTTCGTGTACCGTTTAAAGTAAACTGTGAGGTAGAAATACAATAATGTTGAATTGTGGGTAGTTTGAAATAAAAAGTATTGACATCTCCAAATACGAATTAGGAAAAAGATTTTGTATTATTGTATTACAATACGTGATGATGAACCTGACTTGTGTTTATTAAGTTGGTATTTTTTATTATAAACTTTAATTGTACACCTTTTAATACTTACAAGGATACAAATAGTAGTCTTATCGCACAGGGCAATCTCCTAAAAACCTTTAAGTATTTTACTTCTTACGTTATACGATCGTGAATATAATAAGGGAGTACAAACCTCAACATGCAAGGAAGAAGGAGCTCATGGCAAAATAATAAAAGTCACACATAGATCTTGAAGGTTAAGCAATACTTGCCGAGGTTAGATCAGGAATGGGTGACCATCTAAACACATCAGGATTTTTCCATGGCCAGGAAACGCACTTACTACACTCTTGACGGTCAGCCCATTAGTAAATATAATATTTGAGATATAAGTTTTTGAACTATCATAGTCACTAACAGTATCATTAGAACTTAAAGCGGAATATTTACTATGTGTATTTATCGTTTCGAATTTCCGATATTTCGGCACTGTTGCAAGCGCCATGATAACGTATGAACTAAAGATATTGTGGGTGGACGTTTATGAGTAGACGAATCAGTCTACCCTCTTTCTCGTTCATTTTTACGGTTTAAGACATTTATTTTTTAAATGAATAAAATACACTTTTTATATGAAATAAATATAAATCCATCTTAATACTAAATACAATTAATACTGTTATGAAGACACATTAGGTAGGTAGTCATAAATTATTTGCTTAAGGCATTTAGAATTTACGTTGTGGGTAGCGAGAGAAACTAATACGTAAGTGAATAATTACATGTCATTTCTTGATAGCAACTGTATAGCAATTGGTTATTTAAGTTATGTTATGATTAATTAATTAATAAGACTATTTGTTTTATTTTAATTTAAAATCGAGACAAATCTTTCATGATATGGTGCTTTACAGTTTTGTTGAATAAGATATTACTGAATTTCTTTAACGTCGTTTGCCAATTCGTTATATAATTCTGCTCCTTCGTATAATATACTTTTCTTTCCACAGTTAGTTCGTTGTGGACTGAGACAAATATTGTGCTTTCGTCTAGTGATGCGTTTTTGTGTTTGTCCTTTTGTTGTATATGTTATTTTACAATTATTTTTTTAACATTATGTTTATATATTTGTAAGTGTCAACAATTTAGTTTATTTGTGTTTTTCTGTAGGTGTTAGATAGTGATAATTAAATAGTAGGTTAATTAATTATGTATTTTGACACATTTCTATATGCTTTATACATATGGGTTTTTGCTGCAGTGCCCCACTTCTATTAAGCAGTATAGATATACTGTGTCAATCACAAAATACAGATGTATTTTGTGATTAACACCACTACCACTGTCACATGTATCACTCAAAACTCGATACTGTTCTCGACACACAAAACTCACCGTGTTCACGAGAACTTTTATGGACCCTTTTCCGGTTCTTAAACTATTGGACCACTGGTTTCCTAGCCATCGACAGTTGAAACCCATCCTCCCGGTTGAAGTTCTTGTATTTTGTAATCTCAATCGCTTCCCTTACCAGTCTAGTTATATAGTGGCGTTCTGTCAAGATGACCTAAGGGTTATGTAACTTTATCCAATGGTTCGATACTGCTTCTAAAAGATGTTGTGCTATTGCTGATTTTGAACATTATTATTTTTCACCACCCTAATGTGTTCCGAAATTCTGCAAGCTACGTTAAGTTTTGTCTGACCGATGTACGACTTTCTACAGCTGCAGTCCATTTTATACACACCGGGTTTTTCTTAAGGAAAGTGGTCCGTCGGTCGCAAGAACTACTGAATGGATTTGAATGAATTTGATAAATAGATAGTTGACAACCTCGAATAACACATAGGCTTTCTTTTATCCCAAATTTCTCACGGGATCTGGATTTACGCGGGAAAATCCTACCACGCGAATGAAGTCACGGGCTACAGCTAGTCTCAAATAAAACTGTAGAAGAGGTGCGTTGATGACATAATTGGAGGGGATGAACAAGAGGTAAAAGTGCGCTTGGTACACCTAAACAGCATACATAGCAAAATTTTACCTACACACGTAATGGAAAATGATCCATGATCATGGCGCTTGCAACAAACCAGATGTACCCGGTTCCGCCCGGCTCGGTAGTTGACTGAATGGCTTGGTGTCGCCGGTTCAATTCCCACACCGTAGCAAATATTTGAATGGTGTTAGTGCAAGTGAAATTTAATGTTGGAAACGTACCGACACAAAAAAAAATCTCGTGCAGGGCCAATGTTATGTATAACGGACCTTATTACGATAAATCATTACCCTTTTTCTTTTGCAGTCGAGTAAAAAAATCTATAACCTTTCTCAAGCTTCAAGCTACTTCCATACTAAATTTTGTCTCAATCCACTCAGTACTTTCGAAGATTAGCACGTTTAAATAAACAAACTTTTCCGCTTTATAACATTAGTATAGATAGGTTCTCTTATTTAACTTTTACCCAAAACCTCGACCAGAAGACGAAAAAAATCTAACCCGATCGTACTGCAGCAGTTTAAAAATATTCCAGCGGTCGAGTTTCAAAATAATGTTTACTTTTTAGTTTAACTGTATTTCTTAAATTGAATATGACTTCGTCTTTTCTATTGTAAATAATTAAATATATAATTCTTTGTTTCATACCTAATATCGTCACGTGTTATTTATTTATAACGTATTAATCGTAGGTATATTTTACCCCGACTGAAAAACAGGGGTGTTATAAGTTTAACGTGTGTAGATACACACTTTAAACTTTGTGTTTTGTGTATCTGTGTATCTGTCTGTGGCACCGTAGCTTCTAAGCGGGTGAACCGATTTCGATGTGGTTTTTTTAATGATAAAAGGCTCGCGTTTGACCACCATCTCACCTGATGGTAACTGACGATGTGGTCGAAGATGGAGCACGCTTGCCTAGAAGTAGCCGATTCACTCTTGACTTAAAGACTCCCAGGTTATAGCGATCAGGAAACACAGACTCCGGCAGGGAATTCCACTCCTTAGCCATACGCACAATAAAAGTACCTATTCCCAAAACGTTTTGTGCGTATGGGTGGTTTCCCGGCGGTGGATATGTTGTGTCAAAATCGGTTTAGCCAGCGGGGGTGAAAGTGGGGATGAATAATCAAATGTAGTCAAATATAACCAAGTGGGGTATCAAATGAAAGAACACGACGGGTATATTATAATCAAACATGTTTATCAAAGTCGATTCAGCCATTTACTAGATATGGGGAGTGAAAGTGGGGACGAATAATTGAATATTGTCAAATATACCCAAGTGGCGTATCAAATGAAAGGGTACCACACGTACTATATTGCAAAAACGGTCCATTCCATGAAATTGGTCAAAGTGACAAAAACTATGATAGACGAAAAGTTTAAAAAGCATAAAATAAAAATTTAGAAAACCGCCTACGCAAAAATTACTTAGAGGTAGTTTAGGAACATCCCATAAAAGTAAAACAAATATTAGTCGTGGCGGGGTATCGCCATTCAGAATCGATATTTCAAGTTTGTTAAATAGCGATACCCCTCCGCGACTATTATATTTTTCTTTTTAAGGGATGTTTCTTAACTACCTCTAAGTATTTTTTACGTAGGGGGTTTTTAGGGTTCCGTAGCCGAATGGCAAAAAACGGAACCCTTATAGTTTCGACATGTCTGTCCGTCTGTCTGTCTGTCCGTCCATCCGTATGTCACAGCCATTTTATTCCGAAACCATTAGGACTATACATGTAAAACTTGGTAGGTAGATGTATTTTTTTTTTTTTCCCTATTGCTACGCTATCGCATTGGGTTAATACCTGTAAAGATAGTTGTATGTGTATATGTAAATAAATAAAATAAATAATAAAATAAATTCTGTGAACCGCTTTCCGATTTTAAGAGAAAATTTAATAAATATTTAAAATAAAGGGGGCTCCCCATACATGGAACTGAAACTGAAAATATTTTCTTTCATGAAACCTATACGTGTGTGGTATCTATAGACAGGTCTTTAAAAATGACATTAAGGTTTCTACAATGACTTTTTCATAAAGTTAATCGTTTAAAAGATATACGCTTCCAAAGTCGTAAAATGTGTGTCCACCCCCTCTAACTTCTATAATAATGAAGTGAAAAATCTACAAAAATCATATGTTGTAGATCTTAATGTAAACTTTTAACCAAAATTGGGTTAAATGAGCTCGAGTTAGCAGTTTTTGAGATACAGTATATTTTCTAAAACCGCAAATATAATATAATTCATACAAATACTATGAAAAACAAAGTTATTTGGCGTAGTTGTAAAAAAAATTATAAATAAGCTAGTTTTAAGAAATTTTTAAGGTTTTTTGTTTTTTTTTTTCAAATAAATATATTAAGTATATTATATTTATTATAGTTACTACGGAACCCTTCATGGGCGAGTCCGACTCGCACTTGGCCAATTTTTTAAATTAATTTTTATTGTCAATCGCACTGGGTCCGCGTGGTATATAGTGCACCAAAGTCTATATTAGTTCTACATTACCTTGTCCGAAAAGATTGCTTTTAGCATTAAGGTCGCTCTCACAGTAATGGTTTCAGTTATTATTTTCGATAAAATATATGAACACAATTAAGACTATTATATCACATTCTTTATGACATTACCTTTCTGCAATGACCTCTTAATATTGAAAGATAACCACTTCTATCAGGGAAATAAAAACAACAAATAGAAAAGAAATATCGCTTAGTTGGTACATACAGTAATAATTTATACTATAATATTATAAAGCGGAAAAATTTGTTTGTTTGTTTGCTTGAACGCGCTAATCTTCGAAAGTACAGGGTGGATTTGGATGAAATTTGGTATGGAAGTAGCTTGAAGCTTGAGGAAGGTTATAGGCTACTTTATACGCGACTGCAAAAAAGAGAGTTATGTTTTTACCGTGATACAATCCACGGGAGCGAAGCCCTGCGTGAGTACTAGTATAGTAATAATGTAGGTATATTAAAAGCTACTAGGTGTATTATTTGTATCCATATGTATATTGCAATGTGTACAATAAAGTATATAATCAAAACATATAATAAAGCAGTAAAAAAGTGATTCTGTAAAAAATTTAGGGGCGTTTAGAAACAGTAATAGAACAAGAATTTAAAATAATTTTATTTTCCTGTTTATACACGCTAATCTCCGGAACTAATAAAAAAAAAAGATGTTTTAACCGACTTCAAAAAAAAGAGGTTTACAATTCGTCTTACACTTTTTTTTTATGTATGTTACCCCATAACTCGGAGATGGCTGGACCGATTTGAAAAATTCTTTTTTTGTTTGAAAGGGTATATCTTCTAATTGGTCCCATTGTCGTCACGTTTGGATCTGATGATGGGATCATGGAGAAATCGAGGGAGCTCTTCAAAAATTATAGGCACACCTATAGCGTTTTGGGTATTTCTTATAGTACCTTGTGCAGTTGCTCTCGAAAAGCACCATTTGAGGAAGTGGAACTAATGATGAAGACCCCAGATGGCCACCGAAACTACTCAATAATAAGTATTTCGTTGATTGCGATTAGATTACTTGAATATGGATGTTAAGCACTTTTTGCTCGTCACAATGCATATGGTGAAGTAGAGCTGATGGTGATGTACCAGGAGAACTCCTCAAAAATTAACGGCTCTGCACCGGCAAAAGCAATATTTTGTAAAAGGTGATAAGTAGTTGACATTTTGGCATTTGTAACTAGATAAATTACAAACTGACCCACTAAAAAGCCTGAAAAAAAATTTTTAGCAAAAAATAGAACCGACTTCCATATAAAAACACTACAAAGGCAAAAAAAAATTTTTGCAAAAAATTGAACCGACTTCCATATCAAAACACTACAAAGGCAAAAATAACTTAAATTTTGGAAGGCGGTGTCTTTAGTTTTATATTTTCGTTTTTGACACCATCTTCCTAGCTCATCTTGTTGCGCTGGCGCTGCCGCTGCGGCTGCTGAGAACCTCAAGCGGCGGAAATATAATAACCTTGTTGGTAGTTATATTTTCGAGCCGTTTGGGGTTGAAACCTTGGGGTCGTGGGGTCCGAGTGCTCACAAATTATTTAAAGATCTGTCCAGACGCCTAGTTGACACTTCGCGTGACCCAAGGGCTGGCTTTTACCTTGGACAGAGGTTAAGCATTGCCATACAACGTGGCAATGCCGCCAGTCTTTTGGGCACATTGCCAGTGGACAGCGATGCGCACGAATTTCTGGATGCAATATTTTAGTTTATTTTTAGGTGTGTATATGTAGTTTAGGGTTTTTATTTAAATTAAAATTGTATTCTTTCATGTAAATAATAAACGTATTTAATAAACTTTAAATTTAATTATATTTTTTTTATTAAAAAATAGTTTCGCGTTTGACCACCATCTCACCTGATGGTAAGTGATGATATGGTCGAAGATGGAGCACGCTTACCTAAAAGTAACCTATTCACTCCTGACTTAAAGACTCCTAGGTTATAGCTATCGGGAAACACAGACTCCGGCAGGGAATTCCATGCCTTAGCCATACGCACAATGAAGGTATTCCCAAAACGTTTTGTGCGTATGGGTGGGATGGCTTAAACCACACTCCTGTCATGCGTTCCCACTGGCATGGAGAGACCAGTGCTTATGCTCTTTCTCAGTCATGTTTTGCAGGGTGATTGGACGGCCCTTATCTTAAACTATGTCTACATACTACATCTTTAAGATGTTAAGTGTTCATGTAGTCAAAGATGGAGCACGCTTACCTAGAAGTAACCTATTCACTCTTGACTAAAAGACTCCCAGGTTATAGCGATCAGGAAACACAGACTCCGGCAGGGAATTCCACTCTTTAGCAGTAATCACAATGAAAGTATTCCTAAAACATTTCATGCGTATTGATGGGATGTCCACCACGTAACGATGGTGCATCGCCGTTCTCTAAATCTAAATGCAAATTAGCTGTCGATGAGCAATTCTTACAAGAATATTTAATGTTTATTAGTTGTATGGCATAAAAAATCATTTCTCATATTTGTATAGCTTGCACTTTCTTATCATATGTTTACTGCCTCGAGAGCTTAGTGCTCAGTAAGAGATCTTGGAGTCAATTGCAAGTCGTGGAAAAAGTGTTGTTGGGTTTTCTCATAGTTTCTCAGCAGTAGCCCGGAGTTTGGGAGTTGGCGGTGTGATACGCGCGTGGCTCGGAAGCACGTAAAGTCGTTTGTCTCGGTTGTCATTTAGACTTCTTTGACAGTCATAACGGGTAGTCAGAAGCCAGAAAATCTGACACTGATCTTTCCAAAAGGTATCGTGCTATCCCAGTTACTGAGTTGTGGTCAGACAGGCAGTCGCTTCATTAAAAACAGATACTCAGCTCAGGTTAGACTGGAAACCGACTCCATCATAGTTGAGAAAAGGCTAAGCAGATATATTTTTGAAGTGAAAACTTCTTTAGTGGCGCTGAGCACTTTTTGTATGGGTAAAAACTGTTAAATTCGCGTCAGGGTCACGTGACCGATCGAAAAGCGTAAGACTTTTTTTTAAGTGAAAACTTCTTTAGCATCGTTGTGATTTGAAAGTTAATGAAACGAAAAAGCGACAGTATCTATCTGTTGGGACCGAGGAGTTAGGTCGCAGGGGTTGAGGTATCCCTGAGAGGGGCCCGGGGAGGGGGGGGGGGGGGGGGTGGGGGGGGGAAGGTTTCGTGGGGAGTTCAGGGAGGTGAGGGGTAAGAGGGGTCCCGTGTGGGGGCAGGGCGGGGGGAGGGGGGTCTCGTCGGGTGTTGAGGGGGAGTAGGAGTGAGTTGAGGGGTGAGTTGGGTGAGTTGAGGGGTGAGTTGAGGGGTGAGTTGAGGTGTGAGTTGAGGGGTGAGTTGAGGGGTGAGTTGAGGAGTGAGTTGAGGGGTGAGTTGAGGGGTGAGTTGGGTGAGTTGAGGGGTGAGTTGAGGGGTGAGTTGAGGTGTGAGTTGAGGGGTGAGTTGAGGGGTGAGTTGAGAGGTTAGTTGAGGGGTGAGTTGAGGGGTGAGTTTAGAGGTGAGTTGAGGGATGTGTTGAGGGATGAGTTGAGGGATGAGTTGAGGGGTGAGTTGAGGGGGGAGTTCAGGGAGGAGTTGAGGGAGGAGTTGAGTGGTGAGTTGAGGGGGGAGCTGAGGGAGGTGTTGAGGGGCGAGTTCAGGGAGGAGAGGGGTAAGAGGGGTCCCGTGTGGGGGCAGGGCGGGGGGAGGGGGGTCTCGTCGGGTGTTGAGGGGGAGTAGGAGTGAGTTGAGGGGTGAGTTGGGTGAGTTGAGGGGTGAGTTAAGGGGTGAGTTGAGGGGTGAGTTGAGGGGTGAGTTGAGGAGTGAGTTGAGGAGTGAGTTGAGGGGTGAGTTGGGTGAGTTGAGGGGTGAGATGAGGGGTGAGTTGAGGTGTGAGTTGAGGGGTGAGTTGAGGGGTGAGTTGAGAGTTTAGTTGAGGCGTGAGTTGAGGGGTGAGTTGAGGGGTGAGTTGAGGGGTGAGTTGACGGATGAGTTGAGGGGTGAGTTGAGGGGTGAGTTTAGGGGTGAGTTGAGGGGTGAGTTTAGGAGTGAGATGAGGGGGAGTTGATGGAGGTGTTGAGGGGGGAGTTCAGGGAAGAGTTGAGGGAGGAGTTGAGGGGTGAGTTGAAAAGGAGTTGAGGTGTGAGTTGAGGGGTGAGTTGAGAGGTGAGTTGAGGAGTGAGTTGAGGGGTGAGTTGAGGGGTGAATTGGGTGAGTTGAGGGGAGAGTTGAGGTGTGAGTTGAGGGAGTAGTTGAGGGGTGAGTTGAGGGGTGAGTTGAGGGATGAGTTGAGGAGTGAGTTGAGGAGTGAGTTGAGGGTTAAGTTGAGGGGTGAGTTGGGTGAGTTGAGGGGTGAGTTGAGGGAGGAGTTGAGGGGTGAGATGAGGGGTGAGTTGAGAGGTGAGATGCGGGATGAGTTGAGGGTTGAGTTGAGGGATGAGTTAAAGGATGAGTTGAGGGTTGAGTTGAGGGGTGAGTTGAGGGAGGAGTTGAGGGAGGAGTTGAGTGGTGAGTTGAGGGTTGAGTTGAGGGGTGTTTTGAGGGGTGAGTTGAGGGAGGAGTTGAGGGGTGAGTTGAGGGGTGAGTTTAGGGGTGAGTTGAGTGGTGAGTTGAGGGGTGAGTTGAGGGGGGAGTTGAGGGGCGAGTTGAGGGTTGAGTTGAGGGGTGAATTTAGGAGTGAGTTGAGGGGTGAGTTGAGGGATGGGTTGCGGGATGAGGTGCTGTATGAGTTGCGGGTTGAGTTGAGAGGTGAGTTGAGGGATGAGTTTAGGTATGAGTTGAGGGATGAGTTGAGGGGTGAGTTGAGGGGTGAGTTGAGGGTTGAGTTGAGAGGTGATTTGAGGGGTGAGTTGAGGGATGAGTTGCGGGATGAGTTGAGGGATGAGTTGAGGGATGAGTTGAGGGATGAGTTGAGGGATGAGTTGAGGGATGAGTCGAGGGATGAGGTGCGGGATGAGTTGAGGGGCGAGTTGAGGGATGAGTTGATGGGTGAGTTGAGGGGTGAGTTGAGGGAGTAGTTGAGGGGTGAGTTGAGGGGTGAGTTCAGGGTCGAGTTGAGGGGTGAGTTGAGGGGTGAGTTGAGGGGTGAGTTGAGGGGTGACATGAGGGGTGAGTTGAGGGGTGAGTTGAGGGGTGAGTTGAGGGAGGAGTTGAGGGAGGAGTTGAGGGAGGAGTTGAGTGGTGAGTTGAGGGGTGAGTTGAGGTGTGAGTTGAGGGGTGAGTTGAGGGGTGAGTTTAGGGATGAGTTGCGGGATGAGATTAGGGATGAGATTAGGGATAAGTTGAGGGATGAGTTGAGGGATGAGGTCCGGGATGAGTTAAGGGGTGAGTTGAGGGATGAGTTGAGGGGTGAGTTGAGGGGCGAGTTGAGGGGCGAGTTGAGGGGTGAGTTTAGGGGATTTTTTATCCAGGATTAAACTTCTTAGGGCTATTAGCCCCAAATTTAGGCTAAAATAATACTTATTGGAATTTTTTTGGGCCCACAAATAAGTAGGACTATTTTTAGAGGCATACATACATTTACAAGCATCACATATATGCCCGCAGGGCGCGCGGCCGTCAGCGGCCTAGTACTACTTCATTACAGATTATCTATATACTAGTACTAGGAAGTAGTATATCTATGTAGGTACTAGTACTAGGCAGTATTCGGAAGTATTTGATGATTGTGACGCTAGTAGGCATTTAATTAGCGTCTTGAAAATATTTCCAAACTTGCACTTGCATTCATGACTGTACCATTTTAAAATTAAACGCGCGTTTTCGATATATCATATGCTGAAAAACAAATTACGACACTGATTGTCCCTTGAAATGCTGTTAAGTTTGATGATGACACGAAACGTGATGATAGATTTTGCGTTACGTTTACTCCATCTGTCTCCATCTCCAAAAATGTTACAATTATATAATGTAAACATGTATGACTTTAAGAATTCCGAAATTTCAAATGAAACGCCAAGTTGGGATTTAAGCGATTTATTTAAAATAATTGATTATGTGGATTGTTAATTAAGGAAATTCTATTACAAAAGTAATTAAAATTAAGTTATATTTTATTTACCTTAATAAAATGGGAAACTCATTTAAATATAAGCCTTGAATTGCAGCAAGAAACAGGGTTTTTTGAAGTGAAAACTTCTTTAGCGTCTTTGTGATTTGAAATTTTATGAAACGAAAAAGCAACAGTAAAAAGAGACAGACATATAAATTCATAAGATTTAACGTGGGAGAAAATGAGATAGGGAGCATTATACAGTGTTTCTTATGTCGTAGAAATTTTATATGGGCAAACCAGGGCAAACGTATACCTTTGAAATTTCGTAAATTTTTGAAGGATTTTTTTGAAGTGAAACCTTCTTTAGCGGCGTTGTGCACTTTTTTTGTAATGGGTAAAAAATGTAAAACTCGCGTCAAGACACGTGACCTGATCGAAAATTCGTAAGACGGACCGAGAGTAGACAGCCGGCGCGGCGTAGGAGAGGAAGTATCCCCCTTTCATTCTACGGCGCGGCGAAAATGTATGCCTGCGCCTGCTGTTTTGTTTAGGCGGCGCAGGACGCTTGCGCGAATGTTCGTGTGTGCTAACATGAAAGTTGATTTTTCTAAGAGATAAACTTTTTAATGTAATATAAATTGTCATGTTTGTGTACGATAGCACAATAAATAAATATTGTATTCTACCACATAAATGATAGTACTTTTATACTGATAATTAAAGCAAATCGTGCAAAATTATTCCCTAATCATTCCAAAATATCAAAAATGCACAACGTTAATATTCAAGTTTTCACTTCTGCCGGCACTCCCAGAGTGCAACCCGGATTTTTTTTTTATTACGAATGAGCACGCTCTTGACCTCGGTCACACCTGATGTTAAGTGTAAGATGCGGTCTACGATCGAACGAGCGAGCCCAGAAAATGCCTATTCACTCTTGCTTTAAAGGCTGACGGGTCATATGTGGCAGGGAACACAGAAGCCGGCAGAGAGTTCCACACCTTGGCTGTACGCACAATAAATGTAGACGAGAAGCGCTTCGTACTACAAGACGGTATATCGACCAAGTGTGGATGGTATCCTGCGGTACGTCTGGTAGACCAGTAGTAAAAGGGGGATGAAGGGAATTAGGTCGTGGAGCTCCTGCGCACACTCTCCGAAGTACAATCTGTAGAAGATGGACAGGCAAGCAACGTTTCGCCGGTGAGCCAGGCTGTGAAGCTTGCCTGCCAGAACCTCGTCACCTATGAGCCTTTTGGCTCTGCGTTCGATCGAGTCAAGTGCAGCTAGCTGGTATTTGGCTGAGCCATCCCACAAGTGACTGCTGCTGCTGAGTGATGATTTTTATAAGACTGACCATAAACATACTAAATGATACATAATAGGTTATGTTTTAAACAACAAAGCCAATGACAATATAAACTGGGTGATATCAAACGTACATAACATACTGTATTCTTCCCCAAGAAAACAGTAAACAAAGTCTGAGATACTCTATGCAAACTCCTTTGTAACTCGCGCGACTTTAATGGATTTAAAAAGGTTATTATAATTTAATGAGTGGAATATCCACTTTATTTTGTTACTTTGTGTGGCTGGTATTAGCTGGCTTATGTTGCTCACTAGACTTAACACCATTGTTTTTTTTTTTTAATTGAAAATAGTTTCGCGTTTGGTTACCATCTCACCATCTCATCACTTACGATGTTAAGTGATGAGATGGTCGAAGATGGAGCACGCTTACCTAAAAGTAACTTATTCACTCTTGACTTAAAGACTTCTAGGTTATAGCTATCGGGAAACACAGACACCGGCAGGGAATTGCACTCCTTAGCCGTACGCACAATGAAGGTATGCATTTTGTGCGTATGTGTGGGATGTCCACCATGTAACGATGGCGCTTCGCCGTTGGCAGAATTATAATATTAATATAATATTATTAATTATAATATCTTTTAATAAGTACTTTCCTGTCTGCGAGTCGATACAGACAATATCTTATCTCACTAATATTATAAATGTCAAAGTATATGAGGATGAATGTATAAGTTGTATGTATGTTTGTTACTTTTTGACGCAAAACTACTGAGCGGATCTAAATGATTTTTTTTTTTAAGTAGGTAATTGACATTCTGGAATAACAAATCGGCTAATTTTTATTCCGAAATTCCCACGAGATCGGGATTTATGTGGGAAAACTCCTCCCACACGAATGAAGTCGCGGACAGAAGCTTGTGTTATATAAAGCCCAGAAATTAGCTACGCAAACTCCGCTTACCAATGCTGACCGCTGCAAATAAGATCATCTAGTGTATAGCTGATTGGCATGTGGCGAATATAGAAGGTGAGCCATTGTCTGTGGGGTCACGCCGCATATACACTTGCGATCTAAGCCATCTCTGAATCCCCATCTTTGTGACGGTTGACTTATGTTCGCAGTCTGTTAAGGCGTTTTAAAGTAATCTCAATTAATGTTAGGGTTTTCACATAAAGCAAGTCGTCTTTTCAAGCAATGCTCAGAGCCAGCAACACATTTTTTTTTTTAAACTTCAGTACAAAACCTAGTGAGCAAAAAAAATACAATATGTTGTCTTTCAATGTTTTTTAGGGTTCCGTAGCCGAATGGCAAAAAACGGAACCCTTATAGTTTCGACATGTCTGTCCGTCTGTCTGTCTGTCCATCCGTCCGTATGTCACAGCCATTTTATTCCGAAACTATTAGGACCATACATGTAAAACTTGGTAGGTAGATGTATTCTGTGAACCGCTTTCCGATTTTAAGAGAAAATATAAAAAATATTTAAAAAAACTGGCCAAGTGCGAGTCGGACTCGCGCATGAAGGGTTCCGTAGTAACTATAATAAATATAATATACTTAATATATTTGAAAAAAAAAAACTTACAAATTTATTAAAACTAGCTTATTTACAATTTTTACAACTACGCCAAATAACTTTGTTTTTCATAGTATTTGTATGAATTACAAAGTTATATTTGCCGTTTTAGAAAATATACTGTATCTCAAAAACTGCTGAGTCGATCTCATTCAAACTAATTTTGGTTGAAAGTTTACATTAAGATCTACAATATATGGTTTAATTAGATTTTTCACTTCAATATTATAGAAGTTAGGGGGGGTGGGACACACATTTTACAACTTTGGAAGCGTATATCTTTTAAACAATTAACTTTATGAAAAAGTCATTTTAGAAACCTTAATGTCATTTTTAAAGACCTGTCTATGGTTCACACACGTATAGGTACACGTATAGGTTTCATGAAAGAAAATATTTTCAGTTTCAGTTCCATGTATATATTTTAAATATTTTTAAAATTTTCTCTTAAAGTCGGAAAGCGGTTTACAGAATACATCTACCTACCAAGTTTTACATGTATAGTCCAAATAGTTTCGGAATAAAATGGCTGTGACATACGGACGGACGGACAGACAGACAGACGAACAGACATGTCGAAACTATAAGGGTTCCGTTTTTTGCCATTCGGCTACGGAACCCTAATAAAGGGGGCTCCCCATACATGGAACTGAAACTGAAAATATTTTCTTTCATGAAACCTATACGTGTGTGGTATCTATAAACAGGTCTTTAAAAAAACTTTTTAACAAAAAATTAAACCGACTCCCAAAAAACACTGCAAAGTGAAAAATAACTTTAATTTCGGTAGTCGGTGTCTTTAGTTTTGTTTTTTCGTTTTTGGCACCGACTTCCGAAATTAAAGTTATTTTTCACTTTGCAGTGTTTTTTGGGAGTCGGTTTAATTTTTTGTTAAAAAGTTTTTATTTCACTCTTTTTAGTTGGATGATTTTTAATTTACCTAGTTACAAGAGCCTAAATGTCAACTACTTATAACCTTTTACAAAATATTGCTTTTCCCAATGCTGGGCCGTTAATTGTTGAGTAGTTCTCCTGGTACTTCACCATCAGCTCTACATCACCATATGCATTGTGACGAGCATAAAGTGCTTAACATTCATATTCAAGTAATCGAATCGCAATCTACTCAATACTTATTATTGAGTAGTTTCGGCGGCCATCTGTGGTCTTCATCATCAGTTCCACTTCCCCAAATGGTACTTTTTGAGAGCAACTGCACAAGTTACTATAAGAAATACCCAAAACGGCATAAGTGTGCCTATAATATTTGAAGAATTCCCTCGATTTCTCCAGAATCCCATCATCAGATCCTGACTTTGGTGATAATGGTACCAATTTAGAAGTATACCCATTTGAACAAAAAAAGAATTTTCTAAATCGGTTCAGCCGTCTTCGAGTACTCGATGATAATACATAAAAAAAAAAAAAAAAATATACGCGTCGAATTGATAACCTCCTCTTTTTGTCGTCGGTTGAAAATGACATTAAGGTTTCTAAAATGACTTTTTCATAAAGTCAATCGTTTAAAAGATATACGCTTCCAAAGTGGTAAAATGTGTGTCCCCTCTAACTTCTTTAATAAGGAAGTGAAAAATCTAAAAGAACCATATGATGTAGATCTTAATGTAAACTTTCAACCAAAATTGGTTTGAACGAGATTGAGTAAGCAGTTTTTGAGATACAGTATATTTTCTAAAACCGCAAATATAACTTTGTAATTCATACAAATACTATGAAAAACAAAGTTATTTGGCGTAGTTGTAAAAATTGTAAATAATCTAGTTTTAAGAAATTTGTAAGTTTTTTGTTTTTGTTTTTTTTTTTTTCAAATAAATATATTAAAATTTTATTTATTATAGTTACTACGGAACCCTTTATGTGCGAGTCCGACTCGCACTTGGCCAATTTTTTATTTATATTGCTATTAGTAAGCAGATACTTTAATTTCCTAATGTACGAAGTAATTAGATATATTCAATTAAATATCTATGTTGTGTGTTTAATGAAGATCAAAGTAGTCGTTTACAGTATATGATTAAAATGAATATCTCTGAAGATATCAAAGATTTAAAGTGCAATGGCAGAGTGGCTGACGATGGGCTGTCGGACGGTCGCCCGTTTTGGGTGGCAACGGCGGGCTTATCACTCCACACAATCCGGGCACGCTAATAATTAATCATAGATAAAATATGTATAACCCATTTAACGTGGTTGAGTTGATCTCTCGCTTCTAAACCATTACCTGAGTAAGCTGAAAGAGCAAGCGTGTATCACATCATTGATCTTCAAATAAAACCTGAATTCATATTTAGTTTGATACAGTAGAAAAAGAACACAAATGTCAGAAAAGGTTTTTATTTATACTTTATTCAAAACAAAAGTACAATTTCAGGCTTAACGCCATACTATTTTTGTAACATTATAAAGTACTCTTGTCGTTACCTAACAATGCTTCATGGAATAAATAAATATTAATAATAAAAAACATATTTATTTAATACTTTTATTTTTTCTTTGCCATAAGTGAACTAAATCGCTATTGAAGCAGAATTTTACAATATAAAAAAAAATATTTTAAAAAAATAAACAGTATTCTAATGTATACAACCGTATGTCTTATGAAATGTCTAAATTATATTAATCATGTACCTTTGAGTAATACATTTTTACAAAACTTTCACGACTTTTTCCCTTTATTTACACTACAGTTCCCACGTATTCTCCAAGTGCTCTCATTTCAATTATGTAAATGTGCCTACCCTCTTTGTGTCCACATTTATATACATTAACACTATCATTTAGTTTGTCGACCACGCTTTTACTCTTAATTTCATCTGCAGCTGCAATCTTTACTTTAAAACCATTAAGGGTTTCATTTGAAATAAAAACATTTCCTCCATTCATTCTAATAAACGTTTTCATTCTTTTTTATACATTTACTTGAATTAAAACTTTACTCAACTTATTGCTATACTCCAAATCGATGAGATTTCAAATAAAATCTTATGACAAACAGTACCTAATAAGTCAGTACATAATATCACAATATTCCATCGATGTTTCATTTCTTCGTTATTTGCTTATTGCACTTATTATCCGATTTATAGATTTTAAAACTAGTGACTATCATCAATGAATTGCTTAAAATTTTATATTTTTCATTAATTTCCTGCTATCAAGGGAAATTTTACAAGCAGCCGCACGCTACTGATGTAATTTTTATTCAGTCTTCCTTGAGTTGTTTACTATTTACTCGCTTCAACTTCTTTTTCGCTCTTTTTGTCCAACACTGGAGTCATTTCCTCTGTAAAACAAGTTTTTTGCATAAAATCACTTACATTCATTTTATTTGCTGTTGTTTGTGTAAAGTTTTAAAAATTTAGTGGAACATTATGATTATGTTCAAAAAAAAATTCTAGAAAAATGCTACGCTAACCTGGATCAGCTTTCCTCCTGTCTTTATAGTCAGGGCTGTCCCATGCCTGACGGTCTGAGCTTCCGAATATGATGTAAATAAGGTTGGAGCTGATGCCAATGGAGGCAAACATCAAGAACACTATTCTCCAACGGCTGATGTCCGACTGAAAACACCAATAAAAAAGATGGGATTGAAATACACTTTTTAAATATAAATTACTAAAAAGCATAAGGCGTTAATGTGCTACCCTAACGAAACACACCAAGCTTAGAACAAGAGATATTTATCTATACCAACGAAATCATTCCTAATTCGTTGATCTATACTCATATTATAAGGCGGAAAAGTTTTACTGTTTGTTTGTTTAAATGTACTAATGTTCGAAAGTCCTGAGTGCATTTGGATGAAATTTGTTACAGAAGTATTTTGAAGTTTGAGGAAGATTATAGGTTACTTTTTACCCTACTACAAAAAAGGGGATTAAGTTTTTATTTTGAATAAGTCCACGGGAGCGAATCCCCGCACGACAACTAGTTTTATACGAGTATAAACATGGGAGGTCATCGAATAGCGGAAAATGTTAACAGTGCGACACGATTTGGTAACACTATTATCTACCATCGTTCTAATTTCATATCTTAATTAACACTTTTAATAAATTTGTGAAACCAAAATTTCGGTACGACTATTACTTACCGGATCATTCCTAAGTATAAAACTGGTGACAACTGGTGTGACAATACTACCAATACCTCCAGCAAAGTTGGTTAACGACAGTAACACTCCTGCAAACTGTGGTGACAGATCTAAATGGTTCACCTGGAAATAACAATTATAATAAAAATGTTATAACTAAAAACAATATACAGTACCAAATTTTTCTTTTCATATTGTTTTATACAATTCAGCTCAGTGATCAAATTGTAATGATAAAATCATAGCAAAAAAAAACAATTAATACAAACATAAATATCACTAACATAAATTTACTATTTTTTATTTAATTTTCATAAGTTTTCTTACCATGAATCCAGCAGTAGTAAATCCAAACAGGAAAAATATCAACACTAATATCGCTACAACAATATTCCTATGTTCAGGTCCCAGAAATGTTAGCGATATCACACCGAGACCACTTCCAAATAATGCTGAAATAAGAAAAAGTTAGCTTAGCCATATTTTTCGACTAATTTCTACAACATAAAAAGTTATTTCTAATTTAACTGTGTACTAAATGAAGTTGAAATCGGTTAGTGATATAGACGCAAAAGTGCAACTGACAGGCAGATCTAATTTTCGCATTATACATATTAGTGGGGATTGCAAATAAGATGAACTTGCGAAACGTTTTTATACAATATGTAACAAAAACCTGGTCCGATCCAATAAAGGCGTATTCCTGGTTCAACATACGTACTAGAAATTCTTTTTTTTTAATGTAACTCATAAAAACCAAAAGTTATTAATTTTTTATTTTTATAATCCATGCGAAATTTAACACTGAATATGGCAACAACACACACAACAAACCATGTGAACGTTGAGCGATTAGTGTTGCCTTTGATCAGTTATTATTTTTTATTTAAATTTAATTATATTCACTGGGGAAAAATAATAATCTCAAACCCATTACATAGCTACGTATATGTGTACGCAGTACGATGCGGACTAATACTCCTAAGGATCGGACAGGGTTTTTGTTACATGCTGAATTTTTTTAGTTTAAATAGCTAGCTCTAAATAGATTTAAATAGACCATAAATGATTCAAATTAGAATTACAATTTCGTTGCTTTATTTTGGCCTGCACTGTCTCAACCCTAAGCAGAGCTCTCGCTTTACTTTCGATTCTTCCTTTTTAGGGTTCCGTAGCCGAATGGCAAGAAACGGAACCCTTATAGTTTCGATATGTCTGTCCGTCTGTCTGTCTGCCTGTCTGTCTGTCCGACCGTCCGTATGTCACAGCCATTTTATTCCGAAACTATTAATACTATACATGTCAAACTTAGTAGGTAGATGTATTCTGTAAACCGCTTTCCGATTTTCAGAAAAAAATTAAAATATATTTAAAATAAAGGTAAAAAAAGGTTAAAGTTAAAATAAAGGTAATAAATATTTAAAAAAAAATATTGTCAGTTCTAGTTCCATGTATGGGGGTCCTCATACATGGAACTAGAACTGACAATATAGTTTTTCATGAAACCTATGCGTGTGTGGTATCTATAG
This sequence comes from Tholera decimalis, assembly GCA_943138885.2. Lineage (NCBI taxonomy): Eukaryota > Metazoa > Arthropoda > Insecta > Lepidoptera > Noctuidae > Tholera > Tholera decimalis. The sequence continues at coordinate 43,840,628 of OW964558.2, forward strand.
ACAGGTCTTTAAAACTGATATAAGGGTTTCTAAAACCACTTTTTCATAACGTCAATCGTTTAAAAGATATAAGCTTCCAAATTGGTAAAATGTGTCCCCCCCTCTAACTTCTATAATAATGGAGTGAAAAATCTAAAAAATACATGTCTGTAGATCTTAATGTAAACTTTCAACCAAAATTGGTTTGAACGAAATCGAGTCAGCAGTTTTTGAGATACAGCATATTTTCTAAAACCGCAAATATAACTTTCTAATTCATACAAACACTATGAAAAACAAAGTTATTTATCGTAGTTGTAAAAATGTAAATAAACTGGTTTTAAGAAATTTTTAAGGTTTTTTTTATTCGTCAAATAAATATACATGTTATATTATATTATTATAGTTACTACGGAACCCTTGATGGGCGAGTCTGACTCGCACTTGGCCAATTTTTAAACTTATTTTATATATTATAGACTCTCAGCTCAAATTAAAATATTATACTTGAATCTGTAGGTAATTCATAAACTTACCTATAGAATTGAATATTTTTCGACACATTCCTAATTTAAGCCAGCCACTGTTGTATATCTTCTGACATAAAGTTCCGGCTCCTATAGAGCCCACCCACATGCCCACAAAGGGTAACGCAGATAATGTGGCACTCTGGAACAGAATAGACAAAAGATTATAAATTGGGAATTAAATCACAACAACGACCCACATCACTAGACCTTTAACTGCCTTCACGGTCGAGTGGTTTAGGCGTTTGCCTTGTGACCCGGTGGTCGTGGATTGCTTCCCGCGGGAAGCATACTTTGTAAAGTTGTTTCCAGTTTGGCTAGGACATTGCAGGCCCAAATCACCTGATTGTCTAATAAAAAGATGGTTCCGTGCTTCGGAAGGCACGTATAAGCCGGTGGTCCCGGTCGCCAAATGACGGTCGTCAAAATAGACCACGTCAGAGGCCCTTGAGGCGGTCTAGAAACTCTGACACTAGGGTGTATGTGGTCGTTAGATCTTACTTACACGATAAGAAGAAGACTAGACCTTTAAATATTTTATTTTATTTTATTTTATTCCATTCGGGAAACTCACAGCTAACTTATACAGTGTTATTAAGCAATATACAATTGAAGGCCATTTACAAGTTTCCACATAAACACTAAAAACAAAAACAAGAAGAAGAGAAAAAAAATAAAAGAAAGGTAATTACAAAATAACTATAACATAAATTAGGAAGTAAATAGAACACGATCGACAAATACATACAAACAGAAAATCATTTAGACGCAAATAATTACTTTTCCATAAAAAAGCTTTTCACCAACAATTGCTTAAATCGAGAAGAACCGGTATTGAATATATCCAAGTCATGTTCACCAGATAGTTTATTAAAACTTCTGCTCGCACGTATTAAAAAAAGAATTCTGCCTGTACGCTGACTTGGAATGAGGGATTATATCCAAGTAAAGAATAAGATATTAACAAAAAGCTATTTTAAAAATAGTCCCGTTTCAGTAAGATAAGAACAAACCTTTAATTATCTTTTAAAAAAACATTATCATCTCCTTAGCCTTTTCCCCACTATTGGGATCAGCTTCCAGTCTAACCTGATGCAGCTGAGTGTTTTAAATGGAGTGTCTGGCTATCTGACCTCCACAACCCAGTAGCTGGGTAACACGATACCCCTTGGTCAGACCTGTGTCAGACATAGTATTTCTGGCTTCTGACTACCCATATCGACTCTCAAAGATGTTTAAATGACAGCCGGGATTAACGGCTTAAAGTGCATTCCGAGGCATGGGGGTATCACACCGCCAACTTCCAAACTCCGGGCTAATACTGAGAAATTCTTTACAGAAAACCCCAATAGCAGTTGAAGCTCCTTAAGATTCTAAGTTGAGCTACGCGATATTTGACAAATGCTTGCACTGTTTGGACGGGCCTGCTCAAATCTGTGTGATTCCGTCCTTTAAAGGGCACCACATGCATAAACCTACATGGCTCTCATATGATTATATATATATATTCCACAACTTTCACACAACGCCATCTAGTCCCAAACTAAGCAGAGCTTGTGTTATGAGTACTAGACAACTGATAAACATATATATATTTCTAAATACATACATATTATAGATAAATTACACCCAGACAAAGGACAAATGATCGTGCTCATCACACAAACATTTTTCCTGGGTGGGAATTGAACCCACGACCTTGCGCATAGCAAATGGACTTTAAAAGAGACGTTGACCTCTGAGTTTGTTTCAGTGTTTCTTCTCAGAGTAGTCAGTTAGGAAACACTGGCCTCATCTAGTTTACATTTACGAAAAAAAAATGACGTGTAAAAGTGTTATTTATAACCCATTTGCGAAATAAAGATCATTTATCATTTAATATAAAAATAGTCCCGTTTCAGTAAGACAAGTAATCTTTTAAAATTTATCACCATCAGCTTAGCCTTTTCCCCACTATTGGGATCGACTTCCAGTCTAACCTGATGCAGCTGAGTGTTTTACATGAGCGACTGCCTATCTAACCTCCACAACCCAGTAGCTGGGTAACACGATACCCCTTGGTCAGACATAGTATTTCTGGCTTCTGACTACCCGTAATGACTGTCAAATATGTCCAAATGACAGCCGGCTTAAAGTGCTTTCCGAGACATGGGGGTATCCCACCACCAACTTCCAAACTCAGGGCTACTACTGAGAAATACTTTACAAAAAAACCCAACAGCACTTTTTGCGCGACCCGGGAATCGAACTTGAGACCTCGTGCAGTGGTCATGCTTGCGACCACTAGACCAACGTGGCAGTAAAAAGTAATAAAGTTCTTTTAAAATATGGTTAAGATATCTCTAAGTCGAATAAGTAACCCATAAAACCGCCATTGTAACCATAGAAGTAAGAAATAATGTTAAATAGGTGTGTTTAAATTTTGGTGTACAATAAAGTATATTCTATGTATCTCACTCCATATCGACCCCCCAACCAAAAACTCGGTAATGTGCTATTATGGGCTTTATGCTGTTATGTCAAATTTGGCAACTATAGACCGGAATACACCTTAGCAATTTTTTTTTTATTTTTCCTAATGTTATTTACAAAGTTATCATCACACACATGATATTTTATGTATGTATAGAATTTTAGGTATTTTTTTTTCTTAAATAACTAGGTATTATATAAAAGGAATTTCATATCAATGACACAGTGAACATTCTCCAAAAAATTGCTTCCATTTAATACATCAATGACTTCAATAATCCCACTAGTTTAAATATATTTAATAAAATCAAAAAATCTTTCCTCCTGTAAATTTTTGATTTTTCGATTACCGAGTTATTGCTTGGGGGGATCGATATGTTTTGTTAACTACTTATGTATCAGCTTTTATACGTAAGTATGTGTTGTATGTAAGTTAATAGTGCATACCAGACTTCCTGCGTATTTATTTTCTCATTCTGTGTCAAATCAGCTATCAGAAAAGATCGCTTTTAGCGATGAGACAGCCCATTGTAAGTCTTTAGTCTTTTCGCCAATAAATTATTATGTTTTAGGTTTTGTAGTCCTAGCTAAACTATTTCTTAGGAGATAATTAAAGCAAAGTCGCATCAAGATTTATGTGGGTAAACAGAGTTACAGAATATTCAATATTAATTTAGCTGGAGGGTGTAAAATAAATGGTTATTAAGGCTTATCCATAACTCATCCAAATTAGTGCTACAGAAAATATTCTGTAATTAATTATTAGATAGTTCAGGACAAAAGTCCTGTTAACTGCCATGTTGGAATAAAGGTAAGCTGAGGATGTTGTTTCTCCCTATCACCCTGCCTCACATTGACGCATCTCTTTGCCTGATGACGGCATAAAAGTCATCAACATGGGCTTCTGCGAACATTTATGATGCAATACAGAGTGCTAGAGCCCCATTAGCAACCTACAATCATTATTATATAATAAAACTAGTTTTGCCAGCGACTTCGTTCACGTGGGAGGTTTTTCCCGCGTAATTCCCGATCCCGTAGGATTTCCGGGATAAAAACTATCCTATGTCCTACCTCCCTAGGTAAAAAAAAAAAGATTTTTATGCCAAATGTCATCTAAATCGGTTTAGCGGTTTAGACGTGAAAAAACCAAGCTGTCCCGATTGACGGTGGAGACCTCTCGCGCCCGGCCCTGGTTCAGACCATGGTGCGGAGTGAGAGTGAATGGGATGCAGTCGCCTCCTTCTGCGAAGCAGTCATGCTAGCGAAGGAGGAGGCCGTACGCGCGAGAGAGAGGCAACTCTCTTCCTCACGCCCCAGCCGCCGCGCGAGACGTGCCGGGCGTCGGGTATCGCGTGCCGATCTCCGGTAACCGTAGACGCGGGCCTGCGGTCGGTGAGCGGGGGTAGTTCATCGTTCGGTAAGGACCAGGCCCGAGTCGGCGGTGCGTAGTGTACCGCGCGCGCCTCATAGAGCAGTCAGCAGCATTGACGGGGTTGTGGGAAAGTTCTAACGAGATACCGCAGACTCGAACCTCAAGGGCAACTGAAGGATTAGGGTGTTTTTTATTCAGTATAAGTCTGACACAGGAGTAATTCGATGATTTTCCCACCCGGAAAAAAAAATATGTCCCGATTAGACTTGAAGCGATCCCGATATACCTACAAGGTGTAACAGATTAAGGGCAGTACCTCAGACACCCCAATTAGAATATTAAATTATAAGCCTAAAACCACATCCGTAACTAAATAAATTGAAACCAAAACGAGACATTTTTTATAAAATAGTTATCCTTACTAAACGCAAAACGTATGTGTATATACAATATCCTTACGCAGACGCATACACTCATGCAATGTTAGCGGCCGACACGCACACGAGCGCATTTCCTTGAAATAAGAATTGTATTAATTTGCCATGATACTGTGTTTCCATTTTAAGTGAAATTAAAGATTCTTCCGTCAGAATTTAACACCTATTTTTATGACGGAAATCGATTCAGAAGCCGATTCTGAACCAACTGCTTTCAAGAATTGCGTTTATTCTGTTACACGTTGTATAAGTTTTTAAGCTAACATGGTCACTGACAGTATCATTAGGACTTAAAACAGGATATTTACAATGTGTATCTTTTGTTTCACATGATAAATATCTCGATATAGTTGGGAACAGGCTTAGTAGATGATTCGTCATTTATACTTACATTCCTCAAAGATATATTCATGCCCCTTTCCAGGTAAGTGGGCAGATCGACAAAGAACAGGATGAAGACAGCGCTGCCACCTATATGTGATGCCATGATGGCCCAGAGGCCTGGGGTACGGAATATTTCACGCCATGGCGTCTTCTGGGTTCGCTGGAATAGGAAATAAATCAATCAGTGCCCTGAGGGTCCACTATAACCTTTAGGTTACTGATGGGATTGCTTCGCTACTGCAGTGCGTTAGCAATGTTTGTTGAAGCTCAAGTGGACATTTTATTTAAATTGAGAATAGGCTCGCGTTTGACCACCATCTCACTTGACAGTAAGTTATGATGTGGTCGAAGATAGAGCATGCTTATCTGGAAGTAACCTATTCATTCTTGATTTAAAACGCCTAGGTTGTAGCTTTCGGGAAACACAGACTCTGGCAGGGAATTCACAATGAAAGTATTCCCAAAACGTTTCATGCCATTGTACAAGAGAGCATTGTATGCATTGCAGATGCGAAGGGTTATTATCTACCTATATTCTTGCAAACAAATATAACATTCATTTAATGTTAGCCCTTCTGAAATCAGCTATAAATATTTACAAAAATTCTTACCCTAGTCTCTGAGCTGGTATCAAGTCCCATTTCAATATAAGTCTTCTCCTCTTCGGTCATCATGGAGTGTTCACCTGGTGTGCTGGCAGCAAACCAGTACCACAGCGCAGCAGTCAGAAACATAATGGCCGAAGTCACATAGAATATCATCTTCCAACCTAAGGCTGTATCTGCTAGCAGTCCTGATAGAGGCATTGCTATGATTGTGCCTATTTGTGATGCTGGAAAAAGATGTAGATCCACATGAATATGTAACGTAACTGACAGACATACTGCTACAGAAGCTTATTTGTATATGGTTTTCTTTTAATTCTTATCAAGCTGCGCGCTCGGCTTTGTTCGCGTGGAAGGTTTTTCCCGCGTAAGGCCGTAAAATTATTATTTAGTTATACATCAGATCACAGGAATCCATTTAGCTACTATAAAACATACAATTGTGTTTTAGTATCGTGAAACTAACTATAAACACTTAAGAAAACATTTACAAAATACAGTCGGTCACTTTTTATTGTAGAGAAAATCATCAAATTATTCTTCCCGCTCTCGATGGAGGTGAAGGTAGTATCAGACTCCTACTGACTAAAAATCTATCCTGAACTGGACAGGATTTGCCGCAGACACGGAACCCAAAGGTAACTGACAAAATGTCCTTGCGTTCTAGGGCCACAGTGCCTTGTTGGAACATTACCGCACTAGTTCTAAGTAGTGCGGTAATGTTCCAACGAGGCACTGTGGAAAATAAAATTGATGTGTCTGCACATCAATTTTATTTATATACAAAGTTTGTGGAAACATTCAACCATTATCCGACCAGGGACACTATTTACCGTAAACTTTTGTCGCACTAACTCTGGTTTGCGTTGTCCTACTCGTCGTATAGTCGAGACCTACAATAATTATTTTATAAATATATATATATTTATCTACTCTAAATCTAAATTTAAATCCCATGTACTAGCTGCGCAATGCAACAGTTAATATTATAATGATGTTTGGTACGTTTTATTGTAAATTTTAATATTTTATAAACCCTATTAATCCTTATTAATGCCTAATAATATTAATTTGAGTTTCCTTTTTTACACTTATTAATGTATTAATTGTATGATTCTTTTTTATTCTATTTTTTGTTTAAAATTCTCTCTAATCTTTTTTGTATTATTTATTCTGTTTTTTAATTTTACTTAATGATGATTGAATTTGATCTTACAATAACATCGATTACTTGAATAGCTTATCCAGCGGCATATACTGCTTATATTTTCGATGTTAATATGCGGATAATGTAGTGGGCTACAACATTGTTTATAAACTCAATGATTTATTGATGTGCACTCAACTTATATTGTAGCTGTTTATTGTCCCTAAATAAATAAATTAATATCTTCAATGAATTAGCGCCTCACCTGAATACACAATACCAGTATAGGTGGTCCTCTCGCTCGTTGGTAGCCATCGACCGAGTAACGTGTGGCTTGCAGGGAACAAGCAGGCCTGCGTGAGACCCATCATTATGCGACACGCGCATACCAATGGCCAGCCACCCTAAAATATAAGCATTTTAATTTCAAATAATTTCTAAAATACTATTTCCTAATAGCTATTACCTGGGGGTCTTTAAGTCAAGAGTGAAGGTTACTTCTAGGGAAGCGTGCTTCGTCTTCGACCACTTCATCGCTAACCATCAGGTGAGATGGTGGTTGTTGGAACCTTTGGTAGTTGGTTGGAAAAGGATGTAAATGACGAGTGGTCAAGCGCGAACCTATCATCAACAAAAAAATACATAGTATCACTTCTCTATGTAATCCCTGTTTGTTTATCAACTGACATTTGACATGATCACTAACAGTATTATTAGAAAATGGGATATTTACCATGTGTTTTCCATGTTATTGCGAGTGGACGTTTATGAGCAGACGAATCGGTTTACCCTCTTTCTAGTTCATTTTTTGTGATCGACACCGCCACTACTGTCACATGTGTTCACTTGCGAACTTTTTGGGTATTTTTTAGAACAGAATAAGATACTTGGTAAATAAAATTAAATAATAATAAAAATAAAAATCTTTTATTATGAGGCTTCTAAGGTCCATAGTGTTAGTCAAACAATTTACTTAATAACTATGTTAGTAAGAAACAATTAGGCATACCAACACAGACAATTATAAAGGACGTAACAAAACAAAAAAAAAAAAAAATAACAATCACAGGAATGTTTATCAAGCCCCATGTCTAACGTGTAGCTTGATAAACCTATCCATTGTAGACCCTTCTAGTCTTTCCGCAAAAACTTTCAGAACGCTATTGTTGCTTCCTCTCACTCTGCGTATTATAAACGCGACTTTCTTACTGTTCGGTCCGACGTGAAACAGAACGCACCCCTTTGACATAAAGAATTTGATTTTGACATTACTTTGACTTGACAGATAGACTTTGCGCTTGAAAAATGTCGTCCGCTTTTTGGGACTTGTTGAGATAATTATAATTGGTAAAATATCGTTGGATTCGCCTGTTGAGACCGATAATTGGGTCGCGAATTATTTGTTGTTTGAAGTTGAAATCCCCATTTTGTCGAAAACCCCGGGATATTGTCGGAACATATCGCCTTATTGCGTCACCTCGTGGCACGCGCTTGGTGGAAACGAGTCGGGTGTGATGCTGAGTTGGAACCGCGCCATCTGGAGACCGGCGCCTTGTGAACGTCCACATACTTGACTTACATCACACTTTTCAATTACTCATCTCATATTACATACAAACCACACTTGGGGCGTGACCTTGGAAGGTCGAAGTTGGCGTCCCCAGCACTCAGGTTAGTGTACCATTATTGTATAACCTTGTTTATTGTTTGAAAAGCAACGGTACGCTCCACGTATCGTGGAAGGTTCCGGACACGTCCAGTTACCGTTGGCTGGCCTATTGCAGTCCTGAACATTTTGGTATGCAGAGCGTGGGTTTTAATATAAAATCCACATAGTACATTCTGGTAGCAGGCGTGGCTCTTATAATATAAGATCCACTGGTTTAATTGGAAGTTTTGAAAGTAACTTTGGTTTGATTACTTAACACAACTTATAACTTAATAAGTTTTGAATATATTACCATGTCATCCGGGCTATCTAATTGAAGTTGAATCAATTGAAGTTGTATTTGTAATTTGTACTGTAGCCCTTTGTTGAATTGACAAGTAAGATTTATTTGTGAAATTAGGAATTGGTTGTATTTGGTACATAAGTTGGTATATTGTTGTAAAAGTTGTTTGGTATTTGTGGCAATTAATAATTGAATGTCATTGATCTGAATTTAAAAGGTTATCTAAATAATAATTACACATAGTCTCACATAATAGGACTTGAATTGTGTGTATTGGTTATTGCATTTGTGGTACTTATTGGACTGTGTTGATAGAGATTCGCCTGGATGCGGCGATCGGTCGCCGCCCAGGCATCACTAAGAGATTGACGCCTGCCCCGCTAAAGGACCCCCCCGATCAAGACGGTTTTGTTGCCAACGGCCTCGGTCAAGGTCTGGGGACCCTTGGGTGACTCAATTGTGGTCCGTGCCATTTTGGGCACGGGAGTCCGGGGTTGCCTTTTGTTATTGCATTTGTGGTACTTATTGGACTGTGTTGATAGAGATTCTCCGGCTCAATATTATACAGACAATTGTTGTGCTTATTGATGTATATAATTGGTGTGATCCTGCACAAGATATACATTGAATTGTTATTTATTTTGTAACTAGCCATCTGTACCAAGCTAGATTCATACTTGGAATAAGTACAGGGTCGGATTTGGACTTGAAATAATTGAATTTAAGTTGTTATTTTGGTGAAATTATTTGGTCGGCTAACAAGTCATTGCTGTTTGTTTAATATTTGATTGTTGGTTGTTGATTGGTGTTTTGTATTAATATTTGATTGTTGCAATGGCCTCATTAAGGGCAGTCAGGGAGGCTGCTGCGGGATTGACCTCACAGTTGAGATGGTTCACATCGGCAGCTGCAACTGTTGAGCGTGTGGAATTGGAAGAGCTCACCCTTGCTCGGTATGGGCAAGTGATTGAGAGGATCAAGTCAGCTGATGCTGCGCTCACGCGCTTCAACGAGTACATCATGGACGTGGATTTGGGGGTGATGGATCAGACAGCCCGCGATAAGATTTTGGGTGACTATGACCAGATTGTCCACCTGGGGGATGTCATATACCTTCGAGCGCGGAAAATTTTGAAGAGCCGGGTGCCTGATGCGGCCAAGCCGCAGATCCCTGTTGTTGCAGGCCCTGGACTATTGAGTAGGCTGCCCACCTTGGAGCTGCCACATTTTGACGGTCGCTTGGACCACTGGCTGGGCTTCCTAGATCTCTTTGAGAGTCTTGTCGATGCACGCTCGGACCTCGGACCTGCCCAGAAGCTGGCCTATTTATTGTCTGTCCTGGAGGGCGAAGCCAGAGCCTTGGTGCAGCACTTGCCGGTGACGGATTCCTCTTACCCGACCGCTCTGGAGCTTCTCTCCCGACGGTATCAGAACAAGCGCTGCCTGGCTGATGTGCACATCGACCAGATTTTGGGGCTACCGGCCATTGTCAGCACGTCGACGTTGCGCACTGACTTGCTGAACCCGTTGGTCTCAGCGACCAACGCCTTGAGACGCTTGGAGTTACCGGTAGAACATTGGTCCTACTTGTTGGTGCACATAGTGCTGCAGTTGCTCCCCGCGGAGCTGAGGTCACGTTTTGAGCAGAAGTATGGTGGGGATAGTGCCACCCATCTTCCCCCCTTTGATGACCTCCTCAAATTTTTGGAAGACGAGTGTCGGTTTTCGGATAACACTCGTGGCGCCACGGGGTCACCCCCACTACGTTCTCAGCCCAGAGACCAGGGACGGACTAGGGCTCGGGGGCCTGTTGATGTTCCCCCCGCCCCCCGTTTTGCTGGCGCCCGGAGTCCTCGGGCTAGGGGGCCTGTTGATGATCGCCCCGCCCCTCGTTTTGCTGGCGCCCGGAGTCCTCGGGCTAGGGGGGCTGTTGATGATCGCCCCGCCTCCCGTTTTGCTGGCGCCCGGAGTCCTCGGGCTAGGGGGCCTGTTGATGATCGCCCCGCCCCCCGTTTTGCTGGTGCCCGGAGTCCGCATCATTGTGACTTTTGTAAGGCAACAGGACATGCCATGGCGCGTTGCCCGGCCTTTTTGAATTTGCACGTAAGTGCCCGCCGCCGCATTGTCAACGCACGCCGTTTGTGCTTCTCGTGCTTGGGGGCCCACTTTCATCGGGACTGCCCCGACCCCCGCCCGTGTAGAATTTGTAAGGGGTCCCACTTGGAGATTTTGTGCGCCAACGCGAACCGCTCCAGCAGACCATCTTCTGAGGAGGGTTCGCGCAGGGGGGGGGTACCCCGGAGACGAGCACCGGGCTGAGACCCGCGATTCTGTACGCCGCACTCCACCCCCCGCGCAAGTTGAACGGGAGCCCCACGAGCGCCATTTGGTCTTCCCTCGTCAGGGAGAACGCGCATTGGCTGCTAGGCAGCAGTGGCCGGGTCGGCGCCGCTGCCTTTCCCCTCCGTTGGCGGATCGTCCCCGGCTGGAGTCGCGCCCTCCGCCATTCGGGCATCCGGTGGGATATGCCCCTCCAGTGATGGCGAGCAGCTCGGGACACCGCGCAGACGAATGTTTTGATTGTTGGCCTCGTCGTGAACGAAGGCAGCCTGGATGCGGCGATCGGTCGCCGCCCAGGCATCACTAAGAGATTGACGCCTGCCCCGCTAAAGGACCCCCCCGATCAAGACGGTTTTGTTGCCAACGGCCTCGGTCAAGGTCTGGGGACCCTTGGGTGACTCAATTGTGGTCCGTGCCATTTTGGGCACGGGAGTCCGGGGTTGCCTTTTGTCCTCTTGGTTAGCGGGACAGGTTGGCCTGAAGGTGAACGACCTTTCAGGCAGGATTTGGGGAATTGGCGAAACGGCTGTCACCACTGTTGAGGGAAGGACCTGGTTTGAAATCACCCTTGTGAGTTGTCCTTACCCTAAAATTGGTGCTCCTGCCCTTGTTATAACTGAACTTGGTTCAATTGTTGGTGACTGATCGTCACACTAAGAACTCGCATGCCGGTTGCAATGCGCTGTTGGCCATTCTGCAGCGAGAATTTTGGATTTTGTCGGCTGATCGCGTCAATGAGACGAGGCCCTTTGCTGGCGTCGTAACGGATTTTGTTGGTCCCCCTGTGTTGAAGACGTCCACCCTTCGTAATAGCAAGATTGTTAGGGCTTATTTGTGTGTTTGTCTGCCTGTCAACCAAGGCAGTCCATTTGGAGCTGGTAACCTCCCTCTCGACAGAGGCCTTTGAGGCGACTTTGGAAAGATTTGTGTCTCGCCGTGGGTTACCTTCGTTGATTAGGTCTGATTGCGGTATGAATTACAAGGGTACAAGTAACTATTTGAAGGAGGTATACGCCTTCCTTAATGAGAGCCAGGTTGATATTGGTAATAGTTTGGCCCGCCGAGGGGTCACTTGGTTGTTTGACCCGCCAGCCTGCCCCCCATTGGGGGGGTATTTTTGGGGCCGCGGTGAAAGCGGCAAAGGGACGCTGGCGGAGATTGTTGGGAGACACCGTTCTCACCTTTAATGAACTAGCTACGGTATTTGGCCGCATTGAAGCTGTGTTGAATTTGCAACCTTGTCAAGACTTCCAATTGATTAGCGGACGGGTAGGCCCGTCCGGGGGGGGTAGATGTTCATTCCGACGTGAAACAGAACGCACCCCTTTGACATAAAGAATTTGATTTTGACATTACTTTGACTTGACAGATAGACTTTGCGCTTGAAAAATGTCGTCCGCTTTTTGGGACCTGTTGAGATAATTATAATTGGTAAAATATCGTTGGATTCGCCTGTTGAGACCGATAATTGGGTCGCGAATTATTTGTTGTTTGAAGTTGAAATCCCCATTTTGTCGAAAACCCCGGGATATTGTCGGAACATATCGCCTTATTGCGTCACCTCGTGGCACGCGCTTGGTGGAAACGAGTCGGGTGTGATGCTGAGTTGGAACCGCGCCATCTGGAGACCGGCGCCTTGTGAACGTCCACATACTTGACTTACATCACACTTTTCAATTACTCATCTCATATTACATACAAACCACACTTGGGGCGTGACCTTGGAAGGTCGAAGTTGGCGTCCCCAGCACTCAGGTTAGTGTACCATTATTGTATAACCTTGTTTATTGTTTGAAAAGCAACGGTACGCTCCACGTATCGTGGAAGGTTCCGGACACGTCCAGTTACCGTTGGCTGGCCTATTGCAGTCCTGATCACTTACGCATGATCGCATAATAATCATCCGTATGCGCATCCTTGAACATCCCAGACGCACTACAATAAGGAGGAAGCCTCAACAGCGCCCTGAAAGCATTATTGTATTGAATTCGCAGGGTGTTGGCAGTTTTTTGGATATGGTTAGCCCACAGGCTGCCAGTGCAAAATGTTTGGGAAAAAAAGGGTGATTTTAACCGGTAGAGATCAACCAGCAAATCTGCTGAGCCAACATATTTCCCCTCACAGCCATCGCCCTGCGCTCTCTCTCCATATCGAGATCATCTTTAAGATCCTCCGTAACAACATGACCCAAATACCTAAATTGTGTAACCCTCTTTAGAGGTAAACCGTTTAGTTCTATTGGCAGGACAATTGATGGACTTTTATTTCAACCTCTAAAAACCAACAGTTCACTCTTTTTAGGATTATACTTTAGACCATGTTGCTCGGCGTAACCTTCACAAATAGCGAGTAACTTTCTTAATCCATTGATTGTAGGACTCAGCAGCACCATATCGTGGGCGTAACTTAAACTTAAATATCCTGTTTTAAGTTCTTATGGTAATCTCGGTTGCTTAAACGACCAAGGCGTACTTACTATAATTTTTATAACTACCTACGGTATGTTCGAAACAATTGAAGAGCTCGTGGCTATACAGTAACAGCCACTCAGGTCGATAGATAGATAGAATATACTTTATTGTACAGCAAAATTTAAAGACACATATCTATATATATATAAAAGAAATTCGTGTTAGTTATACCACTTATAACTCAAGAAAGGGTAGGGGTAGGGTAGGGGTAGGGTAGGGGTAGGGTAGGGGTAGGGTAGGGGTAGGGGTAGGGTACGGGTAGGGTAGGGGTAGGGTAGGGGTAGGGTAGGGTTAGGGTAGGGGTAGGGTAGGGGTAGGGTAGGGGTAGGGTAGGGGTAGGGTAGGGGTAGGGTAGGGGTAGGGTAGGGGTAGGGTAGGGGCAGGGTAGGGGTAGGGTAGGGTAGGGGTAGGATAGGGGTAGGGTATCGGTTGGGTAGGGGTAGGATACCACGCGAACGAAGGTGGGTCAGCTAGTTTAACATAAAACTGAATTAAATCTGCTAAATGATCCGTATTCTTTTGCAACTATAAACATAAATTACCAATTAATCAACATCAGCTAATTATAAACTAATTCAAAATTCATAACAAACATTCTCGAATCTAGTAATACGTAATCCCAACTGTCCTCAATTCTGTATAGTTTCCAAGTTATGGAAAGGAGTTCTTAACTACGCCAGGATCTGGCAAGTTGGTTTAATTGAATAACGAAGGGATTGGAGAGTGTTAATCTAAGTTGTGTGGGATGCGTCATCTCGGTGACCTAGTGAGTTGTGATGGAGGACACGGGACCTTTGTTTAATTATATTTATTTTGCAAATCTATTATTATTTTTAAAGAGAAATAGCAATGTGGAGAATTATACCAATTCACATTACTAGCAATCTTGTCAACCCCTCCAACTAAGCATATTTAATGCCTTGTCAGGGAAATAGTGGATAAATAAACCTACCTACGAACTTAACTTCTAGACGACAGCATCATAATGGGATGCTAAAATTTTTTTTGTTCGTTGTTATCAGAACATTTTTTTTATAAATATTAAAATTTGAAAATAAATTATGGCAGTAAAAAATCGCCGTCTCAGCTTGTTGGTTATAGATAACACATTTACGCCACATTTTTTCTTTTTAATTTAAACGAGATGAAGTCGGTATTTCCTAACTGAGTAAGCTGTGAAGAAACACTGCAAAAAACTCAGAAGTCAACGTCCCTTTTAAACTCCATACAATTCGTATTGTTTAAATCATATACATATGGAGCATGTAGGTTTATGTCTGTGGTGCTCTATTGAGGTAAGAAGTAGACAGACATGAGTGGACCTGTCCTCACAGTGCATATGTCTGTTATCGTTTAGCTCAACTTAGTACTTGAGCTCAACGATTATTTAGAATAGTGGAACGGGAAAGGTTTACTAATAGTAAGACAGGCCGTGACATACCTAAATATAAGTTAGTAAAACTGTGTGGATATCAAATGACAGAGATAATTATTGTGCTAATTTTATTGAAACTTTGCGTTTAATTTTCATAATCTAAAATCTCGTAATCATAAACTACTTAACTTTTTTCAACTATGTTGGGGTTTACTTTCACTCTAACTAGATGAAGATAAATGTATTAAACATGGAGTGAATGTTTTCTGATCTCCACAACCTAGAGTTGACTAACGGCACCCCTTAGTAAGACAGGTGCGGTTTTCTGGTTTCAGACTTCCCACTCGTAACGATTTTCTAAGAGGTAGAAACGAGAGCCGAGGGACCAGCAGCTCACTCTCCGAAGCACGTAATGATCTCGCTATCTCGATATAGTGGGGCAACTATCCAAGGATTGACCTTGGCAATTAGCCCGTGCGGATGTAATTATTTTAACGAGCTCTTCAATAAAAATTAATAATCTAATATATAAAATTCTCGTGTCACAATGTTAGTTACCTTACTCCTCCGAAACGGCTTTACTGATTTTTACCAAATTTTATATGCATATTCAGTAGGTCTGAGAATCGGTTACTATTTATTTTTTAGGGTAGGGGTAGGGTAGGGTAGGGGTCGGGTAGGGGTAGGGTTGGTGTAGGGTAGGGGTAGTGTAGGGGTAGGGTAGGTTAGTGTGGGGTTTGGGTAGGGTAGGGGTAGAGTAAGGTATGGGTAGGGGTAGGTTACCACGCGAATGAAGTCGTGGCGGGTCAGCTAGTGTAATTATAATTATATGTAGGCACTAAACACAGATTATAAAAGATTAATAGTGGATTGAAACTTACCAAATTGGCTAGCATCGGAAAGAGACCAGTTAGACATCCATTTGCCAAGAGGGCTACCAATAAAATGGGCTTTCCTCCAAATCTCTTGGCGAGCACACCCGCGGGGATTTGCATGCACATGTAGCCCCAGAAGAACGATGAGAGTATCAGACCTTGGATCTTCTTGTCCCATTGGTATACCTAGAAAAAAGTTAATAATATTTGACAAAGATTTATATTATACTACTTATTGCCTGCGACTTCGTTTGTTTGAAATTTCAGTATAGTTTTTGGTATAGAAACCCTCTAGTGCCTTCTCAGAATACAGTTTTTGGTAACGTTTACCGCTCAGTAATAAAACGGGTATTCTTAGAAGTATTCCGTAAGAATTATTTAGTCTTGTAGCCACTCTGTGTGGACCGGAAAGAAATGTCAAACTTCTACTGACTTAAAACCCTTACTGCCCCTTCAACTGCCCTTAGCCGGGAATGGAACATGATCCTTACCGGATGGTAAGCTACCCCTGCTTGCACCCGCAAGCCGGTGTCTACAGTGTGTGAACAGACTCCAGAGATCGGCTCGCGATCCCCGACGCCCAGGGCATCTCCCGCGGCGACTGGGGCGTGAAACAGGGAATTATCTCCTCCATTGTCAGTATGATTACTTCGCAGACGTAGAAGACTGTATGCCATTCCCGCTCGCCCCGCACTATGGTCTGAACCAGGGCCGGGCGCGAGTAGTCGCCGCTGCCGATCGCCTCCACAAGGACACGACTGGTGCTCCGCCCTATTGGGACTCATTTCCACCGTTCTCAGAACAGCCTGACAAAGTTTCATCACAATCTCATCAATAGTTGAAGAACGTATACAGGACAAATAAGCATAAATTGATTTTACTTTATATAGTTATTTCTGTATAGCTCAACTTTAATGCGAACTTAAAAATGTTAAAGGCGGTTTACAAAAATAGTAGCTTCCCTTTAATAGAAATTGAGGACTAAGTCCAAAATGTTGTCTTGAAATTAAGAGTAAAGTTACTCCTAATTACCAGGAACCAGGAAGTTGTGAGAATTAACAAAGGGTGAAGCAGTTTGTTTAGAGAAAATTGGGCAAAGGGCATATGGCCAATTTTAAACATGCCGAAAAATACGAATGGAATTTAGACTTACGGAATACTATTTTTAACACGCTTTTATTAGGTCGACCTGTATGTAACTATGTAATGGAATCTAAAGTAACTAATTTAACCATCTTCCAAGGGTCGTAGCGTTATGAAAATTGGCAGCTGTATGTAGTTCTGATGACAATACAATAATATGGTACTATCGAACTGATCTATGGTGGAGCCGGAAGATATGAACTGGAACTTCATGATGGAAAATCGTATCATAGCTGTTTTGGATTTCTTAGAAAAGTCTTGTAATGAACTTTGACCACGATTAGGTATCAAGGTCTGATGATGAAGCCGGAAGATAGGCACTTGCATTCGATGATGGAATATATATCATAGTCGTGTTTGCACTTGTGAGAAAGGCCACGTAATGGACTTTGAACACGATCAGGTTTCAAGATTATAACAAACCTAAAGAAAATCCGTTATCAGTTTACTTAACCTTTTTAAATTACCACGTAATCTATAGATTTATTATTAGGTCGATCTGTAACGAACTAAATATGCAATGAAATCTAAGAATCTGAATTAAACGTACTTCTAATTGTTGTATCATTATGAAACTTGGCAATTATATGTAGATTAGACGACAATATAATATTATGGTACCATCGAGCTGGTCTGACGATGGAATTGGAAGGTGGCTGATGGAACCTTGGACTGCCTACTAGCAAACATTTCTAATTTCTGCTCTCATTACATTAGTCTTAAAAGCGTGTTTTTGGTTTTTTAAACTATTATTATTATTAATAAATATTTTGCCATACAAGAAAGCCTCTTTGGGCTTATTTGTTTTGGCTAGTCGTTATTCTGCATCAGTCTAAACAAAATCATGATGACAGTACATAATTAAGATGTATATTTTTATGTTAATAAAATCCGAAATTTAATCATTCTTTGACTGTTAGGCAATACGAAGTTTGCCGGGTCAGCTAATATACTGGGTGACTTTTTTTATTTTACAAAATCGTTTAAAAAATATCTCTCAATAAATACTACTCATTTGAAGTAAACTTTTAATAATATAACAATAAAAACAAAAATTAAGAAATATATATCTATAAATCAATAAAAAAAATAAAAAAATTATACGCAACCATTACGCAACTTATTAAATGCGCAGAATGTA
This sequence comes from Tholera decimalis, assembly GCA_943138885.2. NCBI lineage: Eukaryota > Metazoa > Arthropoda > Insecta > Lepidoptera > Noctuidae > Tholera > Tholera decimalis. The sequence goes on from OW964558.2 coordinate 43,858,851, forward strand.
TCAATGAATTTGCAGCGCGATGCTATTCTTTAAGGCGGCCCGTACACAGTTAATCTCGATCGCGATCCGCGATCCAATCTGGATTTCAAAATATCTAGTTATATGGAGATCAGATGCATCAATCCGTCAATCTAATTCGTAAATTATCAATCTGGATCGCGATCGAGATTGACTGTGTACGGGCCGCCCGATAGATAGGCTAATATCCTTTCGCAGGCGCACGAGCCGCTCGCGCATCATATATTCTCTTGGATGGCTTCTGTTGCACTTACACAATACACTATATTATTTTCAAGACGGTAAAAAATGTCATGCGGTATTATATTCGAATATTTTGATTTTTCACAATTATTTAGATACCAATTTGCAATTAATAAAAAAGATCATAATATGATCCTTTGACTTACTTTTTCTATACATTATTTCAAAGTTATAATCATTAATTAAATATCTGAATAGCTTGCTTGAATCATTGTTACGTATCATTTGTTCAGTCTTATTTCATACCAAAAATTATCTTGCATTTGTTATGTACACACTACATACTGTTTGTACTGTTACGCGGTGACGAACTAAAAATAACAGTGCAAAACAGTGTGTCCTACAACACAAGATGGGTGACCTTAATTTATTGCACTATTCAGTTAAAATTTTAATAATAAAACATAATTAAGACAATATCAAGCACAATGAAAGCACCATTATTACGGATGAACTGAAGTTATTACGGGTGCATGTTTATGAGTAGACAAAACCGTCTACCCGCTTTCTCAAGCCAACTCTCTGTGAGAGAAAGAGAGGAAGATATCTGGGGGCACAGCAGTGCCCCCGCCAAGTCGAGCAAAAAAGCGACACGGCCGTACCATCCTTCCCAAGCAGCAAAACCTTGTCCTAAAGCAGCCCATAGAACGTTTTTCAGAGAACTAATTGATGTTGCTGAGAGGTTCTATAAAAGACCAAAGAACGTTTACACAACCCAGATTGGGCGCAGTTATATCGCTAATCGCTGATATAACAGATATATAGCAGCTTTGGCGTACCATTTTTGACCTCTAAGATTGATATTACAGTGAGAGATGTCACCAAACGGTGATGTAGTACCCACTGCAACGCTGTTATTGTTCTTTTATGTTTTAAAGAAGTGATTGTGGTTCTTTTAGATTACCATATCACAACAAATCGTTCAATCTTTCGTTCATTCTCATACTGTCAGTGTTATTAAAGTGATTGTGTGTTAGGCTTATATTACTAATTTCAACAAATCGTGGTAAGTAAAATTACAATATCAAAATATTTATTATGGCGTCTATCAAGTAGCAAAATGCGCTAGTAGTAGCAACCCAGGCATTGAAATAGTGTTACGATTATAATTTTATTGACAAAGTAGGCATAGATTAGTATCTAATTTTTAATGCCCCTCCCAAATTAATAAGTTTTATCTAAATTAAAATAAATTAATCGTAGATTAGTTCCATAATTTTCTACTATAGAGCAAAAAGTGTAACATAGGCGATTACAGGCCTTCTATAGTACTATGATCAAAGTAGTGACCGCCATTGTGGTTAAATAAATTAGGGTTCCTTTGAATTGCCGCTGCAAAGTTATGTCGCACTTTTATGCGGCTTCGCGTTGTCTTGGCCAAAGGTTGAGACAAATAACAAAGAAAAATTGTTTCAAATAATGTTAGAAGTAGATTTCATGACATATTTTTAACTTACCGGTGATATGAAATGTTATAATTTATTTTATTGTGCTTTTTGTCGTAGTTCATGCAACCCTTCACGGCACAACTTGGCATTTGTGCTTGTAAAAGTTACGACCGCTCCCGAAGATAGCCGATCACGTTCTAGTCACTTAGATAAAGGGAAGACCATTTTGGGACCACGTTCGAGGCGTCATTGTAACATGCGGTCCGCCCAGTCCTTACGCAGTAATATATGTATATGTCAATGGCTGCGACACAGCAGCATCACCTGTGTCGCGATGAAGCAAAAGCAGATCCTCCAAATTTATTTTATTAATCTATACATATAATAAAATTGTAGAAAAGTGGTGTCTGTACAATGGAAATATATTAAAAAAAAGTAGCAGGAGTTGTTATTATATCGATGCCGAACCCGAAATTGTAATTAATTTTTTTTTTGTCTGTTTGTCTGTGTGTTTGTGCACGCTAATATCAGAAACGGCTTATTAGATTTAGATACGGTTTTCACTAATATATTGTAGTAAGCTTCAATTAACATTTAGTGTTTATTTCATGTCAATCGGTTCATAAATAAAAAAGTTATGTCAATTTAAAGAATCACGGCGAACATTTGTTAAGGTATTCTATCAGAGTACGTACTACTTTCCTTGATTTTCGGTATACTTATCTTAATTTGTATTTAGGATATAAATATTATAAGTATTTGGTATTCTTTATTTCTTTTCTTGATTTTCTTTATTAAGTACTAGTACTCAAGCGGGGCTTCGCTCCCGTGGATTCTATCACGGTAAAAACATAACTCTCCTTTTTTGCAGTCGCGTAAAAAGTAGCCTATAACCTTCCTCAAACTTCAAGCTACTTCCATACCAAATTGCATCCAAATCCACCCAGTACTTTTGAAGATTAGCGCGTTCAAGCAAACAAACAAACAAACAAACTTTTCCGCTTTATAATATTAGTATAGATAAGTTCATTAGCTCAGGTTAGTAATTAATTTTTGTAGCAATTCTTTTGTTTTATAAAGTTAGTACGTTTGGTTTACACGTCTTAACACTTATTACTTAAACTGTGATAATTTTAGACTGTATAATAATCTGTAAGTATTTATAATTTAATTGTTTACGATAGTACGTGTTTACTAAATAACTGTGTGTTAAGTAGTAAGTACTATTTTATTGTAAGAATGCCTCGAAGAAGATCCAACCTCTCACAATGTAGCAGAAATGCTGAAAGGATGAGATTAGTTCGATCACAGGAATCTGAGGAAGGTCGTGAGGCAAGGCTCTCTGCAACTCGGGAACATCAGGCTAGGTTTCGTGCTGCAGAAACTTCGACTCAGCGAGAATCTCGACTGAGTTCAAATCGTTCTCGAATGATGACAACTCCAAATAGGGAAAACGAGGAACAACGAAAAGCACGTTTATCGGTCGATCGCGAAGCTCACGCACTATTGCGTGAGTCTGAGACTTTTGCTGACAGGAAAACCCGCCTGAGCTCCCAGAGAGTACGGACAACGAGGCAGTTTGGCGTATTTTAAGTTTTTCGATCCACGAGAGATATCCACCCGTCATCCACCTTGACGTCCAACTTGAAGGTGGACAAAGAATATACTTCAACCCTGATAATGTAACGGAGCGTTTGGAGAACCCAAGACGAACCACTCTGCTCGCTTTGCGAAACAGACGCATTTGCTAAGACTCTCTTATACAACAAAGTTCCATCGTATTATACCTATAATAAAAAAACCGGTCAAGTGCGTGTCAGGCCACGCGCAGTGTAGGGTTCCGTAGTTTTTATAAAGCCAAGTGCGTGTCGTATTCGCTGACTGATCGTTTCGTACCATGCTCTAACTAAAAGCCAAACATGACTACCTAACTAATTTGACTTCCTATACAAATCCTCACCTGATCCGACAATTTTGCACTGAAAGTTTTAACTTTTTTTTAGATATTTGTATAAAACTTGTCATAGCCGGTGTTTTGAATTTAAATACGGACACACAGCTACACTACTCAATCGTCACAAGAAACTAGCACGATACAACTGGCGCTTAGCGCCATCTATCGACATTTCTATAGAGTTGTTCGAAATTTTCGAGTCAAATACAATTGGTCGACTATTACTCGTAAACTTGTGAAGCCCACTTATGTGTGATAGTTTTCCTTTAAATTTCGTTATATATAGGTACTACTGCCGTGACATTTGAATTTCTAACTACAACCGTTTAGTTGATAGAGGGGGTGGACACTTGACTCTAACGAAAATTGGTACTTTAAAGCTTAATAAGTCACGAACGGTTTACTTAATCAAAAAACGATCTTACCAAACCCCTAATATTTTTGAAAGACCTATCCAACGATACCCCATACTATGGGAAGAACGAAAAAAATATATATCATCCCACTTTACATGTATGGGAGGTACCCTAAATAATTGTTTTTTTTTTCAAAATTTTATTTTACCACTTTTTTGGCGTCATTAACGTGTATACTCATGCCAAAGTACAACTTTCTAGTACCAATAGTTTTTGAGCTAAACCGCGGACAGACGGACAGACAGACGGACATGGCGAAACTATAAGGGTTCCTTGTTGACAACGGAACCCTAAAAACAGGGCATTTTTAACCGCAGAAGATGTGGAACTGTTGTAGTAGGTGAACCAGGTATTTTCAACCGACGACAAAAAGAGGAGGTTATCAATTCGACGCGTATATATTTTTTTTTTTAATGTATGATCATCGATTACTCGAAGACGGCTGAACCGATTTGGAAAATTCTTTTTTTGATTGAAAGGGTATACTTCGATATTGGTCCCATTTTCATAAACGTCAGGATCTGATGATGGGATCCTGGAGAAATCGAGGGAAATCTTCAAATATTATAGGCACACCTATGTCGTTTTGGGTATTTATTATAGTAACTTGTGCAGTTGCTCTCAAAAAGTACCATTTGAGGAAGTGGAACTGATGATGAAGACCACAGATGGCTGCCGAAACTACTCAATAATAAGTATGAGTGGATTGCGATTCGATTACTTGAATATGGATGTTACGCACTTAATGCTCGTCACAATGCATATGGTGATGTAGAGCTGATGGTGAAGGACCAGGAGAACTCCTCAACAATTAACGGCCCAGCATTGGGAAAAGCAATATTTTGTAAAAGGTGATAAGTAGTTGATAATTAGGCTCTTGTAACTAGGTAAATTAAAAATAGACCAACTAAAAAGAGTGAAATAAAAACTTTTTACCAAAAAATTAAACCGACTCCCAAAAAACACTGCAAAGTGAAAAATAACTTTAATTTCGGAAGTCGGTGCCGAAAACGAAAATACAAAACTAAAGACACCGACTACCGAAATTAAAGTTATTTTTCACTTTGCAGTGTTTTTTGGGAGTCGATTTAATTTTTTTTAAAGATCATGTCATTGGTAAGGTTTATACGGTTCATCCAAATAACTCCGAATGCTTTTACCTGCGCCTACTGCTGCACGTTGTCCAAGGGCTTACTTCTTTTGCCGATCTCCGAAAGGTTGACAATATCGTACACCCTACATACCAAACCGCTTGCCGGGCACGTCACTTGCTGGATGGGGATCAACATTGGGATGGTGCTTTGTCAGAAGCAAGTATTAGCGAAAGTCCTCACCGGTTGCAACATTTGTTTGCAGTCATCCTGGTGTTTTGTGCACTTTCTGAAGCTGCACAGTTGTGGTATAAGTATCAGAACAAATTGGCTGAGGAGTTTTTTGGGCACATACAACTTAATGATAACAACCCAATCGAGGAGAGATTACGTGAAAGTCAATTGAATCGTTGTTTGTTGGCTATTCAAGATATAGTTACATCTATTGGGGGTATTCCTATTTCTCAATATGGCATGCCGGTGGCATCATTTGACGGTGAACGTATTAATAGAGATTACGCGATCGAAACCAACTATGATCCAATTGACCTGGCCGAAATTTTACAAACTGATGTATCGAGGCTAACTGATGAACAGCTTTTGATATTTGATCGGGTATGCCGCAGCGTTGATAGTACTTTGGGAGAAATGCTATTTGTAGATGCACTCGGTGGAACGGGTAAAACATTTCTTACGAAAGTTATTTTGGCGAAGGTACGAGGCCAAGATAAAATTGCGCTTGCTGTCGCTTCATCAGGCATAGCAGCGACATTGTTACCAGGTGGGAAAACTGCTTATACAATGTTCCGATCGATTTAGACCGCACAGAAAGCTCTGTTTGTAATATTTCAAGAAACAGCGATAAAGCTAAGGTTCTTCGTGATTGTAGCCTTATTATATGGGATGAGTCCACAATGGCCAATCGAAAAGCAGTAGAAGCAGTAGACAGAACGTTGCGTGATGTCAAGCAAAATGAGCAACCCATGGGTGGCATTACTATGCTTTTTTGTGGTGATTTTCGTCAGACACTCCCTGTAATACCACGTGGAACAACAGCTGATGAAGTTAGAGCCTGCCTAAAGAGTTCTCGACTGTGGCATTACATTATCCCTTTGCATTTGACATTAAATATGCGTGTGCAAATCGGAGGCAACGAAAATGCTCAAGAAATTTTAGATTTTCTACTTGAGATTGGTAACGGTGTGTATCTGCAGGAACAAGGAAAAGTTGTTCTTAATGAAAACCTATGCAACATAGTTTCATCAATGCGAGACTTCATATCATCTGTGTATGGAAACGCAACGCAAATACCAACTTGCGAAAATTCCTGGCTTTGTGAAAGAGCTATTTTGACGCCACGAAACGACCAAGCAGCAACAATAAACGCTGAAATTTTGAGCTATGTTCCGGGGGATTATGTTGAGTATATCTCTATTAACAGAGTCATGGAAGAAAGAGAATCTACAAGCTACCCAGTAGAATTTTTAGAATCCCTCAATGCTCCTGGACTACCAGCACATAAAATAAAATTAAAAGTAGGCGTACCCATAATGCTTCTCAGAAATTTAAGCCCCCCAAAACTTTGCAATGGCACCAGGTTAAAAGTGACCAATTTATAACGAACTCTGATAGAAGTAGAGATTTTAACAGGGTGTGGAAAAGGTGAAAGTGTTTTCATTCCTCGGATTCCTCTCATTCCAAACAATGTTCCATTTAGTTTTAAACGAGTGCAGTTTCCAGTCAGCCTATGTTTTGCGATGACAATTAATAAAGCCCAAGGTCAGACGCTGAAAGTTGTGGGTGTAGATCTAAGTATCAGCTGTTTCTCGCACGGTCAGTTGTATGTGGCTTTGTCACGGGTTAGCATTCCTAGGAGCCTGTATGCTTTCATCCCCGATGGCCATACGTCAAATATGGTATACAGAGAAGCATCACTGTAAAGTAAATTTTTAGCTACCTACCCAAACGACGGTATATGTAATTCAAAATATGCTGCCCGAAAAGTTACTATTCCACGCGGATGAAGTCGCTGGCACAGCTAGTTAATAAATAAAATAAATTTAAGAGTTGGTTTAATTTATTTTATTTTCTCAGCGACAGGCCTCTGTGATTGTATTGCGGTCCACATTGCTCGGAAATGGACTACACTTTAAAAATTAAGTGACGTTTAAGTACCTACTGGATTCATAGTTTAGGCACAGTCTAAAGATCATCATATAATTTTGTTGTTTGCAGAACCCGCAGTTAAGTATTAAAATGGAAATGCTAACTCTTGTTTAAATCACATTAGTTATTTAATAGTATTTGTTTGCTTCCTTTATGTATCATTATGATGTTATAGTAGAGAGAGAAACTCTAATAAAAAAATGACAGTGTATTATAGGTATCTAAAACTCAGTTACAAAATAATTCTGCTCTAAAAGAGTGTCTTCGTAACCAGTATAAAAAGGTAAATATACAGTGTTTTAAAAACTCTTGTAGCGTAAATTTCTCACATAAGGAGTAACACAAAACTCAGTTATATCACCAAATTGCTCTATTTTTGAGCAGTCGTGACTATTAAAACACTTTGTACTATAGCAGATACTTAAAAACCCACTTTATTATCAAATCGCCCTATTGCCAAATTTCAATAACCGTTCAATAACCAGGCCTATAACGGTAAATATATAAGTTTTACAGATCAAATTAGATACAAAAGGGCAACAAATATATAGAACAAAGTAGTTTTATGCATGTTTTCTTTAAGCCTTATCTATACTAATATTATAAAGCGGAAAAGTTTGTTAGTTTGTTTGTTTGTTTGTTTGTTTGTTTGTTTGCTTGAACGCGCTAATCTTCGAAAGTACTGGGTGGATTTGGATGCAATTTGGTATGGAAGTAGCTTGAAGCTTGAGGAAGGTTATAGGCTACTTTTTACCCGACTGCAAAAAAGGAGAGTTATGTTTTTACCGTGATAGAATCCACGGGAGCGAAGCCCCGCGTGAGTACTAGTATAGTATATGTCTATAACAGTTGCACAAAAAACTTTTTACCAAAAAATTAAACCGACTCCCAAAAAACACTGCAAAGTAGTCGGTGTATTTAGTTTTGTTTTTCGTTTTTGGCACCGACTTCCGAAATTAAAGTTATTTTTCACTTTGCAGTGTTTTTTGGGAGTCGGTTTAATTTTTTGGTAAAAAGTTTTTATTTCACTCTTTTTACTTGGATGATTTTTAATTTACCTAGTTAGAAGAGCCTAAATGTCAACTACTTATAACCTTTTACAAAATATTGCTTTTCCCAATGCTGGGCCGTTAATTGATGAGGAGTTCTCCTGGTACTTCACCATCAGCTCTACATCACCATATGCATTGTGACGAGCATAAAGTGCTTAACATCCATATTCAGGTAATCGAATCGCAATCCACTCAATACTTATTATTGAGTAGTTTCGGCGGCCATCTGTGGTCTTCATTATCAGTTCCACTTCCCCAAATGGTACTTTTTGATAGCAACTGCACAAGTTACTATAAGAAATACCCAAAACGCCATAGGTGTGCCTATAATATTTGAAGAGTTCCCTCGATTTCTCCAGGATCCCATCATCAGATCCTGACGTTTATGAAAATGGGACCAATATCGAAGTATACCCTTTCAATCAAAAAAAGAATTTTCCAAATCGGTTCAGCCGTCTTCGAGTAATCGATGATCATACATTAAAAAAAAAAAAAATATATGCGTCGAATTGATAACCTCCTCTTTTTGTCGTCGGTTGAAAATACCTGGTTCACCTACTACAACAGTTCCACATCTTCTGCGGTTAAAAATGCCCTGTTTTTAGGGTTCCGTTGTCAACAAGGAACCCTTATAGTTTCGCCATGTCCGTCTGTCTGTCCGTCTGTCCGCGGTTTAGCTCAAAAACTATTGGTACTAGAAAGTTGTACTTTGGCATGAGTATACACGTTAATGACGCCAAAAAAGTGGTAAAATAAAATTTTGAAAAAAAAAACAATTATTTAGGGTACCTCCCATACATGTAAAGTGGGATGATATATTTTTTTTTCGTTCTTCCCATAGTATGGGGTATCGTTGGATAGGTCTTTCAAAAATATTAGGGGTTTGGTAAGATCGTTTTTTGATTAAGTAAACCGTTCGTGACTTATTAAGCTTTAAAGTACCAATTTTCGTTAGAGTCAAGTGTCCACCCCCTCTATCAACTAAACGGTTGTAGTTAGAAATTCAAATGTCACGGCAGTAGTACCTATATATAACGAAATTTAAAGGAAAACTATCACACATAAGTGGGCTTCACAAGTTTACGAGTAATAGTCGACCAATTGTATTTGACTCGAAAATTTCGAACAACTCTATAGAAATGTCAAACAAGTTTTATACAAAGGTTTAATTTTTTGGTAAAAAGTTTTTATTTCACTCTTTTTACTTGGATGATTTTTAATTTACCTAGTTAGAAGAGCCTAAATGTCAACTACTTATAACCTTTTACAAAATATTGCTTTTCCCAATGCTGGGCCGTTAATTGATGAGGAGTTCTCCTGGTACTTCACCATCAGCTCTACATCACCATATGCATTGTGACGAGCATAAAGTGCTTAACATCCATATTCAGGTAATCGAATCGCAATCCACTCAATACTTATTATTGAGTAGTTTCGGCGGCCATCTGTGGTCTTCATCATCAGTTCCACTTCCCCAAATGGTACTTTTTGATAGCAACTGCACAAGTTACTATAAGAAATACCCAAAACGCCATAGGTGTGCCTATAATATTTGAAGAGTTCCCTCGATTTCTCCAGGATCCCATCATCAGATCCTGACTTTGGTGATAATGGTACCAATTTCGACGTATACCCATTCGAACAAAAAAGAATTTTCCAAATCGGTTCAGCCGTCTTCGAGTACTCGATGATCATACATAAAAAAAAAAAAAATAATGTACGCGTCGAATTGATAACCTCCTCTTTTTGTCGTCGGTTGAAAATGGTAATGTAAATGTTTACATCATTAGCTTATAGAACGTTTTCGCTGTATAAGCTTATAGAGCAAAAAAGTATAGTCAAACGCCTTTATTCAACATGCTGCCACCATAAACACGGTTATATAACGTTTACAAAACTTTTTTGCGAAATAAGCTTTGGTTATAGTACAATTTTGTTGCTTGGGTTTTCTCGAAGCAGTTCAGGCCATTTTCGACCCCCTATAACTTCATTGTGGATAAAACTAGAAGCCTGAATTTTCAGTAACCAAGCAGGCATTGTATGAACACGGTATATTTCAAATTTCATTTAATTTGAACAAGTGGTTTAAGAATTATAACGAGTCAAAGTTTCTTAATTTTGTCACTCACTGACAGTCATGACTGATCATCAAAAGTCTAAGGCACTTTTAGCAGACATAGAAGCTTCAAATTTGGAATACGATTAGTGTTTAGGGTATGAATCAAAGAAAAACTAAAATACTTTTCAGTTTCGTTTTTTTTAAAATGATAATAGGCTCGCCTTTGACCACCATCTCACCTGATGGTAAATGATGATGTGGTCGAAGATGGAGCACGCTTGCCTATAAGCAAAACTATCTACAAAAAGAAATGAGATCCCATAAAAAACAATACTTGTCAAAAAAAACCAAGTCTTGCAACTCAATTCTTCTACCGTAAAAAGTTGTGAGATCCATGTAATACCAAGTCGGTTATTAATTTATTCAGTCCCTACTTAAGGGTCCTTCTGTCTTAAGTTGTTACGTAATTATCTAACCTAACAACATCTTATAGTGACCATATTAATATTAAAAATCTTTAACATTTTAAATAAATAGATTGACTTGGCAATCGCACTAAACAACGAATACATACATAAATTAGATTTATATATGTATTACTTGTGAGATATATTGTATTTTCATACTATGGCCGAGGGACTAGAACCCATAACCTCTCAATCACATGTCCTACACCTTAGCCGTTAAGCTTTTAGCGGGAGGAAACGCCCGCGTATCACTGTCCACTGCGCAGATCGCCCTAAGGACACGGACCACCGTGTACCAACCTACGGTGGAGGCTTTCCCCACCTGGAAAGAGCCCCGCCGTGTCCTCGTAGGGGCAATAGTCGGTGATCTCTCTCTTCCTTGCCCTGGTTCAATCTATG